>CM060919.1:801322159-801972159 GCA_030737875.1 Allium sativum
ACTCCCCAAAGCCATAGGTACTATCTCTTATCCGTCGTTTTGAATCTATCCTTTTTTTCTCAGCATGTCCGAAGATCTTAACTTACCGGAAGGGGTGCCAATACCTGGTTGGTTTAGACGATTCTTAGAAGCAAGGGCCACTCAGCCAGGTCCTACCGTTCCTCCTCCCCCAGCTGCCGGTAATCATCCAGCTGCAGCGGCACCTTTTCCTCCACCTCCTCCTCGGGGAAACGCTTTTGCTAAGATATGTAAAGATTTTAAAGCTATGGGAGGAAGGGATTTCCATGGAACTGAGTCCTTCGTAGCAGCTAGAAATTGGCTGAAAGAAACGGAGGACCTATTCATCATCTTTGAGGTAGAAGACAGACAAAAAGTACAATTGGCGGTGTGGCTATTGAAGGGCGAGGCTTCCTACTGGTGGGAAGTCACTAATGCTGAAAGACCAGTGGAGACATGGGAGGACTTTAGGGCAAGGTTTGAGACCAAATTTATCTCAGATGCGGAAAGAAGTTTGCAGTTGGAAAAATTCTTATTCCTTAAGCAAGGAGACAAGACTGTTAGAGAGTATGTGAATCAGTTCGATGAGCTGGCTAGGTTTGGGCTTGACCTAGTCAACACCCCGCACAAGAAGGCTCTCCGTTTCGTCAAAGGGTTGAATGAGCCATTACACAGTTTGGCCATGACCCATATACCCATGGGAGCCACGTATGAAAGATTGGTGCAAATGGCATTGCTGAATGAAGAGGATAAGGGCAAGAAGGAGACAAAGGCAGAAAGCTCTCAAGGGAAGAAAGAGGGTTTGCAGCCTAAGAAGACAGACTTTAAGAAAGGCGGGAAAGGCAACAAAGAGAAGAGGAAGTGTAATTTCTGTGGCAAAGTGGGGCACTTAGTAAAGGAATGTCGAAAAAAGAAGGCCAAGGAGAATGGTGGGTGCTTTTCGTGCGGTCAGACAGGCCACAGGGCTAAGGACTGCCCAAAGAAACGAGGACAGGGGCAGGGCGCTGGATCCACCCCAGGAGCACAGGTTCATGTGCTAGAAGCGCCACCATTGCAACAGCGAGGTATAAATACTTCTGTAGAAAGTGTAGTTTATCTTTATGATCACCCCGTTCGCACTTTATTTGATTCTGGCGCATCACACTCCTTTATCTCGTCTGCTTTAGTAGAATCTCTGCACCTAAAAACTAGTATGGTAGAGGACCCCTTAATTGTTTCAAACCCAATTGGGGGCCCAGCTCATTTGTCTATGATCTGTCTGGATTTGAAAATTTCTATCCTAAGTGTTGAATTTCAATGTAGTGCCTTTGTTTTGGGCTTTTCGGGTTATGGTTTGATTTTGGGTATGGATTGGCTATCCAGTAATGGGGCCATCCTTGATTGTGAAAAAAAGGTTGTTAGGCTCCTAACCCAGCTCGGTAATACTTTGGAAATTTCTTGTAATCCCTCGTATGCGGTTATGCTTAGTTATCTTGAATCGCTAGATGCCTTTGTTGAAAATTTGCAGTCAGTTAGAGTGGTTCGGGAATATCCGGATGTCTTCGAAGAGGTAAATGGCTTGCCTCCGAAGCGGGAAATAGACTTCCGCATATATCTTGTAGATAATGCAAAGCCCGTGGCGTTGCCCGTTAGACACATGGCTCCACGAGAAAGGAAAGAGCTCAGTAAACAGATTAAAGAGCTTCTAGAAAAGGGGTTCATTAGGAGGAGCATTTCAGAATGGGGCGCTCCAGTGGTGTTCGCTACAAAGGCAGATGGTTCACTCCGTCTATGTGTTGACTATAGGGAGCTCAACAAGCTAACGAAAAAGAATAGGCACCCTCTCCCTAGAATTGACGATTTGTTTGACCAACTAGTAGGAGCGTCTGTTTTCTCCCAACTCGATTTAGCAACCGGTTTTCATCAGCTATGGGTGGCTGAAGATAGCATCGATAAAACGGCATTCAGAACCCCAGACGGCTTCTTTGAATGGCTTGTCATGCCTTTCGGCTTGACAAATGCACCTGCTTACTTCGTGGACCTGATGAGTAGGGTATTTAGAGATTTCCTCAACAAATTCGTAGTGGTCTTCGTAGATGATATCCTTATCTTCTCAAAGAGTGAAGAGGAACATGCTCAGCACTTAAGGGCAATCATGGAAACTTTGCGAGTCCATCAACTAAAAGCCAAATTCTCCAAATGCCACTTTTGGAGAGAAGAGGTGAGGTTCCTTGGGCACATAGTATCCAAACAAGGGTTAGCGGTGGACCCTGCTAAGGTAGTGGCGGTACAAGATTGGAAGACACCGAGGAATGCAACTGAGATCCGAAGCTTTCTAGGACTAGCAGGTTTCTATCGAAAATTCATAAGGGATTTTGCGAAAATCTCAGCTCCGCTCACGAAATTGACTAAGAAGAATCTAGTGTTCAATTGGGACTTGGATTGCGAGTTTGCTTTCCAACGACTGAAGAGGGCTCTTACAATAGCCCCAGTTTTGACGCTGCCAGATGGGAGCAAGATGTTCACTGTTTATACGGATGCATGTGGGACAGGGCTAGGCGCCGTCTTAATGCAAGAAGGAAGGGTAGTAGCTTATGGCGGGAGGCAGTTGAAGGTGCACGAAAAGAACTACCCAACCCACGATCTAGAGTTAGCCGCCATCGTCTTTGCACTCAAGTCTTGGCGCACTATCTCCTAGGTGAGAAGTTCGAACTTTACACTGAACATAAATCGTTAAAATATCTTTTCTCGCAGAAGGATCTTAACTTGAGGCAACAAAGGTAGATGGAGTTTCTTGCCTCGTACGATTTCGAAATCTCCTACACTCCGGGCAAAGGCAACGTAGTGGCAGACGCGTTAAGCCGAAAGAAATTGACCCTAAGCCCGTTGTTTGTTGAAAGACAAAGCCTAGAGTTTATAGCCAGCTTCGACTTTAGGCCTTCCTCCGATTTCGTACCGGGCTTGCTAGCATCTCTCGAAGTGCGCCCAACTTTAGTGGATTCAGTAGGGGCAGCACAACGCGAAGACCCTCAGCTTGTGGAAATGATTGATAGGCTAATTAGGGGTGAGACTTCAAGTCACCTCAACAGATACTCCATTGACGATAAGGGTTTCCTAAGGCGAGACGGAAGACTATGCGTCCCACAGACAAAAGATTTAGTAAAGAAGGTTCTCGAGGAAGCACATCACTCCAAGATGACGATACACCCAGGCGGAGATAAAATGTACAAAGACATAAAAAGGACTTTCTTCTGGAACGACATGAAAAAGGATGTGGCAGAGTTCGTTTCTAAGTGTATGGTGTGCCAACAGGTTAAGGCGGAACAGAAAAAGCCTGGCGAACTGCTACATCCTTTAGAGGTCCCGCAGTGGAAGTGGGATAGCATCTCAATGGACTTCATCGATGGGCTGCCTAGGTCTAGGAGAGGCAACACTAGCATTTGGGTAATAGTGGATAGGCTTACTAAAAGCGCCCACTTTTTACCTGTCAAAAGTAAAAGAACTGCCTCATCCCTAGCATCACTTTACCTTAAGGAAATCGTTCGACTCCATGGAATACCATCTAGCATTGTTAGTGACCGAGACCCCATTTTCACCAGCGAGTTTTGGCGAAGTCTGCAAGAAGCAGTAGGAACGCAGTTATGCTTGAGCACAGCCTATCATCCCCAAACCGACGGCCAAACAGAGAGAGTGAACAGGGTTTTGGAAGACCTTTTAAGGTTATGCGTCCTTGACTTCGGAGGGACATGGGAAGACCACCTTCCTTTGGTGGAATTCGCCTACAACAACAGCTATCAAGCAACCATCGGAATGGCGCCCTTCGAAGCTTTATACGGAAGACCGTGCCGATCGCCCACTTGTTGGTGGGAGTCTACTGATAAGCTCATACTTGGACCAGATATGATCCGAGAGACTTCAGAGAAAGTGGACTTAATACGAAGAAGGATGAAGACGGCCCAAGACAGACAAAAGTCCTATGCCGACAAGAGGAGGACCGACCTTGAATTTGAGGTTGGAGACAGAGTTTTTCTCAAGGTATCACCGCTAAGGAACGTTGTTCGTTTTGGAACCACAGGAAAACTGGCACCAAGGTTCGTAGGGCCATTCCCTATTATCGAGAAAATTGGGAAAATGGCCTATAGATTAGAGCTACCCGAGAAGTTGGCTGGAGTCCACAACGTTTTTCACGTTTCACATCTCCGAAAATGTCTACATGAGTCTGCTGAAGTGGTAGAGCCAAATATCCTCGAAGAGGCCGAAGTGGAACGCGAAGCAACCATAAGAAAAGTTCCAACCCGCATCTTAGGAACGGAAGTGAAGAAGCTACGCAACCGTGAAGTCAAGCTCGTCAAAGTTCAGTGGAGCGACGCCGAGGGAGACGCGACTTGGGAAACTGAAGCTAGAATACGCACAGCCTACCCTTTTCTGTTCGAGGGTACATCCTTGATCTTTCATTTTCCTTAAGTTGCGCTTTTATCTATCTTTTTAGGTATATTTCCTCGACCTTATCTTTAGGGTAGAAACCTTTTGGATGGAAACATGTAATTGAAACATGTTATGGATGATGGCTGCAAGTGGTTGCAAGTGATTGCTAGTGGTTGCTCGTGGTTGCATATACACACACAATCTAGGTTTTAGATCGGCTCAGTCACTTCATATTGCATATGCATATATGTTTGCATTCGTATGTGGTTGAACTTTAATGTGTTGTCATGTGGATGCTGCATTTGTATTGAATGATTGTGCACTCATGTAGAATCAAGAATAGGAAAATTTGCATACAAAATGGATTCATGGCACTTACATAATTCGCATTAAGGAGGTCAACTGAATCAGTAGACCGCCTGATTTTGCATTAGATAAGTTCATGTATACACACACACTTTGCATATGATCATGAAGCATTAGAAGTCTTTTAAGGACAATGGATGCTCGTGTTTGATGGATGAGTAGATGGATGTTTGGATGTTAGGATATACATTCCTCCTAACTTGAAGATTTCGGGGACGAAATCCTTTTAAGTGGGGGAGAATGTAACACCCCGAGAATTCTATAACTGTGAAATTAGCAAATTAAAGTATAATTAATCTGAAATCAAAGAACTAAGGGAAACGGGATACGCCATTGCGTTCGTCTCGGAAAAATACGCGAAATAGAGTCCGAGTTTTCGAGAAACGGAGTCCGTATGGAGAAGATATGGCCTTCGGGAGTTTGAGAATCAAGTTTAAATTCAAATAGAATAAATCAGGTTTAAATTCGAAAATGGGGCCCAATGGGCCAGGGCGGAAAAACACCCGCCTGACCCACCAAGTCGACTGGGCTGTCGACCTGGTTTAACCAGGTCGACAGGCCTGTCGACAGGGGTGTCGACCTGGTCCAGACCCAGGTCGAGCCCAGTCTAACCCGGCTGGCCTATTCTCTTTGTGGTCGATTTTCTGTGGTCTGCTTTGTCACTAGGGCTAGGTGGCAAGTTTTAATTGGTCTCTCCTTAGAATGAATGGCTACGATCAATCCAAGCAACATCAAGGGTCCTAATCAGTTCCTAACCTCTATATAAACAACCCTAGACAAACCCTAATCTATTCATTCAAAAATAAAAACATAGCCGCCATGTTGCTGAGGAACGACTAGGAGTAGCCACCAAATTGGAGAGAGGATTAGGAGGAAGATTCTAAAGCTTAAAGCAACCTAAACAAATCAATTCAACAAAGGAATTTGCGTCTTCAATCCCTAAACTAGAGAATTCATCACACCATTGTAAGTAGAGTATTACTTTGGTATGAATAAACAATTGTGTTGGTTTGTATGCTTGAATTGTGGCAATAAAGTAATTCATATTTGTGCGTTCTTATCAATTTGAAATATTATATACGTTTGGATATTTGTGAATTATGTTATTCATTATAAAGAACTACATGCGGTAGTTCTATGCAAGTATACGTTTGGAATATTTCGCAAATTATGTAATCCATGTTGAAGCTACATGTATGTAATTGATTTAAATTCATGCAAGTTTGGGGTTTGCTTCTATGCCACCATGATGTATATTTTTGTGCATAAATCATTTTGTAAGTAATTGGAACAAGTTTGGTTATTATCATGAAATTATGTTGAGAATTTGGCATTATGTTTTAAGCCATGCTTTTGTACTAGAAAACCTATTTGCAAATTTATGAATATGGCTAGGCTATGAATGATATTTGGCATAATTGAAAACCATGATTAGGTCTATCTTGTTTACAAGAATTATATGATGACATATGTGGTACATGGCTAGGTCAGGTTCAAAAGGTCCCTTTTTGTAAGTTTACATGGCTAAAGTAAGAATCATGATTTCATGTTAGAAATATTTATGCCATGGTTATGTGAACAAATTTAACTATACTTATGCCATGCTTATGTTTGATATTATGCCATGCTTATGTTCGACATTATGCCATGCTTATGCTAGAAATATTTATGCCATGCTTATGTTTGACATTATGCCTAAATAAAAATATAGGTTCATGTGACAACAATGATATCTCAATTACAAGTTCACATGCTTTGATTCATGTCACCTATGTTACCACTATGCAAGTACACCAGTTTCTATTTTGTATTTCCAACGTCGTATTGCAAGTTCATGCGCTCACATTCCCCTCTTTGTGTATGTAATTACGCTTTAAGCCTCCCCTTTTCGCATGACTAATTTGGGCTTTAAAAGGCTAAGCCCAAAATATATATAAACGGACGTGTTAAACGGGGGAAAATAACGTTGGGTTAAAATTACTAATGAATGAAAATATAAAATAGAAGGGCCCAAGTTCAAGTATGGGTTGGGCCCATGATTGGTGTAACCTTTACACCATTAACTTAATAATGGGCCGCAAATATTTACATATAAGAAATAAAGAGGAATGACAAAATATGTAAATGTAGAACATACGATGTGTTTAACCCGAGGTTGGATTGAGTTGTGATGTAAACCTGCCCGGAACCGCCCGGCTGTCCAGTAGTCACAACAATACCTATCCAATGTGGGAGGTTAAACATGGAGCCCAGCAAGGACCCGAGGTTAGACTGAGTTGTGGCGTAAGACTGCCCGGAACCAACCGGCAACAGGCAGCCACAACAATACCTGTCTAATGTGAGAGGTCAGGGCCTTAATAAGACAATTAAGGCTGAGTCAGGATTGATAGGATTAAGTGAACTAAAGACTTAATCAAAATGGAACATGCTAAACAAAACGGACTGGTGGGGGTTAGGTTAGGAAACACTTAACCAACTTAGCATGTTGGCTAGAGATAGAAAACCTAGTAACGGGGGACCCTTTTCAGCAGTAACCCTAGAAGGTGTATCAGGATACCCTGAAACTAGGTAGGGTGGGGCACGATTACTGGGCTGATTGTAAGAGGTCAAATCGACGGCAGTGGTGTAGCAGTGTAGGTTCTAACGGGGTGCGGGCGTGCACACACTCCGGCGCAGAAAAATAAGGCGCTGGGCACCAGTAGCATACCTGTGCATTCTAGGATTGTGTCGGGTTGCCACCACGAGACTTGATACACCGCATGGTGGGACCAGCATAGGTAACTACAACATCGGGGGCCGTAAGACACATGTAACTATGCGAGTAGGAGCCGATCATCATAGGATTGATCACATCACCCTGATTTTGGGGTGCCAGTTGGGAACTAGTTTATATGGGTTCAGAGATCAACATGGGGTACAATAGTATATTCGACCCTAGACAACTTAACCAAGTTTATAGTGCATGCCCGCTTCTTGTTTATACTTATCATACCTAGTTCTTTATTCATAGACAAAATAGTACTAGACTTACTCAGGCTTTATGTCTGACTCTACTTTTCTTTCATCTTCTTTCTTCCGTTTCCCCCCCCCCCAGGTCCTCAGGGAGGGAACACAGCAGCTTGACCAACCTCAACATCCAGTTTGAAGAAGAGAAATGTATTGCTTGGACTTTCCTGTTTTGAACTATGGCTTTGGACAATCCACTATGGGGCTTTTGCAGTTTATCTATGTTTTATTTATGCTTCTTTAAATAATGTACTCAAGACAGATTATGAAACTGTTATGTTATGCTTTTGGAAAGGATGTTCTTGTAACACGTATTTGACTTTATGAAATAAAGTTTGTTGTTCTTCCGCTGTTTACAAATATGTGTTCTTATATCTGTCTTGTATATCTGTGACTTGTACTTATAAACCTCCACCAAAATTAGGGCATTCCCTTTTAGAGTGACCCTAACGGAGGTGGGGTGTTTCACTACATTACTTAAATTAAATCACCACCCCCTTCTACCGCAAACCGCCTCCTCCGCCAGCAACCGTCCATCGGTCCTTCGCGCCGCTGTTCGGCATTAATAAATCTGTCCCCGCCAGCGTTGAACGGCTGCGCCTCATAGTCTCACGCAACCACCGTGACCAAAGCCACTGCAACACGCCTGGCTCAACATCGCCTTCAGTCCGTTATCTGCTGCGTTGGCTATTGTTTTAGGTGAGATCTCTATTCTTTAATAAAATTACTTATCAATTGCAATATAAATTTTATATTTATGCTATGTAAAATTTATGTATATGTGTTGTATAATATTTGGATTTATCTTGGTTGCGCTAGATGGTTGTATTGAATTGTATGAATAAAAACATGAAAATTCATGTTTGTTATTTTAACATGTTAGTTAGTATTAAAATGAAAACATGTAAATTCATGTTTGTCATTTTAACCTGCTAGTTAGTAGTAGTATAAAAACATCAATTTTGTTGGTAATGTTTATTGAGAATTAAAAGCATCACTTTGTGTAGAAGTGGTTATTTAGAATTAAAAACACCACCTTTGTCAGAAATGTTATGTAAAGATTAAAACATCATTTTATTATGAAATGTTATGTGAGATTTCAACTTTAAATAAATTAATTATTTATTCATTACATCGTCAAAATTTACATATTTAATCTATGTAAAGTTCTTGTTGCTGTTGTATGTGTCTATTGAAATGTTGATTGTTTAGTGATTGCAAGGAACCTCTGTTTGGAATTGTATGTACTCATGTTGGTTATAATTAGATAATTAAAATTATCATCATTGTCATATTTGGGTAGTTGAATCATAACTATCATTAGTTAGAATAAAATGAGTATTACTCCACCGTGAGACTTGTTAGAAATAAAAAGAACAATTTACACTATTAAATTAGTTAGAAATAAAAAGAACAATTTTCCCTGTTAAAATTGCTAGAAATAAAAAGAACAATTTGCCCTGTTAAAATTGCTAGAAATAAAAAGAACAATTTGCCCTGTTAAAATTGCTAGAAATAAAAAGGACACTTTTTTTTTCTTTTTATCGCCATTAGTTGAAAATTAAAAAGTACATTTTCATTGTAATTTTATTAGGATTAAAATTACATTTTTTTTGTTTTGCAAATTTTAGTTGCAAACAAATATATAAATCAAAAAGATTACATTTTTCAATGTAACTAGTTAACATAGAAAATAATTGCCTTTCTATTTGTGTTCTTAACACAAATATTAACATGAAAATTGAACCATCTTTTATGGTGTTTTCAACACAAACATAGCATAGAATCGGAACCACTTGTATTGGTGCCTTCATCACAAGTATGGGCGTTGAAATGAAGCACTCTTTTTATTTGTGTTCTTAACACAAACATTTGCATGGAAATGAAGTCATTCATTTTATTTGCATTTTCTAAATAAATATTTCATAGCAAATCAAGTCATACTTTTTATTTGTGTTTTTTTTAACACAAATAATTACATTGAAAAGAAATAAATCTTTTTACTTGCAATTACAACACAAATGTTTCTTTAAATAAAAAGATTAACTTTACTCTTTATTCGTGTACCACAATGCAGATAAAACATGAGAAATAAGATTTATATTTTATTTGTGTTCACTCAACACAAATAAAACTTAGAAAAAGAAGTTCACTCTTTTATGTACATTTCTCAAAGCAAATATAATATGAAGTGAAACATTGAAAATAAAGTTTGCTATTTTATTTGCATCAACTAATGCAAGCACATTTTGAGGTTCAAACTTGTGTTTTTATTTGCATCCATAAATGCAAATAATACATTGGAGATATGCATTTGTTCTTTTATGCAAACAAACATTGAATTGGAAAAAGGTATATTTTCTATACATAAATAAAAAAAGAGAAGGAACTTGAGATGTATATTTTTATACATTAAAAAGAATGAAGACAAAATTAACATATTTTGTTGTATTGAGAAGATTAACATTTTTTGTTAATAAGAATAAGATTAACATTTTTTGTTAATAGGAATGAGATTAACATTTTGGTTAATAAGGATAAAAATTTACATTTTTGTTAATTAGATTATAAAGGATATAATGTACACCTTTGTTACATTAGAGAAATTAGAATTAAAATATCATTTTTGTGAAAAATAGGACATTTGAAGTTTATAAACAAAATCTTATTTTGTTTGCATTGAAAAGAATAAACAAAAATTTTATTTTGTTTACATTGAATAGTTAATAAACAAAAATTTCATTTTGTTTACATAAAAAAAAAATAAACAAAATTCTTATTTTATTTACATTGAATGGTTAATAAACAAAATCCTTATTTTGTTTACATTGAAAGGTTGATAAACAAAATTCTTATTTTGTTTACATTGGAAAGTTAATAAACAAAATTCTCATTTTGTTTACATTGAAAAGTTAATAAACAAAATTCTCATTTTGTTTGTATTAGAAGCTATGAAACAAAATTCTCATTTTGTTTTGTATTAGAAGGTATGAACAAAATTCTCATTTTGTTTGAATTAAAAGTTATGAAACAAAATTCTTATTTTGTTTGCATTAAAAGTTAATAAATAAATATGAGTTAAGATTTTTATCGTCAATTGTTAACAATAAAAAAAAGAACAGAAATAAAGATTACATTTTTATTGACATTTTACATGCGATAAAAAGAACAGGAATAAAAGAGATATTTTTATCATCGTGTTATATATTGTGTATTACACTGCCATAGGCAAGTTACCTGACTTGTTTATGTGATTGGGTCGATAATTTTCACACATCGCCCAAGTGCACAAATAATTTATTATTTGTTTGTTGGTTGAAACCCCACACGGGTGTTGAGATGAAAATTAACATACACTAATCCCAATATTTAGTTGTATGTTGATCGTTAGATCGACAGGCTGCGATGAGCGTTATTATTTAATTTTAACGCTTACGCAGTGGAATTTACACTTTGGATGAAATGGATGATTTGATGATTATATTGTTATTGTCATATATATGATGTGTGTGAAATCCATATAATCCAAATTATATGGTAAATGATTGAGTCGCATTTCGATTCAGATGATCTTTTAAATAAGAATATTCTTACACTAGAAATTCTTTTTATAAAGGATATATTTTCATAAAAAGGATATTTTAGTTAAATATATTTTTAAGATAAAGAATATGTGTAAAAGATAAGAATATGTAATATGAAGAATACTTTCCAATTAGAATCTTTTGTATAAAGAGTATTTTAATGATTATTTTAAAAAAAAAAATTTATAATGAATTAATATTTAAAGGGAAATCCTTTAATTAAGATTATTGGAATTAGCAATTATATTTCATGATATGAGATACATTGAGATGTGAAGTGGATTTATCGTGGACGGTGCTTTTAAATGACATTTGTCCTTTAATCCAATTTACATCGAAATTATTAGTTGGAATTTATAAATCTATTCATAGATTTAACAAAAGCTTTTTCTAAAAATCTAGTTTTCCAATTTAATATATATTAAATTGGAATTAAGTGGAAATTCTATTGGTAATAATCGAGATGGGCTTCTGTAATAGAAGACCGATATTATATATGGAATTTAAGAGGCTTTGCCGTTATTCCATGTATATTGTTAGTTCGATACAGAAATTTATATCGATTATGTACTGATTGATTTCTGTGGAATTCCATATTTAGTAAATTGATTTATGGGTTTATCGTGAACTGTGTTTTAAATGACACGAGTTCTTTAACCCGTTTAAATGAAGATTTATTCTTTAAAATAAATGATCCGTGAAAATGATTTTTGATATTAAATAAAATTCAGAATTTTTAATAAATCTTTTAAGGAAGAATTATGATTTAATTTATTAATTTATCTTTGATAAAATTTATGAAAATCTTTTAATATGAATATCTTATTAAAAAGAATATTCGGGGTCGGAATGTGACATAATGTGTGATTCTCCAATATTTGATTTTTAATCACAAAATACGCGAGTTATTCAGAAAGACCGGGTTTAACCCATTCTGAATAATCATCACGACGATCAAGAGTCGAAGATGAAGACGGTGGTAGAAGATCGAAGGTTTTCACATCGTTGGGATGATGATGACTGGTATCTTGAATTGGGATAGTACATTCCAAGACAAGGTATTTGGTAATGATCGTCCAAACGTATTTGGAGATCGACGGACACGTTGTTTCGCTTACACCCAGAGTGGACTTGTAAATGGATTGCGTGTCTGACATTGTATTCTTTTCTACTGTATTTGTTGAACGCTACTGATTATATATTTATGTTTGGTGGTGGAGAATTTATTCTTCACTTAACCCCCTTCTCTAAGACGTATGAGCTTAGAGGTTATATATATATTGGTAGATGATCAATGATATGGTAGAGTCTGACAATGTGGCATGCTAAGATGCAATTGATCCAGGCTTTGTTGAAAAGCAGGCCTTGTGGTTGATGATCAAAGCACAGTCTATTTAGGCATAGCTTTGTGTATATCGTGACTTCGCGAGCCTCACAGCCCGGTAGAGTCTAAAACGGGAGAAGGGAATGCAGGGAGTGCACACATTTTCTTTCTAGCTAGAGTGGTGCCAGGGACCTACCAGCGCTGGCATTTATTCATTGTGGTTGTTGGATTTTTCGAGGCCTCGGGTTATGCGGTCGCCACTGGCCATATTATAGGTCCAAAAGGACCGGGGAACGTGTGTTCAGGCATAACTAATCCACAAAAGTAAGTGTGGACCGGCCCTGCAGCTATCCAAGGGTTGGACAGAGTACCAATCCTGGGGCATTTGCTAGAGTGTCTCGAATCGGCAAGGATCTCCTCCCTAGCCTTGACTCGGATGGAAACCCAAAATTTCCAATACGACATCACGCGGTTTTGATTGTATACCTATATATGGCGACATAGTGGGATGGGGCACTCATGCCGTCTAGGATTAATACATTTACTTGGAAGTATTTCAAATTTGTTGCACACTATTATTATACAATATCCGTTTTATGCGTATCTTGCATCTTTTGACCATTATAAGGTAAAAACTCTATCCTCTGGTGTGCGTTGCATTGTGTGATGGGACCTGAGTCTTATAATGGTTTCATTTTTCAGAAAGACATTGCGTTATTCTACGATTTACTTTACTTTATGCGCTGGCAATCTATAGGAGAAAACCCGTTTTGCGAAAGTGGCGTGGTCCTGTGATTAGACTTATCTATACTATATTATAATTACTGGGTTTGCTTTCTCTAACTCTTAGGCATGCCACGTCATTTCTGGAGTTCAAGCGTCGATACTATCTTTTCTCGCCCCTCTTCTAATGCGCTTTTTCATTACTCTTCCATACCCTGAGTATTCGTTTCTCCCTTCACGAACCCTTGAATCCGGAACTCCAGCTTCCGATCTTACAACGCTAACCCTAATTTCAATTCCCCCGTTGAATCGCTCTCGCCTGATTTACTTCCGTCACCTACAGTTGAAACTGCACCATCAGTCTTTGTTTCATTGTATAGGTTAGTAATTTATGCTATTATCAATTTGTACATGAATCTATTTGCTTAATAAAGTTTCCGATCTCCACTCCTCGGCTGATTTCCTCTTTTTCTGCTCCTGCTCCATTCTTCGACAGTATGCCTCCAATTCCATTAATAATTTTTCCCTTACCATAGTTGAAAATTCTCACTCATCTACTGCAGATAATTGTTCGTTCTGGAGCAATATGTTCGGATCTTTTTCAGTCGCTGTCTTTTTCTCACGCTCTACAAAACTACAGGTCCGCTTTTATTTTGTAATAATTTTATACTTTGAGAGAAAATAGGTACCTGACATTGTTCATCCTGCTTTCACACTGTGCCCTCCGTTTAAAATCTGTTACAAAAGCTGAATTTTATCGTCATAGTAATAGAATTTTCCTACATGCCACATTTTTTTTACAGTTGCAAACACATAAATATTTTCAAGGATTTCGTCACAAAACAATGTAAACTTGATTTTTTTTTATTTGTTTCATTTGGACGAATAACATGAGTTTTTTTTTCCATTGCTGTGTCCATGTTATAACATGATGTGCTTGCAGATTATGACAATTATTATTCATTACATATATTTGGTAATTTTGATTTTATATTTGAACATTTAGTCCCGATCATTCTCAATTTTTTTTTAATTACGATAGAAGGAAGCTTAATATATTCTCTTGAGTTGCAGAGAAATATTTTGGAAAAGTTAGAGCCACAAATGATCGTAGGGGTAAGATTGGAGAGTGCACATATTTTTGTGGGGTCTCTTACTTCTGTTCAATGTTTGACTAAAATTTTGGTTTTCTATATTATGTCTGATAAGGTGCTTTTTTAGTTGTGGTCTTATGAATATATGAGCTATTGAATGGAAGCATAATAGTCTTACAGATTAAAAGTGGGAATTTGTCAAAAAAAACATTGCTTACAACATTTTCTTCCAATTAAGTTATTAACATGCATTCAACCTATTTAGATATTTATATCCGTGGATGCTTTGACTTTCAAAGCTAGGAAAGTCTCATATATTCATACATAATAGTTTGAAAGCATGAATAGAAGACAACACAACCAAGTAAGAATTTATCTTTGTTTAATATGATTTATGTTTCAAAAATACAATTCTATACATTTTGATTTGATTTTTGGGTCCCTTGGCCTAACTAAACTGGTTAGACTAGGAATTTTCACATATTATTCAATGTTTTATGTCAATTTCTATTATCACATCCAATGTGGTTAAAATTTTCAGTTTGGCTCATTAGTTTTGAGTTGGTTTTATGTATAGCTTGGATGTCGCCAAATTTTGACAGTGTAAATTGCTACTACAGCAATTTACTTAATCAAAATACTAAAATCGTACTATTATGAATGTTGAAGCTCCCAAGTCTGATGTTGTTGGTGTTAAAGTTACTGGGTATGAATAAAATAGTATATCCAGAAAGCGATAATACACATCTGATAAACTTTGTTCACATAAACTTTGGATATTGGAAAATAATCTGAGTCATCCAATTAAAGATGAAAATGAACTGTTTTAAGGCAAACACTTATTGTTTGCACTTTAAATAATTCACCAGGTTTTAGCTAATGCAAGCATTACCCTTTTTGGATGCATATAAATTGGAGGATTGATTTTTAACGATGGTTTAATTTTTACGTTTTTCATAGCTGAACTTTTTAGTGGCTTCGTTGTTTATGGTTTATTACACACACAACATATGTTTGAATATTTATTTAATACTGGGGGATATAATGAAATTTTTTGTAACTTTCTTACAAGGTCTAAGGTTGTAATCCCATAAATATGTCAAAGTTTATCAGCATGTAGTGTCTTAACTGGTTTAAACTTTGTAGTTCTTTGAATAAGTGTGACTTTAACTCTAACAGCATAATATATTGTGTCATTGATGTAGGAAGCAATTAGGAGGGTTGGCCCAAGAAGAGTCAAAATTGATACATGAGTTTGTTTAATCAACAAAACATTGCTGTGAATTTGAACCCTATTTCAAGTGATGCTGACACTTGGTACGAGCCCAAAATAAATTGTTTACTTTTTAAATAGAAGGTGCTTATGAGGCGGTATGTATTTTTTAAAATCTTCTCTCATAATTTTGAACTTGGAAAATGTATGGTTTAATGTTATTGTACTGTTGTTAACATGACCCATTTTTTACATTTTACATACAATTTTCATACCAGACATCTTGGTCATCCACAATTTTTTAATAAAAATGAAATGATTTAAGTCATGTCTGCTTATTACACATGCTTCACACATCTGGCATCAATGCATGCTCTCTTTAAAATTTACAATTTCGTTTACTAGACAAATTTTTTTTTTTGGTTTAAATCTTTGTCACATCCAAATGTTGAATTGATTGTATGACAATATAGATATTAAGCTTATTTATAATTCACTTCGTAATAATTTAATCAATGTTACTATATTCTAGAGAAGAGAATCATAGCAAGCTCCAGAAAAATGTAAAGTAGTTGAAATTAAGCATTTTCTTTATAACTCGATATTATTGCCAGTAACCGACAATTTATTACATTCCTATGAGATTTTTTTTCAAATTCCTTGGATCATAAAAAGCAATGAATTCTGAAGTGCGCACGCCCAAACATACACGCATATATGTCTCCCTGTCTGTGTTTGGGTTTCCTTGATATTCGTGAACAATATTCATGTGCTATTTTTTTTTACATGGCTTCACAGCACATATCCTATAAACCATTGAAATCAGCAATATATTCTTATACTAAAAATATAGCAAATTATGGATGACTTTTTAGCATGTCATTAGCTAACCTCAAACATTATTATACTTCATCACATGCTAGAGAACAAAATGGTATCTATAGAATGCCTTTAGTATGAAGTATAATTTATTTTTAATGTTGAGTAAGAGGAAGAATCACATAAAAATTTATGTTAGCTAGCCATGTAGGCTATAAACGTCCTAAACAAATTATACATAATATGCAATTTTTGAAAGGAAATTTTGGGTTAATAGAATAATTGTTGTTAAAATATAAATGCAGCTCATACATGATGATTGTTCGAGTTTGATTGTTCATAACGGTGTTTAATCCAAAATTACAACAGAAAGTGACAAAAAATTGTCCACAATCAGGTGAGGTATCAAAGGATGTTATTTTGGACATCTTTAGCATTGTGACATAGGCTTTAAAATTCATTAAATGAAATATTAGGTGGGTGTATGGTTTAATTCCTTGGAGAAATTGGTGAAGAACGATGTGTTAAGTTATGATATTAATTACATGTTTTGTTCAGCAGAATTTAAGATCAGAATTTAAATTAATTCTTTCCCATAATAATTGCCTTAATTTCATGTAAATTTCTAGGTGAGCAATAATAATTATATAAAATATTGTTCGTTGGTTTTCTATTTTAGTTTCTCATTAATTTATTTTTTCAACTTGCAGTTACTAAGTGTCTTTTCCTAAGGACTTTGTATAACAATGAGTTTTACGTACTCATTTATATTCCACTAGCTGTATTAGACGCTAAATTAAGATTAATTTAGTAGCAGAAATCATGCATACAAAACCAACTATATGTGGTTGTGTTTGTTTTGATGTTGGTTTTCGATTATACATATTCATTGATCACATGAACTAGCTATATACAACTATTCACAAATTTTAGCTATGACTATTGATAATAGAGCTATTCTGGATGTATTTGTTGACTAATTTATCTACTGTTGTAAGTTCCAGCTATTAAAGATATTTGGCTTGACATATATGATAATATTTCATTTCATTTATGGACATTTATGCATGGTCAAAATAATAGTATATAATAGTAATGTAATTGCACGTTCAGTAACTTCCTTCAAGTTATATAGATGAAATTCCATGACTTATGAGCCCATAAAAAATTCCTGCACGTATTAGCACTAGCTGTATTTGAGAAGTAATACTTTAGATAGGAATAAAAAGGGTCACATTGGACATAATTCACATGTGGCTATTATTATTACTTGAGATATATAATTACTTGAGATATATAATAGATATTGGAAAGATCAAAGGGAAAGCTTCAGTTTACGACTTAATTGCTCTGGTTCGGTGGGAATCATAATCTTCCAACCTTGGGGATGTCTAAGGCATGATAGCAGCGTAGATTAAAGAAGCTCCAAGATGACTATGCTCCATCTATACGGTAAAATTACAATTTGGTTTACCTTCTTCCAGTTAACTGTAGAACGGAAGATCCCGAACACTATTTCAGCAATATCAGAAAGTTAATCAGATGTTACGGTATGCTTATTTTTTAATTCCCCTTGGCGCCAAAAAATGTCGTTAGTCTATATCTGATAACCGATTGAATATATTACTTTACTTCATATATCATTCTCTTATCATACAAATTTTACTTTGAAATAGGTTCAACTGGCTTGAAACTAAATTTTAAGTCAATGATTGAATGAATATTTTCCAATATTTCACATTATGATGTGTTAATGAACAACTAAAAGTCAAACAATTGAAAAAATTGTAAAGCTATGGTCTGTGAGTCGAAACTACGAAATAAATTATTTTATCCAAAGCTATGTCGTACAATACAGTTAAGAGGAGGCGATCGAGACAAATAAAGGATGGGGATCATGGTCTTCCATCTGCATATGTGTGTATGTGAAATGATTGGCTATTCTTTTTAATTTTACATAATTGTCTATACACCAATTGAGTTTACCAGATTCAAGTTTAATTATAACTCGCTATAGGTTAACCTTTTCATATTATACCTTTGTCCAATTAGAAGTCAGAAATCATTAGTACTTCAGTTTTTGTGGTCGATGTTTCCACCACGATAAATGGTGTTGTCATTGTCCGTTTGATGGAAATATTCATATAGAAGGTATATTATTTGTTCCTCTAGCTTCCATGCTTTTCACGCATCATGGAGAAGTAAAAGTATTTGTCGTAAAACCAAAGACAAAGATATTAATATTTAATATTAGATTGTGGATTTGGTTATGTTTTGAATTCAGAAGTTATCAATGAAAAACAGGAATGAGACAAGGATAGGAAAATGAATGTGCAACAGGAAAATAATGGAAATAAATATGCAGAAGATAAATAATTTCTCCTCCTGCATCCATTGATTGCCAATTATGTTTCCCTTTTCATCCATCCATTAGCTTCAGGTGGAATAAAATGGGAAAGAGATACGTAAAAATACTCCATTCTTTGACATAGCTTAGTCACCAAGTAAGTGCTTTCATTTAACAGCCCATATGCACCTGCATTTATCATGATTATAATATTTACTATTTTTACTATTTCAAAGGTTCAACTGGCTAGAAACTAAAATTTACGTCATTGAATTACTATTTCCAACAATTCTCATTTAGATGTGTTAATGAAAAAACTAGAAGTCAAACAATTGTAAAAATTGTAACGCTACCTTCTATGACTCAAAACTACAAAATAAATTATTTTATCTACCACTAAAATATGTCATACAATAAAGCTAAGCGGAGGTAGTCGAGACAAATAAAGGATGAGGATCATGGTCTTTGGTCTGTACATGTGTGTATGTGAAAAGATTGGCTATGCCTTTTAACTTATACTTAAATGTTTGTACAACAACTGAGTTAATCATATTCATGTTTAATTCTAACTTGCTGTAGGTCACCTTTTAATATTATACATTTATCCAAATAGAAGCCTTAAATCATTAGTACTGAATTTTTGCAGTGGATGTTTCAATCAGGATAAATGTTGTCATTGTTTGCTTGATGCAAATATTCATATAGAAGGAATGTTATTTGTTCCCCTAGCTTGCTTACTTTTCACGCATCAGAGGAAAGTAAAAGTATTTGTCATAAAACTGAAAACAAAAATATTAATATAGATTATTGATTTGTTTATGTCTTTAGTTTAGAAGTTATCCATGTAAAACACTAAAGAGATAAGGATAGGGAAACGAATATGCAGCAACAAAAGAATGGAAATAAATATGCAGCAAATAAAGGATTTTTCCTTACTGCGTCCATTAATTGCTAATTATGTTTGATTTTTCATCCATCCAATTACCTTAGAAGAAATAAAATGGGAAAGAAATGTGTAAAAATATTCCATTCTTGGACATTGGTTAGCCATTAAACACGTGCTTATAAACACGTGCTTTCATTTATCTACCTATATGCACCTGCGTTTATCAGACTACCACAGTTTAGTGTTGCATCTAGATAAGTTTGGTATTTCATCTTATATAGTTGTCAAAATGGAGATCTGAATATGTAATGGTATCATCATTGTTTGCAGCAAAATTCATGTGCCTTACCAGCTAGAGTTTGGTAATTGAATTTGACTGGAACTCATTGCTTTCAACTCCTCATTCCGAAGCATTTTTTATTTTTTATTTTACCTTTTAATTTTACGTATTGCTTTATATACTTGCAATGTGCACAAAAATAAATGTATTTTGCTCGAATTTTAACCATCAACCAGCTAAATCTGGACTTTCAAAGAGTAGAAGACTTCGTTTTAACATTTCAGTACTAAATATAATCAGATTTATTTATATATTGATCATTTATCCATTTCAAATGATGAAAATTGATTTTATAATTAGAAAAAAGGGCATGTTTGAATATATGGCATCTTATCACGAAACATGGATGATAAGTATTGTTTTTTAATGCTTGAAAATCTTTTCACTTTATTTAATCATTTTGAAATTATTTGTCTATCTTCTAATGTGCATTTGAACTACATCATTAAAGGGGAAAAGGCTTGAATGACATGTTTGATAACTACATTTACCAAATAGTAAGCTGCATCAACGCTATGTTAGCATTGGAAAAAAAATATTTCCTTTCAATAGCCCTCTACTACTATTTGGAGTTGTTTCCATTTAGGACTCCTTTGCAATGTATTTTGCCAACATAAGGTAATCATTAGATATTTTTAATTGATATGCAAATTAATTTTTTTTGCAGCTGGGCTTTCTACTTGAGGTAGGACTTAGAATAGGGTACGCATGCCAAGGTATCCATATAAGCACATATGTATTGTCTTCGGTCATTGCAATTATCTGTTTGGTTCAAGATTGTTTTGGTAGACTACTAACAAACAAAGAAAATTCATATACATCCCAGTTTGTTGACACACACACACACGCACATACATACACACACACACAAACTTTTGTTGGCAGGCATCAATAAATGATTAAGAAACAACACAAAGTATTACCCTATCGTAAAATTAGTTGGACTATATTCATCAATCAAATGTTTTAATAAGTGAAACTATTTTCTATAGGTTTGATTATGAGGTGTATAAGTGAAAATTTTCAACTTCCAGCATCGATTCCATCTAAAACATGAGTGCACGTGTCATTAACTTCAAATAAGGATTATATCATGACATGCTTACCTTTAAAATATGTACAAACACTATGAATCACCTGATTTTAATAACGTTCAATATATATTGCTAGAGTTGATTGAATCATTTATAGCAATTCTACATGGTTCTATCAATCATTTGAACATTGCTGGAAATTTTATTGCAATTAAGAAATTTTAAAACAACTAATATGTAGGATTTGCAAATAGAGCATTGGGCTCTGATTTTTTGTTAACATATCAGTCTAGGATTTCCACTTTATTTTATAAAATACACTATAAATTTCCTGCTATTGCAATAATGCAAAATGAATATTGCCAAATCTTGTGGAGTCATTTATAGCCTATATGCATGGCTTATCAATCGTACGAATTTTTTGTCAAAATTAATATGAGATTCAGCCGATTTAAAAAACAATACAAAGGCATTTTCTTATCTTTGTATACACATCTATCAGTTTAATAATTTTACATTTGTATCGTCATCATATTTCAACTGTTTGAAACAAATCAGGATTGTTGGCTCTTTATTCCTACATGGCATTATCTTATACGTTGGATGTATATTAAGTTGCCAATAATTTCATTTTAATACACTTTAATCTGCAATGATTCTTCAGTGTCTTTTCTAATCTATGCTGGATACTCTTTATTGGGACACGGATCGTCTGGACCAGGGATTATTGAACAAATTCTGTGTTCAGCATAGCTGACAACCATCCTTTCAAGCGTACAGTAAAAGTTAAATTCTTTTTGTAATTTTATTTACATAGAACCTAATATTATGCATTGATTGTTGTTTTCCCATTTATTTCCTACTTTCTTATTACTGACGATCCTACATTATTTCTTTCATCTTTTTGCTGACGTAATTTTTGTTATTTCCTTTAAGTCCGTACAATTTGCTTCCTTTACTTACATTCATTCTATATAATTTTGACTAAACTAAGCTCCTTTCATTCGATTTTCTTTTTTGGTTTCACATGCTTCTGACATCCTAAGCAAGTAATATTTGACAATAAAATTTTAATAATACAAAAGGACAACAAACAAATATATAATCATTAGCATGAGCCACCTAAAGAAGGACATGCTGATAGGAAGACATATTGATACTTTTCTCTTCTCTAATCTATCAGGCTATTAAAGCAGTAAATATAGATCAGGGAATTAAAACATCTCAATAGTCAGATGCCTTAAGAATTGTGATCCTAAGCAAAAAGAAAAGGAAATATAATGTATAACACATTAGGACCATATTTATATGTTTTTGTGACCAACATTAATATATATATATATATATATATATACACATATATATTAATGTTTATCAAGATACAAATTAAAACACAAAATCTAATACAGTATATCTTGATCATTGGATCCACTTAATTTCAACCTTATATGCAAACACAATGTCATGTAAAATTTAATGTTCTATTCCATGTATCAATATTTGGGATTCATATATTTATAATAGCTAGCCTTATTTACATGGCCTAATATTTAGTTTACATAACTACCTAAATAAATTTAATGTGCATTGCTAGCTTAAAAACTATCATGTATAATTTCCTTAACCAATGCCTCTTGATAAGGATCTCCATTTTATTAATAGTTTTGTTGTATCTAATGTTTTCTCAACTGCCTTTTCAATAACATTATAGCAATCCCAAGTATACCTTCAATTTTGAAATGAACATTGTACTCTCCTTTATAATTTCATAGACTGGCATAATGATTATTATGTGTTTCTTTGCAATGGAATCTACAATAAATTTGTTGCATGTAAAGTTTATGAGTATTATAGGCAACACCCTCGACATGTGGCTATCTATATCCAGACACATTATTATTTTTAATCCAGATTTTTTGTTATTAGGAGCAAGTTGTGTTTGGGTTAGCGGTATATTACTACAAAGTGTATTAAAATAATGGAGGTTGGTAGTTCATTGTCCGTTGTGCATAACAAATATGCAAGTCATTTGAAAACAGTATGTGAGGAATGAAAATACTAGCTAGGTCATAGTTCTAGGCCATATCCATCTTCTCAAAATGGATGATTATTTTAAGATAATATGTGTTGGATATCACTACCATATAATTAAGTACATTAGTGCATTGTTTTTCATCAATGGAGGAGAAATGTATGGTTATCAATTTGTGTAAGTTATCCATTTCAAATTTATATTTGTCATTTCAAATATTCTTTTAAAAGCATTCGAGAAAAGCTAAAAGGCTTTTAAATTTTATCTTTTGCATTATGATTTAAGGTATTGCATATCAATTTTTTTAATACATGCCTTTGCATCACACCTTCATCTACAGTTCAAGACGTTTATTATTTCAAAATTACGATAGAGATAAGATGCAATTTAAGTTTTTCTATGCTCATAACAGGAACGATTATTTGACACAATGCACGTCCACGCCTTTAATTATAGTTGTAACACCGTTGGTTTGACAATTTTTTGATGGAAACGCAATTTTTCCAAAATATCTTTAAATTTAAATTACACCTCAGTATATGCAAATGTATTTATAGTTTAATTAAGATTTAAAATCTTATGTTCTATTACTTGGTCGGTCAATCATATCCTTTAATTGAGATAACTCAATCAGTGATATCTTAATTAAGTTTATCCCTTAAAATTAGATTCTAACAACGAAACATTTTTTTTATAAATTCAGAAAATCATCCAAATTTTTACCCCGTAGTCCGAATATAGTACATTAATGAATATAAGGTTGGAAGGTAATTAATGTCATTATTCATTTTATTGGTAGGAGAAAATAGTAGATTCTATTATATAGTAAATGATTAAACGTCGGAATGGTATGCATTAGCTAGGAATTTGAAATTAAGTTAAATATGTTAATAAGATACATTTCAATCTCAAAATTTTATCATTCATTGTATTTACATATAGACAGAAAGCTGCATGACATAGCTTTGAAAACTCGAAGTTAAGAGTTCAATTATAAGTGACCTGCCAAGCAAAAGCTTTCATCTTCTTCTATTTTCCTTATATTTGCACATATGCAGTGCTCTAGAAATTAAATAATTGTAATCAAGGTATTCTAAAATTATTAAATACATTAATATTTTTATAAGTAGTCATAAATGTCATAAATGCATGGTTTTCGTTTTTTCCCATTCATATATTTACATGAAATTGAATAAGAGGCATCTACATCAATATTTTTTTCCCAAATATCGTGAGTGTTATTCAAACAGTTTCAATATGATTAACATTAATGGTTTTTTTTTCTTTTATCATTTTTTATCATTTACAATTGAAGCACTATTGGTAGTTATCAAATTGAATAACTAAACAAGCGACCAATTTAATAGATAAAGAATAGGGAACATGGACTCCCTTGCTGGGCAATGCAAGATAATAAACTGCAGTAGCAATCACCTATACATAATCTTCTTCAAAGCAACTATTTTAGTGCTCATGATTGTTTCTCTCTACACTTATATAAGGAGATTATCCCTTTCGAACTTTTTGTTGGAGAACAACTAGAGAAGATTATTGTATCCGACTCAGATCTTTTGTGTTCCTATGTTTCAGGTCTACTTTCAATCAACAGTTAGTAAATTGATTATTATTAGACGTCTCATGCTACAACCTGCGTGCTTGAAGGAATCGAAAGTTTTACCCTTAATTTGGCTGAAGGAATCGAAAGTTTTACCCTTAATTTGGCTGAGATAGCGCAAACATTTGTATACTTATTATGAATGTGAATTTGATGATAAGCCATATTTCATTTGTAATAAAAAGATGTGCATGTATTTTTTAAAACAGCATTAAGGGTGAGCCAAATCTCATGTTTATCTGTACCAACACTTAGTTCTAAATAATTTTGACTAAAATATAAAACTGTGTCTATCTGCTAAATTGACCTGAGATGTTAGTTGTATAAAACATTGTGGCATTTTATAGGGATTGTATTGCTGACCTATTGTGATAATACAAGAATATATTTTGATTATATTCAGTTTCGTTGCTTTACTTCTTACCAGTATATTGGATTAACATCGAATTTCATTCATGATAGAAAGTTATCATATGTATATATGGGAAGAATATAGTTATTTGGTTTGATTTTAGCTTTTGGGTTCCAAAATTGAAGTAATGTTGAATGTAGGTTTAATGGTTTCAAATTTTTTCCAAATTATATTATCATGATTATGAACGGTTTTTTATGCTGCTAAAGTGTGAAAGAAACAGTCTACAGTTTGTGTAACCTAGACACACATAAAAAAGGGAGAAGGCAGATATGCTTTTGTGGTTCTATTAATATATTATACACATTTATATACATGTGTAGATTCTATGTCAGCTACTATAATGTTAAAATTTAAGAAAATAGACAAAGGGAGTCTAAATATATCCAACAATGTATAATAGTTTAAGGACGAACTCCCAAAAGCGATATATACATTAACAGAACCACATTATTTATTTATTGTTTAAGAAACCACGTTATACTGTTAAATTTCCGCACGGAACATTCCATATAACTTGAAAGAAAATTCAAAAGAAACTATTTGTATTACTATTTTTGGTTTTATTTGTACTTCATATAACCTGCAATGAACATCTCTAAACATATTCCGATAGTAGTATTGTTCAAATTAGTGACATGTACACTTTGCCAATTCTTCAACTACCTCTTGCAAGACCAAGAAGAGGATAGAAAATGAATGAATGAATAGTATGGAAATGTAGCTGCAGAAAGAGTGAGCAGTAGTGATGTGGATTACCTACCATCAATGATATCTTTCCCACAATGTTAAAGAAGATCAACTTCGATTTAGTTTGCATATTTAGCCACCACGATCACCCATTATTTTCATTTTTCATTTACTTGGTAAATGCCATGTATACATTCAAAATATATGATTGTAATGTTTATAAATTTATATTCACCATCATGGTATATCATGTCTGCAAATTCCAGTGCATAATTCTTTAACAAGTGTCCAGTAGATTGCATAATCTCATTGGCTTTTTTGCTGTAACACGAAGACTTTTGCATTATATTCAAGATATTCCTTACAATTGCATATGCAAATACAACAAAACTACATATATTTTGCACCATCCGTGTGCGAAGCACGGGTGCGCACTTGTTATATTATATAGGTTAAGTAGAATTCTCACACCAGTCCCATGACCGACCTGTAGTTTGTCCACTGGCAAACTCGGGTGCCCATATTTTCCACACGGGCAGACGAGTAGCTATTTTTGCAGATATATTAAGCAGGATTCTGGGTTGAAGCTTAAAGCTGTGTCCAGAGATAGAGAGTCTTCCGCTGCAGTATATTACAACTATTGTAATTTATTCTTCCGCTGTATTTTATTCAATGTACTCTGATATTCTGTACTCTGATGTAACATTATATGATATGTTATAAAAGTCTTCTGTTGTTGTTTTAATATGTTGTATTCCCAAAGTTAAAGTATCTGAGGATTTCCAACTTTTGGTTCAGACCTGTGTGGTTTATGGTCGATTCAAAGGGTGGGAATTTACGGGTCTTTACAATTGACCCTTGCTTCTAAGTACCTCCTAAACCGGCCGGGAATCGGCACTCCTTCCGGGAGGTTAAGGTCTCCAGACATGCTAAAACAGAAAGGAAAAATTCGAAATGAAGGATAGAGAGAGATAGATAGGGCACATGGCTTTGGGGGATTTTGTCTTTTATAAATATAACACTTTTTCTTGAAAAAATGCTTCTTTAATCTTTCCTTTTGAAAACAATTTCAAAAACTTTTTATCTTATCTGGTAAACCTATGCTCTGATACCAAGTGAAACACCCCACCTCCGTTAAGGTCACTCACAAAGGGAATGCCTTAATTTTGGTGGAGGTTTATAAGTAAAAGCCACAAATAAACTCAAGACAGATATAAATACACATATTTTAAACAGCGGAAACCAAACAGACTTTTTATTTCATCAATACGTGTTCAAAACATAACATTCCATAATTGTCTCAAAATACTTCCGTCATTACAACCTCATAATGGTCTTGATTATTAAAGAAGCATAAAACATAAATAAAGTGACAAAAATCCCCATAGTGATATCCAAAGCCATAGTCCAAGCAAAAGAGACCCAAATCATACATCTACGTTCTCGGAGCTTGTAAAGAGCCTGACTGAGCTGAGTTGTTTCCTCCCTGTGGACCTGGGGGGGAACGAAAGAAAAGAGGACGAAGGAAAATAGGGTCAGACATAAAGCCTGAGTAAATCTAGTAAATCTTCAGTATGTGAATAAGAAAAGGGCATGATAGATATATACTAAAAATAGGAAAGTGTCACAAGCTAAGGAAGTGTCGAATGTACTATCACACCCATACTATATCTCTGCATCTACTTGAGTTTATTCTAACTGGCACCCCATGTTGAGGGTGAAGTGATCCCCATTCTTATTAAAAGATCGTCTCCTACTCGCGTTAACATGTGTCATACGGCCCCAAAGAATTGTAGATACCAATGCTGGTCCCACCATGGGGTGTATCAAGACCCATGGTGGCGGCCCCGACACAAATTCTAGAAGGCATAGGTTATACTACTGGTGTCCCCAGTGCCCTGGTTGTCTGCTCGGGAGTGTGTGCACTCCCGCACCCCATTAGACCTGCACTGTGCACCCACCGCCATCGTTTGACCGCTTACAATCAGCACAGTAATCGTGCCCCACCCTGCCTAGTTTCAGGGTACCGTTGATACCAAACTTGGGTTACTGCTGAAACGGGTCCCTCGTTACCAGGATTTTCTAGTCAAACATGTTAAGTGGTTAAGTGTCTGTATTTACCTAACCCCACCCATCAATTCTTGTTAACATGTTGAATTTGGTTAAGTGGTATAGTTGACTTAACCCTACCATTTGTCCTTAGCCTCTTAGGAGCACCTGACCACTCACATTAGACAGGTGTTGCTATGGTTACTGGATATGCCGGTCGGTTCCGGGCAGGTTTACACCGTAGCTCAGTCTAACCTCGGGTCCTTATTGGGCTCAATGCTTAACCACCCACATTGGATAGGTATTGTTGTGACTACTGGACAGCCGGGCAGTTCCGGGCAGGTTTACATCACAACTCAATCCAACCTCGGGTTAAGCATATCGTGTTTTCTAAATTTACATATTTTATTACTTCTCAGTTATATATGTACATGTCATATCTTTTATGTTTGGGTATATCAATTCATACCGCTTAAATGTCATTGTCATTGGCATGTGCCAAACATGCCAACATATATTTTCATGTTTTACACCCAACGTTATTACCCCCGTTTATACGTTCGCAACGTTATAACAAATGTTGGGCTCGACACAATTTAGCCCAACTTTATAAACGTAAGAAAAGGGGAAATCAAGAACATGTAATATTTTACAACATATAAGGGCGTGTGGTGCATGAACTTGCAATTTAGCGATACTAAAATAAATGATGGGTCATGTGAACTTGCATTCAAATCAAAGTATAACTAAGTAGGTGACATATGAAATGGCATAGTTTAGGCTAATACAAACTTGTGTTTAAACATGTTTAACTTGGCATAATGTCAAACACAAAACTAGCATGTTGTATATTCACCAAAATGTCCAATTAAAGCATCTAATCACATAGCCTATTTCAAAATGAACTTGCATAGTTTATGAAACCCAAACGATACTTAACATAGATCCAATTATACTTGTAAATAGACATGAAAATGATAACATAGGTTTTGGGTCATGTAGGCATAAAAAGGTTTCAAGTCTAAAACATGTTTACATAAATTCTAATTTAGACTAAGGGAATATACATAGTCCATGCCTTCGACATATACATAAAGGGATCAATTTCTAATTTTTGCCACAAACTTGAAAGTGCCATTTTTTTCATATACAATTGTTCAATAGGCTTGCATCAATCAATTTATGCCACAAACATCAATACACAAGACATGATAGAACCATCACAATACATAGAATTTATACAATACAATGACACAATTCTATTTTCGTTTACATCGAATCACATCACAATTTTTATTCATATTCTGAAAGGTAACTATACTTACAACGAATGCAGAATCTTGAATTCTGGATTCTGAATTCTGAATTCTGAAATTGAGATGCGCTCCTTTGGGTAGACTAATGTTGTGTTGATAAATTTGATTAAACTATAATCTTCTTCTTAATTTGATTCGTCTCTAGGCTTTTCTCTTGACTGTTATGTTCAATTCCTCCCTAGCAGCATGACGACTCCTTTCTCATTTTTTTGTGTGAATTTTCAATTGAGACTTAGGGTGTATTTACAGATTTTTGAGTTGTTTTGAGCCGTCAGATGAAGACAGGAGGAATCTAGACCATTCAGAGTTCAAAGAGCCAATCAAGAGGTGACACGTCAGCCCTAGTGACACACAGAGCCACAGAAATTCGAGCCAGAGCCAGACCTGGCCAGCCAGGTCGACTAGGCAGGTCGACACTATGGTCGACCTGGGGGGGTTCAGGTCGACACTATGGTTGACCTGGGATGACCAGGTCGACACCATGGTCGACCCTATGATCGACCTGGTCTCTGGGCGGGAATTTTCCCGCCCAGCATAGTTTGAAACTGAAATTCGAATGTTTAATTTTAAACTGAGCTGTTTGAATTTAAATTTGATTCTGAAACTTCCAAAGGCCATAACTCGTTCATACGGAGTTCGATTCGCGCAAACTCGGACTCTATCTCAAGCAGAATTCCGAAACGAACGCAATGTCGTTTCCCTTAATTCACTTTAATTTGTGAAGCTTAGCATTATAGAATTCACGGGGTGTTACAACCATGAGGTTATTGCCTAGAATTAGGACTATGAAATTGGATCTAAGCTTGATTTTCTATTCAGACCTATTTTCTTTATTTGTCTTGATTTCGGGGATTTTTCTATTTAAGTTAGATCTATCCGTGTTCATAAATCTAGATTATTATTCAAACCTTTTCATGTTCAAAATGTTATGCCTGCGATGTTTTAATCAATTTATTCAGTTAGGTCATGCCTTGGAAATAAATTGATAATAAAGCAATGTTCATTATGTTGATCTATGCCTGTGGTTCTATTTTATCATCATGTTGAATTGGGAATTAATGAATAAGTCCATTCATTTGTATATGAACTTGGAGTATAACCCATGATGGCAAGTTGAGTAGTTTATCATGTTATGCAAGTCTTAGGTTGTGAAATCATATCAACATATGTGACCGAATGTTAGATCTACTTGTTTATGTGTATATGTTAAACCTATGTCATATTTCAAGTTCACACTTATTCGTATGTTCGTGATTGATTTGCAAGTTCACATATATGTAAGTTGATTTAGTCTATGTTACAAATTCACATATATGTATGTTGGTTCAGTCTACGCTGCAAGATCACACCTATGATATTCATGTTGATTATTTTGCAATTTCACGCCTATGATGTTCATATTGACTATGCCGATGATGCCAAGTTTACGCCTATGTCATGCTTATGTTAATAAATTGCTTTATGCCAATTTTGTGTACGCTAAATTAGGCTAAGTTTTTAGCCTAATATTATATGCCAAAAACCATGCAGACGGAAAATTAGGCTAAGATTGTTAGCTTAATATTTAGACGGGGTAACGTTGGAAAAAATTGGTAATTATAGGAAGCTTGACATGAAACTTGCCTTGAAAACTTGAAACGAACTCGACATGAAAACTTGAACATGGACATGACACTAGAATGAACTTGAAAATGACCAACTCGAGGTTGGGTTCAGTTTGCAGTGTAAATCTGCCCAGAACCGCCCGGCAAATCCAATGACTGCAAACAATAGGATCCAATGTGAGTAGTTGGTCATATCGCGCTTGAAACCCGAGGTTAGACTGAGTTGTGGTGTAAATCTGCCCGGAATCGCACGGCATATCCAGTGACCACAACAACAGGTCTAATTTGAGAGGTTGGGGTGCATTAATGAATTAATGCCACATGATAGGGTTAAGTCATGAACATGAAAGACAACACTTAACCAACTTGACACATGATTCGTAGGGCTAAGTCATGAACTTGAAGGACAACACTTAACCAATTTGACATGCTAGACTGATAAGGGTTAAGTCTCGAATTTAAATGACAACACTTAACCTGTTGGACGGAAACCCTAGTTACGCGGTCCATTTCAGCAGTAACCCACTAGATGTATCATGGTACCCTGGAACTAGGCAGGGTGGGGCACGATTACTGGGCTGATTGTAAGCGACCAGAACGACGGCTGTGTTGGTGCGCCAGTGTAGGTTCAGGCGGGCTATGGTCGTGCACGTGGTCCGGAGTTGAAAAAGCAGGCATTGGGCATCAGTAGGTTTATCTGTGCATGCTTGATTCGTGTCGGTGGTTGGCACCATAGGGCTTGATACACCCTATGGTGGACCTAGCATAGGTGACTACATTCGTGATAGGGCCGTATGACACAGACACACGACGAGCTAGAAGTTGTAGGGAGCCGATCGACTAGTGGATCATTTAGTTGGACCTAGAAATGGGTCATTTCATGATAGTGGGCCAAGGGATAATTTCATGATTTATATAAGACATGGGTTTGGGATTCTATTACAGTTGATGCAACAAACCTTGAATATGTGATGTTATACTTGATATACTTGATTTATCATGTTATCTTAGTCTATCTTGCCCATCTTGACAGCATCCTTTTGTTTACTTTCAGTTTATACATGCCATGTTACCTTTATCTGTTTTTATGCTGAAAGTCACTTGGACTTACCAGTCTTTATGACTGACCCGTTTTCTTTCGCCTCTTTTTCTTCCGTTCCCTCCCCAGGTTCTCAGGGAGGAAACTCTAGCACTTAGCTTGGATTTCGCTTGCTTTTGATTCAGCTCATGTACGGTTTGATCTTGGGCTATGCTATGGCTGCATTTTCTTCTACCTTTGAGGAATTAAGCTACTTTTGATGTTTTAAGTTTATGCTTCTTTGTTTATGCAAGAAAGAATTTGTTGTAATGGAAAATAATGACTTTGGCTATTTGATACTTTGAATGAAAAAGGCTTTGACTATTTTTAAAGTAATGAAATTTATCTTTTGATTCTTCCGCTATTTTATTTATGTTCTGTCTTGTAATAATTCTGTGATTGTATACCTCGATAACGCTCCTCCAAAACTAGTGCATTCCCTTTGTGAGTGACCCTAGCGGAGGTGGGGTGTTACATTTGGTATCAGAGCAGAAGGTTACCAGACTGGGCAAATGTTTTTAAAACCTTCTAAAATTATTTTCAAAAACCGTTTACAAAGAAGCATTTTTCAAGAAAAGTCTTGTTTTATTTAAAGGCTATTCCCCAAAAGCCATTAGCACTATCCTTTGTTTCCCTGTTTGAATCTCTTTTCCTTTCTTTTCTCCATCTGTAGTCGCAGTAGTTTTTACCTGCGGCTAATCTTCTTTCTAGCTTCGTAGAGGGTTTTCCGTACGATAGAAATAGTTTCCGTAAGGCTTGTTAACATGTTACATAGGAAAGGTATGAGTGATAAGAAGGAGGTCAAGGCGAATGGATCTCAAAACAAGAAGGTAGACTCCGAGAAAGGAGGCAAGAACAACAACAACAAGAATGATAACAAGACACGCGAGAAAAGAAAATGCCACTTCTGTGGTATTGAGGGCCATATAGCCCAGGATTGTAGGAAAAAGAAGATGAAGATGGGAGCATGTTTCCAGTGTGGTGAAACTGGACATATCAGCGAGAACTGCCCTAAGAAGCAAGGGCAAGCCCCGCAGGCAGGACCCTCTGGGGGTACATCTTTAACTTCTTCTCCTTGATGCTTTGTTTTATCTTGTTTATCTTTTCAATCCTATCTTGAGAACCTTAGGTAGAACCCTTTTGGATGTAAACATGTGATTGAAACATGTTACGGTTGATGTTTGCAAATGGTTGCAAGTGGTTGCTCGTGGTTGCATAACACACATTAGGCACTAGATCGGCTCAGACACATTTTCATATTGCATTGCATGAGTGTTTATACTTGTTTATGGATGAAATTAAATGTGTTATCATGTGGATGTTGCATATGGATGGATGTTTGTGCACACATATAGTGTTTATGTGACTAGGACTATTTGCATACATGTTGGATTCATGACACAAAACATATTTTGCATTAGGAAGATCAATCAGGCCTGATCATTTGCATTAGATAAGGAACATATACACACACTTTCTGCATATGTTCATATAGCATTAGAAATCTTTTAAGGACAATGGTTACTTGTGGATGATGGTTGAGTAGATGGTTGATTGGATGATAGGATGCATTCTTCCTAACTTGAAGATTTCGGAGACGAAATCCTTTAAGGAGGGGAGAATGTAAAAACCCGAATTTTAATAACGTGTTAAAACCATAAATCAAGACAGAATTAATTTTTAAAATAAGAATCAAGGGAAATGGGGTATGCCATTGTGTTCTTCTCGGAATTATGCTTGAAATAGAGTCCGAGTTTGCGTAAAACGGATACCGTACGAAGAAGACATGGACGAACGAAGTTAGGTAGAAAAACCAGAAACCGACCAGAATGCACTGGCGCACTTGGAAAGTGCACCAGAACAAAATTGCACTGGCGCACTTGGGAAGTGCGCCCATGCAATTTTGCATTGGCGCACTTGGCAGGTGCGCCCAGGACGAGCAGAAACCTGCCTGGTTAGGCCCTGGCGGGCCTGGTCGGGTTATGGTCGAATTTCTGAGCTCTGGTGTGTCACTAGGGCTAACCTGTCACTTTCTGATTGGTGTTTCTTGAGATGGGTGGTTTAGATTTATTCTAGCTTCATCGACAGCTCTAATTAGTTTGAAATTCTATGTAAACAGCCTCCTAGCCTCATTCTCTTTACACCATTCTTCTTTAACCTTATGCTGCTCAAACTCTTGATGATCATGGCTTCTTCTTCTTCCTCTAAATTAAATAAAATCGTAAAGATTATATCTTGAAGACTACGGCTAGGAATTTCTTATTGGGGATTTGCTTCTACAATCAAAGCAAGATTCAATGATTCAACAATTCAACGTCTAATTTCTAGACTTGACTTCTGCATCTAAATTTCTTAGACCACGATATGCAAGTTCCAGTTACTTTTAGATAAAAACTATAAATCTAATATGGGCATGTTAAATTGGAATTGATTTATGTATGATTCATATCTATTCTTGTTTTCTTCTTGGATCTTGACTATTGGAAATATTGTCTACGACGTTGAAACTACTGTTAATGTCATAAGACTATGACTACGCCTATGATTGTGAACATAAGACCATGACTATGTCTATGACTGTGAACATAGAGACTGTGAACATAAGACTATGCCTATGCCTATGACTATGACGGTGAACATAAGACTTTTGCCTATGACTATGACAAGGACAATTATGACTAATCACCTATGATTCATGACCATGAGGTTATTGCCTAGAATTATGACTATGAAATTGGATCTAAGCTTGATTTTCTATTCAGACCTATTTTCTTTATTTGTCTTGATTTCGGGGATTTTTCTATTTAAGTTAGATCTATCTGTGTTCTTGAATGTAGATTATTATTCAAACCTTTTCATGTTCAAAATGTTATGTCTACGATGTTTTAATCAATTTATTCAGTTAGGTCATGCCTTGGAAATAAATTGATAATAAAGCAATGTTTATTATGTTGATCTATGCCTGTGGTTCTATTTTATCATCATGTTGAATTGGGAATTAATGAATAAGTCCATTCATATGTATATGAAATTGGAGTATAACCCGTGATGACAAGTTGAGTAGTTTATCATGTTATGCAAGTCTTAGGTTGTGAAATCATATCAACATATGTGACCACATGTTAGATCTACATGTTTATGTGTATATGTTAAACCTATGTCATATTTCAAGTTCACACTTATTCATATGTTCGTGATTGATTTGCAAGTTCACATATATGTAAGTTGATTTAGTCTATGTTACAAATTCACATATATGTATGTTGGTTCAGTCTACACTGCAAGATCACACCTATGATATTCATGTTGATTATTTTGCAATTTCACGCCTATGATGTTCATATTGACTATGCCGATGATGCCAAGTTTACGCCTATGTCATGCTTATGTTAATAAATTGCTTTATGCCAATTTTGTGTACGTTAAATTAGGCTAAGTTTTTAGCCTAATATTATATACCAAAAACCATGCAGACGGAAAATTAGGCTAAGATTGTTAGCCTAATATTAAGACGGGGTAACGTTGGAAAAAATTGGTAATTATAGGAAGCTTGACATGAAACTTACCTTGAAAACTTGAAATGAACTCGACATGAAAACTTGAACATGGACATGACACTAGAATGAACTTGAAAATGACCAACTCGAGGTTGGGTTCAGTTTGCAGTGTAAATCTACCCGGAACCACCCGGCAAATCCAATGACTGCAAACCATAGGATCCAATGTGAGTAGTTGGTCATATCGCGCTTGAAACCCGAGGTTAGACTGAGTTGTGGTGTAAATCTGCCCGGAACCGCCCGGCATATCCAGTGACCACAACAACAGGTCTAATTTGAGAGGTTGGGGTGCATTAATGAATTAATGCCACATGATAGGGTTAAGTCATGAACATGAAAGACAACACTTAACCAACTTGACACATGATTCGTAGGGTTAAGTAATGAACTTGAAGGACAACACTTAACCAATTTGACATGTTAGACTGATAAGGGTTAAGTCTCGAATTTAAATGACAACACTTAACCTGCTGGACGGAAACCCTAGTTACGCGGTCCATTTCAGCAGTAACCCACTATATGTATCATGGTACCCTGGAACTAGGCAGGGTGGGGGCACGATTACTTGGCTGATTGTAAGAGACCAGAACGACGGCTGTGTTGGTACGCCAGTGTAGGTTCAGGCGGGCTATGGTCGTGCATGTGGTCCGGAGTTGAAAAAGAAGGCATTGGGCATCAGTAGGTTTATCTGTGCATGCATGATTCGTGTCGGTGGTTGGCACCATAGGGCTTGATACACCCTATGGTGGACCTAGCACAGGTGACTACATTCGTGATAGGGCCGTATGACACAGACACACGACGAGCTAGAACTTGTAGGGAGCCGATCGACTAGTGGATCGTTTCGTTGGACCTAGAAATGGGTCATTTCATGATATTGGGCCAACGGATTATTTCATGATTTATATAAGACATGGGTTTGGGATTCTAGTACAGTTGATGCAGCGAACCTTGAATATGTGATGTTATACTTGATTTATACTTGATTTATCATGTTATCTTAGTCTATCTTGCCCATCTTGATAGCATCCTTATGTTTACTTTCAGTTTATACATGACAAGTTACCTTTATCTGTTTTTATGCTGAAAGTCACTTGGACTTACCAGTCTTTATGACTGACCCGTTTTCTTTCGCCTCTTTTTCTTCCGTTTCCCCCTCCCCCTAGGTTCTCAGGGAGGAAACTCTAGCACTTAGCTTGGATTTCGCTTGCTTTTGATTCAGCTCATGTCCGGTTTGATCTTGGGCTATGCTATGGCTGCATTTTCTGCTACCTTTGGGGAATTAAGCTACTTTTGATGTTTTAAGTTTATGCTTCTTTGTTTATGCAAGACAGAAAATGTTGTAATGGAAAATAATGACTTTGGCTATTTGATACTTTGAATGAAAAAGGCTTTGACTATTTTGAAAGTAATGAAATTTATTTTTTGACTCTTCCGCTATTTTATTTATGTTCTGTCTTTTAATAATTCTGTGATTGTTTACCTCGATAACGCTCCTCCAAAACTAGTGCATTCCCTTTGTGAGTGACCCTAGCGGAGGTGGGATGTTACAAGGTACCCAATCACATTAGCTGTGAATGTTGAACCAAGGACAAACGTATGTTGAAAGATTCGGAATTGTTATATTGATGCGAAGTACTGACCTTTGCTTTATATATTATTCAACTCCAAAATACCTCATTTGGGCTCTGATCGAGACGCCGCCACTGACGTTTTAAGGCTTTAACTGCTATTTTAAACATATTGAAATAGGTTTTGAGGTCTAATTCGATCGTACGAAGGAGATACCAATTTATAATCGATAATTTAAATTGATTTCGATTAAATTATTTCTAGGCGTTTCACGACCAAACAGTAACTCCAATCATCACAAAATTTGGAACTCGGTAATAGTATACTATTATGGATAATAGTATACTATTATGGATCCAATGGAACTGATTTCATCAAATTTAGAGACTGTTTCAAAAAACAAGACTATTTTAATTTCAAAATTGTAAATTAATACGCGTTTATATTGCACATGCTTACATAACAACTTCGATTGATACGAAAATTGAAATCTTACAACAATTAACCATTACATATTTTATAAAATTAGTTTCATTAAAATCCGAGGTAGTTTTGAAAATGACTATTTTCATGTGTTAAATTAAATCAATAAAATATAATTTCATTTCAAATAATCAAATCTATTGATAATAAATTCTTTTTATCATATATATTCAAATGGAATTTTATATAGCTTCAAATGTAAATTAAACTCGATTTTAAATTCGATGTTCAAATCTCAGGTTAATTTAACATTTTAAATTCTCCTTAAAAAAAATTAAGTCGTTAATTCTTAAAATTAATAGTTACAAATATTTAGATTAATTGAATATTTCTACGTAAAAATCCGGATCATTACACAAATGTTTATTTTCATCCATCTCTCAGCAATCCCATAATAATTATTTTATAAGGTCTTAATTTCATTTATTTATATTTTTTTTCACTAGAAAAATTCCATTGTATACATACATAAATTTGTTTATTCATTTTTTTCAAAATTTTCAACCTCTTCTCCTTTTAATAAAAGTGTTTAATCCTGCGCTTTTGGGATACAAAAATGAACTTCAGCCTATGGCATAAGCATGTGCACATTCACTTTTTTTCATGGTCAAATTTCTTTTATATCCAAATACTTCTTTTAAGACAATCAAGTCAATACTCAGAGATTTATGAATACTTAAAATATAGCATGTACTCCACATTAGTGCATATGCATATGTGCAAAATCATGGTGTCTTATCTCTTTCTTCAGGAAACATGCACATAAACTCAAGTTATTTTTAACATGTAATATCCTAGCATTTTATACAAAATGACTATAAACTACAAAACATCATTTTAATGTAGCGAAAACACACAATTTTTGCTAATTCATTCCAGTATGGATGATAAAACACATTCAGCATTCCAAGCACTACATTCTAGTGTTGATAACTCGGCAATAATGTCTAAGTTTTTATACATAATTCAAGCAAATAAACACATCAAACCTGACTGATCACAGTTAACATTTTAATAACTTTAAATTGGTTGAACATCTAAGCATTTTTTTCAAGTAAATTCCACCAAATAATTTATTTTATTATACCTGGATTATAATATACCCTATAGCATTTGGTTTCTAGAAGAAATGAGTTTAACCCTTTTATCTGAAGTATGTTTCACTAGAAAAATTCATGCAAATTGGTATGGAAACTACGCCTTTTGATTTTGCTATAAGTGTGAAAATTTCCATGCTTCTTTGGTAATGGAAGAATGGCTTTTTCCTTTGATTGTGTGTTATAAAAGTGTGCTTGTCATATAAGTGCATTTTCATGCAGATACAAGCATATGTCAGTCCATATATCTTTGCACAAGCCAACGTCATTTACCTCTTATATACACACTTTATAAACTAAGACCTAGCTGTGTATTTACTTGATTTTCTAGTGCACATATCTCAGGTTTTGTATACTTATCCCTTCTGATTCAGCACATATTCTATTTCACTGAATATGTTTGATACATAGGTATTATTTGCGTGAGAACCAAAGCATATATCAAACCATACCTATTTTTCATATATCAGTGTCCTATGCCCCTAGTAATATATCATATAAAAATCATGATACTTCATTACCTATTTCAAGGATCACAAACATATCTATACTCAAATTATTTTAGCATATTGCATATTCGGCATTACACAAAAAAAAATTGAAACATTATTTTACTGCAACAAGGTTCATATAATGCCAGTTCAAAGCATTCCGCAAATTATTCAATACACGTTTTTTAATGCTGGTAACATAGCAAATAACCAAAGTTTTCAACTCAAAACTAAGAAAACATGCATACACATCAAACATAAGGAAGCTAAGTAATACATCAACAACTTAACGTCTTATATATATCTAGGTAATTTTAACAATTTTTTAATCTAAGGTGGTTAGTTTCCAAAAGATTAAAGACTCTATCCAATTATATGCCTACAAGCTTTCAGTTTCTCAACATAGCCTTAACTGCATTTATATAAGCATATAAGTGAGTTATTTACAACCTCTGTTTTTTTTTCAAATATACATATAGGTTAACTATGATGTTTATTGATATCTAGAAAGAAGACTTAGTCATATTTTAGTTACAAGCCATTGTTTCACCCTTTAACAGCGTATAACATGTGTACAGATTTTAATCAGCAATTGACTACATATAACATAATATAAACATTTCCATATAAATTAATTGGAGACCATTTTGCTTAGGGCTGTTATGGTAACGGTAATTTTACTGTTATCGTACCGTTACCAGGCCTAAAGTTACCGACAATTTGTAAAATTAACATACCAAATCTATTGGTACGGTAACGATAAAATTACCGTTTGTTATGGTAAAAATGTCGGTAAGAAATTTTGAAAACCGTTGGTAACGGTAAATTTACCGACAAGTTATAAATAATTAATTAAGCATATAATCTGATAAGTTATTGATTAATAAAAGGGACTTAGACGTTTATTTTTCCTTAATTAAATGGTCATTAGACTTATTAAATGATGAATGAGTCCTACTACTACCGCACATTAGAAGATTATCGCTAAACCGCACCCATTGACAGCGGCCATTGGATTTTGTTTATAACCATATCTTCACCTTCTATTACTAGGTTTTCTTTTTTACTTGCCTATCAAAAGCAGCCGCTACTTACTGTCTTCCTCATTTCTTCATCGTTTTACTTTATAGTTCTACATCGTAACTATTCCTAAGAAATTAAAAAATTCATCGCATAAGTTATCACAACTCCAAAGCCGACAGCGGTGGAAGTTCCGGCGTTGGAGGCAGCAGATGCATCAGGGATCTCTTCAATACTAAAAAAATAAAAAAATAGAGGGTGCAAAGAGAGACAAAGACATGACCAACAAGAGTAGTGGGAACCATTTTTGTTGCCAAAACGTGTCTCCTGGTTTGGTTATCCAGGGCGAATGACGGATTTGCGGAGACCAGCAGTGAGGTTTAGGTAGCAGGCTGTTATGTCTTCTGGTTTGTTTCCTCATGTTCCTAGCTGGTTTTATGATAAAATATCAGTCGATTTTTTTTAGAAACTTTTGTGGTCTTGTTTATGTTCAATTAGTGTAACTGGTTTATTGAGTGATGGAAGTTTGTTTATTGTATCTATGTACATAATCTGAAAAAATTGTTTTTGTCTTATGATCTGAGACTCTGTTTAAGAAGATTATTCATGTGTGGATAGCCTAAATTTTGTTTATCATGTTTTTTTTCAATGGTAAATTTACCGTTACCTAAGATCGGTATACCGATAATTTTGGTAATGGTAACGGTTTTGATTTTGGACTTACCGATAGTGTTGGTAAGGTAAAAAAAAACTGTATTGGTAACGGTAACCGTTACCGTTACAGCCCTAATTATTTTTGCTATATTAAGAGGTGGCCACTTCTATATATGTTTTATATTGCATGTCTTCTCCTTTGAATAAACTGAATACAAACAAACTCCACTATCAACAATCATTTCTAGATATTACTAAGGACTCAATCCATACATTTAGCACTTTAAGTACATCAAAGCATTTTAAATAGGGTTCCAAAAAGGAAAGATCACACATATTAAGCAATATCATAACATAAAAAATGTTTTTCTTACACATTTAAACACCTACTTTCAGTTACTTTATGATAAATGAATATGCTCATCCAAATATTTAATGTCCATGCAACTTTAAAGTAGCGTATCCTATAAACAAACATTAAGATTCAATCATTTTCAACTGTGTATTTTATTAACACATCTTTGATACCAACTGAGATGACCCCTTAAATATTTTCCAATCTTTAGTTTATTTATTTGTAATTTACACAATTAGGGTCATCTTCTCAAGGGTCATCCCCATTCAATCATTCAATTTTGAGATCTTCCTCGACTAATATAAAAATATTAGTATATACTATTAAGATTTAACCTATGCATATAAAGGTTCATAGACCTCTACTTCTTAATTAATCATTGTATAATATAAAAGCAAAAGTAAATTAGTTAATTTAGATTTAACTAATCACTACACAGCTAAGCAGGGATAAAATAATTGTTTTCCTATTATAAAAGTCAGTTTTAAAATAGATAAATTGAGTACATTTTCGGCATCACAAACTATCTGGTTATAAGCTGATATTGTGACATTTTTGCTATTTCCTAAGACTGCCTCAAAAGTGTTAGAAATTCTGTTATATATTAAAAATAATTTATATATGAACCTCTTTCTTATATCCTAGGACATTTAGTTTCTATAAAAGTGTGTTTTTCTGTTTAAACTGAAATTCGTTGCATCCAAGAAATTTCATACATATAAATACATTAGTTAGGCCTTCTGGATTTTTGTACATATATGCAATTATTTTAATTCTTGGCTTTTGAAGTATTGCTTACTATTTCGTAATTTGATTATGCGTGACATATATATAAGTACATGTCCGATCATAATTCTTATCCAAACTAATCTCTTTTTGGCCATCACATATACATGTGCTTGTCATAATGCACAGCTATGTACTTGAATGTTTCCTAGTGCATTTATACTTAAGTTTTATTATTCAAAGCTCGTACTTTATGTATCAGCTCTTATTATTTTACATGAAATAGTTGATACATAAAACATTTTACATGCATATATTACCATGTGCCTAGTCACGCTTATATTACCATGCCAGCATCCTTATCAATGCGCATATATATATATATATATATATATATATATATATATGTACACACACACACATATTCCATGATGCTTTACTACCTACTTTCTGTGAGCATAAGCATACTAGCATTGCATACAATGTGTATAGTATCAAGAAACATTTTACTAGACAAAATTCCCTTTTTATACAGGTTCATTTCAGCAAAATAATAAAAGCATAAACATTGCTAAATTTTAACCTTTTTAGTGCTACTACAGCAAAGAACTAGAGTTCAAACACAAAACAGTATCATAACTAAGTGGTTTCATTCTGGAAGCGCGAATAAACTGTAATGCCTTATTTCAAGATAAAAATTGGATTAGAAAGTAGGATTTAATTCCCAATAAAAATGTCATGCTTCTTAGTTGCATACACTAGATTATATTTCGACTAAACACCCATGTCAAAAACAAGCCAAGGCTAAGGCATTTTTATAGAGTTTTAGCATTTTATTATTTAGCTTATACCTTATATATTTTTGCTTATAACCTATTCATGTGGATACTTTCTCAGCTATGACCATTTTCATAAGGATGAAAGAATACGTGCTTGGTCATACCTATTATATGCCAACAATGTACAATCACATCATTGCATGTATATTTATATAAGGTCATGGTACATTATTACATACTCCATGGAACTATAATATAATTGTACTTGTATTATTAAGAAATGAGAATCTTACGCAGTCACATGCAAATGTATTTATCTTTAAAATACTTTTATACTCATCCAGATTCATTCAGTTTATCTTGGTTCCGAGTTAACAACTAAGCCTCAATTTCACAAGCATTTGTTTTTATTAAGCAAATATCTCAACATGATTCCATGTCATTATCCATCTATTACATCAACCATAACTTATCTAAGTAAACTTTAATTCAATAACTTGAGATCTGCAATCATTAATTCATTTGTACTCGGTTTATCATTTTAAACATTAGGTAAATTTCCTTGTGAAATTTTCATTATCTACCTATATATAAGCCTATCAAGTTATACTTGTTGTGTAAGGAAGAAAGCACAAGCATATATCATTACATGCCATACCCTTGGCACCACATAATACAAATAAGTTTAGCAACTTAATTCATTATCCATTTTCATAGAAAACTGAATATATATATATATGTGTGTGTGTGTGTGTATATATATATCGTTACAACAAGTCATTCAAATTAGTTTCTATGAAGATAATTGTTAGAGATGCGGATTAAGGATCTTATGGCAAGTTAAACACTACAGAACGGGTGAGTAGTGTTTAATGGAATTTATAAATTTTCTTGAAATACTTTTGGATCAAACAAACAGTAAACAGATCACTGATAATAAAAAACACAGAATCAATCGCAGAATGCAGAAAGTAAAAGTAAAAGCAATAAAATGAAAGTACACATCGAGATTTTATGTTGGTCCAGGACTCCAGTACATCCAGTTCCATATAACACTGGGTTAATGCGGATTTTTATTCAACAATATCCAATTACAATCCTTGATTTCAAGGCTACAAGGACATACCCCAACTGATTCCTAGTACAGTGAGACTTAGTTGATTTCTGGGCTACAACTTTACACCCAATCAATTTCCGAGACACAATTGCATCCAATCAGTTTAAATGGGAAAGGACCACACCTTTCTCTTTCCAGTTTTCTATTATAGACTCTATGGAACTTGATCTTTAGATCTTTGATTACAAACAACCTATAAATCTTGAAAAGCACTTGAATTCAGAGAGATTTTGATTTAGAATTGAAAGAAAAAAATAATATGATTTTTATTGAAATTGACATAGTATAAGTGCAGAAAATCAAGAAATAAAGTATTCTAATGGTGGAATGGTAAGAGAGGAAGAAGGAGATGATAAGATATTAATAAAATCAAATTCTTGAAGGTATTTATAGGTTTCCAACCGTCACAACATTTCTAAAAGGATTTGAATTCAAAAGACACCTCTTTTCAAAATTTAAAAAACCACTTACCAGCTATTATATCGACATGCCAAAAAGCATATGTCGATATATGCTAGTACAAAATCAAAATTTGAATTTTAAAACAAAGTAAATGTTTAAATAAATTATGGTGAATCCAGAGTTAAAACAAACTAAATTCCTTTATATTAATACATTCTTTTTAAAGTAAAATATATTTGAAAAACTTATATAAAATATTTAATAAACTAAATATAAAGTGATATAAAAGTATAAATAAATATAAAACTACGAATATATTAGAACTTAATATAAACAAAGAATTTGAAAACACATAAGTAAGTATATAACAAGTAAGTAAAAGCTTTAGAAATCTATTAAATATAAGTTTGAAAATAGCTTTCGGGATTTAGAAAATAACTTTTAAGAGTTAAAATATTTTTCAAAATAAAGAAATATATATATTTGTAAATAAGAAAGTAATTTTAAAATTGTTTGAAAACAAATTTAAAACCAAGTAAATAATTTTAAAATTATTTTGAATTAGGATTTAAATTTAAAATCAGAATTTAAATTTGAATTTAGAATCAAGTGCTAATCAGAGTTTCAGCTGAAATTCTCGACACGCACACTCTATAATTCTTGAACACTTGTGTCACAACCATTATTTTGCCGCCCTTCGAACCGATTATAAATCACACAGTTTTGATTCGAAAAGATAGGAAAACACGGATAGTCATGAGAACACGACTCATCGGAACATAGAAGAAGAGAACATTTCATTGCTATTACAATAATTTACATCAGAGTACAAGAATACTAGAGTACATGTAAATAACATACAGCGGAGAAATATAAGAGATTAACAGATTACAAAACAATGGAATTTTGAATACATAAATATAATCAGCAGAAGAGTACTAAATAAACCAGAGTATAACTCCATCCATAATCCAGGATCCTGTTGAATAAATATCTGCAAAACCAAAACTACTAGTTGCCCATGTGGAAAATATGGGCACCCAATGTCTAGGTGGGAAACACTGAACTCCAGGTCAGTCATGGGATTGGCGTGAGAACTAAAACAATTATTAAACTTTATATTAAAGTTTGGTAAATCACGGGACCACACTGTATAACATGGAATGAGTTTTCTCCCATGAATACCATAAAAAAAACTCGTAATGCTAAAACAAAAAATGAAGTTATTGTAAGACTCAGGTCCCATCACATAATGCGTAACACCCCACCTCCGTTAAGGTCACTCACAAAGGGAATGCCTTAATTTTGGTGGAGCATTTTAGTAAACAGAAACAGAATACTACAAGACAGATAAACAGTACTTGAAAAATTATAACTTTATTTCAAACAGAAGCTTGGTTACATCCTTTCAAATCACAATATCAGAATTCAAGTACAAAATATCAGTCTTGTACAAAAGCCTTCAGAATGCATAGTTTAAAATCATAATCCCCACAGAATAAGACAAGCCATACTTTAAGCACTTCAAGCGGAAGAAATCTGGATCAAGCTAGAGTATTCCCTTCTACAAAACCTGGGGGGACGGAAGAAAGGAGGCGAAACAACAAGGGTCAGACAAAAGTCTGGCAAGTCCAGTGATTTTCAGTTATGAACAGATAATAATAACATGACATGAAAATAAAACTGGATGAGAGACAACTGTAACAAATGTAGCAGATATAACAGAAGAACAGAATGATATAAGCTATTGCTTTACACTTCTCTGCACTAATACTAGTATAACAGAATTGGGTGTCACCCTAATGTCTAAACTGAAACAGAAACAGGTACAGAATAATTTCCACGCTAGTAATGGGCCTTTACCACCCGATCAGAAACAGACAGAAGCAGAATGTAGCATAAGGTGTACACTAGTAATTGGGCCTTTACCACCCGAACAGACGGTACCACGCAGAAACAGATAGGTGTTGCCACCCAACAGAAACAGATGGTACCAACAGAAACAGACAGAACTAAGTGTACCCTAAAACCCTACCCCAAGCGATCGGCTCCCTATTACATAAATATCCTGTGTCGGCCCCATAGTAGGGTGTATCACTCCCTAAAGTGACAACCAATTAGCACAGACCTATTTACATATGTCACGACATCTTACATCCTCAGAGGCAGACCGGGATCCATGCACGCACATGACCTGTTTGGAACGCACCATCAACACCCCTCGCCATTATCAGAATGAGCCGCTTATAATTAGTTCAGTAAGCGTGCCCGGACCCTACCTACTGTTGGGTCAAAGTTTTGATACCAGAAAGGGTTACTGACTAATATGGGTCCCAAACAACAAATGATACAAGTAATTCCCCTCCTATCCTCGTGTCCCCAGACTAACAGATTTCAAATTAACAAGTTCAGACATATAGAATTCAGATCAACTAGTTCACAGATCAGACAAGTTTTAGACTAGCGGATCAGATATACGGATTTAACAGATTTACAGATTTGTCTAACTTTGTAATTGGGCCTACCGATTCACGGAACAGATTTATTAAACTCATCAGTCTAGTGGGTTTAACCCTATCCACCCAACACGTTTTAGACATTATATTTATCTCAGATTTTTATTAATTAAATATCAATGCCCAGACCTCTCACATTAGACTGACAGTTTGCGGCTACTGTTTAGGCCGGTTGGTTCCGGGCAGATTTCTGCCGCAAACTGAGTCTAACCTCGGGTTTCAAGCACGTTATGACAAACTTCTCACATTAGACCCTATTGTTTGTGGCCACTGGATGTGCCAGGCGGTTCCGGCCACGATTACGCCGCAAACTCATTCTAACCTCGAGTCAGCCATGTTTATCTTTGCGGCCAATTAATTATTAATTTACCATTTATGCCCACGCCTAATATACATGTCAATTTTCATAACTATAGCCAATTCAGATTATGTCAATAACAGACTAAATATATCAACTCAACAGATATGGAAGATAACAGATTTAGCAGATTAGGCGACTTAACGGATTCAGCAGATTAAGCAGTTTAGCAGATTTAGCATATAACAGTTTAGGCATCTTCAGCAGACTTAGCAGATGACAGATTTGGTATTTGAACAGATATAGCAGATTATAGCAGAACTAGCAGATTAGGCAATGTAACAGAACTAGCAAATTAGGCAATATAACAGAACTAGCAGATTAGGCCATATAACAAATTTAATCATTCCTTAATGTTTCAATAACATATCTTGCCTAATTATAACTTTGGCCTAAGTTTGCATGCCTAAATAGTTGTCATGATTCACATTATGATCATATACCCCACGTTTGCATTGAATTTACATGGCACAGATTATGTTCACAATTTACCATGTAACACACGTCTCAAATTTAGTTAAACTTGCCTAGTACAAAAGATTCACATATAAACTATAGCAAATATAGCCATCGATTTCAATGCTTGTCATATATTCAAAAATCTCCCACTTAGGTGTTATTCACATTTAATAGTTATCAAATCTTAACATAAATCTTCACACCTAAGTCATATTCCCTTTTTATCCCAAATCATGAATTTCTATATAAACAATATGCCCAACAATCTAGAACTTTAAATTATAACAGATCTTTAATTCGAAAATATGCGTTATGTCCAATGTCTCAAGTCACATGTTAATATACAATGGTTCCTCTTCTTCTAATTCGCAGAATATACACAGATCTAAATCTAGTTTACAACCTATGTCCTTTTAGTCACAGATTAGCCATGTCCAATTATGCCATCATTCATTATTTGTCCCAAAGTTTAACGTTCGTGCGTTAATCTCTTATGAGATTTGGCGCAGGCTCGGGGTAGCCTGGCTATAGAACAGAAAGAAGAAAGAGATATAGAATAAAATAGATCAGAACAGAACATACGCAATCTCAAATTAGATTTACAATCATGTCACAATTATAATTAAAGTTTATATCGGAAAATAACAGCACTTGCCTTGGTTGGATTCTAAAAGAAAAAGGTGTTGTAGCTGTTCTCTTTTAATCCTAACCAGAATTGGAGGAAGAAGAAGCACAAGTCCTAGCTTAGGTTTCAGCAGAGTAGAGACGCCATTGATTTATTTATTTTTAGAGAGGAAGAGAGCAATGGAGGCTAGAGAATTGTATATGAGATTTAGGTTTAGGTTAGGGATGTATATATAGGTGTAGGAAGTTATTTAGGACCATTAGATTAACCCTGAATCATGAGAACCATTCAAATGCAAAATCTGCATTTGAGCTAATCGGCCCACGGGATGACAGCCAAACACCCTGGATTAACCCCTAGTCGACCCAGCGGGCTTGGGTCGACCTCAAAAATGGTCCGGTTCGGTTATTCCCCCTCCCAATTCGCTGTTTTGAACCTTTTTTGCATGTTTATTTATTTAATTTTTATATATATCTATATATATTTCTCTCATATGCATATAAACTTCAAGGCTTAATAACTTCTTCATAATTAACCATTTTTTTTAATATTCTCAGAAAATACGGGGTGTTACATTCTCCCCTCCTTAAAGGATTTCGTCCCCGAAATCTTCAAGTTAAGAAGAATGTATCCTAACATCCAACATCCATCAACTCAACCATTCAATCACAGGCATCCATTGTCCTTAAAAGGTTTCTAATGCCGTATGAACATATGCAAAGTGTGTGTGTATGTTTCTTGTCTAATGCAAAATCAGGCGGTCTACTGATCCAGTTGACCTCCTTAATGCGAATCATGTTAGTGTCATGAGTCCAAATATGTATGCAAGAAATCCTATTTGATACACATCATTTCTATATGAGTGCATAACCATTCATCCAAAATGCAACATCCATGTGAGGAGTCAATCATTCTGCATCCACAAAAATTGAAAAATGCACACACATCCATATGCAGTATGAGAGTGTTTTTGAGTCGATCTAGTGCCTGGTGTGTGTATATGCATCCACGAGAAACCACTAGCAACCACTTGCATCCACTTGCAACCATCAAACATAACATGTCTCAAACACATGTTTACACCCATTATTTTCTACCTAAAGTTCGAAGATTCGATCGATAGGATACAATCGAACGATGGAAGCGAGTACAGATAAAACAAAAACTTGGTTCCCATTAGACATTGGTTGAGAGAATAATTCCCCTAACTATCAACCCCAAAGACCGAAATCAATATCAGATTGACACTCAGAGGATTACCCTCTTTAGACAATGTCAAAACTGGAAATCTTAACCTTATCAGAGATATTCAGATATTTACAGACTACTAGTATAGATCAGATTACCAAATGATTCTTAGAAAACTAAGCATGATAAAACCCAGAATGTATGCGTCCTACTTGACGCCTAACACAGATATCTCTCAAACCCCAATTTATCACAAGCAGATGAGTCATAACCCTTATGGGTTTGAGTCTACAGCGGAATCAGAAACAATACTAGTATTAAAGTGCAGAATATCGATTACAGAATCAAAATGCCAGAATCAGAAAGAGTTTTAACTCAACAATCAGATAAAGAAATTAAACCTCTCACAGAAAGTTTTCCTAATTCTATCCTATTCATTAGCCTCGAGAGTGTTCGCCTGCCCTCCAGAAGTAGGTCCTATCTTCTGCCCTTGCCCTCGTTTCTTCGGGCAGTCCCTAGTGAAGTGTCGCATCTCACCACAGTTGAAGCAAGCATCCTTCTTTGTATCCACTTTCTTATCGTGTGTCCTATACATATCTCCCATGTACGTTCTCCATTCGTGACCTTCCACCAAAATGAAGCTTCATCTTTCATTAACCAAGCAGTTGGTTGAACCTTCCTCCCATCGTCTATCTCAAAGGTACCAACAAGTCCTCTACTTCGTTGAGCCAACTTCTAGCCTCGACAAAGTCTCAGTCCCATAAAGCGGTTTTCCGCCCATCGCACGGAAATTCTTACATATCTTCGAAAAAGCATCTATACGCGGAGGAAGAGATTCAAAAGGGAAAGAGGAAGGAACTCGAAACAAAGAATCGAAAGAAAGATATATGGCTTTTGGGGATTATGTTTTTTTTTCAAAATAAGCTTTACTTTTGAAAATACTTCCTTTTTAAAACATAGTTTTCAAAAACTTTTTATCAAATCTGGTAACCTTCAGCTCTGATACCAAGTGTAACACCCCACCTCCGTTAAGGTCACTCACAAAGGGAATGCCTTAACTTTGGTGGAGCATTTTAGTAAACAGAAACAGAATACTACAAGACAGATAAACAGTACTTGAAAAATTATAACTTTATTTCAAACAGAAGCTTGGTTACATCCTTTCAAATCACAATATCAGAATTCAAGTACAAAATATCAGTCTTGTACAAAAGCCTTCAGAATGCATAGTTTAAAATCATAATCCCCACAGAAGAAGACAAGCCATACTTTAAGCACTTCAAGCGGAAGAAATCTGGATCAAGCTAGAGTATTCCCTTCTACAAAACCTGGGGGGAACGGAAGAAAGGAGGCGAAACAACAAGGGTCAGACAAAAGTCTGGCAAGTCCAGTGATTTTCAGTTATGAACAGATAATAATAACATGACATGAAAATAAAACTGGATGAGAGATAACTGTAACAGATGTAGCAGATATAACAGAAGAACAGAATGATATAAGCTATTGCTTTACACTTCTCTGCACTAATACTAGTATAACAGAATTGGGTGTCACCCTAATGTCTAAACTGAAACAGAAACATGTATAGAATAATTTCCACGCTAGTAATGGGCCTTTACCACCCGATCAGAAACAGACAGAAGCAGAATGTAGCATAAGGTGTACACTAGTAATTGGGCCTTTACCACCCGAACAGACGGTACCACGCAGAAACAGACATGTGTTGCCACCCAACAGAAACAGAGGGTACCAACAGAAACAGACAGAACTAAGTGTACCCTAAAACCCTACCCCAAGCGATCGGCTCCCTAATACATAAATATCCTGTGTAGGCCCCACAGTAGGGTGTATCACTCCCTAAAGTGACAACCAATTGGCACAGACCTATTTACAGATGTCACGGCGTCTTACATCCTCAGAGGCAGACCGGGATCCATGCACGCACATGACCCGGTTGGAACGCACCATCAACACCCCTCGCCATTATCAGAATGAACCGCTTATAATTAGTTCATTAAGCGTGCCCGGACCCTACCTACTGTTGGGTCAAAGTTTTGATACCAGAAAGGGTTACTGACTAATATTGGTCCCAAACAACAGATGACACAAGTAATTCCCCTCCTATCCTTGTGTCCCCAGACTAACAGATTTCAGATTCACAAGTTCAGACATACAGAATTCAGATCAACTAGTTCACAGATCAGACAAGTTTTAGACTAACGGATCAGATATACGGATTTAACAGATTTACAGATTTGTCTAACTTTGTAATTGGGCCTACCGATTCACGGAACAGATTTATTAAACTCATCAGTCTAGTGGGTTTAACCCTATCCGCCCAACACGTTTTAGACATTATATTTATCTCAGATTTTCATTAATTAAATATTAATGCCCAGACCTCTCACATTAGACTGACAGTTTGCGGCTATTGGTTAGGCCGGTTGGTTTCGGGCAGATTTCTACCGCAAACTGAGTCTAACCTCGGGTTTCAAGCACGTTATGACTAACTTCTCACATTAGAACCAATTGTTTGCGGCCACTGGATGTGCCGGGCGGTTCCAGGCAGGATTATGCCGCAAACTCATTCTAACCTCGAGTCAGCCATGTTTATCTTTGCGGCCAATTAATTATTAATTTACCATTTATTCCCACGCCTAATATACATGTCAATTTTCATAACTATAGCCAATTCAGATTATGTCAATAACAAACTAAATATATCAACTCAACAGATATGGAAGATAACAGATTTAGCAGATTAGGCAACTTAACGGATTCAGCAAATTAAGTAGTTTAGCAGATTTAGCATATAACAGTTTGGGCATCTTCAGCAGACTTAGCAGATGACAGATTTGTTATATGAACAGATGTAGAAGAACTAGCAGATTAGGCAATATAACAGAACTAGCAAATTAGGCAATATAACAGAACTAGCAGATTAGGCCATATAACAGATTTAATCATTCCTTAAAGTTTCATAAACATATCTTGCCTAATTATAAATTTGGCCTAAGTTTGCATGCCTAAATAGTTGTCATGATTCACATTATGATCATATACCCCACGTTTGCATTGAATTTACATGGCACAGATTATGGTCATAATTTACCATATAACCCACGTCTCAAATTTAGTTAAACTTGCCTAGTACAAAAGATTCACATATAAACTATACCAAATATAGCCATCGATTTCAATGCATGTCATATATTCAAAAATCTCCCATTTAGGTGTTATTCACATTTAATAGTTATCAAATCTTAACATAAATCTTCACACCTAAGTCATATTCCCTTTTTATCCCAAATCATGAATTTCTATATAAACAATATGCCCAACAATCTAGAACTTTAAATTATAACAGATCTTTAATTCAAAAATATGTGTTATGTCCAATGTCTCAAGTCACATGTTAATATACAATGGTTCCTCTTCTTCCAATTCACAGAATATGCACAGATCTAAATCTAGTTTATAACCTATGTCCTTTTAGTCACAGATTAGCCATGTCCAATTATGCCATCATTCATTATTTGTCCCAAAGTTTATCGTTCGTGCGTTAATCTCTTATGAGATTTGGCGCAGGCTCGGGGTAGCCTGGCTATAGAACAGAAAGAAGAAAGAGATATAGAATAAAATAGATCAGAACAGAACATACGCAATCTCAAATTCAGATTTACAATCATGTCACAATTATAATTAAAGTTTATATCGGAAAATAACTGCACTTGCCTTGGTTGGATTCTAAAAGAAAATGGTGTTGTAGCTGTTCTCTTTTAATCCTAACCAGAATTGGAGGAAGAAGAAGCACAAGTCCTAGCTTAGGTTTCAGCAGAGTAGAGACGCCATTGATTTATTTATTTTTAGAGAGGAAGAGAGCAATGGAGGCTAGAGAATTGTATATGAGATTTAGGTTTAGGTTAGGGATGTATATATAGGTGTAGGAAGTTATTTAGGACCATTAGATTAACCCAGAATCATGAGAATCATTCAAATGCAAAATCTGCATTTGAGCGAATCGGCCCACGGGATGACAGCCAAACACCCTGGATTAACCCCTAGTCGACCTCAAAAATGGGCCGGTTCGGTTATTCCCCCTCCCAATTCGCTGTTTTGAACCTTTTTTGCATGTTTATTTATTTAATTTTTATATATATCTATATATATTTCTCTCATATGCATATAAACTTCAAGGCTTAATAACTTCTTCATAATTAACCAATTTTTTAATATTCGCAGAAAATACGGGGTGTTACATAATGCAAGTGCAAGTGGAGGATAGAGTTTTACCTTATAATGGCCAAACATGTTAGATACAGGAAATTTTAATTATACTATTATTAGTGCGTAGTGCAGAAAACAATTTTAAAAATAATTGCATCAATTTTAGATGGCATAGTACATCATCCTACTATTTCTCCATATAGGTTAACAACTAAAATCATAAGGTTCGTATTGGAACTTGGATTTTCATCATGAACCAAAGCAAGGGATCTTCCTTCTGATTCAGGACACTCTAGCACATGCCCCAGGACCTAGACTGTGGCGAGCCCTTGGAGCGGCAGAGCCGGCCCACCAGTTGCCTGGTGGATTAGGATTACCCCTGAACAACATGTTTCCCGGTCATCTTGGACCTACTTGGTCTGTCCATCGACTGTGGTCTGTATGTCTCCCATTTTGGCCTTGTGCGGCCATATATGAGGTACCTCATTTTCCAACATCCACATAAGTAAATTTTCTGGGCTCCATTCCATGGAATCACTTCTAGCTAGATGGAAATGCATGTCCTTTCTCTACTGTCCTTTGTCCTGTTTTGGTTCATACTTGGGAGTGAAGCTCGCAAATTAACGCCACACACAAAGCTAAGCTATATAAGCTATGCTTCGATCATCAACCACAAATCTCTTCATTTAAAAAAAAGCTTTAACTCATGCATCTTAGCATGCCACATTGTCAATCCATACCATACCATTGATTTCCATAAATATATAACCTCTAAGCTCGTATGTCTTAGAGAAGGGTGTTAAGATAAGAAAATAAATTCTCCACCACCAAACAGATATATATTTAGCAAAGATCAACGAATATAGCACACAATACAATGTCAGACATACAATCCATTTGCATATTCATTCTGGGTCTGAACGAAACCAGGGGAACCTTATTTCTCATCCCATATGTCCAATACAGTAGAGAGATGCTCGCATATCTGGTTGATTTCCAAATATGACTGAGCAACCACCACTTATTACCTCGTCTTGGGTGTATATCCCAACCGAGACATCGGCTATCATCCCAACTATGTGAAGATCTACGGTCTTCAACCAACATCTTCATATCTCGACTTTTAATCGTCGTAACAATTATTCAGATTGGGTTAAACTCGGTCCTTCCGAATAACCCGCACAACTTTATACTCAAGTGATATATAAACATATCACACGCCCCAAGCTAATCCAGAATATTCTTTTAATCAAATATTCTATTACTCTAGGAAAGGTTCCCATTGATCTTATCAAAGATTATATCATTTAAACTTATTATTCAATCGTTCCTTGGAAATCATTTCAAAAGATCTTATAATATCTTTTCGCAACTTAAACCAGATTAATGTTTATAAAACTAGTCGGGATTATCCAGCCTTACTGAAGTAATCATTCATTTTACTATCCCATTACCAACCTATTACCCCATAGAGAAAAATGGTAGTAATCCATATCTACCATTAATTGTGTTATCGGTAAATTTAATTACCATTTAATGTTCCATATCTAATTAAAGATTTAACTATCGCACGGAGTAAAACTGGTGGTTATCCATTCTCGAACACTTGTAGAATTCAGTTTACATTCCAAATCTAATTAAATATTTATTAAAAATCCACTTAGTTTGAATGTCTAAAAATCATTATTTAATGATTACTAACCTTAGAAAATTAGTCCTATCTTCAACCAGTTTAAAGAACAAATGTCATTTAAAAAAAGTGTGCACTATAAACCCAAATCAACTTCCATTTAATATGGAACCTTCACAGAGATCATAATAGAATATGATCGATATAAATTTCTGTGTCGGACTAATGCCATAAGCATAATAATGTCAAAGCCTTTTAAATTCCTTAAATAGTAAAGGTCTTCCCCTACTGGGGTTTATCATGACTTCGACTAAATCGATTCCAATTTAGTATGCTAAATTGGAAAACTTTACTTTGGAAAATTCCATTAAATCTTAATTAAAAAAATTTACATTCCAAATCGTAACTTCATTATTAATCGGATTAAAGAACAAATGTTATTTAAAACATCGTTTGCAATAAACCAAAAATCTACTTTCATTTAATTCCAATTAAATTTTGTAATTGGAAAACTTCCTTAATCATAATTAAAAGATTTATTTCACAAACTTCATTTTCAACTGGATTTTAGAATAGTGTTATTGAAGACACCATTCATGACAAATCCAAAATCCAATTTGATATTAAGTACAAGGCTCTGAATAGAAACCACACCAGACTTATATTCAACATCAAATTCTGAAACCAACAGATATCGTATTGGGAATAATGATATATATCTTCCGAATTCCTCAACGATATCCGTATAATCATGGAATCCAATATCGAAATATCCGAATACTATTTCCATTCAACTAACATCCAATTTATATATGTTGGAGAACTCTGGTTATATTAAAACCATTTACAATTTAATACGTTATTTAAAACATTGGATTCTTACACTAGTTGTTAATTAGACTATTCAGATAAAAATATCATTTATCTTATTTCATTCAAAAATCTTTTCAAATCATTTATTATGGTTTAACATAAATTTTCCCTATTTTTAATCATTTAAAAATAGGCCCTTTTAGTGAATGACGTTTCAGGTCATTTAGCTGCACTAGTGTTGTTTTTATTCAAATTTGAATTGAACATTTTGCAAAATCTAGTCATTATATTTCAATTTTTTTATTATCATTTGAAAGATCTTTTGATACGAATCCAACGGTTCCAATTTTAGGAGAATCCGACGGTCTGATCTCCCGGTACGTCAATTCGAAGTTAATGGTCGAAATTAGCGAACGATCGATGCATGACTCGTTCTATTAAAATCATTTAATTATATATAATAAATTCAATCGATTTCCATTCAAAACATATTTTATAAAACGTTTGTAATCTTGTTTAAAAATGATTTCAACTTCAATTTAAATCAAAATTGAACATTCCTTATTATTATAATATTAAAATAATAATATTTTCAAAATAACAAAATTTGAAATTCAATTTTCTCGATATTCATTATAAAAATAAATGAAATCGATAGAAAATCCATTCAAGTTAAAAACATCATTTATTTACTTAACTCAACTTCATATTTTGAAATTGTTATTCATTTCAAAATGTACCTAAATAAGCCATGATTATATGAAAATTAATTCAAATCAATTCGTTTCAGTTGAATATTCATGGATATTTCAGTATTTTTGTGTCCATCCAAAATCAGACATGTGACGGCCGGGAATTTCGCTCGATCCGAATCAGTCGTTAAACCGATCTAGATCGTTCGAAACCCCTGATCGTTTTGAGAACAGGACAAATCAGAACACAAACAGAAGAACATTTCATTGCTATTACAACAATTCCATCAGATACAAGAATATACAGAGTATAATTGAATAAATTACATTCGATAAATACCAGAGATTACAATAAATTACATAGCAGCGGAAATTAATACAAAGCACAACTGAAGGTGATATACGGATACAGAGCTTTCCGAATATCATTCCAGCTGTAAACCAGGATCCTGTGAATATAAATCTGCAAAACCAAAACTACTAGCTGCCCGTGTCGAAAATAGGGGCACCCAGAGTTTAGGTTAAAACAATAAACTCCAGGTACGTCATGTGACTGGTGTGAGAACTAAAACAAGTATTTAAAACTTTACTTTAAAAGAGAGTGATTCAAGGGACCACGCCGTATAACACGGAACGGGTTTCCTCCCAAGAATACCAGTGCATAGAATAAACAACGCAATGCTTTTTCGAAAAATGAAGCTATTATAAGACCCAGGTCCCATCACACAATGCAACGCAAGCCGGAGGATAGGGTTTTCCCTTATAATAGCCAAACATGCTTGGTACGTTTAAAACAAATCATTTCATACTATAATAAGTGTATAGTGTCAAAACATTTTCAATCATAAATATAAATCATAGACGGCATAGGTACCATATATCATGTCGCCATACTAGTTCTACAATTAAAACCATAATATCACGTATTGGAAATTGGATTTCCATCATGAGTCGAGGCAAGGGGCAAGCTCCTCTCCGCTTCGAGACACTCTAGCAAATGTCTCAGGGCTACGCACTCTTGGCAACCCTGGATCTTCAGGGCCGGTCCTCACTTACGTTTGAGGATTGGCAATTCCTGAACACACGTTTCCCGGTCCTTACAGACCTAAAATCGAGGCGCCTCATCCAACAACCACATAGGTGAAAAGTATATAAATGTCAAGGCTGGTAAGTCACTGACACCACCAAAGCTAGAAAGAAACGTCGTGCTCTCCCTGCAGTCTGTATCCCGTTTTTGACTCATACCGAGGTGTGAGGCTCGCGAATCCACGCTATACACAAAGCTGCCACGTAGGTTGTGCTTTGATCATCAACCATAAGACTTTGCTTTTCAACAGAAGCCTTGATCCATGCAACTCAGTGTGCCACACAGGCAATTCATGCCATGCGATTGATATCTATCGATATATAACCTCTAAGCTCGTATGTCCCAGAGAAGGGCGTTAAGCAAGAGAATAAATTCTCCGTCGCCAAACAGATATATATTTAACAGAAATCAATCAACACAGAATAAAATCCAATGTCAGACACACAATCCATTTACAATTTAGTTCTGGGTCTGAACGAAACCGGAGGCACTTTCCTCGCATATCCATCGATCTCCAAGTACGTCTGGACGACCACCAACTGATTCCCTCATCTTGGGTGTACAGCCCAATCAAGATCATCAGAAATCACCCAAACGATGTGAAGACTTCCGGTCTTCAACCACCGTCTTCATCTTCGATTTATCGTCGAATCGGTTACGCAGAATCGGTATAAAACCGGCCTTTCCGAACAACCCGCGTATATTAAAAACAAATGTTACACAAACAAAACATACGCCTCATTCCAATTCAGCAACCACTAACCGTAAATCAGTAAGAGAGCAATTCCCCAAATATTAACCCCGAAGGCCGAAACCAACATCAGATCAATACCCAGGAAACCATTCTTCTTAGCTAACCTACAGCTAGTTTCTAAATTTCATATTCTTAGGGAAAGGTTCCCATTAATTTTATCCAAGATAAATTCTTTAAAATTTATCCTTTTATCTTCCTTTGGATGTCATTTCAAACCAAATTATGGTTTTCCAAACTAGTCGAGATTAGCGAATCACATCGGAGTAATTATTTATTTTATTTCCCAATCCCAACCTATTCATCCCATGAAGCAAAACTGGTAATACTCCATATCTAACACCACGGTGTTATCGGTAAAATTAATTACCATTCCACGTTCAAATCTAATTAAAGATTTAAATATCGCTTTGGAGAAAAACTGGTGATACTCCATTCTCGCTCATTTTCTAAATTTGATAATTTAGATTATCAATTCTCATTTCAATCTAATTGCAGATTCATTAAAACTCCTTTTACTGGGTTAAAGAACTAATGTCATTTAACACACAGTTCACGACAAACCCAAATCACATTCTACTTATTTATCGGGTTAAAGAACAAGTGTCATTTAAAACACCCTTCATGATAAACCCACAAATCAATTTTATTTACAACCCATTTCAAATCCAATTTATTTATTTAAAAATAAATGGGTTGTTATTTTAGTTCAAAACTAGTTCATTTCGATAAAAATCTATTTTTATCTTTTCAAATATGGAGTTTTTCATCCTAATTTTTCCCAAATCATTTCTTACGATTTTACACAAATTATTACTATTTTTAATAATTTTATCAAGGCCCGTACAGTCGATTTCCAACAACGGCCATCAAACTGCACTTACAACGACCTTTTTCAAATTTGATTTGGACGTATCTCCACCGTTAGATTTCCAATTTCTAATATTCGTTAGGAAGCTCTTTTTGATACGAACCCAATGGTTCCTGTTTTAGGAGAATCCGACGGTCGGATCTCCCGTAATGTCCGTTCGAAGTCAACTGTCGAAATTCATGAACTGCCGCGGCGCGGGGCGTTCTATTCAGACCATTATATTATATATATAATATATATAATATATATCTCGTCGATTACTATTCAAAACGAATTTTATAAATAGTTTTGAATTCGTTTCAAAAACAATTTCAACCTTTATTTCAAATTCAAATCAAAAATTGAATTTTCTATTATAAATCCTTTTTACTTTTATTTCTATTTGATTTCAATTCAAATCGATTTTAATTCGATTCGAATTCACTTTCTTTTCAATTCAATTCGAATTCGTTATATATTCCCTTCAAATTCAATTTCTTTTCTATTCAAATCAAATTCCATTTCTTTTCTATTCAAATCAAATTCAATTTCTTTTCAAATCAAATCAAATTCAATTCGTTTTCTAATCAAATCAAATTCAATTAAATTCAATTTCTTTTCAAATCAAATCAAATTCTATTTAAATCAAATTCATTTTCTATTCAAATCAAACTCATTATATATTCAATTCAATTCGAATTCGTTTTATATTCGATTTAATTCAAATTGGTTTTCTATTCAATTCAATTCGAATTCGTTTTCTATTCAATTCAATTCGAATTCGTTTTCTATTCAATTCAAACTCATTATATATTCAATTCAATTCGAATTTGTTTTCTATTCAATTCAATTTGAATTCATTTTCTATTCAATTCAATTCGAATTCGTTTATAATCGATATAAATATCGATTCGCGTCAAAATATCGCATCTCTAATTAATACTGCTTTATATATTTCAATAATTCCGTTATTCTATTCAACAAATGAATATTTATTCTTGTCAACACACGACTAATCTCAACGAATGAGTACTGTCCACGTGTGACTATTTTTGTTAAAATATTTCGTTCAACACATGACTAATCTCAACGGATGAGTACAGTCAACACATGAACCTTTATTTTATAGTGATACACATGACTAATCTCAACGGATGAGTACAGTCAACACATGAACCTTTATTTTATAATATTCTTTATCTTCTAAATTGGAATGAGACCCAATCAATTACCATATAAAGTTAATTATATGGATTCCATACAACACATGTATATAATAGCAACGATAAACAATCAACCATCATCCAAAGTGCATTACACTGTATAAGCATCAAATATAGATATCTAACGCTTATAACAGCCTGTCAATCAATCGATCGACAAACAACTTATTATTGGGATTAGTGTATGTCGTATTTTATCCCAATACCCGTGTGGGGTTTCAAATAATCAAACGCATATTTTATTTGTGCAGTTGGGCGATGTGTAAAATTTATCGACCCAATCAATGTCTTTCAAATAGGTGTACATAAACAAACCGTCCGGTTTGTAAATGAATATTTTATTTTAATCACTTCCACGTTAAAAATTATATTTTAACGATAAAATATTTTATTTCAACACATGAATTTCTATTCAGTTCATTTACATAATAAAAATGATATTTTTATTTTTAGAAAATTTCGGTGGCATAACGGCACGATACTAGAAACGGGACAAGGCCTAGCCTTATCCCCGGTCTAGTGAAGGCCCACGCCATTCACACATCAATCAAATCCATTCATTTCACAAAACAATTCAATTCAACCCAAATAATCTAACCAACTACACAGCCAAACAAACAAGTCCATGGTCTGTGGACGATTGTGTCGGGTGCTACTAAACACCGTCTGCATCCTAGTATATATATATATATAACTAGAGAAAGAAATTGAAGAGTGAGAAATTCTCACCAATAGCTATCCAATACCACGACTCTTCATTTAGAGAAATCTTCATCGTTCTCGCCTTTTTGTCACCTTCGTTGCCCGTATTCTCTACATATGTAAAAATCGAATTTTTACTTCGCTATTCAATATATAAAAATCGAATTTTTACTTCGCTATTCAATATATAAAAATCGAATTTTTCCTATGCTATTCAATATATAAAAATCGAATTTTTACTTTGTTATTCAATATATAAAAATCCTATTTTTACTTCGCTAACAATATAATCTCTTTGTTATTAAAAATATAAACCTTCATGTTATAAAAATATAACTCTTCATCGTATAAAAATATCGTCTTTTCAATATGAAAAATATCGCCTTTTCAATATGAAAAATATCGCCTTTTCAATATAAAGATGATATTTTTTTCCTAATTAAAAATCGTATTCCTCTTCTATGAAAAATCATATTTTTAATCTATATAAAAAGGTTTATTTGCTACGATATATATCGAATCTTTTGTCACTAAAAATCCGTTTTGAAAATCAAATAAAATCAGTTTTGAAAATCAATTAAAATCAGTTTTTAAAATCAATTAAAAATCAGGAAAACTTACCGTAAATCGTCGAACCAGGGTGGAGGGCAGGTGGTTGAACGTGGCTCGAGGTCGTCGCAGGGGCTTCATCGGGAGAGAGGGGCGCGGGGGTTGACTGGGCGGAGGCGGAGGTGGTGGTCGGCCAAGGGGGGTGGCTGCGTCGGTTTTTCGATGGGGGGGGGGGGGGTTGCGGGATCGGGTCTGGTGGGGCGGGGCTGTGTCGCGGTTGAGGGGTGGCGGCTCAGTGGTCTCGGCGGTGGCGGTGGAGCGGTGGGCGGAGGCGCGGACGGCGAGATCGAGGGGGGGCGACCGAGCGATTTAGGGATTTGTTTTTTTTTTTCTGATTGAACTAAATCGAACGGGGGGGGGGGGGGGGGCAGAAATTAAAGGAAGAGGGAGAGAGAGGAAATTTTATTTTTAATTATTTAATTTCTAAAAAGGTACTTTTACATATGACCTCTAAACAAGGCCCACCGCCTGTCATCCATAGCTAATTACCCCCATTCCGAACACAACGGGATATGTATCGTAGGCTAATTCGATCGTTACAATCAGTTTCCGTTGAATTTACATTTAAATCTATATATTCTATTTTAAACATACATTTCAATTTACCAGGGTCACATACGAACTCGAAAAATTCCCGAAAAATATTTTCTTGCTTCGTATTGACGATACGGTCCTAACAAAACTAGTTTCGTCGAATTCTGAGACAGTTGGAAAAATGGCCATTTTCCAGTCGATTAAAATCAACTGAAACTGGTCAAACGCGTTTTCCTTTGCCACGCTCACATATTGATTCGAAAAATTATGAAATTTGAAATCTAGCAATAATTTGACATCACGGACCCAACAAAAGTGGTTTCGTCGAAATCCGAGGTCGTTTGCAAAATTTCCATTTTTAAGGGCCGGAATTCCATAGCGACTATTCAGAATTTTCAACTGGACATATCTTTTGATTCCCGCTATGAAATTTCGATTTTTCGGATTCGTTGGAAAGATATTCTCAATTAGATCCTAATGTTTTCAGTTTCGCTAAAATCCGGTTTGTTTTGCACACGGTATGTTCAATTGAAGTTTGAAATCGAATTATCGAACTACCGCGCCGTTTTCAATTCCTTTTGTAATTATATATAAATATTTATATTCTAACGACGACGTATATAATGTATACGTTCGAATTATATTCAAAATAAATTTCTCGTCGATATTATTTAAAATAATTTATTTTAAATATTCAAAATTCGCTAAAATTGCCAAAATAAAAATTTTAAACTGGTTCAGAATTTTCGGGTTATTACAATCTCCCCCACTTAAAAATTTTCGTCCCCGAAAAGGAAAAAAGTCGAAAGTGGTTTGATCAATCAACTCTACGTTCGATCTGGCTTCCATTCTCCAACTTTTCAGTTTCTGAGAATTTTCTAATTTTCAAAAATTTGGCTAACACCCTAAATTTTCGAAAAATTTCGCCATAACCTCCCCTGCACCGGGAGCTACGGGAAAATACCGAAATTGCCATAAAGGCCTTCTGATCTCAAAAAGAAAAAGAAAAAGCCAAGCGGCTAGCCAATAGGCTCATAAAATCATCATCACCCAAACAAAACAGTAAATTATAGTAAACATGTACCTATTTGTCGGGCAAACAAATTTTATTCTTTGCTCTAGCCTCCTTGCTATGACCTGTTCAATGATATACATGTATATGCATACAAATGCGACCAATTTTCAATACAGTTCAATATTTGATTCAATTAGGCTAAATGGTTCAAAATTATCAAACAAATAAACAAACAAAACAAACATCAATCAATTAGTGGATTAACGTTTCAAATTCATAATTTTGATACATATACAGAAAATCATGTTTTTGGTGCCAATTCACAACAATGTGTTCTAGCTATATAAGTTTTGGTTCTCACACCAGTCTAATGGAAATATATAGATATCACACCTTCGAAACACGAACTCAAATTCTGATGATGATATATCAATCATCAGAATCATCTCCGGGTGTTTAGAATGTAATTCTATATCTATCCAGTATATTAAAACTTCGAATATACGTTCATGACGCGTATATGCAAAATCTATATATACTCGATTGTCCAAATTCAAAATAAATAAATAATCAAATACGTATAAAACGATTTAAATTTCAAAACAAAATTGTTTTCATTTGAAAAATATACTCTTCACACTCGTTCTAGGATACTACTGATCCTATCTCTAACGAGTCATTCTAATTGGATATTACTAATCCAATATCTGATGAATTCTTTCGTATGGTTCTAATGTGTCTTGTTCTCGAGCTCTGTAAACCAAAGCTCTGATACCAAATGTGACGGCCGGGAATTTCGCTCGATCCAAATCAGTCGTTAAACCGATCTAGACCGTTCGAAACCCCTGATCGTTTTGAGAACAGGACAAATCAGAACACAAACAGAAGAACATTTCATTGCTATTACAACAATTCCATCAGATGCAAGAATATACAGAGTATAATTGAATAAATTACATTCGATAAATATCAGAGATTACAATAAATTACATAGCAGCGGAAATTAATACAAAGCACAACTGAAGGTGATATACGGATACAAAGCTTTCCGAATATCATTCCAGCTGTAAACCAGGATCCTGTAAATATAAATATACAAAACCAAAACTACTAGCTGCCCGTGTCGAAAATAGGGGCACCCAGAGTTTAGGTTAAAACAATAAACTCCAGGTTAGTCATGTGACTGGTGTGAGAACTAAAACAAGTATTTAAAACTTTACTTTAAAAGAGAGTGATTCAAGGGACCACGCCGGATAACACGGAACTGGTTTCCTCCCAAGAATACCAGTGCATAGAATAAACAACGCAATGCTTTTTCGAAAAATGAAGCTATTATAAGACCCAGGTCCCATCACATAATGCAACGCAAGCTGGAGGATAGGGTTTTCCCTTATAATAGCCAAACATGCTTGGTACGTTTAAAACAAATCATTTGATACTATAATAAGTGTATAGTGTCAAAACATTTTCAATCATAAATATAAATCATAGACGACATGGGTACCATATACCATGTCGCCATACTAGTTCTACAATTAAAACCGCAATATCACGTATTGGAAATTGGATTTCCATCATGAGTCGAGGCAAGGGGCAAGATCCTCTCCGCTTCGAGACACTCTAGCAAATGTCTCAGGGCTACGCACTCTGGGCAACCCTGGATCTTCAGGGCCGGTCCTCACTTACGTTAGAGGATTGGCAATTCCTGAACACACGTTTCCTGGTCCTTACAGACCTAAAATCGAGGCGCCTCATCCAACAACCACAAGGTGAAAAGTATATAAATGTCAGGGCTGGTAAGTCACTGACACCACCAAAGCTAGAAAGAAACGTCGTGCTCTCCCTGCAGTCCGTATCCCGTTTTTGACTCATACCGAGGTGTGAGGCTCGCGAATCCACGCTATACACAAAGCTGCCACGTAGGTTGTGCTTTGATCATCAACCACAAGACTTTGCTTTTCAACAGAAGCCTTGATCCATGCAACTCAGCGTGCCACACAGGCAATTCATGCCATGCGATTGATATCTATTGATATATAACCTCTAAGCTCGTATGTCTCAGAGGAGGGCTTTAAGCAAGAGAATAAATTCTCCGCCGCCAAACAGATATATATTTAACAGAAATCAATCAACAAAGAATAAAATCCAATGTCAGACACACAATCCATTTACAAGTTCGTTCTGGGTCTGAACGAAACCGGAGGCACTTTCCTCGCATATCCATCGATCTCCAAGTACGTCTGGACGACCACCAACTGATTCCCTCATCTTGGGTGTACAGCCCAATCAAGATCATCAGAAATCACCCAAACGATGTGAAGACTTCCGATCTTCAACCACCGTCTTCATCTTCGACTTATCGTCGAATCGGTTATTCAGAATGGGTATAAACCCGGCCTTTCCGAACAACCCACGTATATTAAAAACAAATGTTACACAAACACAACATACGCCTCATTCCAATTCAGCAGCCACTAACCGTAAATCAGTAAGAGAGCAATTCCCCAAATATTAACCCCGAAGGCCGAAACCAACATCAGATCAATACCCAGGAAACCATTCTTCTTAGCTAACCTACAGCTAGTTTCTAAATTTCATATTCTTAGGGAAAGGTTCCCATTAATTTTATCCAAGATAAATTCTTTAAAATTTATCCTTTTATCTTCCTTTGGATTTCATTTCAAACTGAATTATGGTTTTCCAAACTAGTCGAGATTAGCGAATCACATCGGAGTAATTATTTATTTTATTTCCCAATCCCAACCTATTCATCCCATGAAGCAAAACTGGTAATACTCCATATCTAACACCACGGTGTTATCGGTAAAATTAATTACCATTCCACGTTCAAATCTAATTAAAGATTTAAATATCGCTTTGGAGCAAAACTGGTGATACTCCATTCTCGCTGATTTTCTAAATTTGATAATTTAGATTATCAATTCTCATTTCAATCTAATTGCAGATTCATTAAAACTCCTTTTACTGGGTTAAAGAACTAATGTCATTTAACACACAGTTCACGACAACCCCAAATCACATTCTACTTATTTATCGGGTTAAAGAACAAGTGTCATTCAAAACACCCTTCGCGATAAACCCACAAATCAATTTTATTTACAACCCATTTCAAATCCAATTTATTTATTTAAAAATAAATGGGTTGTTATTTTAGTTCAAAACTAGTTCATTTCGATAAAAATCTTTTTTTATCTTTTCAAGTATGGAGTTTTTCATCCTAATTTTTCCCAAATCATTTCTTACGATTTTACACAAATTATTACTATTTTTAATAATTTTATCAAGACCCGTACAGCTGCGACCTTTTTCAAATTTGATTTGGACGTATCTCCAAATCCAACCGTTAGATTTCAAATTTCTAATATTCGTTAGGAAGCTCTTTTCGATACGAACCCAACGGTTCCAGTTTTAGGAGAATCCGACGGTCGGATCTCCCGTAATGTCCGTTCGAAGTCAATGGTCGAAATTCGCGAACTACCGCGGCGCGGCGCGTTCTATTCAGACCATTATATTATATATATAATATATATAATATATATTTCGTCGATTACTATTCAAAACGAATTTTATAAATAGTTTTGAATTCGTTTCAAAAACAATTTCAACCTTTATTTCAAATTCAAATCAAAAATTGAATTTTCTATTATAAATCGTTTTTACTTTCATTTCTATTTGATTTCAATTCAAATCGATTTTAATTCGATTCGAATTTATTTTCTTTTCAATTCAATTCGAATTCGTTATATATTCCCTTCAAATTCAATTTCTTTTCTATTCAAATCAAATTCCATTTCTTTTCAATTCAAATCAAATTCAATTTCTTTTCAAATCAAATCAGATTCAATTCGTTTTCTAATCAAATTCAATTAAATTCAATTTCTTTTCAAATCAAATCAAATTCTATTTAAATCAAATTCATTTTCTATTCAAATCAAACTCATTATATATTCAATTCAATTCGAATTCGTTTTATATTCGATTTAATTCAAATTGGTTTTCTATTCAATTCAATTCGAATTCGTTTTCTATTCAATTCAATTCGAATTCGTTTTCTATTCAATTCAAACTCATTATATATTCAATTCGATTCGAATTCGTTTTCTATTCAATTCAATTCGAATTCGTTTATAATCGATATAAATATCGATTCACGTCAAAATAGCGCATCTCTAATTAATACGGCTTATATATATTTCAATAATTCCGTTATTCTATTCAACAAATGAATATTTATTCTTGTAAACACACGACTAATCTCAATGAATGAGTATTGTCCACGTGTGACTATTTTTGTTAAAATATTTCGTTCAACACATGACTAATCTCAACGGATGAGTACAGTCAACACATGAACCTTTATTTTATAGTGATACACATGACTAATCTCAACGGATGAGTACAGTCAACACATGAACCTTTATTTTATAATATTCTTTATCTTCTAAATTGGAATGAGGCCCAATCAATTACCATATAAAGTTAATTATATGGATTCCATACAACACATGTATATAATAGCAACGATAAACAATCAACCATCATCCAAAGTGCACTACACTGTATAAGCATCAAATATAGATATCTAACGCTTATAACAGCCTGTCAATCAATCGATCGACAAACAACTAATTATTGGGATTAGTGTATGTCGTATTTTATCCCAATACCCGTGTGGGGTTTCAAACAATCAAACGCATATTTTATTTGTGCAGTTGGGCGATGTGTAAAATTTATCGACCCAATCAATGTCTTTCAAATAGGTGTACATAAACAAACCATCCGGTTTGTAAATGAATATTTTATTTTAATCACTTCAACGTTAAAAATTATATTTTAACGATAAATATTTTATTTCAACACATGAATTTCTATTCAGTTCATTTACATAATAAAAATGATATTTTTATTTTTAGAAAATTTCGGTGGCATAACGGCACGATACTAGAAACGGGACAAGGCCTAGCCTTATCCCCGGTCTAGTGAAGGCCCACACCATTCACACATCAATCAAATCTATTCATTTCACCAAACAATTCAATTCAACCCAAATAATCTAACCAACTACACAGCCAAACAAACAAGTCCATGGTCTGTGGACGATTGTGTCGGGTGCTACTAAACACCGTCTGCATCCTAGTATATATATATATATATAACTAGAGAAAGAAATTGAAGAGTGAGAAATTCTCACCAATAGCTATCCAATACCACGACTCTTCATTTAGAGAAATCTTCATCGTTCTCGCCTTTTTGTCACCTTCGTTGCCCGTATTCTCTACATATGTAAAAATCGAATTTTTACTTCGCTATTCAATATATAAAAATCGAATTTTTACTTCGCTATTCAATATATAAAAATCGAATTTTTCCTATGCTATTCAATATATAAAAATTGAATTTTTACTTTGTTATTCAATATATAAAAATCCTATTTTTACTTCGCTAACAATATAATCTCTTTGTTATTAAAAATATAAACCTTCATGTTATAAAAATATAACTCTTCATCGTATAAAAATATCGTCTTTTCAATATGAAAAATATCGCCTTTTCAATATGAAAAATATCGCCTTTTCAATATGAAAAATATCGCCTTTTCAATATAAAGATGATATTTTTTTCCTAATTAAAAATCGTATTCCTCTTCTATGAAAAATCATATTTTTAACCTATATAAAAAGGTTTATTTGCTACGATATATATCGAATCTTTTGTCACTAAAAATCCGTTTTGAAAATCAAATAAAATCAGTTTTGAAAATCAATTAAAATCAGTTTTTAAAATCAATTAAAAATCAGGAAAACTTACTGTAAATCGTCGAACCAGGATGGAGGGCAGGTGGTTGAACGTGGCTCGAGGTCGTCGCAGGGGCTTCATCGGGAGAGAGGGGCGCGAGGGTTGACTGGGCGGAGGCGGAGGTGGTGGTCGGCCAGGGGGTTGGCTGCGTCGGTTTCTTCGATTGGGGGGGGGGGGGTTGCGGGTTCGGGTCTGGTGGGGCGGGGCTGCGTCGCGGTTGAGGGGTGGCGGCTCAGTGGTCTCGGCGGTGGCGGTGGAGCGGTGGGCGGAGGCGTGGACGGCGAGATCGAGGGGGGGGGCGACCGAGCAATTTAGGGATTTGTTTTTTTTTTCTTTTTTTTTCTGATTGAACTAAATCGAACGGGGGGGCCAGAAATTAAAGGAAGAGGGAGAGAGAGGAAATTTTATTTTTAATTATTTAATTTCTAAAAAGGTACTTTTACATACGACTTCTAAACGAGGCCCACCGCCTGTCGTCCATAGCTAATTACCCCCATTCCGAACACAACAGGATATGTATCGTAGACTGATTCGATCGTTACAATCAGTTTCCGTTGAATTTACATTTAAATCTATATAATCTATTTTAAACATACATTTCAATTTACCAGGGTCACATATGAACTCGAAAAATTCCCGAAAAATATTTTCTAGCTTCGTATTGACGATACGGTCCTAACAGAACTAGTTTCGTCGAATTCTGAGACCGTTGGAAAAATGGCCATTTTCCAGTCGATTAAAATCAACTGAAACTGGTCAAACGCGTTTTCCTTTTCCACGCTCACATATTGATTCGAAAAATTATGAAATTTGAAATCTAGCAATAATTTGACATCACGGACCCAACAAAAGTGGTTTCATCGAAATCCGAGGTCGTTTGCAAAATTTCCATTTTTAAGGGCCTGAATTCCATAGCGACTATTCAGAATTTTCAACTGGACATATTTTTGATTCCCGCTATGAAATTTCGATTTTTCGGATTCGTTGGAAAGATATTCTCAATTAGATCCTAATGTTTTCAGTTTTGCTAAAATCCGGTTTGTTTTGCACCTGGTATGTTCAATTGAAGTTTGAAATCGAATTATCGAACTACCGCGCCGTTTTCAATTCCTTTTATAATTATATATAAATATTTATATTCTAACGACGACGTATATAATATATACGTTTGAATTATATTCAAAATAAATTTCTCGTCGATATTATTTAAAATAATTCATTTTAAATATTCAAAATTCGCTAAAATTGCCAAAATAAAAATTTTAAACTGGTTCAGAATTTCCGGGTTATTACAAGACATCAAAATCAAACTTTATTTCTTTACTGAATATTATATTAAAATATTCGTTTTTATTTCGAACTAAAATGAGATTCAACCAATTACCATATAATTTTAGTTATATGGATTTCATACATCACATGTATTCAACAATAGTTATAAATTACTATTAAACATCCAATTTACATTCAGAGTGCATCTACAACCATATAAGCCATGTATAACTAAATAACGCTTATAACGGTCTGTCAATCAATTGATTGACATACAACTACACACAAGGGAGATGCGTGAACTAATTATCATCCCAAGACCCATGTGGGGTTTTCATCCACCAACTAGCGATTATTATTTGCGTACTTGGACGATGTGTAAATTATCGTCCCAATACTCATGTGGGGTTTATGTCACAATTTATGTGAACTTATCTACATACTTGTTAGGTGTGTAAGTCAATTGTCATCTCAAAATAATTTATAATATAAACGTTTTATTCAACAATGCATATGTTCGTAGTTCAATTATAATAACAATAGAAATGTAAGCATCCATCAATCGCCAAACAAACATTTAATCACAGGCAATCAATATATATCTAAATATGATTATAATAACATAACAAAATAGTTAAGTGAAAGAGTTCTCACTTTGATTGGTTCTGAAATTGATAAATAACAATTGTTTTCGCTAAATTAAACCATGCGTTCAATTTAACCAAAATTTATAGTTAGCTCCGTTTCTGTCCAAATTGGTTTCATTGCATAGATCTTGCCAAGACAATTCCAACGCATCTTAAATCTTTCTATTCTGTTTCTGTTTGAACAAGTTATGACTTTTTATATTTTAATTACATAATTAAATGTGCTTAAGCTAACTAATTAACTTAATTGACAAAAAAAACCTTCTTCTTTGTTTGTATACCAGGTTGTTACTTGAACCCACACTCACAAGAAAAATTCCATCATGCACGCACCTTTAGTTGACTGGATGACGATCCAAGCACCCCACACCGTCGTGCTTCACATCGCCTCCCATGGGGTCTATTCAGGCAAACTCGGTCCCTCATCATGACCAAAAAATGCCTTCGAACCGGTGACCTTTGAGCCATGAATTCGCGCGAGACACAACATATAATTCCGTCAAGTTGTTATGGATTTAAACATCATAAAAAGTACTATGGTTTTTGTTTTGGAAGATTTGTAAATTGTTTTGTGGATTGGAAGATTTTATCACTTGAATTCCAGAGCATTTCGGCCATTAATTTCGAAGTGGTAGCGGATTTCTGGATTGGACCTAGGGTTTTTAGTTTTAGGTTATATAATTTATATTTTAACATTATTTTATTCTTATGTTACTTATTGTAGAAGTTTAATTCCCTGAATCCCAAACGAACCCCAACGATTATCACCCCTAACCAAATACCCTCATTTCGGACACAATGGAATATGTTTCATAAGCTAATTCGACTGTTTCGATCAGTTTTTATTAAAATAAAAATATATGTTAATATAAAATTCAATATTGAAGTTCAACGTACGTTTTAATTTGCCACGGCTACATATTAAATCCAAAAATTATGAAATTTGAAATCTTGCTTTATTTCATAAATACGGTTCTAATTAATCTAGTTCATCGACTTTGGAAATCGTTTGAAAAATGGCTTTATTCTTAGCTTATTAAGTTTTAACTGAATTTGAACATGCGTTTAAATTTGTCGTGCCTACATATAAATTCCAGTTGACTTGAAATTTAAATCCTATAATAATTTGACATTTCGGATCCGGAAAATTTGGTTCTGTCGGAAACGGTGGTCGTTTGCAAAATGACTAATTTTAAGGGCTTATATAATATTAATAAATTCCATAGCGACTGCTTTAAACTTTAATTTGGACATAACTTATAATTTAGAACATGAAATCTAAATTCTTCGCATTCATTAGAAAATTATAATCAAGTAGATTCTAGCATTTCTTGTTTTACTGGAATCAGACTTATTTTGAATTTTGTACAGTCAATTAAAGTTAAAATCTATATTTTCAAACTACCGCGATGTTACAAGCTTGTTTTAATTAAATTTTAAATTTATGCGTTCAAACTTTGTTTTAAAATAAATTCTAAGTCGTTAATTCTCAAAATAAATCATTTTAAAAATTTTAAATCCATTAAAATCAATTAAAAATCAAATTTTAAATCGGCCAAAATTACAGGTTGTTACATCTTGATTTCTTGATACTCATGAGTCTTGAAACTTGAACTCTTATAATTCTTGTGAACTATACATCCTTCAATAATAAATACCAGCATAGTTCTGATGTACATACATAACATATATGTATATACATATATTCTAAAAAATATTGTTGGTATATATTTTGTAACAATGATAATTGAAACAAAATGGAAACAAGGTTGTTGCCATCAAAACCATTTATCGTCAACATCTCAGTCCTTAACAATCTCCCTCTTTTCGATGATGACAACTTTGGTTTATAAAATATTCATACCTGACGTATTGATTCTCCAGTTACTCCCCCTTTACTCCATCAACTCCTTCTGAAACTATTAACTCACCCTTACTCTAAGCCCTATTTTATAATTCTCCCACTTTGTCATTAACAAAAACTATATATACCTAAATAGACTATAACGCTCCCCTTGAAACTAAGACATAGTTCTAAGACTAATAACATTCTAATACCTAATATTTAGTCTAAGAAATAGTTCTATGCATCGAAACCACAAACAATATTCAGAACAATAATTAAGTCAAAGTCAAAGTAAAACAATACTAACTTTCTACGGAAACAAGCATCCAATAATTCAGAAGAAAAAAAATCTTAGTTAAACCATAAATTCAAATTCAAGTTTATAGTCAAACCACATCATTATTAATTATGTTACTTATAATGTTTAGACTATTCCAAATAAATCAACAATCTAAACCAAATTAAATAATATATGTCAATTCAAACATTCCTTGAAACTTCAACTAATTCGAGAAACTATAAAGCTCCTTGTTAATCTAATACTAGAAAAACTGTATGAAAGCAAAGAAATGTGAAAAAGATGAGTATTGTTATATTATTCAGTACCCATGTATGCATAAGTATATTCCAACCTATTAACACACACATCAAATCCAACCATGTCAAACAAATCAAATCAATCAAGCCAAGCAAGTCAATAAAGTCAATCAAATCAAACAAGTCAATCAAATCAATTAAGGCAAACAAGTTAGTCATGTCAAAGTAGATATGTTATGTGTTTAATTAATAGTCCTATATATTTCTAATTAGAAAAAACTCCATATACATTATACTTGTTATGTGTGGAGTTAAAAGTTAACATGTAATGCAGTGTGTGCAGTAGCTTCTGATCATTAGTCCATTGAGCAAAATTAACAGTGGGTTCAACATATTCGGTCTATGTGACATTCCATGTAACGTCCCGTATTTTTAGCCGCTAAATATTTAATTTAATTTATTATTTTAAATATTATATTTGGAGTATTTATGGTCTTTAATATTTAATTCGATAATAAAACGAAGTTGAACGTTAATTTTAGTTATAAATATAAAACGAGCTCGAAATCGCGCGGTAGTTCTTAATATTTGGTTTTGAACTTTAACTGGGAATACAAGATCCGATATAAGTTGGATTTATGTGAAACAAGAAACATTAGAACCGTATTGATAATAATTTCCATATGAAAGAGAAAAATCCAGATTTCGTATTCTAAAAATTAAGTTATGGCTAAATCAAATTTTGAAATAGTCGCTATGAAAATCGTTATATACATGTTAAAATAACCGTTTTGCAAATGGATTTCGTTTTCAGTGAAATCAGTTTCATTAGAACTGTATCGTTAAATTATTATACGGTGTTGAATTACGTGGTAAACCGATGTCGTATGTGACCACGGCAGCTATAAACGCCTGTTCAATTTCTATAGCGCGTAATTAATTCAATAAAGGGTTATTTGGGTATAACTTGAACAGACGATCGAGTTAAGCCACGAAACCAATTCCGTTGAGTTCGTATCGTCGATTAGAGTCAGGATAGGTATATAGTTTGCTATTTTTAAAGACCGGGTAATTTGGCGTTAAAAATGGTATTGCGGTGCGCGGTAAAAATAGCCTACCGGGGAAACAGTCTCAGAATGCGACAAAATTGGTGCCATTGGGTTCGTATTAACAAATTATTGTAAGATTTCAAGGTTTCAAGTTGATTAGGTTTGTCTAGTGACCGTGGAAAATTTAAACGCGTGTTTATTTCTGGTTTTATAAAGGAAATTTTTTCAAACGATATCGGAATTCGACGAAACTTGTCCCATTGGATCTGGAATACCTTTTTACACTAAGATTAGCTTTTTTATTAGAAAACAAAGATCGTATGTGGATTTTATTGCATTACTTTACGGTGAAGTTTCGTTTGATAATATAATACAATTTCTTTACACTATATATATACTTCTCTTTTCAAACCCTCTTACGTTAAACCATTCCTTCCATGCAAAGTTTCGAATATCACCTACCCTAATTCGTAACACAGTTGCGACTTGATTGAAGAGGAAATACACTGCACAACTACAACTAGCATCCTTCTATACTCTGTAAATTTCACATGCTACTCTGATATGTGTTTTCAAATCAAAGCTGACTTATGAAAGAAAGGAAAACACCATGCTCACCTATCCTATGCAGTATCACCTACCCCTGTTACTCCTGTAAGCCTACCTAAACATCACACCACATCCTATATTCCTGCACCTGTCCACCTAAAATGAGTAACCGTGCCGACCAAGGGATACAATTGAAAACGACATGTCAATACCTTGCTACCCAAACTTCCTCTAATCTATATATATACACACACTTCTGGCCTTCATTCTTCACAACAACCAACGCTCTCTTCTTTCCTCTTTTCGAAAGTAGCACAGCGAAGATGCTGCAGCTTGGCGATGTCATGTATGAGCGGGAGTGCATCAATTCACATTTTAAAGTATAGAAGAATGATCGTGGGAAGATTTTGGACGGTTTGGCAAATATTGGTGCTAGTTGGAGAATCTTTCTGTCGTGGTTATCATGGCCTGAAGCCGCTGTCGTGTTTTACATGGGGGAACTCTCGACGATGGACGAGCAGGGTCAGCCGCACATGCCGGCGGTCGTTGATGGTACTCGGAGGATCTAATTGGTGGTGCGGCGGAGGACCAACGTGGGGTGCGGTGGCTCAATTCTTTGATGGAGCGGAGTGGAGTTCTGGAGTCGAAGGAGTATAAGAGGATAACAAGGGAGGGTTTCTGTAGCATACATCATGAAGCGGACGTATGTACTGGATTTTTGGCAAGGTTTTAGGTGGATCCATAGTAGAGCGAAGGAACAGTAAGAAAATGGATTTTTGTGAACAAGCGAGAGCAAAAAGAGGAAGTCTGGAACGGAATTCACAAACAGTAGGAGAATCGGCCTGATAATCAAACAACAAACATATTTGTTATATTAATTTAGTTTATTAAGGGTGTTTAGTTATTAAACGTATATTAATTAAATCACGTTTTGAACATGGCAGGGAACCATGTGTGGTCCATACCGAGCACAGATTTTTCCGAGACGAGAAACCATGTATTAACAGATCTAATTGTTTCAAACAAGTAATTATATTTGTTAATATTTAATTGAGGAAAAGTTAATTAATTTGGTTTTTGTATTAACCTAAACCGTTGATTTTAATACAGGCATGAGGTTTGGACACTTGCTGAAATAAACAAAATAGTAAAGCAAAAAGGATCGGTCATGTTTATTTAAATAATTTAGTCAAACAAAAAGCATTGGGGCCCGGACAATGAACACTACAGTATAGAATTGTCTTGGACAAGACTGAAAGCTACTGAAATTTTTGGTCGGATTAAACACATGTTTAATTTAACCGAAACCGAACCGCTGAAGCGAATCAACTCAAGGTGAGTTAAACTCACTCAGTATATTTTTCCCATTTATATTTTATATAAATTGGGTTTTTATTTTGTGTGCTCTGTTTGCTATGGTTGACTGTTCGCTAGTTTATATTTCTTTATTTAACTGATGGAATTAAACCGTCGGTTAATTTCAGTGAAATACAATCATTATACTAATGATTAGTTCCAATAAAGGTAACTTACCTTATTGGTCACGTTTATCAATAAACGTGTTTAATGGTTTGGATTGTTTGATCTGTTTGAATTGGTTGATCTGTTTGAATTGTTTAAACTGTGTGGAGATAACCAGTTGAATACAGGGAAGGACAGGTTGGAGGGATCCAACCGGATTCCTCAAATATATTATTTCTTCTCATATTATCATATATGAACTGTCATGTTTGGTGTGATGGATTTGATTATTGATCATTGATTTGAAAGCCAACCTGTGTTGTGTTTTAACCAGTGGGCTATATTGGTTGAGTAATCGGCAATAAATGGCCTAAAAGAAATGATATCGATTTACTGTCAGGTGAGTCGATAGAGATGAAGTTATAAAATTTATTTTATAAATAAAGATGGATTTTGAAATATATATTTTAAATAAAAACTGATTTAAAAGGGAATAAATATTTATGTTTATAATCAATTGTAAATTGATTTTTATAAAGTCAAACTTATGTTAATCAGATTTGTGAAGGTGAGAATAAGAAAGTTAACGTAATGATTAAATTTGGATAATTGTGTTGTTGAGAAACAATTAAATGGAATTATTTAAATTATTTAATTATATTATTAATTAATTTAAAGAGAAAACGAATTGGCATCGATTAATAAGATAATCGTGTTTTGAGTAAATAAATTGACTCTTTAGTTGGATTGATTTCTAAATTAGTATGTTTTGAATAGAAAATAGTTTAAATGAATATTTTTATATTATAATAAGATTTTAAAAAGATTTACTAGTTATTTTAGTGAATAAAGGAATTAACTACCTATGTAGTTAATGGTTGAAATAAATCATTATTGTAATTAATAATAATTTAGAGAATTACTTTTTAATGGGAATTTATTTAAAAGTAATCTAAGTTAAAAAGGATTTTTTAAGCAAATATTCTAGCTTTAAATAAATGTTACTTAATTGTTTGAATTAAGGAAAAGGAAATTCAGATGAAAGAGTTTGATCATAAACCAGAGTTTTATAAGAGATTTGAGGTGTTATATCGTTAATTCTAAATTAACGTTATTTAAGAATGTGATTAAGCGGGGGAATTGAAATTGGATTTCCAAAGCATGAAAACATTGAATAGCTGTGAAAGGAGTTTGGTTAAAGAGGTCGAGTTAAAAGTGGTGTGATATAAAGAAGTTATTTGATTGAATTGAGAAATGATGATGGTATTTTAGAAAAGGAGATTTTTAAAATGATAATAAGGTTTATTAAACCGTGTTTTGAATTAAATTGTTAAATGGAATCTGAATCGATTTAGAATGAAATATTGCGTTTTTGATTACAACTTGTATCTGTCTGAAAATATGAACGTTGTTGGTCAAGGTCTGAGAGGTAATTAGAATACGCCAACTTGAAAAACATCAGGATTATCTAAAGATGATATCTGTTGGTAATCGTAAAAGAGGTTAGTGAAATTTATTATTTCCATTTAAAGAAACAATAAGGCAACGTGTGGTGAAAACATGGAATATATATATGTATGCATTTGGGATTTCCAAAGTAACGGAATGTTAAAGGGATTTGAGTATATATAGTGCAAATTTCCAGAGTAAGGAAGCAAATTAGAGGATATATATATGTATATTAACTTATTTACGATATTCCAAGAGAAAAAGGAAATAAAAAACGATAAGTTTTTGGTATGAGTTTATTCTAAGAACAGATATTGAATATTGTTTTCAAATAACAATGGTTTACATGAAATTGGTGGAAACAAGGTTGGGAATATATATATATATATATATATATATATATAATGAATTCAAGTGTATTTGAAATAGTTTTGAAAAAAAATAAAGTCTTGTGTCAAATAAGAAGCGAGAAACCATATTTATAATATCGAAAGATTTAAGAGTTTTAAATTCACCATTGTTTTTAATTAAAAGGCCAAGTGATGCTGAATACCGACCCGGTGAACCCATTGAGTTGTCATGTTTGGAACACTGTCTATTTTGATAGTTAAATCACCGACTATCAAATCTGTCCTATACGATTGTTGGTACGGAAAGACCGGGATCAAATTTACATTCGAAAACCATTTCGACCATCAAATACGTGAAGAGATCAAGAGATGATCGAGGTGGAGCGTTGAAGACCGTAGATTTTCGTAAATGGAAGAGCCACTAAAATTCTCTGCCTTGCAAACAGAGATAAGCTGTGATTCTGTCGTGATTGGAATCTACGAGTTGCAAGGACTTCTCGCTACTGATCCATGGGGTGATTCCTATATTGGATGCAGTAAGAGAGTACCTTCGGTTCATCCTGTTCCTGGATGACTTGTATGGACGAGTGTCTGACAAAGTATTTCCAGACGGTCACGTATATTGATTTCTTCAACTGTACCAAGAGTGGAAGCGGAGAAGGAAACTTCTTTTAGCTAACACATAATGTATTGTTGAGGACGTCAATCAGTGATTTGATGGATTTGATGATGTGGCATTCGAAGAGAATCTGGTGTGATGATAAAGCGTAGGCTCAAGCCTCATCAACTGGGAAATGTCAAAAATCGAGCTGGCAGCATGGCTATGTGGGTCGCTCCCATTAGGATGTATAATCACATATCTAGAGAAAATCTATTTGCTTCTTAAATCTATTTCGATGTTGTCCCTTTTCGGGAAACGGTGGGTCGCTCCCAACCGTTGGTGATATACATTCGATACACTCAAGCGAAATGAGTGGTCGGTCATGTGAGGGCCGGGTTGCAAGACGTTCTTGTTGAATCCAGTGTATTCGTCTCTAGAGATACCCTATCGGCAGGTGGTCCTATAACTTGTCATAGTCGGAATCCAATTTCCAATAAGCGCCCGCGGTTTTGATTGTATATTATATATGTGGAGCATGAGATGCAAGCATTCTACTAGATTTTATTTACTTGTAAGTAGACATAATTATAATATCAGACAAGATATTGGTTTCAAAAATGTTTTGGGTTATCGTAAGGTAAAAACCATCGTATTTATGTGTGGATTTGGTATTACGATTACCCCTTTTTTCGAAAGGATTTTAACTTTAAAATCTAGTTGTGTGATACCTTAATAGTGTGCGAGTTTATTTCACTCCGGTTCACCAGACTGACCCAGTGATTTGTAAATGCTCGGGTTAGCCAGGGGTGTATAGGTTCAGGTTATCAGATGCTGCAAAGTCCAGAGACGAGCTGGAGATGTTCAGGCATATGATATTACATAGTTGTTATTCCGCTGTGTGTTGTGTATAGGGCTGACTACTATAACTTCCCAGTGATGTTGATGTATCTGATAAGGTAAGTTTTATTTAAAGCTCTCAATAAAGTTATTTCTGTATTATATTTTGTTCCGCTACGATGTGAGACTCTGTGGTGTGTTGGTTCTTCTACTTCTTCTATTCTTATATTTCTTTCTTCCTTACCTCATCCTCTAACTTCTTTCTTCTAGTAATCCATTTTCCCTGCACTTTGGGTTGGACTGGTGTAGTTTGGTCAGCTCAAAGGGTACCAGAAATTTGGGTCGCTACATTCCAAGTGTCTAATCCTGCAGGTTGTAAATAAATTTCATTCTACATGCCCAATATGCATAATTACCACCACTAAAAAGTGGTGGTTTAATAGTAGACTAACTATCTACGAATGAACTAACATAAGTGACAATTCTAGTGTTTGTTGCCATTTAAAATTTTTAAAAATAGAATTACGAAATTTTTGAAAACCAATGCTCTAATACGAATTATTGGAGATGCGGATTAAGGATCTTAAGGCAAGTTAAACACTAGAGGGGTGAACACTATTTAATAGAATTTATAAATTTTCTTGCAGTCTCTTTGAATCAAACAAACAATATACAGATCGTAGATGATAACAAACACAGAATCAATCACGGAATGCCGATAGTAAAAGTAAAAGCAATAAAAGGAAATTACACATTGGGATTTTATACAGGTTTGGGACTCCTCAACATCCTGTCCCATACAACACTGGGTAGATGCAGAATTTTATTCCACAATATCCAACTATAAACCCGTGTTTAAGGGCTACAAGAGTACACCCCAAATGGTTACAAACAACCTATAACTCTTGAGAAGCACTTCAATTCAGAGAGATTTTGATTTAGAATTGAAAGAGAGGAAGAATGATATGATTTCTATTGAAATCGGCAAAGTATAAGTGTAGAAAATATAGAAATAAAGTATTCTAATAGTGAATATTAAGAGAGGAAGAAGGAGATGATAAAATATTAAAAGAATCGAATTCTGGAAGGTATTTATAGGTTTCCAATAGTCACAACATATTTGAAAGGATTTGAATTCAAAAGACTCCTCTTTTCAAAATTGAAAAAACTACTTAACGGTTAGCATGTCGATATGCCTAAATGCATATGTCGACAAATGCTAATAAAAAAAAAATCAAGTTTTGAATTTAAAACAAAGTAAATAATGTTTAGATAAATTATTTTGAATCCAATGTTAAAAAAAATCTAAATTCCCTTATATTAAAACATTCTTTTTAAAGTAAAATAAATTTTAAAAACTTATTAAAAAATATATTTAAGAAACTAAATATAAAGTGATATAAAAGTATAAATAAATATAAATATGTGAATATATTAGAACTTAATATAAACAAAGAATTTGAAAATACATAAGTAAGTATATAGCTAGTAAGTAAAAACTTTATCTATTAAATATAAGTTTGAAAATAGCTTTCGGTATTTAGAAAATAACTTTCAAGGGTTAAAATATTTTTCAAAATAAAGAAGTATATATATTTATAAATAAGAAAGTAATTTTGAAATCATTTGAAAACAAGATTTAAAACAAAGTAAATTATTTAGAAATTATTTTAAAATCAGGATTTAAATTTAAAATCAGAATTTTAAACTTGAATTTAAAATCAAGTGCTAACCAGAGTTGTAACAGAAATTTTAGACACATTTACTCTGTAATCATGAACTGCTGATTTCTTGATACTCTTGAGTCTTGAAACTTGAACTCTTCTATATGAAATCTTGATTCTTGTGAAGTGTACAGTCTTCAATAAAAAATACCTGCATATTTTTCCTATATATATTCTAGAAAATAGTGTTAGTATATATTATATAATAGATACATAACTTTGATTATCATCAACATCTCAGTCCTTAACAATAATAACATTATCATACATCAGTATTCTTAAAACAGTGCATTTTTAATTTACCTAAGATTGGTTCTTTCCACTCTTTAATGCTTAATCTTAGCAATTTCCCTGACTCAGCAATTGGAAAAATCATGCATTTTATCCTGCAAACAACATCTGAGCTGCCTTACCAAAAATGAGACATCCCATATGATTGCAAGGCAATCAAAAAGGGTTAGACTATATGTCTGGTGTGAGTAATTCACTGAATACATGACACTAAAACATTAAGCTATACAATAGTGTTACTTCTATATTCAGAGAGATTGGAAGTTTTAATATCCATGTCCATATGTCTATGGAATGATAGAGGTGTATGCATGTATCAACATTTTCATCTTATGTCTTTCAGCATTTTGAATAATTTATTCTACAATACCATGTAGTTGGTTAACTAGATAAATATACATAAGCATAAATCAAACACCATGCCAACAAACAGGTCAAACCCTTATTCCCTCTTTACATTTTACTCAAGGGTTATCACTCACCAATCGGCAAGCCGATGCCTGTCGTAAATTCATCCTTGAACTTATCATTTTATTTAGGTCATTGTTATCCCTTGAATTTTAGGTGCACATTTCCTGGGACAAAATCACTGTCAACCCAGCACACTCAGATTCCTAGGCATAAACATGCCATGTGCAAGATTTCGTTGTTCACCATGCTAAGCCAATCAATATAGTTCTCAGATCCTTATCCTTGGTTATTTTTATTAAGCTTTTCTTGCCTCTTTCCTCACTTTACTCGCACTATTCTCCTGGGTATCAATCTACCCTCAAAACAAATTCATACAATCTGCATGCAATAGTCATTCATCCATTTGTAAGCAGCAACCAATATAATACTCAGTCATGAATATAATTTAGGTTGTTCATTCAAGAAAAATTAGAAAAAAAACATGCACAAATCATTCAACATGAACAAAAGCAGGTATTTCTTATATATTTTCCTATTAAATTATTTTGCTAACAACATGTAGCCATGGATGTTTTTATGAGGCACATCCTAAACATTATTTCTAGTCACCTATGCTTCAATTAGGTGTCATGTATTTTATGAGCCTAACTAAATCATAGTATATGTCTTAAGGAAATACTCAAGTGAATAGGATCCCAGCACATGGTCAAATCATTGCACCCCTAGTCATTTTCTTTTGAATAAAAGGCATAAGCAATATGTACATATATTGCTGTCTAGTATCCTTCATTAATCAGACCATACTTGTTTGCAATATTATAAAACATTTTACATATATTTGTTCAGGGGTTTTCACAACATCATATGCTCAACATATAACATAAGGGCATCCGACCAAGATCCATATTTGATAAGCTAAAAGTTAATTTCATATATTCTATTTAATCTTTGTCAAACAAGGTACAAGAAGTCATAACATTGTGACTGTCTAAACAATGCATATATAAACATCAAAAATACATATTTTAGACACCACAATTTGATACTTAAATAAATAAGTAGAGTTATTAAATGCTAAAGATGCCTTTCTTTGGGACTTAATGACATATCCTAATTGAAATTTACTCACCAATGCTCTTCTTTCTTTAATCCCTATCTTCATTAATCCAAATCCAGCTTTATGCTTTCTTAAATGCCTCTTCCATTTCCATTTCTATTTAATTTTTCTCGGAGGATTAACTAGCCCGGCAAGGTCTTCCCCCGTTAATTTATACGGTGACATATTAGGGTTTTAGTGTTGAGAAATGTCTAATAAACCCCGGGTAAAATCAAGTTTCAAGCCACCAGTGTTCCCCCAGGTAATTTAACCTATTTAAGCCAACCATTTTACTTTGAAAATTTTGTTAGAGAGAGATATCTTTCTTGCTGCAAAGCCAGGCTGGCTAAATTTATTCAGAAAAAAACACTTTTCTAATTTCCATTTTTATCCTATGATGATGTTATTGGCATGTTTTTACCCTACTATTCACACTCTAGAAAGAATTATATTTAACAACCCGGAATTTTGACAATAGATTAGTTATTTAATAGATTACCAAATTAGGAATTTCTTCAAACAATCAAAATTGACCATGAAACTTTAACTGTTGCGTTTGTCTTGGAATTCTAGTCAACTTTCATGTTTGGAGTTTCAAGAACGAAGGCCGTATGAAAAAATGACGAATAAAATACGAAAAAAATGACGGAAATAAATAAGCAGAATAAGTATAATATATCTTACCAATTATAACCATCCCTCACTAGGCGAATCAACTGAAGGGCGACCGACACACCTAGGGGAGCGGTCGACCGCTTCGGACCAGAAACGCTTAGTGATGGCTAGGCTAAGATGGTGTAGTTTTATATATAATATTATGTAAACATATGGATGTTTATTCAATCAAATCTAATGGTTCATGGCTAACTCCACTCCTATAAATAAAGGGGTAAGGCCTCATTCTTTTCCATACAAATTTGCAGGCAGCAGCAAAACTCTGCCATTTCCCTTTCTCTTCAAATCAATTTCTAAATTAAAAATATATTCATATACAATCAATCAAACATACTCATAGGTTTGAAAGGAATAATCATATTCAAGTGGAAAAGGTTATGAATTGACAGCTAAGCTATTTCTCATCAGATTCTCCCATCTTTTCCTATTTTCTTGCAAATTTACAGATCTGTAAGTATCTCTTTTTCAAAGTAATTATAGATCTGTAAGAATTTAGGGATTGTAGGCCTAAAAGATTATTCAGATTTTAGACCTGGATGCTTTCAGATGAGTGGGAAATTTATATACAAAATTACAATAACTTATTATCTCGTTTGTATTAGACCTTAAATCTATGCCAAACATTTATCAGATCTGTTCATAATATTGAAAAATTGGGAATGATGCCTATCAGATCTGCTTATGAATATTGTTAAAAACATGAAAGTATAGATTTATGATTCTGAATAATATTATTTATAGGAATACTTAATTATTTTACATATTATCTACAATTGTGTTTGAAATTATATTGTGGTTATTGCAAAATACTACGGATTTGGAAATCGGTCCCATGAAACACTATAAAGATGTAGATTATTCCAAATCTCTAGTTTTAGTGTTAAATAATAAATTATGTAATTTTGATTGAAAAGACATAAACCTATCTATGCTCAATTTTATTGGGGTTTTGACTCAGTTATTGAAAATATGCCTTTTTCCTCTTTTAAAATAAAAATACATTATTTGAAGCCAATAAGAAATATGTCAAATATTTAAAAGAGAAAAGTTGTGTAAGTTTATGTATAAATATAGATACATACATACATATATATATATATATTGTAACAATTGGGAATTTCGCTTGATCCGAATCGATCGCTAAACCAACCAAGACCGCTCGAAACCCCTGATTGTTTTGAGAACACGACAAATTGGAACACAAACAGAAGAACATTTCATTATTTATTACAACAACTCCATCAGAATACAAGAATATATAGAGTATGAATAAATATTACACATTTGATAAATATCAGAGATTTAAATTACATTTAAATACATAGCAGTGGAAAAATAATACAAAGCACAACTGAAAGAAATACACGGATACAGAGCTTTCCGAGTATCGTTCCAGCTGTAAACCAGGATCCTGTGAATATAAATCTGCAAAACCCAACCACTAGCTGCCCGTGTGGAAAATAAGGGAACCCAGAGTTTAGGTTAAAACAATAAACTCCAGGTCAGTCATGTGACTGGCGTGGGAACTAAAAATAGTTATTAATCTTTATTTTTAAAGTTAGGTAAATCAAGGGACCATGTCATACAACACGGAACGGGTTTCCTCCCAAGAATACCAGTGCATAAAACAAACAGCACAATGCTAAATAAAGAAAAATGAAGCTATTATAAGACCAGGTCCCATCACATAATGCAACGCAAGCCGGAGGATAGGGTTTTACCTTATAATATCCAAATAATGCTTGATACGTTTAAAAAAAATCATTTGATACTATTATAAGTGTATAGTGTAAAAACAACTTCAAATATAAATGTATCAATCGTAGATGGCATAGCATCCCATGCTACTATGTCACCAATACTAGGCTCTACAAATTAAAACAAAATGTCACGTATCGGAAATCGGATTTCCGTCATGAGTCAAGGCAAGGGGCAAGCTTCTCTCTGTTCGAGACACTCTAGCAAATGTCGCAGGACCACACACAACGATCCTTGGAACCTCCAAGGCTGGTCCTCTCCTACTTTTGAGGATTAATTATTCCTGAACACACGTTTCCTGGTCCTATAGGACCTATATCCGAGGCGCCTCGCATCCAACAACAACACAGGTAAAAATAATATAAATGTCAGGGCTGGTAGGTCACTGACATCACCCATAGCTAGAAAGAAACATCGTGCACTCCTTGGGTCCTTATCCCCTTTTTGACTCATACCAAGGTGTGAGGCTCGCGAATTAACGCCATACACAAAGCTTTGCCACATAGGCTGTGCTTTGATCATCAACCACAAGACTTTGCTTTTCAACAGAAGCCTTGATCATTTGCCACTTAGGCATGCCACACAGGCAATTCATGCCATGCGATTGATATCCATCAATCTATAACCTCGGAGTTCGTACGTCTCAGAGAAGGGCGTTAAGCAAGAGAATAAATTCTCCGCCGCCAAACAGATATATATTTAATAGAAATCAATCACACTGAATAAAATCCAATGTCAGACACACATTCCATTTACAAGTTCGTTCTGGGTCTGAACGAAACCGGAGGAACCTTATTCCTCGCATATCCATCGATCCCCAAGTACGTCTGGACGATCACCAACTAATTCCCTCCTCTTGGGTGTACAGCCCAATCAAGATCATCAATAATCATCCAAACGATTTGAAGACCTCTGGTCTTCAACCTCCATCTTCATCGTCGACTTATCGTCGAATCGGTTATTCAGAATGGGTATAAACCCGACCTTTCCGAATAACTCGCGTATATAATAAACAAGTGTTACACAAAAACAACATACGCCTCATTCCAATTCAGAATATTCTTTATTCAAGTATTCACATTCTTAGGGAAAGGTTCCCATTAATTTTATCAAAGATAAATTCTTCTAAATTTATTCTTTAATCATCCTTTGGATATCATTTCAAACCATATCATGGTTTTCCAAACTAGTCGGGATTAGCGAACCACACCGAAGTAATCATTTTTTTAATTTCCCAATCCCAACCTATTCATCCCATGGAACAAAACTAGTAATACTCCATATCTAACACCATGGTGTTATCGGTAAATATTAATTACCATTTCACGTTCAAATCTAATTAAAGATTTAACTATCGCTTGGAGAAAAACTGGTGATACTCCATTCTCGATCACTTTAATCTAATTAAAGATTCATTAAAACTCCACTTATTTTTAATCTTCCCAAAAATCAATATCATGTCTTTAACTGGGTTAAAGAACCAATGTCATCTAAAATGGGGTTCTACTACAACAAAAACACCATATTACAACTTTAATTTTACAACGGTGGTAAAAGCACCATTGTAATAAATGTTTTATACAACTTTTTTCCAGAAAAGTTGTAATAAACTTATCTTTAACAACCGTGTTATTTTGACAGTTGTAATAAAAGCCTATCAAACTTTTATTTTTTGACTGTTGTAATATATGACTATATTTTAATATAATTAACAACTAATAATTAATATTTAATACATTTATATTGATTGTTTATAATTAATAACTAATAATTACTATTAACAATTAATTAGGAAGTAATAATCAATAATCAATCCGTAATATTTATTACTTAGCAATTAAGAAGAATAATTAAAAAATATAGTTACTATTACATAATTACTATTAAATAGTTAATAATTAAAATATAATAATTAATGCTAATCATGAATAATCAATGATTGTTATTAATAATTAAGAAGAAGAGATTAATAACTAATATTATATTTAATAATTAATTTATAATAACGAACGATTAATAAGAAATCTTTAATAATTAAAAAGTAATACTTATTATTAGTATTTAATATTTAATAGTTATGGTTAATAATTATATTTAACATCCAATATTTCAAAAAAAGTTTAAATTTTTCTAGACAAAACTTATAATATATTGAAATTTTCACAAATTAATTTTAAAAAAAAATCAATGAACTAGAATTTTTAAAAAATATCCAAAATTTCGATAAAGTAGTTAGTTTTTTTTCTTTTTTCTTATGATAATTGAACCTTAAAATCGAAATGAATATTTAGATGACTTAACCAACGTGATCTATTGAGTGTTGAAATTGGTTAATTGATTCCTATGAAAAATAATATTATGTATAGTGCTGTAAACAATTGAAATATAAGATGTAATCACATTACTAAGTACCAATCGAGTGAAAAAATCAATCCTTTGGAGAAGTGGCGGCAGCTTAAAAATTTTGGCGGCCAACCCTTATGACTCGTTGGATGATAGATCTACGGATATGTTAATCGATTTCCTAGGGTTTTGAAGAACATAAGGCGGTCGCATCTTTTCATTCTATTTACTGTTTCTTTGTTTACTCTTTACCATGGTCCTCCGAGACTCAAGATTTTCCCTTTCTCAATCTCTTCACATCTAATTAGCGTAATTTCTGGTCGCATCGCATAAAGAATTAAAGATATGAAGTAAGTAGAAATCATCAAATCGAAGCAAGCATCAAGAGGCGAGCGGAGCCAGCTTTAATTCGACCTTCGGTCTGCAGGTGTCCAGGTGATAAAGATTACTTTTTCATCTTGCAAAAATGTAATGTTTGAATAAATTGCTTGAATTCAACTTATAAAACTTAATTATACTAAGTTATGCATTATTTGTATCGATTTTGATCAATACCTAAAGGAAGATGCAGACGCAAAGTTATGATTGAACCCTAATGTGTGACACAGTAGGTATTGAATAAATCATACTCTGTAGTACCCTTAGCTTTAATTGAATTCGTGTGCATGATACACTTGGTTTGTGTCAAATTTTAGGGTACAGCACACTTAAATTAAAAAAGACCAAGCAGCGCACTTTGTTCCTTTTTTTTGTAAACGAAAGATTGGAAGATACATACTTAACCTTATGATGGAGCATTATTGTAACTATGATTTTATTATTTTTATCCAGGTGTATAGAAAAATAATTCAGTGTTAACAGAGCAACATATGTTGGTTTCATTCTTCTTATGTAAGTAAGTTTGTTACATGCTATCGTATTTTAATTAATATTATGAGTGTTCAATAAAATGTTGTGTTATGCATGTTTTTGGGAGCTTTTTGTTGCTGGAGATTTATGTTGTTACGGAGATTTGGTTTATGTTGAATCTGGTGTTGTTGGCATAGATGTGGATTTATATGCTTGGTGGGCATTATGTTTCATTTTTGTATTGCTTTGGTACTGCAGCTTGTTTGTTCTTGGAAAGGATATGTTTTGTAGCTTGCTTGTTCTCCATGATTAGTCTCTTGGGTTTATAGTTGCAGGTGTTGTTCTTCGTATGCTTGATTCTGGCTTTTTGGTAGTGGTTTGATGGAAGTTTCTTTGCTTTACTCCGTAGCTATGTTGGTTTACTCTCTGGAGTATTAGTACATATATTTTATGCTGTTCTTTTGTTATGGTGTGTAGTGTCATGTTTAGTTGTTTACTAGTGGCATGATTTCACCTTTTTTTTCCTTGCTTTGTATAGATCATCTCCGCAGTTTCAGGAGGATTGACTGATCTCCAGTTTAATGCAGTTGGTTATGCGTGGCAGGTTGTGAACTGTTTTTTGATAGCATCATATTCAGTAAGTCTTCTGTAACTTGTTTCATCAAAATTCAATTTTAGAACTAAGTGGAAATCATGCTCTATAAATCTGAATAAAGCCTCTTATATGCCATTCATGAATGTTTCTGCTCATGTGTTTTATTTTTCTTACAATTGTAGCTAACACTACGACGAGTTATGGATACCGCTAAACTAGTGACGAAATCTGGAAATTTAAATGAGTTTTCAATGGTTTTGTTGAATAATGTTCTTTCATTGCCATTGGGAGCCCTTCTTATGTTCATGTTTAATGAAGTGGGCTACCTCTCTAAAACGTGAGTTAATCTCGCTTATAGCCCTTGTGCTCTTTTGGCTATATATGCAATAAACATGACATGAATTGGCAGTCCACTTTTGAAAATGCTTGTATTTTGGTTGGTGGTGACATCAAGTGGATTTCTGGGACTAGCAATCAGTTTTACTTCTAAGTGGCTTCTTCATCAAGTGCAACAACATGCAGGTATGTTTTTTCTTTTTTAACACAAAATTAAATCCAAGTTTTTTCAAGTTGTTTCTCAGACTTATTTTATTTTTTCAATCGGGCTTATGCAACTGTTGATTTTTTTTTAGCTTGATAGGTTCTCTTAACAAGATTCCTCTCTCTATTGTCTGAATTCTATTATTCAAGGTTCCAACCAACTTGGAAGAAAAGTATGTATCCACCATTTTATGTTTACAACAAGCTAAAGGTTATGTTTATGTATATGCATGTTTTGTGATTGTGCAGGTGGTGTGTCTTGTGGTGGTGGGGATGTTGAGGAAGTGCAAAGATGAAGCAGGCTGATAGTTGAAGCAGAGTTTTTGGATGGTACTGATTTGTAATCATTATTTGTAATGAATAATTGATATATTACTGTGATGATGTATGATTCATTAGTTTTGTATTTCGAATGTAAAATTGTAATGTTTTTTGTATGAATGGATCCATTGCTTTGAGTTTATATCAATTTGTTTTCTGTTTATTCAGCTTTTGTTGCATTTGAAAAATTTATTCAATTAAAGATATAATAAAGTGTATTACAAATCAATAGAAATAGATGTAATAATAACAAAGTCACAACAATGCATAAAAGTTGTAGTAGGTATTACTACAACGGTGCATAAAAATTATAGTAGGTATTACTACAACGGTTCACAAAAGTTGTAATAAAGTTTATTACAACAGTGAATAACAGTTGTAAAATATACGAAACTACAACGGTGCTGCAACGGTGCAAAAACATTGTTAAAGATATTTATCTATTACAACTTCTTAGTACACGACGGTTGCATCACCATTGTAAAAAGTATATTACAACGGTGTTCCACCGTTGTAATATGGTCAGTTTGTTGTAGTGTTCACGATAAACCCAAAATCACTTTCCATTGTTAATCGGGTTAAAGAACATGTGTTATTCAAAACACCACTCACGATAAACCCCAAAGGCCAATTTAAATTCAATTTCAATTAAATACTAATTAACCGGAAATTTTCACTAAATCTCAATTAAAAGATTTATTATTTTCTAAACTGGGTTCAAGAACAGTGTTATTTAAGACGCCATTCACAACGAACCCAAAATCTCATTTGATATTATATACAAGGCTCTGAATAGAAAATATATCGGCTTATATTCAATACCAAATTCTGAAACCAACAAATATCGTATTGGAAACAACGATATAAATATATCTTTCAAATTTCCACAACCATATCTATATAATCACGAAATCCAACATCGAAATATTCCGATGATAATTTTGATTCAAATCAATTCCAATTCATATATGGGAAATTCTGATTATTTTAAAACCACTTCAAATCCAATTTATTTATTCAAAAACATTAGATTATAATTCTAGTTCATAACTAGTTCATTTCGATAAAAATATATTTTTATCCTTTTTAAATATGGGATTTTTCACCCCAATTCTTTCTAAATCATTTATTATGATTTTACACAAATTATTAATATTTTTAATAATTTTATCAAGGCCCGTACAGTCGATTTCCAATAACGGTCGTCGAACTGCACTTACAGCGACCTTTTCCAAATTTGATTTGGACATAATTCCAAATCCAACTGTTAGATTTCAAATTTCCAATATTCATTGGAAAGATCTTTTCGATACGAAACCAACGGTTCCGGTTTCAGGAGAATCCGACGGTCGAATCTCTCGTAACGTCAATTCGAAGTCAATGGTCGAAATTCGCGAACTGCCGCGGCGCGGCACGTTCTATTTAGGCCATTTAATATATATTATATATATTTCGTCGATTTCAATTCAAAACGTATTTTATAAATTGTTTTAACTTCATTTTAAAAATGATTTCAACTTCATATTCAATTTTAAATCAAAATTGAATATTCCATATCATTAATATATAAATGATAATATTTTCAAAATATTAGATTTTGAAATCACTTCCTTTTCTATATTCATTGTAAAAATGAATATAATCGATATAAATATCGTTCACGTCAAAATGGCGCAAATCTAATCAGGACGGCTTTATATATTTCAATAACTTCGTTATTCTATTCAACAAATGAATATTTTGTTCAACACATGAATATATATTTTATTCAACACATGAATATTCTATTATTTCTTTCTTACAATAAGAATGTGAATTTTATTGTATAAATATTTTATTCAACACATGAATATTTTCAACACATGAATGGTTTCAACACATGAATATTCTCAACACATAGTATTGTCAACACATGACTATTTTGTTTATTCAACACATGAATATGATTTATTTTATAATATTCTTTATTTTCCAAATTGGAATGAGGCCCAATCAATTACCATATAATGTTAATTATATGGATTCCATACAACACATGTATACAATAGCAATGATAAATAATCAACCATCATCCAAAGTGCACTACACAACTATCTGTCAACCTATCGATTGACATACAACTAAACAATCGGGATTAGTGTACGTCAAATATCATCCCAATACCCGTGTGGGGTTTCAGTCAACACACACAGATCTTTATTTGTGCAGTTGGGCGATGTGTAAAATTTATCATCCCAATCAATATCCTTCAAATGGGTGTACATAAACAAATCGTTCGATTTGTAAATGAATATTTATTTATTCACATTCACGTTAAATTTATATTTTTAACGATAAATAATTTATTTCAACCCATGAATATATTTCCATCTATTCCATATCATAATCAATTTTCATAATACAACAAAATCAAACAAGTCGTCCATGGTCTGTGGACGATGGGTGTCGGGTGCTACTAAGCACCGTCTGCATCCTAGTATATATTTTTAACTAGAAAACAAGAATTAAAGTGAGAAGTTCTCACATTAGGGATCCACTCCTCCATTCTCTATTTCTGAATTTCAGAACAGTATTGACTTGCCTAAAATCCTAACTTCATTTTCATGCAGTTCATATTAAAATCACCTTTTTAATATGATGATCATGTATTCAAAAATCGCATTTTTATATTGCTAGAACTCATATTTTTGATCGCTTCATTCAACCAAATAAAAATCGTTTTTTTAATTCGCTACTTATATGAAAACTATATTTTTACTTCAAATTTGTTCATATAAAAATCGTATTTTCATATTATGAAAATAATATCTTTTCCTTATATAAAAATATAATCTTTTCAAATATAAAACCATTTCATTAATCCGCCACTTCATAATACAAAAATCACAATTTTAATTCACTTCATATATAAAAGATCATATTTTTATTACTCTACTTAAGTAAAAATCATATTTTTATTATTATAAAAATATAAAAATCATATTTTTATTATTATAAAAATATAAAAATCGTATTTTTTCAAAGCCTCACATACAATAAAAAATCATACCTTTTCTCTATGTTATCATATATAAAATCTGATTTTTATACTATATTATTTATTTATAAAATTAAAAACCGAATTTAAAGAATGCATCTAAATTAAAACTAAATTTAAAATAATATAAAAAGGAGAAGCTTACTGTTTTTATCGTTCGGAGGAGATTGGCGGCTGCTGCGCTCGAAGGGGGGGGTGTCCTTCGCGGCGGCGCTGGGTGGCTCGCGTCGGTCAGCGGGTGGAGGGGGTTTCGCGGATGTAGGAAGAAGAAAGGGGGGAAGGACGCTACGTGATGCTTCAAATCGTGGAGGGGCTCGTCAGAGAGGAGAGAGGGGGTAGGAAGGGCGACGTTGGTCAACAGGGGGGGCGACGGCGACGCTGGTCAACAGGGGGGGCGACGGCGACGCGAGGGGGGTAGCGACAGCGAACCGGCGGCCTCTTTTCTCTTTTTTTTCCTTTTCTTATTTACTTCGATCGGGTTTCAATGAGGAATTGGGGGAGGAGGGTTTGACTTTGAATGGGAGAGAATAAGGGCTTGGGCCCAATATATGTATTTTATTATTATTTTATTTCAAAAAGTAGCTTTTTATTTCGAACCCGAAATCGAACACACCGACTATCGTCCATAGCTAATTACCCCCATTTCGAACACAATGGGATATGTATCGTAAGTCGATTCAATTGTTTCGATCAGTTTCTATCAAAATCAAAATATAAATCTATATATTGAATTTGAACGCACATTTCAATTTACCAGGGCCACATACCGACTCTAAAAATTCCCAAAAAATTATTTCTAGCGTCATATTGACGATACGGTCCTAGAAAAACTAATTTCATCAAATTCTGAGACCGTTCGAAAAATGGCCATTTTCTAGTCGATTGAAATTGACTGAAACTGTTAAAACACGTTTTACTTCGCCACGCTCACATATTGATTTGAAAAATTAAGAATTTTGAAACCTAGCAATAACTTGACATCGCGGATCCAACAAAAGTGGTTTCGTCGAAAACTGAGGTCGTTTGCAAAATTTTCATTTTTAAGGGCCAAAATTTCCATAGCGACTATTTTGAATTTTCAACTGGGCATAACTTTTTATTCCCGCTGTGAAATTTTTATTTTTCGGATTCATTGGAAAGATATTTTCAAATAGATTCAAATATTTTTGGTTTCACTAAAATCCGGTTTATTTTGAATCATGTACATTCATTTGAAATTCGAAATCGAATTTTCGAACTACCGCGCCATTTTCAATTCCTTTTATAATTTAAAATAAATATTTATATTCTAACGACGATTCAAATAAATATATACATTCTAATTCTATTCAAAATAAATTTCTCATCGTTATTATTTAAAATAAATCATTTTAAATATTCAAAATTCATTAAAATTGCCAAAATAATTTTTTTTAAATTGGCTCGGAATTTCCGGGTTGTTACATATATATATATATATATGTTTGTGTGTTTTTGTGTGTGTGTGCGTAGTTTACATCAACTATTCCAAAACATACATAAAATATATTTCTTGTGGTTTGAGATGTGTTTAATTCAACATTCATGCATAGTTTACAATAACTATAATTGACGCTATTTTTGTAAGATTTGGAACCACCTTGCAAGACTGAATACAAAAAGGATGTTTGGTTATTAGTTGAACCAAATTATTAAACTTAACAATAACAATAATAAAATAAAATAACTATGTTAATTGTGTGAAAAGACGAATATAAATATATATACATTATCTGTCTGAATCTATGTAAACAACGAAATATATATAATAATGGATGTTTGAACGTTGGAACGAAATTTATTTTATGGAATTATACATGTAAATGTGGTCCATATTAAATGAATATATTTGTGGTGTCTTTTGTAGCAATTAGTGTAATTGATTGCTATAAATAGGGCCATAAATAAATAGTTATTGAAACCGACATTGTTTTGGGAAAGAAAATTTAATTACGCAGTTAATCCTAATGGTTACAATTTTATAAATTGGTTAGGATTAATGTTGCAAATTTCAATTAGGGAGTCAAATTGTAAGTGTTCTAAGACACAAGGTTGAGCTCAATTTGTGGTAGGAGTCTGCCGTGAACCGCCAGACATATCTAGCATCCACAAGTGGTTGGCTTAATGTGAGGGGTCTGGTGCACAATTGTATACAAATTTATGTACAACAAGCAATAAATAAATAAGTAAAATATGAATGTTTGTTGGGGTGCAACAAATATGATATTTTGGGACTGATAAAATAAAGATATTTCATTGTTAATTAACGTCTTAGGAAAGTTATGACCATTAGGCTCATAAATGACATTAACTAAAATCAATAGAAATAAATGGTATTTCATGATTATTGGTTAATGGTTGCCTTACGAAAATATGACCATTATGGTCATAAATGGAAATAAACCTATTAAACAGAAACAGATGAAATAAAAGGGGATTAATGGGTATTGATTGCAGTTTAAATACCAAGTCTAATAAGGAAGATAATTAAATAAATATCCTAGGCTAAGAAGGATATAATTTTGCTCGTTTATACTAATTAATATAGAACTTATAGTTAAAAGTTAGAATTGGACTTGGTACGTAAATGATGTGAAGCAGCATTAACCATTGGAACCCGTGACGATAATTAATCATGTACGTATGGTATTTCTGTAAAGAGAAACTAAACGGGAATAACTCAATAACGTAGCTTGTTATGGGAATTAAGGTGTTAAGTTGTTAGATCCACCTATAAGAAGGTATTAAGCGATCGTGTACCCCACCTCCCATAAATGAAAGTATTAAAAGCTAATTGGGTATGAGCTTGATAATCTTAATGTATAGTCTGCTTCCTTGGGTCTTAAGTGGCTTTGGGTCGTGGAGTCCACTTGGGAATAGGTCATCCAGTTAAGGGTATTAAATGATGTGTGAATCCTACCTGAACTTGGATTTAAAAATGTCCGGTATGGAAATTCCATAGGATTACCTACCTACCAGAAGTATTAAGCGTCTAAGGAGATTATCCAATGAGGACAACTAGATGGTACAATGAGATTCCACCAATTGGAACTATTGGTCTTAAGCGATGAGTTACCATGTCTTATCTTATGTGGGGCCTGGATTTATATGCATAAACGACGAAGGCCTCAACTAGTAGGGCCCTATAGATAGTGCCCTCTATTTTATAATAATGTTGAGTAAATCATCGAGAGGTATTAGTTAACCAATAGGTCTGCCTAGGGTCTTAAGAGATCGGACGAATCCACCCTATCTATCGTTTGATAGTGAGGCATTAATTGGCTGTTATACACTTATTAATAAATAAACTCCATGGTTGGGGAGTTCACTTCTCGGTTTAATAATTAGTTATATGCTTCATAAAAATATGTGTAAATATTCATACCTCGGTATTAACATCATTGGGATACTACCCTGGGAAGGGTAGTTATAGTCGTACGTAAATGTTTACAAGGTTAGGTTAGAATTACTTGCCTTGGTAGGCATATATCTTGGGTTGAACCAAACAGAATACATCTGTGTACTACAATCTATGTTATACTTTTCTTATTTACCACAACTTGTTGTTTTGATCCCCTCCTCATTACAACCTCCCAGGTTTCTAGAGAAGGTAGTGTTCTCATAGTTGTTTAAGTTTTTGATTGACATAGAAATGTGTTTATTTTATGCTCTTATATCTCGTCTTTTGTATATAAATAAATATTACTTGGGTATTGTTTTGTTATTTTTACAGATATTCCAACCCAGCCCGCATGCAACCAGAAATGTAGAGAAATAGAGTTCAATTTGCTGTGTATTTGCATTTTGAAGAATTGTAGATGAAGATATCACATCTAGTTGCTGCTGGACAAGAAAAGGATTGATAACAAGGCTTTGAACATCACAAATCAATGAAGAAATGTCAAGGAGGCAAGAGGAAAAAGAGAAAAGGCCCAAAATTGCTTTAATTATCAAAGGCCCATTTATATTTTTCATTGTAAACTAATTAGTGATGTAATGACCAGGCCCATTTATCATTAGGGTTAGGGTTAGGGTTTGGCTATCTACTCTATATATACCCTTGTAATGGCATTGTAGCCACCATCCTATCTCATCTCATCTCTTATTCCATTGTTCTAATAAAAGTTCTTCTTTCTCTTTTATTTTCTGCATTTTTTTTGTTTTCTTAGCAACTAGTGTTGTCTATTCGATTAGATTCGGTAGAACACTATTTGTATTTTGCACTTATTTGCATTAGTGATTTACCGTCTGATTAGATTCAGCGGAAATCCTAATTTTAATTCTTGTTTGTTATTTCAATTTCTGCAATTTCAATTTCTGCTTTTATTATTTTCTTAGGTCAAATTGGATTTGATTAGATTCAAATCTAATTCATAGTTTTATTTCTTATCCATTGAAATTGTGATCTGATCGTCGGTTCAGTTAGATCTGTTCTGAATCAAATCACAGTTTTAATTTTGTTTTGTTTTATTTTCAAAATCAACCTCCAAAGTTCGTCTAACACGCCCACGAAACATATAAATAATAAAATTTAACTTTCCTCCCTGTGTTCGACCTGTATGCTACACACCTGTATGCTTGCAGAATTTATTACAAATGTCGCGCTTTTCTAATTCATAGACTAGCGTCGATCAATTTTGCTTTCGGCTCTTGTTCTCTCTCATGCTCGGTATTAGCAAGTGACTGACTTTTAAAAAGGTAGATACTTGAGTTAATACTAGTTTATCCTATTTGTTTTCGCTGTAGTTATTTTATCGTATTACGATTATGATCATGCTCATTTATTTGCAGATATTAGATTTACATGCCCCATGTTTGGATGTGTTATTTTTTCAAAATTTGGGCCCAGAAAAGTGTGTGTGTAGGGGGTTACATTTAGTATCAGAGAATTGGTTAGACGATTGGAGGAATTTGTTAATTTAGGACTCATAAGAGAGCATAATTCGAGTTTATTTTCTTTTTTTGCGTTGTCTCTCTTACTTGACTTTAATTTATTTTGATGATGAATTAGTTACGGGACTATTTATATAGAACTGTCTTAAGCGACTAAGAATTGAAATAAGTGAGTTCGGGTTTTTAGCCAATTCCGTTTAACCCTCAGTATGTCGGTGATCTCATCATGAAGAGCGTGAGGATGACATATGGTGGATTCCATTGATTCGAGTTTGGAGACTGGACAAAAATCTAGCTACAACCGAGATAGTCGCGATCTCTAGTTTTTGATTACGTTTGGTAGTTCAAGTTAAAGGCCTTTTCTTGGTCTTAAAACAGGAAATCTATATTAGTATGTCATACCCATTTGGAAATAATTACGAGGTGAATCCATTCTTTGCTTCGTTAAATTTCTGGATATTCCTTTATTGAAAGTATTCATCTGAGTTCTGTAACACCCCGAAAATTCTATAACTGTGAAATTAACAAATTAAAGTATAATTAATCTGAAATCAAAGAACTAAGGGAAACGGGATACGCCATTGCGTTCGTCTCGGAAAAATACGCGAAATAGAGTCCGAGTTTTCGAAAAACGGAGTCCGTATGAAGAAGATATGGCCTTCGGAAGTTTGAGAATTAAATTTAAAATTCAAACAGAATTAAATAATTAAATATTCCGAAGTGGGGCCCAATGGGCCAGGGTGGAAGAACACCCGCCTGGGCCACCCAGGTCGACTGGGCTGTCGACCTGGGCTACCCATGTCGACAGGGCTGTCGACAGCCCCATCGACAGGGGTATCGACCTGGTCGAGCCCAGTCTAACCTGGCTGGCCAGGTCTGTGTTCCTCCGATTTTCTGTGGTCTGCTTTGTCATTAGGGCTAGGTGGCGGGTTCTAATTGGTCTCTCTATCTAATGAATGGCTACGATCTAACCTAGCAACATCAATGGTCCTAATCAATTCCTAACCTCTATATAAACAACCCTAGACAAACCCTAATCTATTCATTCAAAAATTAAGAACGTAGCCGCCATGTTGCTGAGGAACGACTAAGAGTAGCCGCCAACTAGAGAGAGGATTAGGGAGAAAGTTCTAAAGCCTAAAGCAATTCAAGCAACCTAAAGCAAATCAATTCAACAAAGGAATTTGCATCTTCAATCCCTAAATTAGAGAATTCATCGCAACGATTGTAAGTAGAGTATTACTTTGGTATGAATAAACAACTGTATTGATTTGTATGCTTGAATTGGGATAATAAAGTAATTCATATTTGTGCAAAATTATGTTATTCATTATAAAGAACTACACGCGGTAGTTCTATGCAAGTATACGTTTGGAATATGGCGCAAATTATGTAATCTATGTCGAAGCTACATGTATGTAGTTGATTGAAATTCATGCAAGTTTGGGGCTTTGTTATTATGCCATCATGATGTCTATTTTTGTGCATAAATCATTTTGCAAGTAATTGAGACAAGTTTGGTTGTTATAGTTCATATGAAACTATGTTGGAATTTTGACACCATAATCCATGTATTAAGTCATGCTTTTGCAAAACTTATGAATATGGCTAGGCTATGAATGATATTTGGCATAATTGAAATCCATGATTAAGTCTATCTTGTTTAAAAGAATTATATGATGACATATGTGAGACATGGCTAAGTTAGACACAAAAATCCCTTTTTGCAAGTTAAAAGCAAACACCATGATTAGGAATATTTATGCATAAGTATACCATCGTTATGTGATTAAATTTAATTAAGTTGAACTATGCTTTTGTGTTAGTAACAAAGTATCCTCTTTGTAAACATGTAGAAACCTTATGAACATGATGCCATGAAAAAAATTTAACTATACCTATGCCATGCTTATGTTTGATATTATGCCATGCTTATGTTTGACATCATGCCATGCTTATGCTAGAAATACTTATGCCATGCTTATGTTTGACATTATGCATAAATAAGAATATAGGTTCATGTTGCAGTTAAACCTATGCAAGTTCACATGCTTTGATTCATGTCACCTATGTTACCACTATGCAAGTACACCAGTTTCTAGTATGTATTTCCAACGTCATATGCAAGTTCATGCGCTCACCTTCCCCCTCTTTGTGTATGTAATTACGCCATAAGCCTCCCCTTTCGCATGGCTAAATTGGGCTTTAAAAGGCTAAGCCCAATATATATAAACGGACGTGTAAAAACGGGGGTAAATAACGTTGGGCTAAATTAATTTAATGAATGAAAACTAAAGTAAAAGGGCCCAAATTCAAGAATGGGTTGGGCCCATGATTGGTGTAACCTTTACACCATTAACTTAATAATGGGCCGCAAATATTTACATATCAATAAAGAAGAAAGACAAAAATATGTAAATGTAGAAAATACGATGTGTTTAACCCGAGGTTGGATTGAGTTGTGACGTAAACCTGCCCGGAACCGCCCGGCTGTCCAGTAGTCACAACAATACCTATCCAATGTGGGAGGTTAAACATGGAGCCCAATAAGGACCCGAGGTTAGACTGAGTTGTGGCGTAAGACTGCCCGGAACCAACCGGCAACAGGCAGCCACAGCAATACCTGTCTAATGTGAGAGGTCAGGGCCTTAATAAGACAATTAAGGCTGAGTCAGGATTGTTAGGATTAAGTGGACTAAGACTTAATCAAAATGTAACATGCTAATCTAAACGGACTGGTGGGGGTTAGGTTAGAAAACACTTAACCAACTTAGCATGTTGGCTAGAGATAGAAAACCTAGTAACGGGGGACCCTTTTCAGCAGTAACCCTAGAAGGTGTATCAGGATACCCTGAAACTAGGCAGGGTGGGGCACGATTACTGGGCTGATTATAAGAGGTCAAAACGACGGCGGTGGTGTAGCAGTGTAGGTTCTAACGGGGTGCGGGCGTGCACACACTCCGGCACAGAAAAATAAAGCACTGGGCACCAGTAGCATACCTGTGCATTCCAAGGTTGTGTCGGGTCGCTGCCATGGGACTTGATACACCCCATGGTGGGACCAGCATAGGTAACTACAGACATCGGGGGCCGTAAGACACATGTAACTATGCGAGTAGGAGCCGATCATCATTGAATGGATCACATCACCCTGATTTTGGGGTGCCAGTTGGGAACTAGTTTATATGGGTTCAGAGATTGACATGGGGTACGATAGTATATTCGACCCTAGACAACTTAACCAAGTTTATAGTGTTTGCCCACTTCTTGTTTATACTTATCATACCCAGTTCTTTATTCATAGACAAAATAGTACTAGACTTACTCAGGCTTTATGTCTGACTCTACTTTTCTTTCGTCTTCTTTCTTCCGTTTCCCCCCCCCCAGGTTCTCAGGGAGGGAACACAGCAGCTTGATCAACCTCAACATCCAGCTTGAAGAAGAGAAATGTATTGCTTGGACTTTCCTGTTTTGAACTATGGCTTTGGACAATCCACTCTAGGGCTTTTGCAGTTTATCTATGTTTTATTTATGCTTCTTTAAATAATGTACTCAAGACAGATTATGAAAGGGTTATGTTATGTTTTTGGAAAGGATGTTGTTGTAACACGTATTTGACTTTATGAAATAAAAGTTTGTTGTTCTTCCGCTGTTTACAAATATGTGTTCTTATATCTGTCTTGTATATCTGTGACTTGTACTTATAAACCTCCACCAAAATTAGGGCATTCCCTTTGAGAGTGACCCTAACGGAGGTGGGGTGTTTCACTTGGTATCAGAGCATAGGTTTACCAGATAAGATAAAAAGTTTTGAAAAATTATTTTCAAAAAGGTAATTTAAAGAAGCATTTTTAAAAGATAAAAATATTATTTTATTTTTAAAGGCAAAGTACACTCCCCAAAGCCATAGGTACTATCTCTTATCCTTCGTTTTGAACCTATCCTTTTTGTTTCAGCATGTCCGAAGATCTTAACTTACCGGAAGGGGTACCAATACCTGGTTGGTTTAGACGGTTCTTAGAAGCAAGAGCCACTCAGCCAGGTCCTACCGTTCCTCCTCCCCCAACTGCAGGAAATCATCCAGCTGCAGCAGCACCTCTTCCTCCACCTCCTCCACGAGGAAACACGTTTGCTAAGATATGTAAGGATTTTAAAGCTATGGGAGGAAGGGATTTCCATGGAACTGAGTCCTTCGTAGCAGCTAGAAATTGGCTGAAGGAAACTGAGGATCTATTCATCATCTTTGAGGTAGAAGACAGACAAAAAGTACAATTGGCAGTGTGGCTGTTGAAGGGCGAGGCTTCCTACTGGTGGGAAGTCACTAATGCTGAAAGACCAGTGGAGACATGGGAGGACTTTAGGGCAAGGTTTGAGACAAAATTTCTCTCAGATGCAGAAAGAAGTTTGCAGTTGGAGAAATTCTTATTTCTTAAGCAAGGAGACAAGACTGTTAGAGAGTATGTGAATCAGTTTGATGAGCTGGCTAGGTTTGGGCTTGACCTAGTCAACACCCCGCACAAGAAGGCTCTCCGTTTCGTCAAGGGGTTAAATGAGCCATTACACAGTTTGGCCATGACCCATATACCCATGGGAGCCACGTATGAAAGATTGGTGCAAATGGCGTTGCTGAATGAAGAGGATAAGGGCAAGAAGGAGACAAAGGCAGAAAGCTCTCAAGGGAAGAAAGAGGGGTTGCAGCCTAAGAAGACGGACTTTAAGAAAGGCGGGAGAGGCAACAAAGAGAAAAGGAAGTGCAATTTCTGTGGCAAAGTGGGGCACTTAGTAAAGGACTGCCGGAAAAAGAAGGCCAAGGAGAATGGTGGGTGCTTTTCTTGCGGTCAGACAGGCCACAGAGCTAAGGACTGCCCAAAGAAACGAGGGCAGGGGCAGGGGTCTGGATCCACTCCAGGGGCACAGGTTCATGTGCTGGAAGCGCCACCTTTGCAACAGCGAGGTACAAACACTTCTGTAGAAAGTGTAGTTTATCTTTATGATCACCCCATTCGCACTTTTTTTGATTCTGGCGCATCACACTCCTTTATCTCGTCTGCTTTAGTAGAATCTCTGCACCTAAAAACTAGTATGGTAGAGGACCCCTTAATTGTTTCAAACCCAATTGGGGGCCCAGCTCATTTGTCTATGATCTGTTTGGATTTGAAAATTTCTATTCTAAGTGTAGAATTTCAATGTAGTGCCTTTGTTTTGGGCTTTTCGGGGTATGGTTTGATTTTGGGTATGGATTGGCTATCCAGTAATGGGGCCATCCTTGATTGTGAGAAAAGGGTTGTTAGGCTCCTAACCCAGCTCGGTAATACTTTGGAAATTTCTTGTAATCCCTCGTATGCGGTTATGCTTAGTTATCTTGAGTCGCTAGATGCCTCTGTTGAAAATTTGCAATCAGTTAGAGTGGTCCGGGAATATCCGGATGTCTTTGAAGAGGTGAATGGCTTGCCTCCGAAGCGGGAAATAGACTTCCGCATATATCTTGTAGATAATGCAAAGCCCGTTGCGTTGCCCGTTAGACATATGGCTCCACGAGAAAGGAAAGAGCTCAGTAAACAGATTAAAGAGCTTCTAGAAAAGGGGTTCATTAGGAGGAGCATTTCAGAATGGGGCGCTCCAGTGGTGTTCGCTACAAAGGCGGATGGTTCACTCCGTCTATGTGTTGACTATAGGGAGCTCAACAAGCTAACGAAAAAGAATAGGCACCCTCTCCCTAGAATTGACGATTTATTTGACCAGCTTGTAGGAGCGTCTGTTTTCTCCCAACTCGATTTAGCAACCGGTTTTCATCAGCTAAGGGTGGCTGAAGATAGCATCGATAAAACGGCGTTCAGAATCCCAGACGGCTTCTTTGAATGGCTTGTCATGCCTTTCGGCTTGACAAATGCACCTGCTTACTTCGTGGACCTGATGAGTAGGGTATTTAGAGATTTCCTCAACAAATTCGTAGTGGTCTTCGTAGATGATATCCTTATCTTCTCAAAGAGTGAAGAGGAACATGCTCAACACTTAAGGGCAATCATGGAAACTTTGCGAGTCCATCAACTAAAAGCTAAGTTCTCCAAATGCCACTTTTGGAGAGAAGAGGTGAGGTTCCTTGGGCACATAGTATCCAAACAAGGGTTAGCGGTGGACCCTGCTAAGGTAGTGGCGGTACAGGATTGGAAGACACCAAGGAATGCAACTGAGGTCCGAAGCTTTCTAGGACTAGCAGGTTTCTATCGAAAATTCATAAGGGATTTTGCGAAAATTTCAGCTCCGCTCACGAAATTGACCAAGAAGAATCTGGTGTTTAATTGGGACTTGGATTGCGAGTTTGCTTTCCAACGACTGAAAAGGGCTCTCACAACAGCCCCAGTTTTGACGCTGCCAGATGGGAGCAAGATGTTCACTGTTTATACGGATGCATGTGGGACAGGGCTAGGCGCCGTCTTAATGCAAGAAGGAAGGGTAGTAGCTTATGGCGGGAGGCAGTTGAAGGTGCATGAAAAGAACTACCCAACCCACGATCTTGAGTTAGCCGCCATCGTCTTTGCACTCAAGTCTTGGCGACACTATCTCCTAGGTGAGAAGTTCGAACTTTACACTGACCATAAATCGTTGAAATATCTTTTCTCGCAGAAGGATCTTAACTTGAGGCAACAAAGGTGGATGGAGTTTCTTGCCTCGTACGATTTCGAAATCTCCTACACTCCGGGCAAAGGCAACGTAGTTGCAGACGCGTTGAGCCGAAAGAAATTGACCCTAAGCCTGTTGTTTGTTGAAAGACAAAGCCTAGAGTTTATAGCCAGCTTCGACTTTAGGCCTTCCTCCGATTTCGTACCGGGCTTGCTAGCATCTCTCGAAGTGCGCCCAACTTTGGTGGATTCAGTAGGGACAGCACAACGCGAAGACCCTCAGCTTGTGGAAATAATTGATAGGCTAATTAGGGGTGAGACTTCAAGTCACCTCAACAGATACTCCATCGACGATAAGGGTTTACTAAGGCGAGATGGAAGGCTATGCGTCCCACAGACAAGCGATTTAATAAAGAAGGTTCTCGAAGAAGCTCATCACTCCAAGATGACGATACACCCAGGCGGAGATAAAATGTACAAAGACATAAAAAGGACTTTCTTCTGGAACGGCATGAAAAAGGATGTGGCAGAGTTCGTTTCCAAGTGTATGGTGTGCCAACAGGTTAAAGCGGAACAGAAAAAGCCTGGTGGACTACTACATCCTCTAGAGGTCCCGCAGTGGAAGTGGGATAGCATCTCAATGGACTTCATCGATGGGCTGCCTAGGTCTAGGAGAGGCAACACTAGCATTTGGGTAATAGTGGTTAGGCTTACTAAAAGCGCCCACTTTTTGCCTGTCAAAAGTAAAAGAACTGCCTCATCCCTAGCATCACTTTACCTCAAGGAAATCGTTCGACTCCACGGAATACCATCTAGCATCGTTAGTGACCGAGACCCCATCTTCACCAGCGAGTTTTGGCGGAGTCTGCAAGAAGCAGTAGGAACGCAGTTATGCTTGAGCACAGCCTATCATCCCCAAACCGACGGCCAAACTGAGAGAGTGAACAGAGTTTTGGAAGACCTTTTAAGGTTATGCGTCCTTGACTTCGGAGGGACATGGGAAGACCACCTTCCTTTGGTGGAATTTGCCTACAACAACAGCTATCAAGCAACCATCGGAATGGCGCCCTTCGAAGCTTTATATGGAAGACCGTGCCGATCGCCCACTTGTTGGTGGGAGTCTACTGATAAGCTCATACTTGGACCAGATATGATCCGAGAGACTTCAGAGAAAGTAGACTTAATACGAAGAAGGATGAAGACGGCCCAAGACAGACAAAAGTCCTATGCCGACAAGAGAAGGACCGACCTTGAATTTGAGGTTGGAGACAGAGTTTTTCTCAAGGTATCACCGCTAAGAAACATTGTTCGTTTCGGAACCACAGGAAAGCTAGCACCAAGGTTCATAGGACCATTCCCTATCATCGAGAAGATTGGGAAAATGGCCTATAGATTAGAGCTACCCGAGAAGTTGGCTGGAGTCCACAACGTTTTTCACATTTCACATCTACGAAAATGTCTACATGAGTCTGCTGAAGTGGTAGAGCCAAATATCCTCGAAGAGGCCGAAGTGGAACGCGAAGCAACCATAAGAAAGGTTCCAACCCGCATCTTAGGAACGGAAGTGAAGAAGCTACGCAACCGCGAAGTCAAGCTCGTCAAAGTCCAGTGGAGCGACGCCGAGGGAGACGCGACTTGGGAAACTGAAGCTAGAATACGTACTGCCTACCCTTTTCTGTTCGAGGGTACATTCTTGATCTTTCTTTTTCCTTAAGTTGCGCTTTTATCTATCTTTTTAGGGTATATTTCCTCGACCTTATCTTTTAGGTAGAAACCCTTTTGGATGAAAACATGTAATTGAAACATGTTATGGATGATGGTTGCAAGTGGTTGCAAGTGATTGCTAGTGGTTGCTCGTGGTTGCATATACACACACAATCTAGGTTTTAGATCGGCTCAGTCACTTCATATTGCATATGCATATATGTTTGCATTCGTATGTGGTTGAACTTTAATGTGTTGTCATATGGATGTTGGATTTGTATTAAATGATTGTGCACTCATGTAGAATCATGAATAGGAAAATTTGCATACATAATGGATTCATTTCACTTACATGATTCGCATTAAGGAGGTCAACTGAATCAGTAGACCGCCTGATTTTGCATTAGATAAGTTCATGAACACACACACTTCGCATATGATCATGAAGCATTAGAAGTCTTTTAAGGACAATGGATACTCGTGTTTGATGGATGAGTAGATGGATGATTGGATGTTAGGATATACATTCCTCCTAACTTGAAGATTTCGGGGACGAAATCCTTTTAAGTGGGGGAGAATGTAACACCCCGAAAATTCTATAACTGTGAAATTAACAAATTAAAGTATAATTAATCTGAAATCAAAGAACTAAGGGAAACGGGATACGCCATTGCGTTCGTCTCGGAAAAATACGCGAAATAGAGTCCGAGTTTTCGAAAAACGGAGTCCGTATGAAGAAGATATGGCCTTCGGAAGTTTGAGAATTAAATTTAAAATTCAAACAGAATTAATTAATTAAATATTCCGAAGTGGGGCCCAATGGGCCAGGGTGGAAGAACACCCGCCTGGGCCACCCAGGTCGACTGGGCTGTCGACCTGGGCTACCCATGTCGACAGGGCTGTCGACAGCCCCGTCGACAGGGGTATCGACCTGGTCGAGCCCAGTCTAACCTGGCTGGCCAGGTCTGTGTTCCTCCGATTTTCTGTGGTCTGCTTTGTCATTAGGGCTAGGTGGCGGGTTCTAATTGGTCTCTCTATCTAATGAATGGCTACGATCTAACCTAGCAACATCAATGGTCCTAATCAATTCCTAACCTCTATATAAACAACCCTAGACAAACCCTAATCTATTCATTCAAAAATTAAGAACGTAGCCGCCATGTTGCTGAGGAACGACTAAGAGTAGCCGCCAACTAGAGAGAGGATTAGGGAGAAAGTTCTAAATCCTAAAGCAATTCAAGCAACCTAAAGCAAATCAATTCAACAAAGGAATTTGCATCTTCAATCCCTAAATTAGAGAATTCATCGCAACGATTGTAAATAGAGTATTACTTTGGTATGAATAAACAACTGTATTGATTTGTATGCTTGAATTGGGATAATAAAGTAATTCATATTTGTGCAAAATTATGTTATTCATTATAAAGAACTACACGCGGTAGTTCTATGCAAGTATACATTTGGAATATGGCGCAAATTATGTAATCTATGTCGAAGCTACATGTATGTAGTTGATTGAAATTCATGCAAGTTTGGGGCTTTGTTATTATGCCATCATGATGTCTATTTTTGTGCATAAATCATTTTGCAAGTAATTGAGACAAGTTTGGTTGTTATAGTTCATATGAAACTATGTTGGAATTTTGACACCATAATCCATGTATTAAGTCATGCTTTTGCAAAACTTATGAATATGGCTAGGCTATGAATGATATTTGGCATAATTGAAATCCATGATTAAGTCTATCTTGTTTAAAGAATTATATGATGACATATGTGAGACATGGCTAAGTTAGACACAAAAATCCCTTTTTGCAAGTTAAAAGCAAATACCATGATTAGGAATATTTATGCATAAGTATACCATCGTTATGTGATTAAATTTAATTAAGTTGAACTATGCTTTTGTGTTAGTAACAAAGTATGCTCTTTGTAAACATGTAGAAACCTTATGAACATGATGCCATGAAAAAAATTTAACTATACCTATGCCATGCTTATGTTTGATATTATGCCATGCTTATGTTTGACATCATGCCATGCTTATGCTAGAAATACTTATGCCATGCTTATGTTTGACATTATGCATAAATAAGAATATAGGTTCATGTTGCAGTTAAACCTATGCAAGTTCACATGCTTTGATTCATGTCACCTATGTTACCACTATGCAAGTACACCAGTTTCTAGTATGTATTTCCAACGTCATATGCAAGTTCATGCGCTCACCTTCCCCCTCTTTGTGTATGTAATTACGCCATAAGCCTCCCCTTTCGCATGGCTAAATTGGGCTTTAAAAGGCTAAGCCCAATATATATAAACGGACGTGTAAAAACGGGGTAAATAACGTTGGGCTAAATTAATTTAATGAATGAAAACTAAAGTAAAAGGGCCCAAATTCAAGAATGGGTTGGGCCCATGATTGGTGTAACCTTTACACCATTAACTTAATAATAGGCCGCAAATATTTACATATCAATAAAGAAGAAAGACAAAAATATGTAAATGTAGAAAATACGATGTGTTTAACCCGAGGTTGGATTGAGTTGTGACGTAAACCTGCACGGAACCGCCCGGCTGTCCAGTAGTCACAACAATACCTATCCAATGTGGGAGGTTAAACATGGAGCCCAATAAGGACCCGAGGTTAGACTGAGTTGTGGCGTAAGACTGCCCGGAACCAACCGGCAACAGGCAGCCACAGCAATACCTGTCTAATGTGAGAGGTCAGGGCCTTAATAAGACAATTAAGGCTGAGTCAGGATTGTTAGGATTAAGTGGACTAAGACTTAATCAAAATGTAACATGCTAAACTAAACGGACTGGTGGGGGTTAGGTTAGAAAACACTTAACCAACTTAGCATGTTGGCTAGAGATAGAAAACCTAGTAACGGGGGACCCTTTTCAGCAGTAACCCTAGAAGGTGTATCAGGATACCCTGAAACTAGGCAGGGTGGGGCACGATTACTGGGCTGATTATAAGAGGTCAAAACGACGGCGGTGGTGTAGCAGTGTAGGTTCTAACGGGGTGCGGGCGTGCACACACTCCAGCGTAGAAAAATAAAGCACTGGGCACCAGTAGCATACCTGTGCATTCCAAGGTTGTGTCGGGTCGCTGCCATGGGACTTGATACACCCCATGGTGGGACCAGCATAGGTAACTACAGACATCGGGGGCCGTAAGACACATGTAACTATGCGAGTAGGAGCCGATCATCATTGAATGGATCACATCACCCTGATTTTGGGGTGCCAGTTGGGAACTAGTTTATATGGGTTCAGAGATTGACATGGGGTACGACAGTATATTCGACCCTAGACAACTTAACCAAGTTTATAGTGTTTGCCCACTTCTTGTTTATACTTATCATACCCAGTTCTTTATTCATAGACAAAATAGTACTAGACTTACTCAGGCTTTATGTCTGACTCTACTTTTCTTTCGTCTTCTTTCTTCCGTTTCCCCCCCAGGTTCTCAGGGAGGGAACACAGCAGCTTGATCAACCTCAACATCCAGCTTGAAGAAGAGAAATGTATTGCTTGGACTTTCCTGTTTTGAACTATGGCTTTGGACAATCCACTCTGGGGCTTTTGCAGTTTATCTATGTTTTATTTATGCTTCTTTAAATAATGTACTCAAGACAGATTATGAAAGGGTTATGTTATGTTTTTGGAAAGGATGTTGTTGTAACACGTATTTGACTTTATGAAATAAAAGTTTGTTGTTCTTCCGCTGTTTACAAATATGTGTTCTTATATCTGTCTTGTATATCTGTGACTTGTACTTATAAACCTCCACCAAAATTAGGGCATTCCCTTTGAGAGTGACCCTAACGGAGGTGGGGTGTTTCAAGTTCTTTTTTTTGTTGAAACAAAAATGTGTGATCTTCTATAAAGAAGAGATCACATATATAAATAATAAAAACAATAAAGATACAATATTCGACCCACAAACCAAATAAAGAACCAAACAAAACTAAACACAACTACAAGGATGTAAAGGAAAGTAGATAGATGAGCTCCGGATAAACCACCGCCCATCAAACTTCAATATCGAATTCCAGCAAAGCCACCACCCGATAATGAAGTATATCTACTCCAATACATGAACAAGATTCTCAAAACTAAAAACAACAACAACAACAAAAAAATTGAACAACCCCAGAGAAAACACTAAAAAAAGCCTCTCACTAACACATAGAAGATAGAAAACAAGCATCAGCCCAAACAGCATCCATCCAGCTCCACAGCTAACATCAACTACCAGAAACCTGAAAGAAACTAGACAAAAAACATAAGTAACCAACACATATATTTATGGGTATGTGTGCATATTTTTATATGTATATATAAAAGAATGTATATATATATAAACATATATCCATAAATATATGTGAAGTAGCAAAAAAGAAAAACTAAAAACAAATACGAGGTCTATTACGAATAAAATAACTATTAATTCTAAAAAATAAACACAAATTAAATCTAACCTTCCTCAAAAAACTCTCAAAAAACGATTCCCCAAAAAACTTATAATGAGAGTTAGACATCCAATCCAAACAGAAATTAACAATCCTAGTAATTAAAGTGTTAGTGGATACAGAAATAGAATTAAAGAATCTCCGATTTCTCTCCAACCAAATGAACCAACTAATGATAGAGACTAAGGAATCCAACACATATATCTGTCTAGAATTATAAGAAACTCTATGGTGATGCCAATAATCAACACAATTCCTAAAGGAAAAAGAACTATCAAAAACAGAAATCCTAATAACCATAATTAAAATGTGATAAGTAACACTACAAGAGAAAAATAAATGATCAACATCCTCATCCAAATGACTATAGAAACAACACTTACCATCAAACACAATATTCTTCTTCTTTAAAAACTCAACCGTATTCATTTGAGTTCTTGGCTTTGTATTTGAGGAAATTTTATTTTAAAGCTACATTGAAAAAATACAATGGATTCGAAAGCTTTGAAAATTCGGTTTCGGGAAAACATTTTGACAAAGACATGTTTAATAACAATTAATCTTCGAGATTTTAAAGTTTCAACATTTTTGAATGCGAAAAGGTTATTCAGTTTGTAATATAAACCAGAATATAAATAGCAATAATAATTGGATTTATAAACAAAAAACCATTAGTTTATAATAAATTCCATTTTTGAAAAGTTTTAAATTTTCCTTCGAAAAGGCTAAGGAAAATCCTTCATCTTGGTTTTTGGGGTATTTGATTTCATGAATCGTTTGATTTGTTTGTCAACTAAGTAAGCGGAAATCATTTTTAATTTAAGTACGAATTTCTATCTGAATTATTTTAAAAATTTGTTCGTTCATTGTGCGATCGCAGCATCGTTGTTGAGACTACTTTAAATCCTTTGAATTGTTTTAGAGTTTTGACTGGGGTTATAATATCGTCGTGATGAGGAAAATCCTCTTTAGGTCATGTCAAACCTTCAAAGATGACATGGGACGATTAATATTTTAATCCGGCCTAATAAGGTCAAGGTTCAACCTTTACCCAAAGCCCATTTGACATTTGACCATTTAGTGTTATACCCAAAATGGTCAACTAGTTGATGAGTTTTGGTACAACTTGGTCCTAGGATTCAACCATTAAAGTAGCGTCCAAATCACCCCTTAACTTTTGTCCCTCCTTCCTCATCTAGCCGAATCATATTCTTATCCTTCTTCTCTTTCTTTGTTGTCGCCTCATCTACTCCTTTTCCGTGCTAATTTGCGCATTAGATCTTTCCCAGTAGTACTCCAAGATCTAATTAGTTCTCTCCGATCATTTCATAGTCTGTAATACCTACTTGCACTACCCAATCTTTTTAGTTCCATTTAAGTCGTATCCTTACGGAGAGATCATTTGGTAGGATCAGAATAAGAAAAAAGTTCTCACGACTTTGGGGCTAAGAAAATTTGTCGTGGTAGTTGGGTTGTTTGCTTCGAGGTCTTAAAATAGGATTGTTGATTGTGCTACATCCGCTTTCGCTATACCTCGTTGAAATGGTTTCTTTCAAAAGCGATCATTGTTTCAGAGGTGAATAGTAAGCTATCATTGGATGGTTTGCCTGAGAAGGATCTCTATGAGATTTTAGAGGAATCTGTATCATACGTGGACTTGAATGGTCCCTTGTTTGACTGACTTTGGAGATTTTGCAGCAAATCTCTTTTTCATGATGTCAGTTTTTGAGTTCGAGAGTCTATGTTCAAACTGCCCATTTAGACGTGTGACCCATTTAGCACATCATTTTATAGATGAGAAGTTATAACTAGATTTATCTCATAGTGCGGAAATCAATCTTTTGCTTAATTGGTGGCATAACCATCATTTAATGTCGCATCATATTTTATTCATCTTTTTGTTCTTTTGTGCTGTCTCATGGAGTTATTTTCTGTAATTTTACCAATCCATTTTTGTCTTAGACAATACTTGGTGGACTTACATGAGAAGCAGTTTTGTGATAAGTTTCTTTTCTCATCATAAATTCTCTCTTTAGAAGAGATGGTGACGTGGGAACATCCAACAACACCAGTAGTGTTTGTAACACGAGATTGATAATTTTTCTACCATGATATGATTAGTCAAAGGTCATAAAAATGGTTTGAGCGGAGCAAGACATCTCATTTTTATAGTCATTGTTTTGGAAGGTTCGGTGTTATCTGTGTAACATCCTGCCTTTTCAACCACTTCAAGCCGGTATTAAAACCAACTCAAACCGTTCGAAACAACAGACTATTATTACCTTCTGAGGTAAATAGAATAAATCACAAATCACAAATACAGAGCAATATACTATCTCGCAGCGGAAAATACATAAAACAATAGTAGTTCGTGAAACTACTGAATAAAATTTTACAATAAAGTTTACGTAAACAATACAGCGGAAGTCTAATACAATGAATTTCCAATACATAAACAAATGATAACTGTATGAAACAGAAGCGACAAGAATAGCTGAAAATTGGAGCAACTGAATAGGTAGATACAGGAGAGCAAAACTAAATATAAGCTCTAAACTCCAAAAGTAAATCTCGAAAGCGGTAATACTCAAACTGACCTGAGAAATAATGCAAAAACAAAACAACTCGGATTAGGACTAGCATTCTCATGAAATGTTTAATGAAATGTATCAGTAACTTAAAAGACGTTTGGATCACCATCCTCTAAGAATCCATTAAACTAGATACTATATAATACAATATGCTATTATAATAGTGCCTATGGTTAAATATAAAATATTAAAATAGCGTAAGCGAGATTACATTTTTATCATTACACCGTTTATAATACCGTAGTTTATACAGATATCGTAAAGTCCACGGTAACCTAGTGTCTATCAGAGGGCACCCCATAGGTATGATACAAATCAAAGTCGTAGGGGTTTGCTCAGGATAATATTACAAGACACACGAGGAATGCCCAGAGTAGAAATATAATAGTTGCGTTCCCGAACAGCTAGTAATGCATAGCCACGACTACCGCCCACCTCGGAACAACACTCCCATATCAAGGATGCGCATCTTTCAAATCAATTAAACAGAGGGACTGTAGTAATTAAGGAAGAAGTGTTGCCGATGGGGGTAGCTTACCTTGCTTGGTTCGGGATAGCCCCGCTTTAGTCATTTTAATTATGACCCGAAGGTCAAGGACATCCACATAGATTCTCTTACTTCATTCCAGCAGCATTCACCAAATTAACATACTTTATTCTAGATTCTCCACCACGTACACAATTGTTAAAGTGGTTTTCGGTATTGAGAAAGAGTATGACAATAGCCGAACCCGGTCCCTTTAACAACTGAATGTTTACATTTCTCACACCATGGTCATTTTATACTCACTTTGAAAATCATTTATACGGAATCTCATATTCGAATTTGAAATCAAAATTAAATATCAAACTTCGATTATATTCAATTTTGAAAGCAACTTACTTGAATAATTTTAAATCAAATGATTTGGAAAAATCATGTTGTAAAGATCTCAAATATAGTATAAACTAATACCATAATATTTTACTTTGATTTATAAAATTTTAGAAACTATTCGCATAATGACTTTCAATCCAAATCCAAAATCAACTTATACTCGGATCATAACTTAAAGATCTAAAATGTCATTCAAATCAAAACTAAAATATTTAACTTTGTGGATATTTAGTTTGATTTATTCTAGTAAAAAATCAAGCTCAAATAATTCAAATGATTCAATTATTCCTATTCATAAAATCCAACATTTTGGTTCGAGTTCAATATATACAATTCAAATCAAAATCTTTATATTTCAATTTAAACAATCATATCATATTTCATAATTCAAATCGCATAAATTAAAATCGTTATTTATGAGTTTTAAACAATACTAAATCATTCTTATACATTCATTTTAACAACTTTTTTGATTCACATAAATCGATTTATATAATCAATTCCATACAAAATCAATTATATATATATATATATATATTCAAATTCACATTTAGTCGATTTATAATCGAATTCATTTCTTATTAATTATAAATTCAAATACATTTTCCTAAATTTGGAAATTCAAATTAAAATAAATTTCATAATTCAAATTCACCTCTTATACGTTCAAACCAATTCGAATTAAAATTCATATCTTATATAAGTTCATTTGTTAAATCAAGTGTTGTTATTTAGATTTAAATTTTTAAACCTTGCAAATCTTAGTTTATCCATCTCTGAATTTATTATTAAAGTTTACAAACTACATAAAAAATATAAGCTTTGAATATATATATATATAAAAAGTTTAAAATAATTTAGAAATAGGTTTAAAAGAATTATTTATTATAATATATTAAATTTAAGTTTACAATACTTATATGATTAAATTATATGGTTTAAAATAAGTACAATTATAAGTAAAATCTTAACTAAGAATTTAAATCCATTATAACGACCCGTATTTTCAGCGATATATAATTAATTTATCTAATTATTTAAATAGTGACTTAGAGATTTATATGGTTGTTTAATTAAATAATATTGAATATTTAATTTATATAAATAATAGAATAATATATTTGATTCCGAAATAATCAGAAATAGTGAATTGACGATATAATGTGAACTGGACAGTTCAAAATATATAATTCAGTTTAAAATTGAATTACGATAATGAAAATATTCAATTAACGATGGTTGAATGTATAAATTATATTATAATTATAATCGAGCTCGAAATGGTGCGGTAGTTTGTAATTTGGCGATTTGAACTTTAAACGAATATACAGAACCCGTTTTAAATCAGATTTCTGTGAAACAAAAAACGTTTGGAGCTGGTGAAAATCGGGATTTCGTCATGTAGATTTTTATTTATGTCCAAATAAAATTTTCAAATAGTCGCTATGGAATTCCTTTATAATTTATAAAGATTTATTAAAGGATTTCTATTTTTAATTGAATATCGATTTAACTCTGGATTTGAAATATGGAGATATAAATCCAAATATGTTATTATAGAGCTTTATGATATTCTTTGTGAATATATATACAATAATATATATTTACAAATATTTAATTTAATTATTTTTAAATATATTAATATTTAAAAGGGATTATTAGAGCTTTAAAAATAGCTAGTTTTGCAAACGACCTCCGTTTTCGACGAAACCAGTTTGGTTGGATCCGGAATATTAAATTATTGTTAGATTCCAAGTTTTTTAATTTTTTGAGTCAGTATGTGGCCATACAGATTTTTAATGTGAAAAACTGTTAGTATTTTGACGGTTAAAAATACGCCGTGTGAGCAAACGGAGTCGAAATTCGACGAAACCAGTTTTGTTGGGTCCGTAATGTCGAACTCTACTTGTATGTCCATTTTCATGATTTTTAGATATCGTGTGTATTCGTAGGAATTTTAAATGACAATTATAAACAGCGTTGCAGTATATATAAATATAATAAGGTATGAAACTTCTCCTATAAGACAATCTTATCCTATATGTATATACCCTACATACCCTTAACCCTAATTCATTTCCTCCCGAAGTCAAAGGCAAATGCGCCGCTTGTTTTTTTTCTTCAGTAAATCCTCATAAAATAAAATAAAATCAAACAAAATTCCTTAAATCTCCAAACCACTTCATTTGGATTCATCTGGAGATGAGCTTCGACCTAGTACCATTCATATTGGGTGCGATCCAACTGCTGAGCTTCCTATTTTCGAACAATGAGGCTAGGGTTCGCTCTATTATTGATTTGGGGGATCAATGGAAGAAATAGAATTTGGAATTGGGTTTATGATATGTAATAGCTTGTGTTTTCCAATTTGGGATGGATTCGTGAGAAAGTATGTCGCGCGAGTTGAGGTGCGAACCAGGTTGGGTCCTCCACGTCGAGGGGTGAAATCCTGTATCGAGTTTCATGATAATAGTATTGAGTAGAAGGATTTACGAAGAGAGAAGTGGTGGTTATCTTTGTTTGAGTTTTCCCTGAAGAAGAGAGGAGCGGTGGGAGTTCAAAACATCGGTAATGGCAGGTTTAGAGCAGCATTCTGGTTTGGAAAGTGGAAGAAGATTGCGTCGTGGGTTTTCAAAGGGAGAAGGTGGGTTGGTTTTTAAATTGTTGGGCCCAATTGTTAATATATATAAAGTCTAAATTTATTTAAATGACGTTATAACTTGCATAATTAATATCTATTCGATACAATATCAGAATTCAGCGAAACTGGATCCGTCGGGATCGCAGCGACTATGGCTACACCATGGAACTAACTGGGAGTGCATTGGAGCTCGTTACAATTTATAGCAAAATAAATTGTTGGATCTGAACAAAATGACTGGTTATCGTTATTTAACGATAAACCGACCAATGTGAGTAAAACTCACCAACTCTATCAGTTCATATTTTTGCAACGTATTTTTAGAATTGATAAATGATGAAGGATTGTTGTGTGTTGACTGTTTGGTTGAACTGATAATTGATTGGTTGAAATTATAGATATGGTGATATATATATATATATATATATATATATATATATATATATATATATATATATATATATATCGTTAAACAAATATGGATTCTGTTGATTAGAATATTTCATGTTGAAATGAAAGTGATGTTAATTATATTGTTTAACATATGTGGATGCAGGAAAACAAGTTGGAGGGATCCAACTGGATTCCTCAATATTTATAATACTGTTCTTTGCATATATTGTAATATATGATGTGATATATAATTTGTGTTGATTACATGTGTTGAATGATATTGATCATTGTTATTTGGTATGTTAAATACCATAAGAAATACTGTATAAAGGGAATTTTCAATGTATATATTGAAAAGAATCTATTTATAAAATCAAAAGATTTTATAAAAGAAATATTTATTATAAAATAAATAGAATTGAAAAGGAGATATTTGTAAAACATTTATAAATAGAATTGAAAAGGAGATATTTGTAAAACATTTATAAATAGAATTGAAAAGGGAATACGTGTAAAACATTTACATATAGAAAAAAAATGGAAATATTTTATAAAATAAATAGAATTGTCAAAAGGGATTTATTTGGTAAATAAATAGATTATAAAAGGAAATACTTGAAAAATGAATAGAATAGTATAAAAAGAGAATTTATATTTGAAAGGTTTAGACCCGTGCTTCGCGCATGGGTATAACATGATATGGATTTAAAGCGAATATTTTAAATAGAATCTGTTCTAATCGATAGAATGAGAAGATTAATTTATAAATAATATTTTATAAATTAAATAAAATATTTATCATTGGATAAATGGAAAATATATGTCAGGACTTATATAAAGAAGTAATAATCAATTTCAACATCGATATTTGAAACTGAATACGGACGAAGAGTGAATCGAATATTACTTATTCGAGAAGGAGTTAATCAAAAGGAGTTAATTTGAGAGAGTTAATCAAAATGAGTAAATCGAATATTAGTTATTCAATTAGAGTTAATCAGGTAGAGTTAACCAATTAGAGTCAACCAGTTAGAGTTAATCAGTTAGAGTTAATCAGTTAGAGTTAATCAGTTGGAGTAAATTGGTTAGAGTTAGAGTTAATCAATTAGAGTTAGAGTTAATCAATTAGAATTAGAGTTAGTTGATTTGAATTAGAGTTAATAGAATTAGTGCTAATCGATTAGAATTAGAGTTGATCGAATTAGAGTTAATTGATTTGAATTAGAGTTAATAGAATTAGAGTTAATCGATTAGAATTAGAGTTAATTGAATTAGAGTTAGTCGGATTAGAGTTATTCGAATATAGTTTATTCGAAGAAAGAGTTATCGAATAAGGTTATTCAAAGAAGAGAATTAATCGAATATAGTTTACTCGAAAAGAGGTTATCGAATATTAGTTATTCAAAGAGATATTATCGAATATTAGTTATTCGAAGAAGGAGTTATCGAATATTAGTTATTCGAAAGGAGTTATCGAATGTTAGTTATTCGAAAGGAGTTATCGAATATTAGTTATTCAAAAGGAGTTATTGAATATTAGTTATTCGAAAGGAGTTAATCGAATATAGTTTATTCGAATAGAGTTAAATGAGTAAATCGAATATAGTTTATTCGAAAGGAGTTAATCGAATATATTTTATTCAAAAGGAGTTAATCGATGGGAGTTAATTAGTAAGAGTTAATTGATTAGAGTTAATCCAATAGAGTTATTCGATTAGGGTTAATCAAATAGAGTTAATCCAATATAGTTAATCAAATAGAGTTAATAGAATAGAGTTAATCAAATAAAGCTAACTGATAAGAGTAAATCGATTAGAGTTAATCGAATAGTGTTAATTGAATAGAGTTAATCAAATATGGCTATTCAAAGAGTGATTATCGAATATAGTTTATTCGAAGGAAAGAGTAATCGAATAGAGATTTATTCGAAAGAGAGTTACTTAATGAAGTTTGTTAAAGGTTTAAAAGGTGAACCTTGTCGGTTTTGGAGTTAGAAATGTTGTTCAGTTAAGGTCTGAGAGGTAGTTATACCCCAACTTGATTGGCTTCATTTTAACTAAGGAATGGTTAAGGTTCGACAGTGAAGATTGGTTAAGTGAATTTAGTTAACGAGTATAATGGCTTGAATTGGCATAGCGATGTTTGATTTAAACATCTGTTTAAATCCAATGTAGGTGTTTTGGAAATGTTTTCCAAATAAGAATCAGAAATGTTTTCTAATATAGAAAATAAGAAATGGAAATGTTTTCCAATGTTGATAACGTATATTTTCTAAATTTATAAAATAAGAAATGTTGAATATATGGAAACAGGAATAGGGAAATGGATAATTGAATGACAAATGAAATTAAGGTGGATCAGTGTTGATTGATGATTTGCTTAATAAGATTTCCATTTGGTGATACGACGGTTGTTTGTACACATGTTTTCCTTTGATAGTTAAATCACCGACTATCGAAGATTTTGACCATTTCCGTTGTCAATACGGAGAGACCGGGATCTGATTCATTATCTGAAAAATACTCTGTATGGGAATTAGCGTTGCAAAATGATGGAGATAATTGAAGGTGGAGTTATGCAAGGGATGTTCTGTCAAATCCTTGGTAGAAATTGCCTAAGATGGATTTACAGAATAGTACCTTTGGTTTGTCCAGTCCTTGGACGACCTGTAAGGAAGAATGTCTGACAGAGTATATTTAATAGACCGCGTAAGTTGATCTCTTCAAACGTATATACGTTTGGTGGCGGAGGAATTCATTTCTCTTAGCCGTATACCCGTTGTATTTTTGGGGAAATCAATTTGTGATTTGGCGGGTATGACGATGTGATATTCAAAGTGAATAAATGTGTGATCTGTCAGAGATAAGCGTGGCCACTAGCATCACAACCAGGAAATGACAAAAATCGGGCAGACAACATGGCTAAGTGGTTATCTGCCAATTAGGGTGTATTATCACCTATCTAGAGATATTCATTTCATTCTTAAATCTATTCAACGTTGTCCCAATTGGGAAACAGTTGCTGATCCCAACCATCAGTGATATACATTCGATACACTCAAGCAAAATGAGTGGTCGGTCATGTATGACCGGGTTGCAAGATGTTCTTGTTGAATCCAGTGTATTCCTCTCTAGAGGTACACTATCGTAAGGTGGTTCCATACCTTTTCATAGTTGGTAATCCACTATCCAATAAGTGCTCGCGGTTTTGATTGTATACTATGTATGTAGAACATGAGATGAAAGCGTTTCTGCTAGATGATTATTATATTGTGGTTGATAGACGCTATTATATTATCAATGAGTTTTGATATAAAGATTATCGTTTCTTTCAAAATGATTTGAAAGTTAAATCAAATTGATTTGGATTCTCATAAGGGAAAAACCCATTCCGTTATACGGCATGGTCTTATGAGATATCGTTTAATTACTCAAACTGTTTTAAACTGTTTTACTCACACTAGTCCCATGACTGACCCAGAGTTTTTTTTCCCCTAAACTCTTGGGTGCCCAATTTCGTACGGGCAGTCAAGTAGTCAGGAATTTACAGATATACTTGGAGAGCTTGGAGGATTCAGGATTTTTTAATTATAGTTATTTCCGCTGTGTTGTAAGTGTTATACTCTGATAATGTTACTGTATACATATACTAATTTTATTTCAAAGTTATGTATCTATTATATGTTGTTCGTTCCGCTATGAGATTCGTGTTTACTCTGATGTTGTATAGTCTTCTTCTTCTTGTTCTTCAATTCTAAGTTTCTATCTTATCTATTCTCACCCTCTGTTTTCTTTCTATTAGTTTTCTGGTTTCTAGTGCAATTTGGGTTGAACTTGTGTTATTGGGTCAGCTCAAATGGTACCGGAAATTCGGGACACTACAGTGGTATCAGAGCTGAAGGTTAAGTTATTACCTTGGCTCTGTGGCGGGACTCAGTAGAGATGGGGTTAGCAATACCCTAGATTGAGTTGAGTGTATATATATGAGCGCGTATTTGTGATTTGATATAAAAATTGTTCTATATTGTGGTGATTTATTGGTTGAGTTGTTTATGGGTTCTGGTCGATCAGTTTGGTCCACTGTATCGGTAGGAGTTTCTAAATGCTCGAATACGATAAACCGAACTGTATGTTTTGAAAAGAGGGTAAATGAAATTATTTTACCCAAAATATATTTTGATATAAACAGTACAGATACTTGAAATATTATAGTATATTGGATGTGTTGGTTGTGATTATAATCAAATTAGATTATAATTGAAACGGTTACGTAAATAACCAATCAAAATTCGTATAAGTGTTACAAAATGAATTAAATATAAATTTAAATCAAAATTGAAATTAAAAACTCAGGAAATTTGTAGAAGTGTTTGTAAATGGACTTGAATTAAAAATATGAAAATTTTAAAATCCTGGGAGATTTTAAATTGTGTTACAAACATTGTAAATGGTATTTTGAAATAATTTCAAAATAGAAATTATTAAGAAATGGTTTTGGAAGGTGATATACTATTGAACTCACTTCAGTCCCTGAAAAATAAATTCTGAAGATGACTGCGCAGCATCATCTGCGTTCATTTTCGGGTTTCTAAGTGACGGATTACTGCCAAAGGTTTTTGAATTGTTTTGAGAAAAACAAGTTGTTTTGATTCCAACAGGGAAATATTTGATTTTTGATATGTAAACTATTTAAAACTCCCAGGAAGGATTGTTTGATTTTAAAACAAATTAAATTAGAATTTGTGAAAGCAAATTGAAATATAAGATATAGAATAAAATTGAATAGTGAGAAAGGAACCTGGAATTATGTTGAATTGATAGGTTACGGGTTGAAATCAAGAATGGATTTGATTAGAAAAAGAATTCGGCTAGGGTATAAGCGAATGTTTGGGTTGGAGGATAAAACTGATTGGAATTTGGTTGGAATGATATTGTTATGTATTGAATTGACAACAGGTGGAAAGGATATAATGATATGCCCGACAAAAAGGTACCAGTTTATATTTATATGGGTATGAGATTTATGAGCCGAATTGGCAAGCTGCTTGGCTGTTTTATTTTATTTTGGGTTGGGGAAGGCCTAGAGAGGCGAGTTGTAGTTGTACCTATTGACCAGTACAAAGGAGGTGCGGGCGAAATTTTAGGGTGTTAGAAAATTTTCAGGATTTTTGAAAATTTTCGTTGATAAGAATTAATTAATATTTTAAATGAATTTTATTTGTTCAATTGAAAATGAAATTAAAGAAGTAAACAAATAAATTTTAACTAGTTAGTAGGGTCTATTTTCTACCTTAGCAATTTCGAGGACGAAATTATTTTAAGGGGGGAAGAATGTAACGACCCGTATTTTCAGCGATATATAATTAAATTATTTAATTATTTAAATAGTGATTTAGAGATTTATATGGTTGTTTAATTAAATAATATTGAATATTTAATTTATATAAATAATAGAATAATATATTTAATTCCGAAATTGTTAGAAATAGTGATTTGATGATATAATGTGAACTGGACAATTCAAAATATATAATTCTGTTTAAAATTGAATTACGATAACGAATATATTTAATTAACGATGGTTGAACGTATAAATTATATTATAATTATAATCGAGCTTGAAATGGCGCGTCAGTTCGTAATTTGGCTATTCGAACTTTAAACGAATATACAAAACCCGTTTTAAATCGGATTTCTGTAAAACAAGAAACGTTCAGAGCTGGTGAAGTATATCTTTCTGATGGAAGAGAAAAATCGGGATTTCATCGTGTAGATTTTGATTTATGTCCAAGCTATGGAATTCCTTTATAATTTATAATGATTTATAAAAGGATTTATATTTTTAATTGAATATCGATTTAACTCTGGATTTGAAATATGGAGATATAAATCCAAATATTTATTTCAGAGCTGTATGATATTCTGTGTGAATATATATACGATAATATTTATTTATAAATATTTAATTTAATTATTTTTAAATATATTAATATTTAAAAGGGATTATTTAGAGCTTTAAAAATACCCAGTTTTGCAAACGACCCCGTTTTCGACGAAACTAATTTTGTTGGATCTGGAATATTAAATTATAGATAGATTCCAAGTCTCGTGATTTTTGGAGTCAGTATGTGGCCATACAGATTTTTAATGTGAAAAACAATCAGTATTTTGACAGTTAAAAATACGCTGTGTAAGCAAACAGATTCGGAATTCGATGAAACCAGTTTCGTTGGGTCCGTAATGTCGAACTCTACTTGTATGTCCATTTTCACGATTTTTAGATATCGTGTGTATTCGTAGGAATTTTGAATGACACTTATAAACAGCATTGCAATATATATATATATAATAAGGTATGAAACTTCTCCTATAAGCGAATCTTATCCTATATATATACCCTACATACCCTTAACCCTAATTCATTTCCTCCCAAAGTCAAAGACAAATGCGTTGCTTGTTTTTTTTCTTCAACAAAAGTTTCGATCCTCTTAAAATAAAATAAAATCAAAAAAAATTCCTTAAATCTCCAAACCACTTTATTTGGATTCATCTGGAGATGAGCTTCGACCTGGTACCATTCGTATAGGGTGCGATCCAACTGTTGAGTTACCTATTTTCAAACAGTGAGTCTAGGGTTCGCTCTATTATTAATTTGGGGGATCGGTGGAAGAAATAGACTTTGGAATTGGGTTTAGGAGATGTAATAGCTTGTGATTTCCAATTCGGGATGGATTTCGTGAGAAATTATGTCGCGCGAGTTGTGGTGCGAACTAGGTTGGGTCCTCCACGTCGAGTGGTTAAATTATGTATTGAGTTTCATGATATTTGTATGGAGTAGAAGGATTTACGAAGAGAGAAGTGGTGGTGATTTTTGTTTGAATTTTCCTTGAAGAAGAGAGGAGCGGTGGGAGTTCAAAATGTCGATAATGGCAGGTTTAGAGCAGCGTTCTATTTTGGAAAGTGGAAGAAAATGGCATCGTGGGTTTTCAAAGGGAGAAAGTGGGATGGCTTTTAAATTGTTGGGCCCAATTGTTAATATATATAAAGTCTAAATTTATTTAAATGACGTTATAACTTGTGTAATTAATATCTATTCGATACGATATCAGAATTTAGTGAAACTGGATCTGTCAGGATCGCAGGGACGGTGGCTACACCATGGAACTGACTGGGAGTGAATTGGAGCTCGTTGCAATTTATAGTGAAATAAATTGTCGGATCTGAACAAAATGACCGGTTATCGTTATTTAACGATAAACCAACCAATGTGAGTAAACTCACTAACTCTATCATTTCATATTTTACAACGTATTTTTAGAATTGATAAATGATGATGGATTGTTGTGTGTTGATTGTTTGGTTGAAATGATATTTGATTAGTTGACATTGTAGATCTAGTTATATGTATATATATGTATATATATCGTTAATCAAATATCGATTCTGTTGATCAGAATATTTCATGTTGAAATGAAAGTGATGTTAATTATATTGTTTAACATCTGTGGATGCAGGAAAACAGGTTGGAGGGATCCAATTGGATTCCTCAATATTTATAATACTGTTCTTTTCACATATTGTAATATATGATGTGATATATAATCTGTGTTGAATGATATTGATCATTGTTATTTGGTATGTTAAATACCATAAGAAATACTGAAATATAAAAAAGGAATTTTCAATGTATATATTGAAAAGAAATTATTTATAAAATCAAAAGATTTTATAAAAGAAATATTAATTTAGAAAATAAATATAATTGAAAAGGAGATATTTGTAAATCATTTATAAATAGAATTAAAAAGGAGATATTTGTAAAACATTTATAAATAAAATTGAATAGGGAATATGTGTAAAACATTTACAAATAGAAATAAAAAGGAAATATTGTATAAAATAAATAGAATTATCAAAACGGATTTATTTGGTAAATAAATAGATTATAAAATGAAATACTTGAAAAATGAATAGAATAGTATAAAAAGAGAATTTTATGTTTGAAAGGTTTAGACCCTCGTGCACGGGTATAACATGATATGGATTTAAAGCAAAGATTTTAAATAGAATCTGTTCTAACCAATAGATTGAGAAGATTAATTTATAAATAATATTTTATAAATAAAATAAAATATTTATCATTGGATAAATGGAATATATAAGTTAGGAGTTATATAAAGAAGTAATAATCAATTTCAACATCGATATTTAAAACTGAATACGGTCGAAGAGTGAATCGAATATTACTTATTCGAGAAGGAGTTAATCAAAAGGAGTTAATTTGAGAGAGTTAATCGAAATGAGTAAATTGAATATTAGTTATTTGATTAGAGTTAATCTGTTAGAGTTAACCAGTTAGAGTTAACTAGTTAGAGTTTGTGACAACAAGGAATTTCGTTCGATCCGAATCAGTCGCTAAACCGACCCAGACCGTTTGAAACGCCTGATTATTTTGAGAACACGACAAAATAGAACGCAGACGGAAGAACTTTTCATTGTATATTACAAAAATTCCATCAGAATACCAGAATATACAGAGTATAAATGAATAAATATTACACAGAAATATCAGAGATTACAATAAATTACATAGCAGCGGAAAATAATACAATACACAACTGAAGGAGATATACGGATACAAAGCTTTCCGGATATCATTCCAGCTGTAAACCAGGATCCTGTGAATATAAATCTGCAAAACCAAAACTACTAGCTTCCCTTGACAAAATAAGGGCACCCAGAGTTTAGGTTAAAACAATAAACTCCAGATCAGTCATGGGACTGGTGTGAGAACTAAAACAGTTGTAAATCTTTATTTTTAAAGTTAGGCAAATCAAGAGACCACGCCGTATAACACGGAACGAGTTTCCTCCCAAGAATACCAGTGCATAAAACAAACAGCGCAATGCTAAATAAAGAAAAATGAAGCTATTATAAGACCCAGTTCCCATCACACAATGCAACGCAAGCCGGAGGATAGGGTTTTTACCTTATAATAGCCAAGAATGCTTGGTACGTTTAAAACAATCATTTGATACTATTATAAGTGCATAGTGTATAAAACAACTTCAAATCATAAGTATCAATCATAGACGGCATAAGCGCTCCATCCCACTATGTCGCCATACTAGGCTCTACAAATAAAACCGTAAATGTCACGTATTTGGAAATTGGATTTCCGTCTGTGAACCGAGGCAAAAGATAGTCCTCTACCGATTCGAGACTATCTAGCCCGAGCCTCAGGTCAGAGCTCGAGTGACCTTTGGATCGTCAGGGCCGGTCCACCGATGTGGATTAAAATTGCTGAACACTGCGTTTCCCCGCCCTTTGGGGCGTAAGTGAGCCAACGAATGACTCCATCGGACCCGGATCGTCCGATCAAACCGAGGCGCCTCGCAACAGCAACAACCACATAAGTCAAACTCGTCAGGGCATGTAAAACCACTAACGCCACTTCTAGCTAGAAAGAAACGCATGTCCTCCCTGAGGTCCTCTCCCGTTTTTGGTTCACCACCGGGGTATGAGGCTCGCGAATCAACGTTACACAAAGCTACGCCACACAGGCCGTGCTTTGATCATCAACCACAAGACTTTGCTTTTCAATAGAAGCCTTGATCATTTGCATCTTAGCATGCCACACAGGCAAACCACTCCAAGCAATCGATATCCATCAATCACACAGAATGATATCCAATGTCAGACACACAGTCCATTTACAAGTCCGTTCCGGGTCTGAACGAAACCGGAGGCACCTAGTACCCCGCATATCCATCGATCTCCAAGTACGTCTGGATGACCACCAACTGATTCCCTCCTCTTCGGTGTACGGCTCAATCAAGATCATCAGTAATTATCCAAACGAAGTGAAGACCTCCAGTTTTCCACCACCGTCTTCATCTTCGACTTATCGTCGTATCAGTTATTCAGAATGGGATTAACCCGGTCTTTCCGAATAACTCGCGTATATAATAAACAAGTGTTACACAAACACAACATACGCCTCATTCCAATTCATCAGTCACTAACCGTAAATTAATCAAGAGAATAATTCCCCAAATATTAACCCCGAAGGCCGAAACCAACATCAGATCAATATCCAGAAAACCATTCTGCTTAGCTAACCGACAGTTAGTTTCTAAATTTCACATTCTTAGGGAAATGGTCCCATTAATTTTATCAAAGATAAATTCCTTAAAATTAATTCTTTAATCATCCTTTGAATATCACTTCAAACTAGTCGGGATTAGCGAACCATACCGAAGTAATTATTTATTTTATTTCCCAATCCCAACCTATATATCCCATGAAGTAAAACTGGTCATACTTCATATCTAACACCACGGTGTTATCGGTAAATTCAATTACCATTTCACGTTCAAATCTAATTAAAGATTTAACTACCGCCTGGAGTAAAACTGGTGATACTCCATTCTCGATCTTTTCAATCTAATTAAAGATTCATTAAAACTGCACTTAGTTTTAATCTTTGACGGGGTTAAAGAATCAGTGTCATTTAAAACACGGTTCACGATAAACCCCAAAATCCCATTTGATATTAAATACAAGGCTCTGAATAGAAAATATATCGGCTTATATTCAATATCAAATTCTACGACCAACAAATATCGTATTGGAAATAACGATATAAATATATCTTTCAAAATTCCATAACAATATCTGTATAATCACGAAATCCAACATCGAAATAATCCAAAGACAATTTCGATTCAAATCCATTCCAATTCAATTATTGGAAATCCTGGTTACTTTTAAAACCCTTTCAAATCAAATTTATTTATTTTATAAATAAATAGAATTTTAATTCTAGTTCAAAACTAGTTCATTTCGATAAAAATCAATTTTTATCTTTTCAAATATGGAGTTTTTCATCCCAATTTTTCCCAAATCATTTCTTATGATTTTACACAAATTATTGATATTTTTAATAATTTTATCAAGGCCTGTACAGTCGATTTCCATCAATGGCCATCGAACTGCACTTACAGCGACCTTTTCCAAATTTGATTTGGACATAATTCCAAATCCAACCGTTAGATTTCAAATTTCTAATACTCGTTAGAAAGCTCTTTCCGATACGAACCCAACAGTTCCGGTTTTAGGAGAATCCGACGGTCGGATCTCCCGCATTATCCATTCGAAGTCAATGGTCGAAATTCACGAACTGCCGCGGCGCGGCGCGTTCTATTCAGGCCATTATATATATATATATATATATATATATATATTATATATTTCATTGATTTCCTTTCAAAATGTATTTTATAAATCGTTTTAAATTCGTTTTCAAAATGATTTCAACTTCTATTTCAAATTCGAATCAAAATTGAATCTTCCCTTACAAATTCGTTTTAAATTCATTTCAAATTGATTTCAATTCAAATCGATTTTCAGTTCAATTTCAATACGTTTTAAATTCAATTCAAATCGATTTCAATTCTATTTCAATCTAATTCGAATTTCAATTCTATTCAATTTAATTCGAATTCATTTTCTATTCAATTCAATTTCAATTTAAGTCGAATTTCTATTCTTTTCAATATAATTCGAATTTCATTTCAAAATATTCGATTTTGAAAGCACTTTTCAATATTCATTATAAAAAACGAATATAATCGATATAAATATCGTTCACGTCAAAATGGCGTCAATCTAATCAACACGGCTTCATATGTTTCTATTTTCAAATATTCTATTTCAAATATTTCTTTTTCAAATATTTCTATTCAAATATTTCTTTTTCAAATATTTCTATTCAAATATTTCTTTTTCAAAACTGGAATGAGACCCAATCAATTACCATATAATGTTAATTATATGGATTTTCTACAACACATGTGTACAATAACAACGATGAATAATCAACCATCATCCAAAGTGCATTCTACACTATATCAGCATCAAATATAAATATTCAACGCTTATAACAGTCTGTCAATCGATCGACATACAACTAAACAATCGGGATTCGTGTACGTCAAATATCATCACAATACCCGTGTGGGGTTTCAAACAATCAAACACAGATTTTATTTGTGCAGTTGGGCGATGTGTAAAATTTATCGTCCCAATCAATATCAGTCAAATGTGTGTATATAAACAAATCGTCCGATTTGTTTATTTTAATTTCATTTCATATACACGTTAAAAATTCTATTTTTAACTATAAAATATTTTCCACTATAAAATATTTTATTTCAACTATATAAATATTTTATTTCATTTCATATATTTCATATACACGTTAAAAATTCTATTTTTAACTATAAAATATTTTCCACTATAAAATATTTTATTTCAACTATATAAATATTTTATTTCATTTCACATCGCATCACACAATCAACTACACATCAAAATCAAACAAACAAGCATACAAGCCGTCCATGGTCTGTGGACGACGGGTGTCGGGTGCTACTAAACACCGTCTGCATCTTATTATATATTTTCACTAGAAAAATGAAATTAAAGGTGAGAAGTTCTCACAGAGGGTTCCACTCCTCCGTGCTTTGCTTTTGAACTGCTGAACATCTGGATCGCTTGAAATTCCAATACAGCTCTTTTCACGCTGTTCATATATAAAAATTATATTTTTATTACTTCATTTCAATAAATAAAAATCATATTTTTATTTCTCTACTTCTAATACTGTAAAGATTATATTTTTAAAATGCTTTCTTCTATATAGAAATTCGATCTTTCACTATATAAAAATCTCAACTTATATTTTAAACAAAATCACTTCTTCATATTGTTTATTCGCTACAACACATATAAAGATCATATTTTTATAACCTTTACTATATAAAGATAATAATTTTATATTCTCAATTATATAAAAATCATATTTTCATTATTTAAACTATATAAATATCACATCTTTATTATTTCTACAATATAAAAATCATATCTTTATTGTTTTTACAATATAAAAATTATATTTTTTACCTTTCTATGTTATAAAAATCCTATCTCTAACTTACAAAAAAAAAATCAACCTTTAACATTAGGAAATTCAGTCTTTTACATTATAAAAATTCAAACTTTTACATTATATAAATTCAGTCTATATTATAGTAAAAGAAAGTCAGTTTATATTACAGTAAAGGAAAAAGAAAATCAAGGGTTTCACCTTGTTCTTCCTCGTGAGGGGGCTGTGGGGCGAAGTCAAGCTCGACGGAGGTGGAGCTGGGGAGGTGGATCGGCGTTCAACCAGGGGGGAAGGGCCTTGAACGGCGGCTGGAGAGGAAGGAGGAGGTGGGGTCGGTGGCGCCGATGGGGGAGGTTCGCGAGGGCAGAGGGGGAGCTGATCGGAGAAGGCGGCGAGGGAGGAAGAGAAGGGGGAGGCGCTGCCTCCTGGCGGCGGCGATCGATCGGGGGTGCCCATAGGGCTTGTCGCGTTCATTCATTTTTTTTCTTTTTTTCTATCGATTGAAATGAAAAGGAGGAGGGAGAAAGGAAAATATATATATTCATTTATTTAATTTTAAAAAGTAACTTTTTGTCTCGACCTCCAAACAAGACCCATCGCCTGTCGTCCATAGCTAATTACCCCCATTCCGAACACAATGGGATATGTATCGCAAGCTGATTTGATCGTTTCGATCAATTTTCGTCAAAATCAAAATATAACTCTATATATTGAATTTGAACGCGCATTTCAATTTACTGGGGTCACATACTAACTCGAAAAATTACAGAAAAATATTTTCTAGCTTCGTATTGACGATACGGTCCTAACAAAACTAATTTCGTCAAATTCTGAGACCATTTGAAAAATGGCCATTTTCCAGTCGATTAAAATCAACTGAAACTAGTCAAACACATTTTCCTTTGCCACGCTCACATATTGATTCGAAAAATTATGAAAATTGGAATCTAGCAATAATTTGACATCACGGATCCAACAAAAGTGGTTTCGTCGAAATCCGAGGTCGTTTGCAAAATTTCCATTTTTAAGGGCCTGAATTCCATAGCGACTATTCGGAATTTTCAACTGGACATAACTTTTTATCCCCGCTATGAAATTTCGATTTTTCGGATTCGTTGGAAAGATATTCACAAATAGATTCCATTATTTTTAGTTTCACTAAAATCCGGTTTATTTTGCACCCGGTACATTCATTTGAATTTTGAAATCGAATTATCGAACTACCGCGCCATTTTCAATTCCTTTTATAATTTAAAATAAATATTTATATTCTAACGACGATCTATATAATATATACGTTCGAATTCCATTCAAAATAAATTTCTCGTAGTTATTATTTAAAATAATTCATTTTAAATAATCAAAATTCGCTAAAATTGCCAAAATAAAATTTTTAAATTGGCGCAGATTTCCGGGTTATTACAATCTCCCCCACTTAAAACTTTTCGTTCCCGAAAAGGAACGAAGCCGAAAGTTGTTTTACAAATCAACTCAACTTCCAGTGTTTTCACTACGGCTTAAGTTCTTCAACTTTTCAGTTTCTAAGAACTTTTCAAATTTTTCAAAAATTTGGCTAACACCCTAAATTTTCAAAAAAACTCGCCATAACCTCCCCTGCACCGGGAAAATCTCGAAATTGCCATATAGGCCCTCTGATCTCAAAAAGAAAAAGAAAAAACCAATCGGCTCATAAAATCATCATCACCCAAACAAAACAGTAAATTATGGTAAATATGTACCTGTTTGTCGGGCAAACAATTTTATTCTTCTTCTCTAGCCTCTTTGCTATGACCTGTTCAATGTAAGTACATGTATTTGCAAGCAAATGCGACCAAATTTCAATACACTCACTATTTGATCAATTTGGCTATAGGGTACAAATTTTAATTAATCAACCAATAATCAACAACACAACCATCAATCAATTAGTTGATTAGCTTTTCAAATTCATAACTTTGATATATAGTCAAAAAATCAGATTTTTGATGCCAAATCACAACAATAGGCCCTATCTAATTTTGATTCTCACACCAGTCAATAGGAAATATATAAATATCACACCTTCGAAACTCGAACACAAATACTGATGATGTCGCGACATCACCAGAATTATCCCCGAGCGACTATAGTGCGATTTTATATCTATCCACTATATTAAAACTTTGAATACCCGTGGATCAGACGTATATGCAAAATCTTTATATACTGGATTGTCCAAATCAATATAAATAAATAATCAAATACGAATAATTGATTTAAATTTTCAAAACGAAATTGTTTTCACTTTTAAAAATATACTCTTCACACTCGTTCTAGGATACTACTGATCCCATCTCTAACGAGTCATTCCCGTTGGATATTACTAACCCAATTTCTGATGAATTCTTTCATACGGTTCTAATGTGTCTTGTTCTCTGAGCTTTGTAAACCAAAGCTATGATACCAACTGTGACAACAAGGAATTTCGCTCGATCCGAATCAGTCGCTAAACCGACCCAGACCGTTTGAAACGCCTGATTGTTTTGAGAACACGACAAAATAGAACGCAGACGGAAGAACATTCCATTGTATATTACAACAATTCCATCAGAATACCAGAATATACAGAGTATAAATGAATAAATATTATACAGAAATATCAGAGATTACAATAAATTACATAGCAGCGGAAAATAATACAATACACAACTGAAGGAGATATACGGATACAAAGCTTTCTGGATATCATTCCAGCTGTAAACCAGGATCCTGTGAATATAAATCTGCAAAACCAAAACTACTAGCTACCCGTGTCAAAATAAGGGCACCCAGAGTTTAGGTTAAAACAATAAACTCCAGGTCAGTCATGGGACTGGTGTGAGAACTAAAACAGTTGTAAATCTTTATTTTTAAAGTTAGGCAAATCAAGGGACCACGCCGTATAACACGGAACGGGTTTCCTCCCAAGAATACCAGTGCATAAAACAAACAACGCAATGCTAAATAAAGAAAAATGAAGCTATTATAAGACCCAGTTCCCATCACACAATGCAACGCAAGCCGGAGGATAGGCTTTTTACCTTATAATAGCCAAGAATGCTTGGTACATTTAAAACAATCATTTAATACTACTATAAGTGGATAGTGTATAAAACAACTTCAAATCATAAGTATCAATCATAGACGACATAAGCGCCCCATCCCACTATGTCGCCATACTAGGCTCTACAAATAAAACTGCAAATGTCATGTATTTGCAAATTGGATTTCCGTCTGTGAACCGAGGCAAAAGATAGTCCTCTACCGATTCGAGACTGTCTAGCCCGAGCCTCAGGTCAGAGCTCGAGTGACCTTTGGATCGTCAGGACCGGTCCACCGATGTGGATTAAAATTCCTGAACACTGCGTTTCCCCGCACTTTGGGGCGTAAGTGAGCCAACGAATGACTCCATCGGACCTGGATCGTCCGATCAAACCGAGGCGCCTCGCAACAGCAACAACCACATAAGTCAAACTCGTCAGGGCGTGTAAAACCACTGATGCTACTTATAGCTAGAAAGAAACGCATGTCCTCCCTGAGGTCCTCTCCCGTTTTTGGTTCACCACCGGGGTGTGAGGCTCGCGAATCAACGTTACATAAAGCTATGCCACACAGGCCATGCTTTGATCATCAACCACAAGACTTTGCTTTTCAACAGAAGCCTTGATCATTTGCAACTTAGCATGCCACATAGGCAAACCACTCCATGCAATCGATATCCATCAATCACACAGAATGGTATCCAATGTTAGACACACGGTCCATTTACAAGTCCGTTCTGGGTCTGAACGAAACTGGAGGCACCTAGTACCCCGCATATCCATCGATCTCCAAGTACGTCTGGACGGCCACCAACTGATTCCCTCCTCTTCGGTGTACGGCCCAATCAAGATCATCAGTAATTATCCAAACGACGTGAAGACCTCCGGTCTTCCACCACCGTCTTCATCTTCGACTTATCGTCGTATCAGTTATTCAGAATGGGATTAACCCGGTCTTTCCGAATAATTCGCGTATATAATAAACAAGTGTTACACAAACACAACATACGCCTCATTCCAATTTATCAGTCACTAACCGTAAATTAATCAAGAGAATAATTCCCCAAATATTAAACCCGAAGGCCGAAACCAACATCAGATCAATATCCAGAAAACCAACCGACAGTTAGTTTCTAAATTTCACATTCTTAGGGAAATGTTCCTATTAATTTTATCAAAGATAAATTCCTTAAAATTAATTCTTTAATCATCCTTTGGATATCACTTCAAACAAGTCGGGATTAGCGAACCATACCGAAGTAATTATTTATTTTATTTCCCAATCCCAACCTATATATCCCATGAAGTAAAACTGGTTATACTTCATATCTAACACCACGGTGTTATTGGTAAATTCAATTACCATTTCACGTTCAAATCTAATTAAAGATTTAACTACAGCCTGGAGTAAAACTGGTGATACTCCATTCTCGATCTTTTCAATCTAATTAAAGATTCATTAAAACTGCACTTAGTTTTAATATTTGACGGGGTCAAAGAATCAGTGTCATTTAAAACACGGTTCACGATAAACCCCAAAATCCCATTTGATATTAAATACAAGGCTCTGAATAGAAAATATATCGGCTTATATTCAATATCAAATTCTACGACGAAAAAATATCGTATTGGAAATAACGTTATAAATATATCTTTCAAATTTCCATAACAATATCTGTATAATCACGAAATCCAACATCGAAATAATCCAAAGACAATTTCGATTCAAATCCTTTCCAGTTCAATTATTGGAAATCCTGGTTACTTTTAAAACCCTTTCAAATCAAATTTATTTGTTTTAAAAATAAATAGAATTTTAATTCTAGTTCAAAACTAGTTCATTTCGATAAAAATCTATTTTTATCTTTTCAAATATGGAGTTTTTCATCCTAATTTTTCCCAAATCATTTCTTGTGATTTTACACAAATTATTGATATTTTTAATAATTTTATCAAGGCCCGTATAGTCTATTTCCATCAATGGCCATCGAACTGCACTTACAGCGACCTTTTCCAAATTTGATTTGGACATAATTCCAAATACAACCGTTAGATTTCAAATTTCTAATACTCGTTAGAATGCTCTTTCCGATACGAACCCAACGGTTACAGTTTTAGGAGAATCCTACAGTCGGATTTCCCGCAATATCCATTTGAATTCAATGGTCGAAATTCACGAACTGCCGCAGCGCGACGCGTTCTATTCAGGCCATTATATATATAATATATATATATTATATATATTTCGTCGATTTCCTTTCAAAAAGTATTTTATAAATCGTTTTAAATTCGTTTTCAAAACGATTTCAACTTCTATTTCAAATTCGAACCAAAATTGAATCTTCCCTTACAAATTCGTTTTAAATTCATTTCAAATTGATTTCAATTCAAATCGATTTTCAGTTCAATTTCAATATGTTTTAAATTCAATTCAAAATGATTTCAATTCTATTTCAATCTAATTCGAATTTCAATTCTATTCAGTTTAATTCGAATTCATTTTCTATTCAATTCAATTTCAATTTAAGTCGAATTTCTATTCTTTTTAATATAATTCGAATTTCATTTCAAAATATTCGATTTTGAAAGCGCTTTTCAATATTCATTACAAAAAAGAATATAATCGATATAAATATCGTTCACGTCAAAATGGCGTCAATCTAATCAACACGGCTTCATATGTTTCTACTTTCAAATATTCTATTTCAAATATTTCTATTTCAAATATTTCTATTCAAATATTTCTTTTTCAAATATTTCTATTCAAATATTTCTTTTTCAAATATTTCTATTCAAATATTTCTTTTTCAAAACTGGAATGAGGCCCAATCAATTACCTTATAATGTTAATTATATGGATTTTCTATAACACATGTATACAATAACAACGATGAATAATCAACCATCATCCAAAGTGCATTCTACACTGTATAAGCATCAAATATAAATATTCAACGCTTATAACAGTCTGTCAATCAATCGATCGACATACAACTAAACAATCGGGATTCGTTTACGTCGAATATCATCCCAATACCCGTGTGAGGTTTCAAACAATCAAACACAGATTTTATTTTTGCAGTTGGGCGATGTGTAAAATTTATCGTCCCAATCAATATCAGTTAAATGTGTGTATATAAACAAATCGTCTGATTTGTTTATTTTTATTTCATTTCATATACACGTTAAAAATTCTATTTTTAACTATAAAATCTTTTCCACTATAAAATATTTTATTTCAACTATATAAATATTTTATTTCATTTCACATATTTCATATACACGTAAAAAATTCTATTTTTAACTATAAAATATTTTATTTCAACTATATAAATATTTTATTTCATTTCACATCGCATCACACAATCCACTACACATCCAAATCAAACAAACAAGCATACAAGTCGTCCATGGTCTGTGGACGATGGGTGTCGGGTGCTACTAAACACCGTCTGCATCTTAGTATATATTTTAACTAGAAAAATGAAATTAAAGGTGAGAAGTTCTCACAGAGGGTTCCACTCCTCCGTGCTTTGCTTTTGAACTGCTGAACATCTGGATCGCTTGAAATTCCAATACAGCTCTTTTCACGCTGTTCATATATAAAAATTATATTTTTATTACTTCATTTCAATAAATAAAAATCATATTTTTATTTCTCTACTTCTAATACTGTAAAGATTATATTTTTAAAATGCTTTCTTCTATATAGAAATTCGATCTTTCACTATATAAAAATCTCAACTTATATTTTAAACAAAATCACTTCTTTATATTGTTTATTCGCTACAACACATATAAAGATCGTATTTTTATAACCTTTACTATATAAAGATAATAATTTTATATTCTCAATTATATAAAAATCATATTTTTATTATTTAAACTATATAAATATCACATCTTTATTATTTCTACAATATAAAAATCATATCTTTATTGTTTTTACAATATAAAAATTATATTTTTAACCATTCTATGTTATAAAAAACATTTATTTTTATCTTATAAAAATCCTATCTCTAACTTACAAAAAAAACAAAACAAAAATTCAACCTTTAACATTAGAAAATTCAGTCTTTTACATTATAAAAATTCAAACTTTTACATTATATAAATTCAGTCTATATTACAGTAAAAGAAAGTCAGTTTATATTACAGTAAAGGAAAAAGAAAATCAAGGGTTTCACCTTGTTCTTCCTCGCGAGGGGGCTTGTAACACCCGGTTTATTCTATAAAGTCAAATTCACAAATTAAAGTATAATTAATTTCAAATCAAAGAATTAAGGGAAACGGGATACACCATTGCGTTCGTCTCGGAATTCTGCTTGGGATAGAGTCCGAGTTTACGTAAAACGGACTCCGTATGAAGAAGATATGGCCTCCGGAAGTTTAAGAATTCAGTTTAAAATTCAAATAGCTCAGAAAACCAATTCAAATTTCAAAAATCGGGCCAGATTGGCCAGGGCGGGAATTTTCCCGCCCAAGGCACCCTGGTCGACTGGGTAGTCGACCTGGGCTACCCAGGTCGACTGGGTAGTCGACCTGGGGCACCCAGGTCGACTACCAAGTCGACATGGGGGTCGACTGGGGAGTCGACCTGGCCCCTGAGCCATGTCGAACCCAGCCCCCTTGGCTGGCCTGGTCTGTGCTTGGACGAATTTCTGAGCCTTGCCTTGTCACTAGGGCTAGGTGTCAGCTCCTGATTGGTCTCTCCTTCAAACGAGCGGCTATTATTAATCCAAGCTCCATCGACGGTTCTAATAAATTCACAAACTCTATAAAAAGGACCTAAGACTCCACCTAATTCATATAAATAAAAATGATAATGAGACCGTCTGAGATGACCCGAACTTCCCCGGTAACGAAAGCACGGATAGAATTGAGGACAAGACAAAATAGAACGCATACAAAAGAACATTTCATTGTATATTACCACAATGCCATCAGATACAAGAATATACAGAGTATAAATGAATAAATTACATTCGATAAATATCAGAGATTACAATAAATTACATTGCAGCGGAAAAATATATAAAACACAACTAGAAGTAATGCACGGATACAGAGCTTTCCGAGCATCGTTCCAGCTGTAAATCAGGACCCTGTGAATATAAATCTGCAAAAACCAAAACTACTAGCTGCCCGTGCGGAAAATAGGGGCACCCAGAGTTTAGGTTAAAACAATAAACTCCAGGTCAGTCATGTGACTGATGTGAGAACTAAAACAGTTATTAATATTGGTTTTAAAGTTAGGTAAATCAAGGGACCACGCCGTATAACATGGAACGGGCTTCCTCCCAAGAATACCAGTGCATAGAACAAACAGCGCAATGCTAAATAAAGAAAAATGAAGCTGTTATAAGACCCAGGTCCCATCACACAATGCAACGCAAGCCGGAGGATAGGGTTTTCCCTTATAACAGCCAAAGCATGCTTGATATGTTTAAATCACATTATTTGATACTATTATAAGTGTATAGTGTCAAAACAATTTTCAATCATAAATATCAATCATAGGCGGCATGGGTACCATCTATCATGTCGCCATACTAGTTCTACAATTAAAACCGCAATACACGTATTGGAAATTGGATTTCCGTCATAAGCCGAGGCAAGGGGCAAGCGCCTCTCCACGTTCGAGACACTCTAGCAAATGCCTCGGGACCGCACACAACAATCCCGTGGATCCTCCAAGGCCGGTCCTCTCTTACTTTTGAGGATTGGCAATTCCTGAACACACGTTTCCCGGTCCTTACAGACCTATATCTGAGGCGCCTCTTATCCAACAACCACACAGGTGAAAAGTATATAAATGTCAGGGCTGGTAGGTCACTGACACCACCCTAGCTAGAAAGAAACGTCGTGCACTCCTTGGGTCCGTATCCCGTTTTTGACTCATACCGAGGTGTGAGGCTCGCGAATTCACGTTATACACCAAGCTACGCCACACAGGCCGTGCTTATATCATCAACCACAAGACTTTGCTTTTCAACAGAAGCCTTGATCAATTGCCACTTACGCATGCCACACTGGCAATTCACTCCATGCGACTGATGTCCATCGATATACAACCTCTGAGCTCGTACATCTCAGAGAAGGGCGTTAAGCAAGAGAATAAATTCTCCGCCGCCAAACAGATGTATATTTAATAGAGATCAATCAACACAGAATAAAATCCAATGTCAGACACACAATCCATTTACAAGTTCGTTCTGGGTCTGAACGAAACCGGAGGCACTTTCCTCGCATATCCATCGATCTCCAAGTACATCTGGACAATCACCAACTGTTTCCATCATCCTGGGTGTACAGCCCAATCAAGATCATCAGTAATCACCCAAACGATGTGAAGACTTCCGGTCTTCAACCACCGTCTTCATCTTCGACATCTCGTCGAATCGGTTATTCAGAATGGGTATAAACCCGGCCTTTCTGAATAACCCACGTATATAATAAACGAATGTTACAAAAACACAACAAACGTCTCATTCCAATTCAGAATATTCTTTTATTCACAAAATCACATTCTTAGGGAAAGGTTCCCATTAATTTTATCCAAGATAAATTCTTCTAAATTTATTCTTTGATCTTCCTTTGGATATCATTTCAAACTAGTCGGGATTAACGAACCACACCGAAGTAATTATTTATTTTATTTCCCAATCCCAACCTATATATCCCATGGAGAAAAACTGGTAATACTCCATATCTAACACCACGGTGTTATCGGTAAAATTAATTACCATCCCACGTTCAAATCTAATTAAAGATTTAACTATCGCTTTGGAGCAAAACTGGTGATACTCCACTCTCGATCACTTTTCAAATTTGATAATTTAAATTATCAATTCACTTTTCAATCTAATTAAAGATTCATTAAAACTCCACTTAGCTTTAATCTTTTCAAAAATCAATATCCTGTCTTTAACTGGGTTAAAGAACCAATGTCATTTAAAACACGATTCACGATAAACCCAAATCACATTTGATATTAAATACAAGGCTCTGAATAGAAAATATACCGGCTTATATTCAATATCAAATTCTGAAACCAACAAATATCGTATTGGAAATAACGATATAAAATATATCTTTCAAATTCCCATAACAATATCTGTATAGTCACGAAATCCAACATCGAAATATTCCGAAGATAATTTCGATTCAACTCCCGTCCCATCCACGTATTGGGAATATTGATTATTTTCAAAATCACCTTCAAATTCAATTTATTTATTTCAAAAATAAATTGATTTTAATTCTAGTTCAAAACTAGTTCATTTCGATAAAAATCTATTTTTATCTTTTCAAATGTGGAATTTCACATCCCAGTTCTTTCCAATTCATATATTATGATTTTACACCAATTATAGATATTTTTAATAAATTTATCAAGGCCTGTACGGTCGATTTCCAACAATGGCCATCGAACTGCACTTGCAGCGACCTTTTTCGAATTTGATTTGGACATAATTCCAAATCCAACCATTAGATTTCAAATTTATAACATTCATTGGAAAGTTCTTTTCGATACGAACCCAACGGTTCCGGTTTTAGGAGAATCCGACGGTCGGATCTCCCGTAATGTCAATTCGAAGTTAATGGTTGAAATTCACGAACTGTCGCGGCGCGGCGCGTTCTATTCAGGCTATTATATATATAATATATATATATATATATTATATATTTCGTCGATTTCCTTTTTAAAACGTATTTTATAAATCGTTTTAAATTTGTTTCAAAAACAATTTCGACTTCATCTTCAATTTCAAATCGATTTGATTTCAATTCAATTCGAATTCATTTCAATTTCTATTCAATTTGAATTCAAATTCATTTATGTTTTCTATTCAATTCGAATCGAGTTCAATTTCTATTCAATTCGAATCGAGTTCATTTTCTATTCAATTCGAATCGAATTCATTTTCTATTCGATTCGAATTCATTTCAAATTGATTCAATAAAATTTCAATTTTCATTTTTATCTAATTCAATTTGAATTTCATTTCAAAATATTAGATTTTGAAATCACTTTTCAATATTCATTGCAAAACGAATAAAATCGATATAAATATCGTTCACGTCAAAATAGCGCAACTCTAATCAACACGGCTTTATATATTTCAATAAATTCGTTATTCTATTCAACAAATGAATATATATTCTATTCAACACATGAATCTATATTTCTTCCAACACACGACTATTTTTGTTATGTAAAATATTTTATAAAACTATGGTATCTATCATTTGATTTTAATTAGACTCCACCGTGAAGTAGTTCTAATTTTAAATATGATAAAGATGTAAATTTCATTGTATAAAAAATTTCACTCAACACATGAACATCGTCAACACATGACTATTTTTATATTCAACACATGAATTTTCTTTTATAATATTCATTGTTGTCCCGATTGGAATGAGGCCCAATCAATCACCATATAACGTTAATTATATGGATTCCATACAACACATGTATATAATAGCATTGAAAAATAATCAACCATCAACCAAAGTGCAATACACTGTATAAGCATCAAATATAGATATCTAACGCTTATAACAGCCTGTCAATCAATCGATCGACATATTTAATCAATCAGGATGAGTGAACTTCAAATTTCATCCCAACACCCGTGTGGGGTTTCAAACAATCAAACACAGATTTTATTTGTGCAGTTGGGCGATGTGTAAAATTTATCGACCCAATCGATATCAGTCAAATCAGTGTATATAAACAAATCGGCTGATTTGTTTATAAATATTTATTTACTCACTTTCACGTTAAAAATTATATTTTAAAATATGGATATTCTATTCGGTTTATTTATTCAATAAAATGATATTTTTATTTTTCCCACATATTTTGGGAAATTTCGGCGGCATAACGGCACGATACTAGAAACGGGACGAGGCCTAGCCTTATCCTCGATCTAGTGAAGGCCCACGCCATTCACACATCAATCAAATCCATTCCATTTCACCAAACAATTCAATTCAAACCAATTAGACCAACCAACTACACAACCAAACAATTTAACAAACAAGCCATCCATGGTCTGTGGATGACGGGTGTCGGGTGCTACTAAGCACCGTCTGCATCCTAGTATATATATATAACTAGAAAAAGAAATTTAGAGTGAGAAGTTCTCACCGAAAGCTATCCAATACCACGACTCTTCATTTATAGAAATCTTCTTCATTCTCTCCTTTTTATCATCTTCATTGCCCGTAGTCACTACATATATAAAAATCACACATTTTTATATTTTGATGTCTTTAAAATAAAAATCACATTTTTATTTATTCACTTTCAATTTAAAAATCATATTTTTATAATCACTTCATATATTTAAAAATCGAATTTTTACTGTGCTATTCAATATATAAAAATTCTATTTTTTCACCGCTACTGTATAGATAAAAATTCTATTTTTACACTGGTGTTCACATAATAAAGATTATATTTTTATCATGCTATTCTCTATATAAAGATTTCGCCTTTTCAAATACAAAGGTTTCGCCTTTTCAAATATAAAGATTTCGCCTTTTCGAATATAAAGATTTCACCTTTACAAATATAAAGATTTCACCTTTACAAATATAAAGATTTCACCTTTACAAATATAATCTAAAAATTATATTTTTCTCCCTTCTACATTATAAAAATTATATTTTTTTCTCGAAGTAAAAATCATATTTTTACTTCACTACTCATCTCAAAATATCGTCTTTTCATATTTAAAAATATCGTCTTTTCATATTTAAAAATATCGTCTTTTCATATTTAATCTTTATTTTGCTACACATATAAAGATGCTATTTTTAATATTCCTATCATGTAAAAATTATATTTTTACTTCTCTACATAAACAAAAATCATATTTTTACATCTTTTATGTAGTAAAGATTATATTTTTAATACTTTAAAAATATAAAAATCATATTTTCAACCTCTTCATATAAATAAAAATCGCATAAATGTTAATCAAGGTTCCAACATAAATAAAACTGTAAAGAAAATAAATTGCAAATTAAAACTCACTGATTAATTACATAAAAATAAAATAGAAGGGGGCTTACAGCGTTTTGCAGAGGAGGGGGACTGCGCGGGCGGAGTGGTGGTCGGCGTCGAGGGTCGGGGTTAGGGTTTCAGGGGCGGCGGGTTGTGGCGTGGAGGAGGAAGAGGCGCGAAAGAGGGAGAATCGGGAGAGGGGAACGAGGAGGAGGGTCTGCGAAGGGGAGGGAAGGCGGCGCCTGGCCTGCGGCGGCGCCAGGAGGCTGGGCGGCGGCCTCCTCCGTCTTTTGTCGATCGCTTTTTTTTTCGTTTTGAATCGATCTGAAGGGGGGGGGGGGCAGAATGAATTAAGGGGAAGGGAGAGAGAAAGTTTATTTTTAATTAATTTATTTTCAAAAAGTTGACTTTTACATACGACCTCTAAACGAGGCCCACCGCCTGTCGTCTATAGCATTTTACCCCCATTCCGAACACAATGGGATATGTATCGTAGGCTGATTCGACTGTTTGAATCAGTTTCCGTTAAATTTACATTTAAATCAATATATTGAATTTTAAACGTACATTTCAAATTACCGGGGTCACATGCGAACTTTTAAAAATTCTAGAAAAATATTTTCTAGCTTCGTATTGACGATACGGTCCTAACAAAACTAGTTTCGTCGAATTCTGAGACCGTTTGAAAAATGACCATTTTCCAGTCGATTAAAATCAACTGAAACTGGTCAAACGCGTTTTCCTTTGCCACGCTCACATATTGATTCGAAAAATTATGAAATTTGGAATCTAGCAATAATTTGACATCACGGATCCAACAAAACTAGTTTCGTCGAAATCCGAGGTCATTTGCAAAATTCCTATTTTTAAGGGCCTGAATTCCATAGCGACTATTCAGAATTTTCAACTAGACATATCTTTTGATTCCCGCTATGAAATCTTGATTTTTCGGATTCTTTGGAAAGATATTATCAATTAGATCCTATTATTTTTGGTTTCGCTGAAATTCGGATTGTTTTGCACCCGGTACATTCAATTGAAGTTTGAAATCGAATTATCGAACTACCGCGCCATTTTCAATTCCTTTTATAATTATATATAATTATTTATATTCTAACGACGACGTATATAATATATACGTTCGAATTATATTCAAAATAAATTTCTCGTCGATATTATTTAAAATAACTCATTTTAAATGTTCAAAATTTGTTAAAATTGCCAAAACAAAAATTTTAAACTGGCCCAGATTTTCGGGTTATTACAATCTCCCCCACTTAAAACTTTTCGTCCCCGAAAAGGAACAAAGTCGAAAGTGGTTTGATCAATCAACTCTATGTTCGATCTGGCTTCCATTCTCCAACTGTTCAGTTTCTGAGAATTTTCAAATTCTTCAAAAATTTGGCTAACACCCTAAATTTTCGAAAAATTTCGCCATAACCTCCCCTGCACCGGGAGCATCGGGGAATTTCAAATAGCTTCCCCGGTCCTTCTAATCTCAAAAAGAAAAAGAAAAAGCCAAGCGGCTAGCCAATAGGCTCATAAAATCATCATCACCCAAACAAAACAGTAAATTATGTAGTAAACATGTACCTATTTGTCGGGCAAACAAATTTTATTCTTTGCTCTAGCCTCCTTGCTATGACCTGTTCAATGTAAGTATATGTATATGCAAGCAAATGCGACCAATTTTCAATATAAGTCAAAATTCGGTTCAATTAGGCATAATGGTTAAAAATTATCAAACAAATAAACAAACAACACAAACATCAATCAATTAGTGAATTAGAGTTTCAAATTCATAAATTTTGATATATATATATAAAAATCATGTTTTTGATGCCAATTCACAACAATGTGTCTATCTATATTAGTTTTGGTTCTCACACCAGTCTAATGGAAATATATAGAAATCACACCTTCGAAATTCGAATATGAATACTGATGATGATGCACCATCATCAGAATCATCCCCGGATATCTAGAATGTGATTCTATATCTACCCAGTATATTAAAACTTCGAATATACGTTCATGACGCGTATATACAAAACTTTTATATACTGGATTGCCCATATCAATATAAATAAATATTCAAATACGTATAAAGCAATTTAAATTTTAAAACAAAATTGTTTTCATTTGAAAATATACTCTTCACACTCGTTCTAGGATACTACTGATCCTATCTCTAACGAGTCATTCTAATTGGATATTACTAATCCAATATCTGATGAATTCTTTCGTATGGTTCTAATGTGTCTTGTTCTCGAGCTCTGTAAACCAAAGCTCTGATACCAAAACTGAGACGACCCGAACTTCCCCGGTATGGAAAGCACGGATAGAATTGAGGACAAGACAAAATAGAACGCATACAAAAGAACATTTCATTGTATATTACCACTATGCCATCAGATACAAGAATATACAGAGTATAAATGAATAAATTACATTCGATAAATATCAGAGATTACAATAAATTACATTGCAGCGGAAAAATATATAAAACACAACTAGAAGTAATGCACGGATACAGAGCTTTCCGAGCATCGTTCCAGCTGTAAATCAGGACCCTGTGAATATAAATATGCAAAAACCAAAACTACTAGCTGCCCGTGCGGAAAATAGGGGCACCCAGTGTTTAGGTTAAAACAATAAACTCCAGGTCAGTCATGTGACTGGTGTGAGAACTAAAACAGTTATTAATATTGGTTTTAAAGTTAGGTAAATCAAGGGACCACGCCGTATAACACAGAACAGGCCTCCTCCCAAGAATACCAGTGCATAGAACAAACAGCGCAATGCTAAATAAAGAAAAATGAAGCTGTTATAAGACCCAGGTCCCATCACACAATGCAACGCAAGCCGGAGGATAGGGTTTTCCCTTATAACAGCCAAAGCATGCTTGATACGTTCAAATCACATTATTTGATACTATTATAAGTGTATAGTGTCAAAACAATTTTCAATCATAAATATCAATCATAGGCGGCATGGGTACCATCTATCATGTCGCCATACTAGTTCTACAATTAAAACCGCAATACACGTATTGGAAATTGGATTTCTGTCATGAGCCGAGGCAAGGGGCAAGCTCCTCTCCGCGTTCAAGACACTCTAGCAAATGCCTCGGGACCGCACACAGCAATCCCCTGGATCCTCCAAGGCCGGTCCTCTCTAACTTTTGAGGATTGGCAATTCCTGAACACACGTTTCCCGGTCCTTACAGACCTATATCCGAGGCGCCTCGTATCCAACAACCACACGGGTGAAAAGTATATAAATGTCAGGGCTGGTAGGTCACTGACACCACCCTAGCTAGAAAGAAACGTCGTGCACTCCTTGGGTCCGTATCCCGTTTTTGACTCATACCGAGGTGTGAGGCTCGCGAATTCACGTTATACACAAAGCTACGCCACACAGGCCGTGCTTTGATCATCAACCACAAGACTTTGCTTTTCAACAGAATCCTTGATCAATTGCCACTTACGCGTGCCACACTGGCAATTTACTCCATGCGACTGATGTCCATCGATATACAACCTCTGAGCTCGTACGTCTCAGAGAAGGGCGTTAAGCAAGAGAATAAATTCTCCGCCGCCAAACAGATGTATATTTAATAGAGATCAATCAACACAGAATAAAATCCAATGTCAGACACACAATCCATTTACAAGTTCGTTCTGGGTCTGAACGAAACCGGAGGCACTTTCCTCGCATATCCATCGATCTCCAAGTACGTCTGGACGATCACCAACTGTTTCCCTCATCCTAGGTGTACAGCCCAATCAAGATCATTAGTAATCACCCAAACGATGTGAAGACTTCCGGTCTTCAACCACCGTCTTCATCTTCGACATCTCGTCGAATCGGTTATTCAGAATGGGTATAAACCCGGCCTTTCTGAATAACCCACGTATATAATAAACGAATGTTACACAAACACAACAAACATCTCATTCCAATTCAAAATATTCTTTTATTCACAAAATCACATTCTTAGGGAAAGGTTCCCATTAATTTTATCCAAGATAAATTCTTCTAAATTTATTCTTTGATCTTCCTTTGGATATCATTTCAAACTAGTCGGGATTAACGAACCACACCGAAGTAATTATTTATTTTATTTCCCAATCCCAACCTATATATCCCATGGAGAAAAACTGGTAATACTCCATATCTAACACCACGGTGTTATCGGTAAAATTAATTACCATCCCACGTTCAAATCTAATTAAGGATTTAACTATCGCTTTGGAGCAAAACTGGTGATACTCCACTCTCGACCACTTTTCAGATTTGATAATTTAAATTATCAATTCACTTTTCAATCTAATTAAAGATTCATTAAAACTCCACTTAGCTTTAATCTTTTCAAAAAAAATATCCTGTCTTTAACTGGGTTAAAGAACCAATGTCATTTAAAACACGATTCACGATAAACCCAAATCACATTTGATATTAAATACAAGGCTCTGAATAGAACATATACCGGCTTATATTCAATATCAAATTCTGAAACCAACAAATATCGTATTGGAAATAACGATATAAAATATATCTTTCAAATTCCCATAACAATATCTGTATAGTCACGAAATCCAACATCGAAATATTCCGAAGATAATTTTGATTCAACTCCCGTCCCATCCACGTATTGGGAATATTGATTATTTTCAAAATCACCTTCAAATTCAATTTATTTATTTCAAAAATAAATTGATTTTAATTCTAGTTCAAAACTAGTTCGTTTCGATAAAAATCTATTTTTATCTTTTCAAATGTGGAATTTCTCATCCCAGTTCTTTCCAATTCATATATTATGATTTTACACCAATTATAGATATTTTTAATAACTTTATCAAGGCCTGTACGGTCGATTTCCAACAATGGCCATCGAACTGCACTTACAGCGACCTTTTTCGAATTGGATTTGGACATAATTCCAAATCCAACCATTAGATTTCAAATTTATAATATTCATTGGAAAGTTCTTTTCGATACGAACCCAACGGTTCCGGTTTTAGGAGAATCCGACGGTCGGATCTCCCGTAATGTCAATTCGAAGTTAATGGTTGAAATTCACGAACTGTCGCAGCGCGGCGCGTTCTATTCAGGCCATTATATATATAATATATATATATATATATATATATTATATATATTTCGTCGATTTCCTTTTTAAAACGTATTTTATAAATCGTTTTAAATTCGTTTCAAAAAGAATTTCGACTTCATCTTCAATTTCAAATCGATTTGATTTCAATTCAATTCGAATTCATTTCAATTTCTATTCAATTTGAATTCAAATTCATTTACGTTTTCTATTCAATTCGAATCGAGTTCAATTTCTATTCAATTCGAATCGGGTTCATTTTCTATTCAATTCGAATCGAATTCATTTTCTATTCGATTCGAATTCATTTCAAATTGATTCAATAAAATTTCAATTTTCATTTTTATCTAATTCAATTTGAATTTCATTTCAAAATATTAGATTTTGAAATCACTTTTCAATATTCATTGCAAAACGAATAAAATCGATATAAATATTGTTCACGTCAAAATAGCGCAACTCTAATCAACACGGCTTTATATATTTCAATAAATCCGTTATTCTATTCAACAAATGAATATATATTCTATTCAACACATGAATCTATATTTCTTCCAACACACGACTATTTTTGTTATGTAAAATATTTTATAAAACTATGGTATCTATCGTTTGATTTTAATTAGACTCCACCGTGAAGTAGTTCTAATTTTAAATATGATAAAGATGTAAATTTCATTGTATAAAATATTTCACTCAACACATGAACATCGTCAACACATGACTATTTTTATATTCAACACATGAATTTTCTTTTATAATATTCATTGTTGTCCCCATTGGAATGAGGCCCAATCAATCACCATATAACGTTAATTATATGGATTCTATACAACACATGTATATAATAGCATTGAAAAATAATCAACCATCAACCAAAGTGCAATACACTGTATAAGCATCAAATATAGATATCTAACGCTTATAACAGCCTGTCAATCAATCGATCGACATATTTAATCAATCAGGATGAGTGAACTTCAAATTTCATCCCAACACCCGTGTGGGGTTTCAAACAATCAAACACAGATTTTATTTGTGCAGTTGGGCGATGTGTAAAATTTATCGACCCAATCGATATCAGTCAAATCAGTGTATATAAACAAATCGGCCGATTTGTTTATAAATATTTATTTATTCACTTTCACGTTAAAAATTATATTTTAAAATATGGATATTCTATTCGGTTTATTTATTCAATAAAATGATATTTTTATTTTTCCCACATATTTTGGGAAATTTCGGCGGCATAACGGCACGATACTAGAAACGGGACGAGGCCTAGCCTTATCCCCGGTCTAGTGAAGGCCCACGCCATTCACACATCAATCAAATCCATTCCATTTCACCAAACAATTCAATTCAAACCAATTAGACCAACCAACTACACAACCAAACAATTTAACAAACAAGCCATCCGTGGTCTGTGGATGACGGGTGTCGGGTGCTACTAAGCACCGTCTGCATCCTAGTATATATATATAACTAGAAAAAGAAATTTAGAGTGAGAAGTTCTCACCGAAAGCTATCCAATAACACGACTCTTCATTTATAGAAATCTTCTTCATTCTCGCCTTTTTATCATCTTCATTGCCCGTAGTCACTACATATATAAAAATCACACATTTTTATATTTTGATGTCTTTAAAATAAAAATCACATTTTTATTTATTCACTTTCAATTTAAAAATCATATTTTTATAATCACTTCATATATTTAAAAATCGAATTTTTACTGTGCTATTCAATATATAAAAATTCTATTTTTTCACCGCTACTGTATAGATAAAAATTCTATTTTTACACTGGTGTTCACATAATAAAGATTATATTTTTATCATGCTATTCTCTATATAAAGATTTCGCCTTTTCAAATATAAAGATTTCGCCTTTTCAAATATAAAGATTTCGCCTTTTCGAATATAAAGATTTCACCTTTACAAATATAAAGATTTCACCTTTACAAATATAAAGATTTCACCTTTACAAATATAATCTAAAAATTATATTTTTCTCCCTTCTACATTATAAAAATTATATTTTTTTTCTCGAAGTAAAAATCATATTTTTACTTCACTACTCATCTCAAAATATCGTTTTTTCATATTTAAAAATATCGTCTTTTCATATTTAAAAATATCGTCTTTTCATATTTAATCTTTATTTTGCTACACATATAAAGATGTTATTTTTAATATTCCTATCATGTAAAAATTATATTTTTACTTCTCTACATAAACAAAAATCATATTTTTACATCTTTTATATAGTAAAGATTATATTTTTAATACTTTAAAAATTTAAAAAATCATATATTCAACCTCTTCATATAAATAAAAATCGCATAAATGTTAATCAAGGTTCCAACATAAATAAAACTGTAAAGAAAATAAATTGCAAATTAAAACTCACTGATTAATTACATAAAAATAAAATAGAAGGGGGCTTACAGCGTTTTGCAGAGGAGGGGGACTGCGCGGGCGGAGTGGTGGTCGGCGTCGAGGGTCGGGGTTAGGGTTTCAGGGGCGGCGGTGGCGGGTTGTGGCGTGGAGGAGGAAGAGGCGCGGAAGAGGGATAATCGGGAGATGGGAACGAGGAGGAGGGTCTGCGAAGGGGAGGGAAGGCGGCGCCTGGCCTGCGGCGGCGCCAGGAGGCTGGGCGGCGGCCTCCTCCGTCTTCCGTCGATCGCTTTTTTTTTTTCGTTTTGAATCGATCTGAAGGGGGGGGGGGCAGAATGAATTAAGGGGAAGGGAGAGAGAAAGTTTATTTTTAATTAATTTATTTTCAAAAAGTTGACTTTTACATACGACCTCTAAACGAGGCCCACCGCCTGTCGTCTATAGCGTTTTACCCCCATTCCGAACACAATGGGATATGTATCGTAGGCTGATTCGACTGTTTGAATCAGTTTCCGTTAAATTTACATTTAAATCACTATATTGAATTTTAAACGTACATTTCAAATTACCGGGGTCACATACGAACTTTTAAAAATTCTAGAAAAATATTTTCTAGCTTCGTATTGACGATACGGTCCTAACAAAACTAGTTTCGTCGAATTCTGAGACCGTTTGAAAAATGACCATTTTCCAGTCGATTAAAATCAACTAAAACTGGTCAAACGCGTTTTCCTTTGTCACGCTCACATATTGATTCGAAAAATATGAAATTTGGAATCTAGCAATAATTTGACATCACGGATCCAACAAAACTGGTTTCGTCGAAATCCGAGGTCATTTGCAAAATTCCTATTTTTAAGGGCCTGAATTCCATACCGACTATTCAGAATTTTCAATTGGACATATCTTTTGATTCCCGCTATGAAATCTTGATTTTTCGGATTCTTTGGAAAGATATTATCAATTAGATCCTATTATTTTTGGTTTCGCTAAAATCCGGATTGTTTTGCACCCGGTACATTCAATTGAAGTTTGAAATCGAATTATCGAACTACCGCGCCATTTTCAATTCCTTTTATAATTATATATAATTATTTATATTCTAACGACGACGTATATAATATATACGTTCGAATTATATTCAAAATAAATTTCTCGTCGATATTATTTAAAATAACTCATTTTAAATGTTCAAAATTCGTTAAAATTGCCAAAACAAAAATTTTAAACTGGCCCAGATTTTCGGGTTATTACACCGTCATGCTGCTGAGGAAAGACTAGGAATAGCCGTCAAAATTGAGAGACGATTAGGAGACAATTCAAAAGCTTAAAGCAACGACAACTAAATCAAAACAACGCCTACAACAAAGGATAGCATCTCCAAATTCAGAATTCAGATTCCTGAATTGAAGATTCGTCATACGTTGTAAGTAAAGTGCTATTCCGATGTGAATGAATAATTGTGTTTTGATTTGTGTAAAATGAGAAATAGAGTTGTACTTAATTTGTGGTGATAATAATTCATAATTGTATGTTGCTATGATTCTAATCGATTTGGGATTTTGTGGTATAACGATTGGATATTTGCAAGTATGTGATTCATGTTGAAAGTTAACAACTACATGTTTGTGGTAGTTTATTACAACACCTATTGGATAATTGCAAGTATATGATTCGTGTTGAAAGTTAATGACTATATGTTTGTGGTAGTTTATTTGAAATTCATGCGAGTATATGGTTCACTATTATGCCAACATGATGTATATTTTTATGATCATTTTTAGTGTAATTGGATCCATTTGAGTATTATGATTCATATGAATTTATGTTGGAATTGGCATCATGATTCAAGTGTAAAACCATACTTTTGTGTTAGTGACAAAAGTAAGCACCCTTGTGAACTTGTGTTGACTTTATGAACATGGCTAGTTTATGTTTGACTTTATGCCCAAACAAAATATGTTTTAGGCCTATGCTGTTATCAAAATTATATGACAATATATGCGACACATAATTAAGTTAGATTTACATTTCAATTGCAAGTTCACATGAATAGATTAAAAACCATGATTCATGTTTAGGTATGTTTTATGTCATGATTATATGCTATTACAATGCAAGTTCACAAGTGCCTAATTTATGTTAATTAGATCGTTATGTTGCAAGTTCATGCGTTCACGCTCCCCTTTTGATGTTACTTAGAATATATAAACACCATGTTCTAAGCCTCCCCTTTTTCATGTGGCTAAGTTGGGTTTAAATGTTAAACCCAACATATGTTATATTGTAGCGAACGTATAAAACGGGGGTAATGACGTTTGGGTTAAAATATAAACATATGTGTTGGCATGTTTGACGCATGCCAACGACCTTGAAAACAATTAAGCGGTATGAATTAATTTTACCCAATAAAGATGAATTTGAATAATGGGCCGCAAATATTTACATATAAAAAGAAAAGAGACAAAATATGTAAATTTAGAAAATACGATGTGTTTAACCCGAGGTTGGATTGAGTTGTGATGTAAACCTGCCCGGAACCACCCGGCTGTCTAGTAGTCACAACAATACCTATCCAATGTGGGTGGTTAAACATGGAGCCCAGTAAAGACCCAAGGTTAGACTGAGTTGTGACGTAAGACTGCCCGGAACCAACCGGCAACAGGCAGTCACAACAATACCTGTCTAATGTGAGAGGTCGAGGCTTTAATAAGACAATTAAGGCTGAGTCAGGATTGATAGGATTAAGTAAATTGAATTAATACTTAATCAAAATGGAACATGCTAAACTATACAGACTGATTGGGGGTTAGGTTTACAAAACACTTAACGAACTTAGCATGTTGGCTAGAAATAGAAAACCTAGTAGGAGGGACCCTTTTCAGTAGTAACCCTACAAGGTGTATCAGGATACCCTGAACTAGGCAGGGTGGGGCACGATTACTGGGCTGACTGTAAGAGGTCAAATCGACGGCGGTGGTGCAACAGTGTAGGTTCTAACGGGGTGCGGGCGTGCACACACTCCGGCGCAGAAAAATAAGGCACTGAGCACCAGTAGTATACCTGTGCATTCTAGAACTGTGTCTGGCCGCCACCATGGGACTTGATACACCCCATGGTGGGAGCAGCATAGGTAACTACAACAACGGGGGCCGTACGACACATGTAACCATGCGAGTAGGAGCCGATCATTAGAAATGGATCATTTCACCCTGATTATGGGGTGCCTGTTGGGAACTAGTTTATATGGGTACAAAGATTAATATGGGGTATGATAGTATATTCGACTCTAGACAACTTAACTTAGTTTATGGTGCTTTCCCATTTCCAGTTTATACTTATCATGCCCAATTCTTTATTCATAGACTGAATAGTCCTAGACTGACTCAGGCTTTATGTCTGACTCTACTTTTCTTTTGTCTTCTTTTCTTTCGTTTCCCCCCTCCCAGGTCCACAGGGAGGGAATATCGCAGCTTGACCAGTTTACATCCAGCTTGAAGAGAAAGAATGTATTGCTTGGATCTCTTTCTGTAACGACCCGTATTCTACGCATCATAGGATCGTAGGATATTTATTTCTTTCACATACGAAGTCGTATGGTCATGCAACTTTGGGAGACGACTATTGGGGTCATTTCCCATGTTCATGATTTTTCCCGATTTTTAAATGACCATTTTACCCCCTAGTTGGCACTGTTTTGGCCATAACTTTTTACTGGTAATGAATTTTGACCTGAAACCACTTCCATTGGCTCCGGATGATGGTTTCTCTTTCCGTAGAGTGGTCACATTAGCCAAACGGACTCACCGTTTGGGAGATATGGCTGAAACAAGTTTCAGATGGTGAAAAACAGCTTAATTGGGCTTAACCGGGTGATTAGCAGCTAGGCCCAAAGGGAAATTTCGGGATTAGGAGTTTAAAAGGGCTGTTAGGGTTTGGAGAATACCTTTTTCTCATTTTTCAGCCGTCACTATTCATTCCTCTTAACCTAGCCATGGCCTCCACTCTCTAAATCTCTTCAAAACACCTCTTAATCACTTTCTAATTGAAGATTAGGCTTAGCAAACATCAAATCAAGGAATATTAGCACGAGAACCGAGGTAGAGCTGCTGTGTAAGATTGGGAACAACACCAAATCAGAGGATATTTTAGTTTTGGGGTTTTAGTTGTGGCAAAGGTGAGTGATAGCATCGTTTTGACACTAATTACAGTTAATTAAGGGTGATTAGTGAAGATTAGCGAATTTATACACTAATAAATTCTGGAAAAATGTTTAGAAATTCTTAATTAATATTTTATGCTTCTGTTAGAAATTTGGTTCGATTTGATTAAGTTTTGTTAACCCTATGATTAGTTCTACTTAAACATGCTATGGGAAAATATGAAGTTTTAGTCACTTTTGATCCATTTTGATTCATTTGAATTGTTGTTTGCTGTTTGTGGTTGCTCTTACATATTGCTATAACTCTATGGTATGTTTTATGATTGATTAGAATAGTTAGATTGGTCGAAAACGCCGTCGAATGGCGTAGAAAGCTCGCTGGAAAGTTGCAGAAATGTGCAGGTTCCGAACCGGATCGGATCGGAGTAAGGGGTAGGATCGGATTTGTGAACTGACCGAGGGGATTCGAACTGGATGGGAACTTGTCACTGGAGGAGGCTTGGCGAGAAGGAAGGTCGTTTACTTAGAATTGGAGTGGACGAGGGGATCGGATCGGAACTATAAAGAGCGGACCGGATCGGAGTAGGTTGAAGAGCGGATCGGATCGGGGTAAGCTAGGGAGCGAAGCGGATCGGAGCAAATAAGGGGGTGGGATTGGATCGGGCTATGGAGCAGGACCGGATCGGAGTAGGCCAGGGGACGAGATCGGATCGGAGCAGGCAAGCTGGAGGAGGGACGAACCGAACCGACTGGAGCGTGACATCCGAACCGAACCGACGTCTAAGGGGAAGGATCACCGAACCGAACCACACGCAGGAATACACCACAGAGCATTGCACCGAACCGAACCGTGTTATACGTATATATATATATATATATATATATATATCCGAACCGAATCGAATTCAGGACCACTTCTATGCGACGACTCTTCTGAAGACCCACTCCAATTCGATCAAAACCCGAGATGCAAAGGAAGTCCAAATGGGAAGTTAGAGCTCAAGATTTAGATGGGAATCAACGAGTTCGCTTCATGATTGGGCTTTGCTGCGGGACGCGTGTTAAGGGGTTATCGATGTCTATAGTTTTGGACCACTATGGTAGGAGGTACGAAGGCGGATTCAGGGCCATTATGGCATTGGTAGGACCAAGGGCTACGACCAATGTGGTGGGTCATTGAAATGTTTGGTCATGACTCCAAGTGTTTGGCTTGGTCACAGCAGGGTTTCTACAAGTCGGGATTCGTCGTTACCTCAATTTGTCTAGTGTTCCAAAGTGGTAGATATCGTACGCTTTACGCACTGAGTGAGAGATTTGAGGATGGTTGCTATGGATGATTTGTTTGCTATCATTATGACATACACACCCCACCCCTGTATTCTTACACTATTTATTATGGCACCTTAGAGTATTGTACGGTATGTGGTACTAACTCTTTGGTTGCAGGTTCAGGTATGGTTTAGTATACCTGTTATTATACTGTTTAGATGCTTATCGCTCATACCAGGCTTTATGTATGACCCAGAGTTTTATGTCTCCTCTTATTACTCTGGGTGCTCACACGAGCAGACTAGAGACAGGTTAGCTGGTGATGTACGGGTAGATGATCCGGAGACGAGCAGGAGGCTTCCACGTAATATACATAATACTCTCCCTGTATTGTTGAAGATCACTGCTTGGGCATTGGTGGTGCATCTTCTACTTTAGCTTTCTTTTGTTTAGAGACAATAAATTTGGAAAATTGTAATAAGCTGTATTTGAATTTCCGCTGCTCTGATGATTGATGTTGATTTTAGTTATCAGCTTATGCACTGTCTCACCTGTTTTATGTCAAGTATGTTATTATTATATTTTATTCCATGCGCTGTGAGATATTCTACAGGTTCCTTGATTAGTTCATTCCCTTCTTTCCTTTCTTTGGCGACCGTCCTGTGCTAATTGGACATGTGTACAGCGCACCTTTGGAGTAAATGTCGGTTGGTGCGGGGCGGGCCGTCACACTTGGTATCAGAGCTCTAGGTTGCGTAGTTAACCTAGGGAAATTATCAGGGAGAGATAATATACGTATACGAGAGAGCGTATTTGTGATTACTTTGGTTTTTAAAAGATATATATATATATATATTATTACTGGTTTAAGGATGAAGTCGTACTGCACTAGCACCACTATGGAGTCGTTAATCGTTTCCTTTTTCAGATTGACGATGAGCCGATATACTAGAGGTGCTGGTAGGGGAGCCAATAATGGGAATGCTGCTGACATGAGGACGATGTTTACTGATCTCATGAGAGAGATGCTTAGAGATGTGCAAAGGGCAGCTCCCAATGGTGGAAATGGTGGTGGTCCAATAGTGCAGGCGCCAAGAGTCGACTTCGCCAAGCTGAATAAGGATTATACTAGTCTTGGTGGGAAGCCGTTCCACGGAACGGAGTCAGCTACGGATGTTCAGGATTGGTTGGATAGTTGCGAACGTATCTTCGAGGATTTAGGTATCGAGGATGCGATGAAGAGAAAGCTAGCGTCCCGTCAGCTGCAAGGGCGGGCAATGAATTGGTGGAATGTTATAAAGGCAGCTACTCCCGAAGATCAGATTACTTGGGAACAGTTTAAGGCTCGCTTTAACGAGAAGTTCATTCCAGCTGCTCAGAAGTCAGTGCTGTTTAAGAAATTCTTGGAGCTCAAGCAGAATGGCAGAGCTGTCTTGGAGTATATTGCTGAATTTGACACTTTGTCAAAATATGGGTTATCTCTTATTGATACTGCCGAGAAAAAGAATGAGAAATTCATAACTGGTTTGGATCAGTACTTGGGGGAAAAACTTATTAACCACATCGATGAGACATTTGAGTCGATTGTGGGGAAAGCATTAAGATCAGAAAGTCTCTACCCTAAGCCGAAGACTGAGGTTGCATCCGCAGATGAGCCAAAGCCACAAGCAAGTGGTGGAGGAAAAGGTGGTTCCCAGAATAAGAGAAAGCAGAATCAGGCTAAGGATGGCCAGAAGAAAAAGAATAAGCAAGATGTGGAGTGCTTCAGCTGTGGTAAAGAAGGGCCATTATGCTAGTAATTGTCGGGCCAAGCCAGCGGACAGGAAGTGCTTCAACTGTGGCCAAATGGGACATCACAAGGACAAGTGTCCACAGCCCCCTAAAGAAAAGCAAATGGTGAAAGCCTACGCTCTTAATGCTATTCCTTCTTCGTCGAATGCCCCAACTGCGGCGGAGAAGGGAAAGAATGTCGTCATTCAAGGTATGCTTTCTGTTTATGACGTTCCTGTTAGAGTTTTGTTTGATACCGGAGCTTCCAGTTCTTTCATATCTAGTGACCTGGTAGATAGGTTGGGATTGGAGCCCGAGATTGTCGATAGACCTTTAGTGGTGACGAACCCGATTGGTGGTTCGGCTTGCCTTAGCATGATTTGTCGTAATGTGGTCCTATCGAGTCATGGATGCATGTTTGTTTGTGATTGCTTTGTTTTGGGCTTTACTGGGTTTGGCATTATTTTGGGAGTAGATTGGCTCCAAAGATACGGGGTGGTGGTAGACTATGAGGGCTTGTTGGTAACAGCTAGAGCGGATGATGGACGGAGGATAGTGTTTGGTGGTCTACCCAGTAAGGGGGTATTGGCTAGTTTTCTAAACTCCCTCGACATTCCGCATAGTGAGTTGTCAGGTTTGCCCGTGGTTGGCCAGTATCCGGATGTTTTCGAAGAAGTGACCGGACTTCCACCACACCGAGAGATTGAGTTTCGTATTGATTTGATAAAGGATGCCAGGCCTATAGTGATGCCACTTCGTCGTATGGCACCAAGGGAGCAGCGAGAGCTCGAGGTGCAAGTCAGCGATCTTTTGAAGAAGGGATTTATCAGAAGGAGTGTTTCTGAATGGGGAGCACCAGTTGTGTTTGCTACCAAGGCGGATGGTTCCCTTCGTTTGTGTGTAGACTACCGCGAGTTGAATAAAGTGACGAGGAAGAACAAGTATCCTCTACCGCAGATAGATGATTTGTTCGATCAGTTGAGTGGCGCGAGAGTATTTTCTCAGTTGGATCTCGCGACAGGTTTTCATCAGCTTAGAGTGGAAGCTGAGAGTATAGCTAAAACGGCATTTCGAACGCCGTCTGGATTTTATGAGTGGTTGGTCATGCCATTCGGGCTGACCAATGCCCCAGCATATTTTGTGGATCTTATGAATAGGGTATTCAGAGATCAGTTGAATAAGTTTGTCCTTGTGTTCGTTGATGATATTTTGGTCTATTCGAGGACAGAGGAAGAATACAAGGAACATTTAAGAGTAGCGATGGAGGTGTTGAGAAAACACCAATTGAAAGCAAAGTTTTCTAAGTGTCACTTCTGGAAGAGGGAAGTGAGGTTCTTGGGCCATGTTGTATCTGTTGGATCTAGATTAACCCTAGAGGGGGGGGGGGGGTGAATAGGGTTTATCACAGTTTTTAACTGAATTAAAAATTCTAACGAGATATTAAAATAATAAATAGATCACAGATTATAGCAGAAACAGAAATGCAGAAAGTAAATCACACACAGATATACCCAGCTTCGGCAAAACCCTGCCTACTGCTGCATTTCTAAGGTTTCTACTAGGTGATAGAACAGATCCCGCATACAAGACCATGTACACTCGCAAACCCTGCTCCTATTCTAACCCTACGCTCAAAATCCCTAGACTGGCCGATATCCCCTCGATCAGATTTTCCCGAATTACAACCCTGTAACCCGTATCCCAGAATTTTACAAACTCTGAATCTGACAGTCAACACGTGACTGATATCCTAGATTTTACAGACCTAGAACTGATTGACAATTTTTAAAACAAGTACAATAAAATAAACAAGAGAAATTTAAAATAGAAAAGCCCCTGGAGTTTTTAAAAAAAAAGGTCATCCCCTTTTCACATTAAAAAAAAATGGCCGGCCCATTTTCTTTTCTTGCTTCATTCTTCTGCCCGATTCCTCTTTTGTTCTGGGAAACAAAAATGGCGGCTAGGGTTTTCTGAAACTTCCCCAAATCGTGATGCAGTTGTTTGATTGTTGAAATTTGGCTCTGGAATTAAACTCTGGTGCTTCAATTAGGTGCTACTTCGTTGTTCGATTTGGTCCCTCTGTCTAGCGATCGAAAACTGTGAGTAAAAATTGATTTTGAATCTTTGTTGCTCTCGAATTCTTTTTGTATTTTTCGATCCTCTGCCTGTGATGAATTTGGTGTATAATATAGGATTACAAACCCTATAACTTCTCTGATTTCGCTATATGGCTTGGCTTGATTTCTCCTGATTTGTTGCGTGTCCCCTTTTGATAGCCACGACTTTGAAATGATGCGTGATTGTTGAATGCTGGAAATAAATTCTGAAATCATTAAGCTCTTTCCATAAAAAGTTGTGATTGAATTTGCATGAAATTCCATGATAGATGCTTGGAATAAAATTGGCTTTGAAAACAAATATTGGAAATTTCCTTGATTTAAAAACTGCCTTGAAATAACTCGGATTTTCTGAAAATCTTCTTGCCAATTTTACACTACTGTAAATCGGATGAAATTGATTTTCTTGTATTGTCACATTCCATATATGTTGGAGAGATTCCTGAAATGCATTTGAACCCCTTGTATGAATTCGGCTTTTATGTCCCTTGGCAATTCTGGAAATAAATCAAAAAAGAATTTTTGCCAAAACAAAAATTAATTTCTGATTTCTGATTTCTTGAATGGTGATTTCCAAAAAAAAACTTTTTCTCATGTATTCATCCATTCATTCAAACAGGAAACTAGTAACACCCTTTTGCATGCTGACAAACCTTTGGTAAAGTAGGAAACAAGAAATTTGCTTTTCTGCCCCATAAATGTTTGTTGAGACTTGCCATATACATTGCTGCGTCTTTGATTGCTTTGCTACTGGCCTTGTATATTTCACCTTTGAGACTTGACAAAAATGTTTGTTGCACAATTGAATTGAACTCACTTACTTGCATCTTTCTGTTACATGCATGATTTCTGGAGATCAACATCTTGTCTTGAACCTCCTGTTGCTTAAATATAGTTCATGTTGAGTTCGTTGTCTTCATGCTTTCACTTTGAGCTTGCTTGAGTTTCCCACTGCATTTACTTCTACATGTTCATTTATCATACTATTGCACTTGAACTGTCGAGACTTCACTCTTGACTTTGTCTTGTATTGTCAATGCATATACATACTCAACCATGCTGCAGTTGTACATTGACTTGAAACTTGTCTATATATATGAACCTGGTTTTGTTTGCTGGGCTTTACCTTGTGTAATGTTGAATGTGTACACATGAAAAAACTGCACCATACTTTTAAACTTCATGTACACCTATGCTTGACCACTTGTTTATGTTGTTTCACCATGCTTTAAAAACTGAATTTGTCATATTTAAAACTTTGATTTGTTGAAATGAATTTGTCGAGTCATCTTAGATACACTTGAACTATGAACCAAGCTTGCTCCATATGTTTGTTGTGCACTTGTTCATGTTGGCACAATTCTGTGCATATATTTTAATTTGTTTGCATGTTTGCTCGGCCCCTTGAACATGTTGTACATGAGTTTGCTGTTTCCTTTAAGCTGATGCATGCTGCTCCATTCTGAAACATTGCATTTGCATGAGTTTGTCTTTGCACTTTTTGCTTCATGCTCGAACCCAAAACTGCTGATTTCTGTGTTGTTACTGGCTCGACAATTTTGATATGTTTTGACCACTTTGACATGACACTTGCTGTTTCCTTTACTTTGACATTTCAGACTTGGTGGACTTGAAAAGTGTGATCTGTTATGATTTCCATCTTGTGTTTGCTGATCTGAAATTTTGCACTTCCATTTCTCTTTTGATTTTTTGACCTGTCTTGTATACTGAAAAAAATATCAGCAGACTGATTGTACTGTGTTGGGGCTGGTCAGAATCAGCAAACCAGTATGGTTATGTCGAGGTTGATCAGTGGGTACTGAAAATATATCAGATCAAGTCATGAAAGATGATGAGAAACACACCAGAAATCTGAGGCAAATAAATTTTTAAAATAAAAAATTATATCTGCAAGAATATGAAATTATTTTTGTTCTAGATACTGTGTGTGTGTTTCTGTATATGACAGGTATGAAGACTGGACTGACGGACAACAGTGAGCTGGACTGACAGTGAAGACTGTGAAGACAGAAGGCAAAAGACAGTTTTGTCAGCTTTTAACTGGAAATGAAAATGTAACTGAGTGAATGTATATTGAGTGTGAGTGTTGTAAATGAAGAAGTACTCAATGTATGAAGATTGTACTGATATGAAAAGTAACAGTGGAGTGTACAAATAGTGGAGATATAAATTTGTACTGTTTAAATGTTGAAATAAAATATTATATTTAAATAAAATACTGTGTTAATATTTGAATGTCTGTACAGTAGTATTTCACTTAAATATAAATATTATATTCTTGTTTAATGTGAATATAAAACAGTACAGTGACAAACACATTTAAGATAATATATACTTGTTTGTTATCATCAAACAAAAATCATATAATTGTTATATACAACTACGTTATATACAACAATCTCCCCCTTTTGATGATGACAAACAAATAAAAGATTTTGAATATAATAAATGTGTTTGTTCGTGAATATTTGAACTCCCCCTATTTAAATGCTCCCCCTACAACAGAAACTCCCCCTATAACTGTGCATGGGTGAAATGTATGAATAATAATAAATTTTCAAAATTAAAAATATTTATAACATATTCACTCATAAATCAAAATCTAATCCATTCTCCCCCTTTTGTTATCATCAAAAGGATACAGATTTTAAAATACAGATGAAAATTGACTAAAAATATAATTTCAGCTTAAGAGGAAGAACAGTCATCATAAATCTCAACCAGTCAAACAAAAATCATAATAAACTAAGAACTGGTGACATATTTCACATTGTAGAGAATGACGGATTTACGATGGATAAAAATGGAGAGTTTTATAAACAATTCATTTCCAATTATTTTCAAAGGATATTTATCAAAAAAAAAAATGATGGATTTGGACTATAATTAATAATTCAATTTAAGTGACAAGATCGAATAATCACAAATCCCAATACCTGTCAATCAACAAATCATAATACGTCATAAAATTTTAACACATTTCACAGATTAGAAGATGAATTGATAGGCTGGTTTTTACACTCAGAGGAGAATTTCAGATTTATTTATTTTTAGCACATTTTATTTATTTAAGAGCACACTGTCCACGCATAACCAGAGCTTGGATTTTTAAATGGGATCAGTCGCAACTTAAATTATAAGTTGTCTCTTAACCATGCATGACCAGAGCTTGGATTTTTAAATGAGGTTAGAGACACACTTATATATTTATTATATATATATTTATCATTTCAACTTTTAAAAAGAGAAAAACTCCTCGGTATATACAACCAATATGAATGATAGAAATGTGGTAGGTACAGAAATGGATTGTGAAATAAATTTCTAAATTAATAATATTATGAAATATGACCAACTGTACCGGGATTATTGAAAATTTTCAAATATCACTAATTCTGAATAAATAATATAGTCCCAACTCCATCACAAATATTTTCACTGTTTATTTAAAAACAATTTTATAAAAAATTAAACTCTCCACATTAATATAAAACATGATGGATGTCAGAAAGATGATAGATAAAGAAGATGATCGTGAAATTATTGCCAATTCAAAGATATTATAATAAATGTTCAACCATCATGAAAATCTACATAAAAATCTCCTCTTGTTATGAAATATACTGCAGTCACAATTCATCACAATTTCAAAATCTAATAATGATTTTGATGAATTATAAATACAGATTTCAATTTCTGAATGAATAATCAATAAATAATTTTAAAATTGAAAAACAATTACAAGAGAAATATGTTGATCTATACACGACAAGAGGGAAACAAAAAAAATATATACAGCAAAAAAATATGCAGCACTTCTAAACTGATACCACATGGTGTCTCTACAAAGTAAAAATTCAGAACAGATGGATGAAATAAATATAAGCACTTCTGATACCACTTGTTATCTCGCTCTTGAGAATTTTAAACACACCCCGGTGGCTAACATTGGTACCTCAGTCAACAGAAAAGACTTAATTTCAAAGCAAGCAACTCAAGCACACAAATTTCATTTATCAGAGCACGATAAGCCTTTGATACCAAATCAAGCAGTCCTCAAAAAAATATTTACAAATCAATTTCTTATAATCAGAGCAGCATGATTCCAAAACAAACATTTTTTGAAAAACAGTATCAGAGCAGCACAGAGAAATCAGTATCACAACAGACTTGTCAAGATGTTGGTCACATAAGGTGGTTCATGATCCAAGATTTGCAAATATACTCTATTTTAAATCATTTGAAGAAATGTGAAAGTATTAGGATTTAATGAATCAATCACACCAGGTTATATTTCAGATTCAAGATATGTGTGAGATCCAATAAATCAATAATTTCAAATGATTTTAAACAAACATATATTCAAATCAAATAATCATGAAATAACAATGATTTTCAAAGACCATTTTCAAAAAGAACATTTTCAAGAATTTCTCAAAACTATTTCCGACAAGCCCAAGAGAAATTTCAGGTCATTTACATCAAATTTGAAAATATTCATGATCGGGATAATTTATTTGAAATCACATGAATCAATGTAAAGTTTTGGGATATAATGAATCAGTCACACGAGATTGACAATTTCAAAAATAAGAGGTGTGTGATATTCAAAATATCTAGAATTTCAGATGATTTCAAACAAACATATTTCAATATAATGATCATGAATAAAGATGAATTCCAAGATGTATCACTGATACAAGCCAATCTGAAAATCAATGAGATTATCACAACTGATAAATAATAGAGTGTTGTAATGAGTATAATATTTTGAGCTTTTCTAAAATGAATTAGAATAAACTCAGAACAACAAAGGTGTGTGACATTTCATTAAATATTCAAATCTTCAAAAAATTTAGAATTCAAATTAACAGTGTTCAAGATATGATAAGAATACATCAACACTGTTATGAATTCAGAAATAAAAAAAATCTCAAAAACAATTGCAGATATTTACAAGATTAAATTCTGGATATGGAAATGATTAACACACGATGATTTTATACAAATAAAGCATATTTCAAGAAAGATCATGAATTCTGCAACTGGAAGTTAAGGAAGCCCAAGAAATTATAATGATATGACAGTGACAAATCAAACAAACAGAGAACATAAACAGAAGAGAGATAGAAGACGAAATAAACAAGAGATTAAAAACAGAGAATATTTACAAGGATAAGTTCAGAGATCATACCTGAAATCAGTGTAAACCAGAATCTCTAACTCAACAGATGTGGCTAAGAAACTGTGAATGATTTCAGAAGTATTGAGCAACTTGAATCCAAATCTCTTTTGCCTAGCAGTTCCTCAGCCTCCTCCGGTACCTAACAGATTTGAGAATCGAGTGGTCTAACAAAATTTGTAAAACCACTCCCAGTTTTGTTCACAACTTTAGGTACCCAGACTTGTCTGTACAACAAACCATTAGAATTAACTTTTGTACCCTTAGGAACCCAAATCGATTTGAATCTAACAAAACCCGTTTTATTTTTATTTGGGATCCAAGAATGTTTAAATGGTTTATTACAAAACAAATTCACATTTTGCTTTTGATTCAAAAATCCTTTGGAATTGTCAAAGTTCAAATTATCAAAACAACTATTTCCAAAGCAGTTTGAGGGACTTCTCAACTCATTTGAATTACGTTTTTCAAAAACATTATTTTTTCCAAAGCCGAGACCTCTTTTATTTCCATGAGAGAACTGATTATTCAAAAGCATATTCAAAGATTTTTCTCCGAAAGAAAAACGTTTCAGACTCAACTCATGATCATTGATTTTGGATTTCAGAAGATCATTCTCGTTTAAAAGCTTCTCAATTTTGCCTTTATATTCAGAAATCTCAGAATCAAAGAGCTTTTGTTTTTCAATTTCAAAAATCTTGAATTTTTCAATTTCTTTTTCAAGTTCCTTTAAAGCAGATTCTGATTTCAACAAATTTTCCATTTCAAAATTTTCATGTTCGAAATTAACCTTATCCAACTCCTTCTGCAAAGTGTTGTTTTCATGAATTAGCTCATCTTCTTGATTTTTCAAAATCAAAAATTCATTTTCAATCTTTCTAGAATTCTCATTAAGTTGAGCTAAATCAGTTTTCAAGTTAAAACAATTCTTACACTCAGAGTCTTCAAATTTTAATTTCAACACATTGTTATTGTGGGTCAACTCAGAATTTTCAGATTTCAAAGACTTGTTTTTCCGTTTGAGGCGATCAACGGTTCTTGTTAAATTATTACAAAGAGACATCAAATCTTCATATGATAAGTCCACATCGTCTGAGTCGTCATGAATAGCTCCAGCTAAGCACAGATCTGAATCTGAGTTGGCAGTTGAGAGTTTTGAACAGCTGTCAGATTTTCCATACAACGTGCTGAGAGTTTTCCAGATATCCTGCGCGGTTAAACAATGAGAGATAAATTTTAATCGATCATTATCAAGACAGGAATAAATAATATGCATGACGCGAGCATTTAAGACCTTATCCCTCTTGTCTAACAAGTCTCCCATATTTTCAATAATATTCCAATACTCGAATTAACAGATTTTAAATATAATTCAAAATTTGATTTCCATATTTGAAAATCTGTTCCATTGAAAATAAATGGGATATCACTGGACTGACTCTTAGAAGACTGACAGCAAGGGGAAAACATGATTCTAGAGTTAATCAAAAACCAGGCTCTGATACCACTTGTTGGATCTAGATTAACCCTAGAGGGGGGGTGAATAGGGTTTATCACAGTTTTTAACTGAATTAAAAATTCTAACGAGATATTAAAATAATAAATAGATCACAGATTATAGCAGAAACAGAAATGCAGAAAGTAAATCACACACAGATATACCCAGCTTTGGCAAAACCCTTAATATAGGATTTTGAAATCCTATAAAGGCTCTGATTTCGCTATATGGCTTGGCTTGATTTCTCCTGATTTGTTGCGTGTCCCCTTTTGATAGCCACGGCTTTGAAATGATGCGTGATTGTTGAATGCTGGAAATAAATTCTGAAATCATTAAGCTCTTTCCATAAAAAGTTGTGATTGAATTTGCATGAAATTCCATGATAGATGCTTGGAATAAAATTGGCTTTGAAAACAAATATTGGAAATTTCCTTGATTTAAAAACTGCCTTGAAATAACTCGGATTTTCTGAAAATCTTCTTGCCAATTTTACACTACTGTAAATCGGATGAAATTGATTTTCTTGTATTGTCACATTCCATATATGTTGGAGAGATTCCTGAAATGCATTTGAACCCCTTGTATGAATTCGGCTTTTATGTCCCTTGGCAATTCTGGAAATAAATCAAAAAAGAATTTTTGCCAAAACAAAAATTAATTTCTGATTTCTGATTTCTTGAATGGTGATTTCCAAAAAAAACTTTTTCTCATGTATTCATCCATTCATTCAAACAGGAAACTAGTAACACCCTTTTGCATGCTGACAAACCTTTGGTAAAGTAGGAAACAAGAAATTTGCTTTTCTGCCCCATAAATGTTTGCTGAGACTTGCCATATACATTGCTGCGTCTTTGATTGCTTTTCTACTGGCCTTGTATATTTCACCTTTGAGACTTGACAAAAATGTTTGTTGCACAATTGAATTGAACTCACTTACTTGCATCTTTCTGTTACATGCATGATTTCTGGAGATCAACATCTTGTCTTGAACCTCCTGTTGCTTAAATATAGTTCATGTTGAGTTCGTTGTCTTCATGCTTTCACTTTGAGCTTGCTTGAGTTTCCCACTGCATTTACTTTTACATGTTCATTTATCATACTATTGCACTTGAACTGTCGAGACTTCACTCTTGACTTTGTCTTGTATTGTCAATGCATATACATACTCAACCATGCTGCAGTTGTACATTGACTTGAAACTTGTCTATATATATGAACCTGGTTTTGTTTGCTGGGCTTTACCTTGTGTAATGTTGAATGTGTACACATGAAAAAACGGCACCATACTTTTAAACTTCATGTACACCTATGCTTGACCACTTGTTTATGTTGTTTCACCATGCTTTAAAAACTGAATTTGTCATATTTAAAACTTTGATTTGTAGAAATGAATTTGTCGAGTCATCTTAGATACACTTGAACTATGAACCAAGCTTGCTCCATATGTTTGTTGTGCACTTGTTCATGTTGGCACAATTCTGTGCATATATTTTAATTTGTTTGCATGTTTGCTCGGCCCCTTGAACATGTTGTACATGAGTTTGCTGTTTCCTTTAAGCTGATGCATGCTGCTCCATTCTGAAACAATGCATTTGCATGAGTTTGTCTTTGCACTTTTTGCTTTATGATCGAACCCAAAACTTGTGATTTCTGTGTTGTTACTGGCTCGACAATTTTGATATGTTTTGACCACTTTGACATGACACTTGCTGTTTCCTTTACTTTGACATTTCAGACTTGGTGGACTTGAAAAGTGTGATCTGTTATGATTTCCATCTTGTGTTTGCTGATCTGAAATTTTGCACTTCCATTTCTCTTTTGATTTTTTGACCTGTCTTGTATACTGAAAAAATATCAGCAGACTGATTGTACTGTGTTGGGGCTGGTCAGAATCAGCAAACCAGTATGGTTATGTCGAGGTTGATCAGTGGGTACTGAAAATATATCAGATCAAGTCATGAAAGATGATGAGAAACACACCAGAAATCTGAGGCAAATAAATTTTTAAAATAAAAAATTATATCTGCAAGAATATGAAATTATTTTTGTTATAGATACTGTGTGTGTGTTTCTGTATATGACAGGTATGAAGACTGGACTGACGGACAACAGTGAGCTGGACTGATAGTGAAGACTGTGAAGACAGAAGGCAAAAGACAGTTTTGTCAGCTTTTAACTGGAAATGAAAATGTAACCGAGTGAATGTATATTGAGTGTGAGTGTTGTAAATGAAGAAGTACTCAATGTATGAAGATTGTACTGATATGAAAAGTAACAGTGGAGTGTACAAATAGTGGAGATATAAATTTGTACTGTTTAAATGTTGAAATAAAATATTATATTTAAATAAAATACTGTGTTAATATTTGAATGTCTGTACAGTAGTATTTCACTTAAATATAAATATTATATTCTTTTTTGATGTGAATATAAAACAGTACAGTGACAAACACATTTAAGATAATATATACTTGTTTGTTATCATCAAACAAAAATCATATAATTGTTATATACAACTACGTTATATACAACAGTATCAGAGAATGGTATTGCCGTGGACCCAGCAAAGGTGGCTACGGTACAGGATTGGCCTACGCCCAAGAATGCAACAGATGTAAGGAGTTTCTTGGGGTTAGCTGGATATTATCGTAAGTTTATCCAAGGTTTCTCTAAGTTAGCAGCACCATTGACCCAGTTGACCAAGAAGAATCAAGCTTTTGTCTGGGATGAAAGGTGCGAGAATGCATTCAAAAGTCTAAAGGACAAGTTGACGAGCGCACCAGTGTTAGTCATTCCTAAAGGGGATGAAGAGATGACGGTATACACGGATGCCTGTGGTACCGGACTGGGTGCTGTATTGATGCAAGGTGGTAGGGTTGTAGCTTATGCAAGTCGGCAATTGAAACCGCACGAGAAAAGATACCCTACCCATGACTTGGAATTGGCAGCGATCGTGTTCGCGTTAAAGATGTGGAGACACTATCTCTTGGGAGAAAGATTTGAGTTGTTTACAGATCATAAGTCGTTGAAGTATCTCTTCTCCCAGAAGGATCTAAATCTCCGGCAACAAAGGTGGTTAGAATTCTTGGCTTCCTATGATTTCGACATCGCATATACACCGGGAAAGGGCAATGCGGTGGCTGATGCATTGAGTAGAAGACATGCCAGCTTAGGGGCTATGTTCCTTGAATGGAAGCAACTGGAGTATATCGCGGGGTTTGATTTCAGACCAAAGTGCGAATTGGATCCAGAAATGTTAGCAAGTTTGACGATCAGACCCACTTTGATTGAGCGGATCGGCTCCAGTCAGAGGGACGATCCTAACCTATTGGAAATCATCTCCAAGTTAGAGATGTGTGTCGATGAGGAGATGAACAAGTATGGGCTTGATCGAGATGGATGGCTTAGAAAAAATGGAAAGCTTGTTGTACCTAATGTCAATGGATTGAGAGATGAAGTGCTTAGAGAATGTCATCACTCAAAGCTGACTATACACCCCGGTGGTAACAAGATGTATCGAGATATGAAGCAGACTTACTACTGGGAAGGGATGAAAAGAGACGTTGGGAAGTTTATATCCAAATGCATGAATTGTCAGCTAGTTAAAGCCGAGAAAAAGAAGCCTAGTGGGTTGTTGCAGCCATTAGAAATTCCCGAATGGAAATGGGAGCAAGTCTCGATGGATTTCATCGATGGTTTACCAAGGACCAGATCGGGACATGATAGCATTTGGGTAATTGTGGATCGATTGACTAAGAGTGCAAAATTCATACCAGTCAAATCGACCAGAACGGCAGCTAAATTAGCAGAACTGTATATGAAGTGGGTAGTGAGATTTCATGGAGTACCTAAAAGCATTGTGAGCGACCGAGACCTGTTGTTCACTAGTGGGTTTTGGAAGAGCTTGCAAGAGGCTCTAGGGTCAGAGTTACATCTCAGTACCGCATATCATCCTCAGACCGACGGTCAGACGGAGAGGGTGAATCGTATTTTGGAATATCTCTTGAGAGCGTGTATATTGGATTTTGGTGGATCGTGGGATGACCATTTGCATCTAGTAGAGTTTGCATATAATAATAGCTACCAATCCAGTATTGGTATGGCTCCGTTTGAAGGTTTGTACGGAAGACCGTGCAACTCACCATCATGTTGGATATAGACTGGCGAAAAGTTTATGCTTGGACCAGATGTGGTGAGGGAAACTTCAGATAAGATCAAGATCATTCAACAACGAATGAAGGCAGCCCAAGATAGGCAGAAAAGTTATGCTGATAAGAGAAGAAGAGACTTAAAATTCTCCGTTGGTGACTTGGTGTTTGTCAAGATTTCTCCGTTGAAGAGCATAATACGATTTGGCAGGAGAGACAAGTTGGCACCAAGATTCGTTGGCCCATTCCCTGTTCTTGAGCTAGTCGGGAATTTGGCATATAGAATTGACTTACCAGAGAAGATGGCGGGAGTTCACGACGTATTTCATGTTTCCCAACTAAGGAAATTCGTTCACGACTCAGATATGACTATTTCACCTGATCAGTTAGAGGACTTCGAAGTAGAACCCGAGGCGGTTGGGAACCGCAAGCCGGCCCGTATTGTCGAGCACGACATGAAGCAACTTCGAAGGAAGGCGGTGAAGCTAGTCAAGGTTCAGTGGAGCGAGGACGAGAATGATTGTACTTGGGAGACAGAGGAGAACATTAGGAAGACACACCCAGAACTCTTTGCCTGGTAAGATTTTGACTTCGATTTAGTTTTCCGCATGCTAGGATAGGCTTGTTTGCTTGTTTTGCATGTTTGATTGTTGTATGTGGTTGTTAGGCATGCGGGATCCTTTGTATGTTTTTGGTTAAGGAATTTCGGGGGCGAAATTTCTTAAGGGGGGGAGAGTGTAACGACCCGTATTCTACGCATCATAGGATCGTAGGATATTTATTTCTTTCACACACGAAGTTGTATGGTCATGTAGCTTTGGGAGACGACTATTGGGGTCATTTCCCATGTTCATGATTTTTCCCGATTTTTAAATGACCATTTTACCCCTAGTTGGCACTGTTTTGGCCATAACTTTTGACTGGAAATGAATTTTGACCTGGAACCACTTCCATTGGCTCCGGATGATGGTTTCTCTTTCCGTAGAGTGGTCACATAAGCCAAACGGACTCACCGTTTGGGAGATATGGCTGAAACAAGTTTCAAATGGTGAAAAACAGCTTAATTGGGCTTAACCGGGTGGTTAGCAGCTAGGCCCAAAGGGAAATTTCGGGATTAGGAGTTTAAAAGGCTGTTAGGGTTTGGAGAATACCTTTTTCTCATTTTTCAGCCGTCGCTATTCATTCCTCTTAACCTAGCCATGGCCTCCACTCTCTAAATCTCTTCAAAACACCTCTTAATCACTTTCTAATTGAAGATTAGGCTTAGCAAACATCAAATCAAGGAATATTAGCACGAGAACCGAGGTAGAGCTGCTGTGTAAGATTGGGAACAGCGCCAAATCAGAGGATATTTTAGTTTTGGGGTTTTAGTTGTGGCAAAGGTGAGTGATAGCATCGTTTTGACACTAATTACAGTTAATTAAGGGTGATTAGTGAAGATTAGCGAATTTATACACTAATAAATTCTGGAAATTTTTTTAGAAATTCTTAATTAATATTTTATGCTTCTGTTAGAAATTTGGTTCGATTTGATTAAGTTTTGTTAACCCTATGATTAGTTCTACTTAAACATGCTATGGGAAAATATGAAGTTTTAGTCACTTTTGATCCATTTTGATTCATTTGAATTGTTGTTTGCTGTTTGTGGTTGCTCTTACATATTGCTATGACTCCATGGTATGTTTTATGATTGATTAGAATAGTTAGATTGGTCGAAAACGCCGTCGAATGGCGTAGAAAGCTCGCTGGAAAGTTGCAGAAATGTGCAGGTTCCGAACCGGATCGGATCGAAGTAGGGGGTCGGATCGGATTTGTGAACTGACCGAGGGGATTCGAACTGGATGGGAACTTGTCATTGGAGGAGGCTTGGCGAGAAGGAAGGCCGTTTACTTAGAATTGGAGTGGACGAGGGGATCGGATCGGAACTATAAAGAGCGGACCAGATCGGAGTAGGTTGATGAGCGGATCGGATCGGGGTAAGCTAGGGAGCGAAGCGGATCGGAGCAAATAAGGGGGTGGGATCGGATCGGGCTATGGAGCAGGACTGGATCGGAGTAGGCCAGGGGACGAGATCGGATCGGAGCAGGCAAGCTGGAGGAGGGACGAACCGAACCAACTGGAGCGTGACATCCGAACCGAACCGACGTCTAAGGGGAAGGATCACCGAACCGAACCACACGCAGGAATACACCACGGAGCATTGCACCGAACCGAACCATGTTATACGTATATATATATATATATATCCGAACCGAATCGAATTCAGGACCAATTCTATGCGACGACTCTTCTGAAGACCCACTCCAATTCGATCAAAACCCGAGATGCAAAGGAAGTCCAAATGGGAAGTTAGAGCTCAAGATTTAGATGGGAATCAACGAGTTCGCTTCATGATTGGGCTTTGCTGTGGGACGCGTGTTAAGGGGTTATCGATGTCTATAGTTTTGGACCACTATGGTAGGAGGTACGAAGGCGGATTCAGGGTCATTATGGCATTGGTAGGACCAAGGGCTACGACCAATGTGGTGGGTCATTGAAATGTTTGGTCATGACTCCAAGTGTTTGGCTTGGTCACAGCAGGGTTTCTACAAGTCGGGATTCGTCGTTACCTCAATTTGTCTAGTGTTCCAAAGTGGTAGATATCGTACGCTTTACGCACTGAGTGAGAGATTTGAGGATGGTTGCTATGGATGATTTGTTTGCTATCATTATGACATACACACCCCACCCCCGTATTCTTACACTATTTATTATGGCACCTTAGAGTAATGTACGGTATGTGGTACTAACTCTTTGGTTGCAGGTCCAGGTTCAGGTATGGTTTAGTATACCTGTTATTATACTGTTTAGATGCTTATCGCTCATACCAGGCTTTATGTCTGACCCAGAGTTTTATGTCTCCTCTTATTACTCTGGGTGCTCACACGAGCAGACTAGAGACAGGTTAGCTGGTGATGTACGGGTAGATGATCCGGAGACGAGCAGGAGGCTTCCACGTAATATACATAATATTCTCCCTGTATTGTTGAAGATCACTGCTTAGGCATTGGTGGTGCATCTTCTACTTTAGCTTTCTTTTGTTTAGAGACAGTAAATTTTGAAAATTGTAATAAGCTGTATTTGAATTTCCGCTGCTCTGATGATTGATGTTGATTTTAGTTATCAGCTTATGCACTGTCTCACCTGTTTTATGTCAAATATGTTATTATTATATTTTATTCCATGCGCTGTGAGATATTCTACAGGTTCCTTGATTAGTTCATTCCCTTCTTTCCTTTCTTTGGCGACCGTCCCGTGCTAATTGGACATGTGTACAGCGCACCTTTGGAGTAAATGTCGGTTGGTGCGGGGCGGGCCGTCACACTTTCGTTTTGGACTATGGCTTTGGACAGCAATTATGGGACATATGCCGTTTACTTATGTTTTTATGCTTCTTTAAATAATGAAATCAAGACAGTTATGAAAATGTAATGTTTTAGGAAGTATTGTAAGACAATTATGACATGGTTTGTGTAACACGTATTTTGTTGAAATAAAAAATGCTGTTGTTTTCCGCTATTCAAAAATATATGTATTTATATTTGTCTTGTGTATCTGTGACTTATACTTATAAACCTCCACCAAAATTAGGGCATTCCCTTCGAGAGTGACCCTAACGGAGGTGGGGTGTTTCAGGGCTGTGGGGCGAAGTCGAGCTCGACGGAGGTGGAGCTGGGGAGGTGGATCGGCATTCAACTAGGGGGGAAGGGCCTTGAACGGCGGCTGGAGAGGAAGGAGGAGGTGGGGTCGGTGGCGCCGATGAGGGAGGTTCGCGAGGGTAGAGGGGGAGCTGATCGGAGAAGGTGGCGAGGGAGGAAGAGAAGGGGGAGGCGCTGCCTCCTGGCGGCGGCGATCGATCGGGGGCGCCCCTAAGGCTTGTCGCGTTCATTCATTTTTTTTCTTTTTTTTTCTGTCGATTGAAATGAAAAGGAGGAGGGAGAAAGGAAAAAATATATATATTCATTTATTTAATTTTAAAAAGTAACTTTTTGTCTCGACCTCCAAACAAGACCCACCGCCTGTCGTCCATACCTAATTACCCCCATTCCGAACACAATGGAATATGTATCGTAAGCTGATTCAATCGTTTCGACCAGTTTTTGTCAAAATCAAAATATAACTCTATATATTGAATTTGAACGCGCATTTCAATTTACTGGGGTCACATACTAACTCGAAAAATTCCAAAAAAATATTTTCTAGCTTCGTATTGACGATACGGTCCTAACAAACTAATTTCTTCAAATTTTGAGACCGTTTGAAAAATGGCCATTTTCCAGTCGATTAAAATCAACTAAAACTGGTCAAACGCGTTTTCCTTTGCCACACTCACATATTGATTCGAAAAATTATGAAAATTGGAATCTAGCAATAATTTGACATCACGGATCCAACAAAAGTGGTTTCATCGAAATCCGAGGTAATTTGCAAAATTCCCATTTTTAGGGCCTGAATTCCATAGCGACTATTCAGAATTTTCAACTGGACATAACTTTTTATCCCCGCTATGAAATTTCGATTTTTCGGATTCGTTGGAAAGATATTCACAAATAGATTCCATTATTTTTGGTTTCACTGAAATCCGGTTTATTTTGCACCCGGTACATTCATTTGAATTTTGAAATCGAATTATCGAACTACCGCGCCATTTTCAATTCCTTATATAATTTAAAATAAATATTTATATTCTAGCAACGATCTATATAATATATACGTTCGAATTCCATTCAAAATAAATTTCTCGTCGTTATTATTTAAAATAATTCATTTTAAATAATCAAAATTCGGTAAAATTGCCAAAATAAAATTTTTAAATTGGCTCAGATTTCCGGGTTATTACAGAGTTAATCAGTTAGAGTTAATAAGTTAGAGCTAATCAGTTAGAGTTAATCAGTTGGAGTTAATTGGTTAGAATTAGAGTTAATCCAATAGAGTTAGAGATAATCGATTAGAATTAGAGTTAATTGATTTGAACTAGAGTTAATAGAATTAGAGTTAATCGATTTGTAACGACCCGGAAAATCCGAACCAATTCAATTTTTTTTTTGGCTAAAATAGTGGTTTTTAAATATTTAAAATAAATATTTTAAACAATAGCAGTGAAAAGTGACTTTGAATTGATGTTTGAAAATAAATATAATCACTTTGAATTATAAACAAGGCCTGAAATGGCGCTGCAGTTTCAAAAATTGAATTCAAACTTTGTCGGACTATACCGGGTGCAAAACAAAACGGATTTGAGTGAAACCAAAAATATTTAAATCTGTTAGTGAACACCTTTCTAACGAATCCGAAAAATCGAAGTCTCATAGCGGAAAGCAAAAGTTATGGCCAAATGAATATTCAGAAAGGTCGCTATGGAATTTAAATAGCCCGTGAAATTGGCCATTTTTCATACGACCTCGGAATTCGACGAAACCACTTTTGTTGGATCCGGGATGTGAAGTTATTGCTAGGTTTCAAATTTCATAATTTTTGAAGCTAGTATGTAAGCGTGGCAAAGGAAAACTGTTTTGGTCAATTACAGTTAAATTGGATCGACCAGAAATGGGCCTTTTTGCAAACGGTCTCAGAATTCGACGAAACTAGTTTTGTTGGGACCGTATCGTCAAAACATAGCCAGATTTATTTTTCTTGAACTTTTCGAATCAGTTTGTGGCCCTGGGAAATTGAAATGTACGTTCAAATCAAATATTAAATGTTTTATATTTTAATTTGAAGGAAAACTGACTGAAATAGTCGAATGGGCCTACGAAACATATCCCATTGTGTTCAAAATGGGGGTAAAACACTAGGGATGACAGTCGTTGGGTTCAGATTGCTGGTCGTGTCAGAAAACCCCTTTTAAAACCCACCGGCCAATCAGATTTTTTATTAAAAAAAGGGAAAAACTTTTTTTCTCTCTCCCCGATCGAAGGCGGAAGAGCCTTCCAACCTTCCAGCCCCGATTCCGACTGCCTCGTCCCTCGTTTACCCCCGACCCTTTGCAACTTTTTGAAGATCTCCTCGAGGGCTTCAAATCCATAGCAGCCTCACCACCCCTCGTCGCGTATCGACGCCGAATCGACATCTCAAAGGTCCGGCCTTTGGACCGATGTCACGCTAGCTGGGCCCCATTGAGCTACCCCCAACCACCACGCGCCTGTGCGCCTTCCCACCCTCTTCGACACCATATAACCTGATCTTCGTATCTTGCAACGGTTTGTGAGCTAGATCGAAACCTAGTTTTGAACCAATTCTGAGAGGTACGGCTTTGATTATTTTGAACTAGAAATTACACTTTTAAGTGTTGCAAACTTTGAAAAATCATATCTTTTTGCTATGTGGTTGAAATTCAGTGAAACAAGAGACACCGGGACCGTGAGGACGTCTTCTACATTCTAGAAGAGACCGCATATTTTTCTGAGCTTTCTGCTATTTTTGGTGGAGTGGAACCCAATGTGAGATTTCTAATTTATAAACGATATGGAAAACGACGATGTATAAATTATATAATCGATGTATGAGTTATATAAGCATTGTACACCTGTTGTATAAGCGTTGTATAAGTTGTACGTTCGATGTATAAGTTGTATGTGCATTGTAAAAATTATATATGTGTTGAAATAGAAGTGAAATGCTATATATATATATATATACACGCACCTCGTCCACAAACCATGGACGATATTTATTGGTTGTGATTGGTGTGAAAATTGATTGATATCGAATGGTTGATTGGAATTGTTTATGGTTGAAAATGATTGATTGTGGTTGAAAAATACCCATTTGTGGTTGAGAAATATTTGGTTGAAACCACATAGGATTAGTTTGTGGAAATGAAAAATATATACATGCCGCCTGCGTGCGAACTAGATGCATGATTCCCCATTGTCAAAAACCACGAGGTTTTAAGTTAGAGCGAGGAGCCTTACTAGGGACGGTCCCGGTTTTAACTACCCTGCCGTTATGCTGCCGAAATTTTGAATAATATTCATGTGTTTGAATTATTTTCATTTGTTGAAACTTTATTTATTCGTTGAATAGAAAACCTTCATGTGTTGAATTGAAACTCATTCGTTGATTAGAAAATTCATGTGTTGAATGGTATTCATGTTGTAAATATAAAAATCACCTTTTTATCGATATATATAAACTATAGAAAACCTTCATGTGTTGAATCGATATTCATTCGTTGAATTGAAATTCATGTGTTGAATGGTATTCGTGTTTTAAATATAAAAATCACCTTTTTATCGATATATACAAACTATAGAAAACCTTCATGTGTTGAATCGAAATTCATTCGTTGAATTGAAATTCATGTGTTGAATGGTATTCATATTTTGAAAGAAATTGTTTTATAATAAAATCCCATTTTTAACATCAATGTGAAATGTATAAAATAATCTTGTTATGAAATAAATTGTTTTATAATAAAATTCCTATTTTTATCACCTATATTAACTATATAAAATAATCGTGTTTTGAAATGAATTGTTTTATAATAAAAATCACATTTTTATTATATACATGAATTGTTAAAAATAGTGAAGTGTTGAAATAGAAGACAGTTAGATAAAAATATCATTTTTATCAAATGTATGAAAATCATATAGCTTTGAAATCGAAGAATCGATATATATATATATATATATATATATATATATATATATATATATATATATATATATATATATAATTGAAATATATCGAATAACGACGCTGCAGTTCGTATTTTGAAACCGTGATTTCAAACGATTATACCGGGAGATCCGACCATTGGATTTTCCTGAAATCGCAACCGTTGGGTTCGCTTTGGAAATAACTTTCCAACGGCACCAACTTTGTAAAAATCCAACGGTTGGATTGTTTGGAATGTTTAATTCAAATCTGAAGAAAAACAGCGCCAGAATCGATTATATTTATATATATATATATAATTATATTTAATCGAATAACGACGCTGTAGTTCGTATTTTGAAATCGAAACTTCAAACGATTATACCGGGAGATCCGACCGTCGGAATTTCCCGAAACTGGAACCGTTGGATTCGTTTTGTAAAGATCTTTCTAATGATATAAATTTTGTGAAGATCCAACAGTTAAATTTTCATATATATGTAAATCAAATCTGAAGAAAAACAGCGCCACGCCCGCGTTATGGCCCGAAGCGTCGTTTTGAATAAATTGGCTATTTTAAAATAAATAAAAATAGCGATAAATCGTTATAAAATATTATAAACGATATGGATGTGAAATTTAGAAACTAACTGAAGGTTGGATAGGTCGAATGGTTTCTTGGGTATTGATCTGATGTTGGTTTCGACCTTCGGGGTTAATATTTGGGAAATCGTTCTCTTACTGATTGACGGTTAGTGACTAATGAATTAAAATGATGTGTATGTAGTGTTTGTGTTGCACTTGTTTATCATATACACGGGTTGCTCAGAAAGACCGGGTTTATCCCATTCTGAATAACTGAATCGACGATAAGAAATCGAAGATGAAAACGGTGGTCGAAGACCGGAGATCTTCACCTCGTTTGGATGGTAACCGAGGTCCTGATTGGGAGGCATCCCGAAATATGGATAATGAGTGGTGATCGTCCAGACGTACGTGGTGATCGATGGGTTTGCGAGGTATATAGTGCCTCCCGTTTCGTTCAGACCCAGAACGGACTTGCAAATGGACAGTGTGTCTGACATTGGAGTTTATTATGTGTGATTGATAGCCATCAGTTGCACGGTGTGAATAGCCTGTGTGGCATGCTAAGATGCAGTGATCAGGGCTTCTGTTGAAAAGCAAAGTCTTGTGGAGATGATCAAAGCACCGCCTGTGTGGCGTAGCTTTGTGTATAACGTGAAATCGCGAGCCTCACACCCGGTATGAACCAGAAACGGGAGGAAGGACCTCAGGGAGGACATGCGTTTCTTTCTTGCTAGAAGTGGCGTCAATGGTTTTACACGCCCTGACGAGTTTGACTTATGTGGTTGTTACTGTTGCGAGGCGCCTCGGTTTGATCGGATGATCCGGGTCCGATGGAGTCATTCGTTGGCTCACTTACGCCCCATAGGGCGGGGAAACGAATTGTTCAGGAATTTTAATCCACATCGATGGACCGGCCCTGACGATCCAAGGGCCCACCTGAGTCTGGGTCCTGAGGGGCGGGCTAGAGCGTCTCGAAGTCGTAAGGACTATATCTTGCCTTGGTTCATGGCGGAAATCCAATTTCCAAATACGTGACTGTGCGGTTTTGATTGTATTTATATATGGCGACATGATATATGGTACCCATGCCGTCTATGATTGATAGTTATGATTGAAATTGTTTTTGAAACATATAAACACTAGTAATAATATCAAATGCTTTTGTTTTATTCGTATCAAGCATATTTTGGCCATTATAAGGTAAAACTCTATCCTCCGGTTTGCGTTGCATTGTGTAATGGGAACTGAGTCTTATAATGGCTTCATTTTAATAAAAAGCATTGCGATGTTTAAAGGAATGATTTGTTTTTAAAGCACTGGCAATCCAATGGAGTAAACCCGTTCCACGAAAGTGGCGTGGTCCTGTGATTAGCCATATTTTAAATGTGTTGAGTATATTTCTCATACCAGTCCCATGACTGACTCGTAGTTTGTTTCACTTTCAAACTCGGGTGCCCCTTTTTCTACACGGGCAGCCTTGTATTCAGGTTTAGCAGGCTTTATCCGGATAGCTGGAGCTGAAGATGGATTCTATCATTTATTTCTTTTTATGTTGTTTAGCTCCTATTGTACATTATGTTTGTTTTCAGCTGTAGACATTTATGTATAGCTAAACTGTATTTGTACTAAGTATGATCCTGTATACTGTGTAACTCTGATGATTACGTTTATCTAGTATATTCTATTTGTTCATTATCTGGTGTATTTATTTAATTTTGTTCTGCTATTATCTGTTTACATGTTATATTCCAAAGATTACCCTAGTCACCGTCTGTACGGGAAATGGGGTCGTCACACGATTAGAATTAGAATTAATCGAATTAGAATTAATTGATTAGAATTAGGGTTAATTGAATTAGAGTTAATCGATTAGAATTAGAGTTAATTGAATTAGAGCTAGTCGAATTAGAGTTATTCAAATATAGTTTATTCAAAGAAAGAGTTATCGAATAAAGTTATTCGAAGAAGAGAATTAATCGAACATAGTTTATTCTAAAAGAGGTTATCGAATATTAGTTATTCGAAGAGAGATTATCAAATATTAGTTATTCTAAGAAGGAGTTATCAAATATTATTTATTCGAAAGGAGTTATCGAATATTAGTTATTCGAAAGGAGTTATCGAATATTAGTTATTCAAAAGGAGTTAATCGAATATAGTTTATTTGAATAGAGTTAAAGGAGTAAATCGAATATAGTTTATTCGAAAGGAGTTAATCGAATATAGTTTATTCGAAAGGAGTTAATCGATGGGAGTTAATTGATAAGATTTAATTGATTAGAGTTAATCCAATAAAGTTAATCGATTAGGGTTAATCAAATAGAGTTAATCCAATATAGTTAATCAAATAGAGTTAATAGAATAGAGTTAATCAAATAGAGCTAACTAATAAGAGTAAATCGATTAGAGTTAATCGAATAGTGTTAATTGAATAGAGTTAACCGAATATGGCTATTCGAAGAGTGATTATCGAATATAATTTATTCGAAGGAAAGAGTTATCGAATAGAGATTTATTCGAAAGAGAGTTACGTAAGGAAGTTTGTTAAAGGTTTAAAAGGTGAACCTTGTCTGTTTCGGAGTTAGAAATGTTGTTCATTTAAGGTCTAAGAGGTAGTTATACCCCAACTTGATTGGCTTCATTTTAACTAAGGAATGGTTAAGGTTCGACAGTGAAGATTGGTTAAGTGAATTTAGTTAAGGAGTATAATGGTTTGAGTTGGCATAACGATGTTTGATTTAAACATCTGTTTAAATCCAATGTAGGAGTTTTGGAAATGTTTTCCAAATAAGAATCAGAAATGTTTTCAAATATAGAAAATAAGAAATGGAAATGTTTTACAATGTTAATAATGTATATTTTCTAAATTTAGAAAATAAGAAATGTTGAATATATGGAAACATGAATAGGGAAATGGATAATTGAATGACAAATTAAATTAAACTGGATCAGTGTTGATTGATGATTTGCTCGGTAAGACTTCCATTTGGAGACACGACCATTGTTTGTACACATGTTTTCCTTTGATAGTTAAATCACCGACTATCGAAGATTTTGACCATTTCTATTGTCAATACAGAGAGACCGGGATCAGATTCATTATCTAAAAACCACTATGTATAGGCATTAGCATTGCGAATCAAATATGATGGAGATAATTGAAGATGGAGTTATGTAAGGGTTGTTCTATCAAATCCTAGGTAGAAATTTCCTAAGATGGATTTGCAGAATAGTACCTTCGGTTTGTCCAGTCCTAGGACGATCTGTATGGAAGAATGTCTGATAGAGTATATTTAATAGATCGCGTAAGTTGATCTCTTCAAAAGTATATACGTTTGGTGGCGGAGGAATTCATTTCTCTTAGCTGTATACCCGTTGTATTTTTGGGGAAATCAATTTGTGATTTGGCGGGTATGACGATGTGACATTCAAAGTGAATAAATGTGTGATCTGTCAGAGATAAGCATGGCCTCTAGCCTCACAACCGGGAAATGACAAAAATCAGGCAGGCAGCATGGCTAAGTGGTTGGCTGCCAATTAGGGTGTATTATCACCTATCTAGAGATATTCATTTCATTCTTAAATCTATTTGATGTTGTCCCATTCTGGAAATGGTTGCTGATCCCAACCATTGGTGATATACATTTAATACACTCAAGCGTAATGAGTGGTCGGTCATGTGTGGCCGGGTTGCAAGATGTTCTTGTTGAACCCAGTGTATTCCTCTCTAGAGGTACACTATAGGAAGGTGGTTCTGTACCTTGTCATAGTTGGTAACCCATTATCTAATAAGTGCTTGCGGTTTTGATTGTATACTGTGTATGTATAACGTGAGATGAAAACGTTTCTGCTAGATGATTATTATATTGTGGTTGATAGACACAATTATATTATCAATGAGTTTTGATATAAAGATTATCGTTTCTTTCAAAATGATTTGAAAGTTGAATCAAATTGATTTGGATTCTCATTAGGGAAAAACCTGTTCCGTTATACAGCGTGGTCTTATGAGATATCATTTAATTACTCAAACCGTTTTAAACTGTTTTACTCACACTAGTCCCATGACTGACCCAGAGTTTTTCGTTTTTTTCCCTAAACTCTTGGGTGCCCAATTTTGAACGGGAAGTCAAGTAGTCAGGATTTGTAACACCCCACCTCCGCCAGGGTGGCTCTTGCAAGCACTCTGACTTTGGAGGGGTGTTTGAATCAGGTAAACATGCATAATGATATATCAAGGCAGAACAAGAACATACATATATATGTAAACAGAGTAAATAAGATAAGTAAAACAACGGAAGATTTCAAACCATTTCAAAACAAGTCTGGTACAACATAATGTCAACTTTCCAAATACACAAGTCTAGATAAAAACAACATTACTGAAAACTGAAATACATAAGTACTATCCCCAAAATAAGTGATAACCATAGCTAGCTTCATGTCAAGACCGTACATGAGCTAAAATCCCACAAGCAAGCGATCAGAAATCCAGCTAAGCTCCAATATTCCCTCCCTGAGAACCTGGGGGGGAAACGGAAGAAAAGAGGCGAAAGAAAACAGGTCAGTCAAAAAGACTGAGTAAGCCCTACTACAATCAATGTAAACTGATAAAGTTAACTGGCATGAGAAGCAGGGATGAACATAAGGATAACAACATACTAGCATGATGATTAACTAACAAGGTAGATAAAGGTGTCATCGCATAATCAGGTTTAAGGTTTTGCACCACAAGTGTACTAGCAAACTAACGTGACTTGAATAAACAAGTATTGATCCCTTGGCCCAAGCTTTGGCCCAATAACATGAAGTGACCCTAATAAGCGGTCCAACCAAACGGTCTAGTCGATCGGCTCCCTATAAGCCTAACTCGTCACGTGTTGGTGTCAATACGGCCCAAACATAATTGTAGTCAGACTGTGCTGGGTCTCCGATCGGGTGTATCAAGCCCTAGGGTGTCAACCCCTGGACACCATAAACATGAGTGCACAGTCTCGATCTACTGGTACCCGTGCATGTTTTCCCCGGCTTCGGACTCTGTGCACGACCATAGTCCGCCCGGAACTACACCGGCGTACCATTCTGCCGTCGTTTTTGGTCACTTACCTCCAGTTTAGTAATCGTGCCCCCTCCCTAGCCTAGTCCCTAGGGTCTTAATGATACAAACTTGGGATTACTGCTGGAGTGGACCCCCATTGCTAGGATTTTCTAGTGGGTTAAGTACGGTTTAACCCTCTTGCTAATCATGGATTAACTTGGTTAAGTGTAACGATGAGTTCACGACTTAACCCTGATTAATCTACCAAGCCCAAATTGGTTAAGTATTAAGTGGACCATGACTTAACCCTAATCACGAGGCATTAATTAATTAATGCGCCTTAACCTCTCACATTAGAATTTGTTGTGGTTACTAGTTAAGCCGGGCGGGTCCGGGTAGCTTTACACCACAACTTGGTCTAACCTCGGGTTCAAGGTACAACATGACCAACTTCTCACATTGGGTCCTATTGTTTGTAGCAACTAGTTAAGCCGGTCGGTTCCGGGTAGTTTTACGCTACAAACTCAACACAACCTCGAGTTGGTCACACTTATATTTTCTAAGTGTCATGTCCATTATGTTTCCAAAACATATTACAAGTTTTCAAGCAATTGGGTAGACCTAACTTAATAGGTAAATTCCTAATGGGTAGACCTAACTTAATAGGTAAATTCCCAAGCTTATGTTTTTATGTCTTTTAAGTTTACCCAACCCCAAACGCAATCCCATCGCTTACATATCGCAATAGCGCATAAAGGATAGAAAGGGGGAACTTGGCATAATCATGACATAAAAGTGTTGAAGCCACAAGTTTAACATGGTGGCATATGAAATGTACATATGTTCATATACTTGCATTAGGCCTCAAAAGCATGCATAAAACCAAACTTAGCATATTGGTGATACATGGTGATAAATGACATGTAGAAATGGCCATAAGTTCGCATTTAGCCTCACATGCAAGTTATCATAAGGGATATGATAACTTACATGTTGCCAAAATGCAACCTTTAGCACAAAGCTTGAAGCTTTATGTTCATAAGCCCAAGATAAGCTTGCATAACATGATAACATGAACAAAATGATCAACCCCAAACTTGCATAACATAACTTGCATATCATATGGCAAACTTGCATATCAAACTTGCATAACATAACATGATGAACTTGCATATCATAACATATCAAACTTGCATAACATAACTTAGTAAACTTGCATATCATGGCAAACTTGCATATCATACATTTAACTTTAGAGTTTAAGTATGAAAGTAGAATAGGGCTTACAATGCTTATGAAGACACAAAAATATGACAAAGCCCTTATGCAACCAATTAAACCCAAAATGCAAGCTTCAATAGAAAACCCTTAAGCCAAAATGATCAAAACTCTTTCTTTATGATGCAAATATAGAAACTTGACTTGAATGCAAGCTAATGATGCTCATACAAGTTTGAAAACACTTGTATGCATGGAAAATCTGTCATAGAAATGACTTAGGAATTTTATGAAGAGAGTGGAGGCCATGAGAGGATTGATTTTGCCATAGTTTAGTTGTATGAATGAATAATGATGATTTAGGGTTAGGTTAGGGTCTTATTTATAGAGATTATGATTAGTTTCAACCCTAGGATTAAACCCTAGTTCCAATCTCAGCCCTCAAAACCGAATCTGGCCCCCAAACTCAACACAAACCCAAAATGGTGCACCAGGCAAAACTGCCCGGCTGGACCAAGTCGACAGCCAAGTCGACAGGGCTGTCGACTTGGGTCCAACCAAGTCGACTCCCAAGTCGACAGGGCTGTCGACTTGGGTACTCTGGCGGGAATTTTCCCGCCTGTGCCCAACTGCCCTAAATTTCCAAATTTAAGCTTGAATTTGAAATCTGTTTTTACTTTGAATTTTTCTGAAAACTTCGTTGGGCCTTAATCGGGTCATACGGACTCCGATTTTCGAAAACTCGGACTCTATTTCGCGTATTTTTCCGAGACGAACGCAATGGCATAGCCCGTTTCCCTTGATTCAGATTTTAGAATTAAATTCTGCCTCGATTTACGTTATAACAGGTTATTGAAAATACGGGTTGTTACATTCTCCCCTCCTTAAAGGATTTCGTCCCCGAAATCTTCAAGTTAGGAAGAACGTATCCTACCATCCAATCATCCATCTACTCAAAACATCATCCACGAGCAATCATTGTCCTTACAAGATTCTAAATGTTGTATGAACATATGCAAAGGTGTGTGTATATGTACTTATCTAATGCAAATATCGTCAATGCAAATTATGTTAGTGAAATGAATCCATATGTATGCAATTCCTAACATAATGTATAACATCTATATGTGTGCACATAACATACATCCATATGCAACATCCACGTGATGACACAAAAATTTTCATCCATGAATAAGCATAAACACTCATACATATGCAATATGAGGAGTGTGTGAGCCGATCTAGTGCCTAACGTGTATAATGCATCCACGAGTAACCACTTGCAACCACTTGCAACCATCAAGCATAACATGTTTCAAACACATGTTTCATCCAAATGGTTTCTACCTAAGGTTCTCATGACAAGATTAATCACGATAAACTAGATAATCAAGACAAACATGGATAGCAAAAGATAAGCTTCAAAGAGATCGGGAAGATAAGCAGGATATACTCCTTTCGGATTACAAGAAATCCCTTCCTAACCCAACCCATATTCTATAAAAGATCAAAAGGTATAGTCAACCTAACGGACCCCTTCAAACCTTGACATGTACTACTAACCGATGAGTCATACCTCCCGACAGAAATAGGACCGAAAATGGGACCGAGAGGATATACGTAAAAAGATAACATGCGAGTAAGTTCCACCGAAAAACAAGGATCAAGGATATACTCTTAGAAAGAGATATGATGCGCGTATCTAGCCTTCAATCTTCTAAGTCACGTTTCCTTGAGTTTAACTCCACTGTGCTTTGACCGTCTTTTACTTCATGATTTCTTAGCTTCTTAACTCTTATTTCCAAATATGAGTTGGAACCCATCTCATTGTCGCCTCTCGTCTTCCTTTTTCACTTACTCTTCTATCATTCTTGGCTTAAACATAACTATGACCTCATGGTTTCATGCAAGCTCTCCAAAATTCACTAGTGAATCCTGGATCTCGTTTACTTACTATAAAGTATTCCACGCAGCAGCATTTTTCTTGAAAATACCAATCCACGTTGCCAATTGCTCTTACCAACGTGATTTTCTATAACTCATGCTTGAACGAAATGAACCATCCGCCTGCGAATGATAGACCGTGCTTAGATTCAGTTGCTCGCCCATGACTTCCCGTAGACTATCCCAAAACTGGCTAGTGAAGATTGAGTCATGGTTACTAACTATACTTTAGGGAACCCCGTGCAACCGCTTTATTTCTTGAAAGTAAACTGTCGCTAGCTATGATGCAGTCCTTTCGCTCTTTACCGGAGTGAAATGAGCACTCTTCGTGAGTCTACCTACTATGACCCACATGCTCGTATTCCCTTTCCTTGATCTAGGTAGTCCATCCACGAAATCCTTCGTGACGCTTTACTTCTTCCATTGCGGGGACCTCCAATGGATGTAATAGCCCACCGGGCTTCTTATGACTCGGCCTTAATCTGTTGGCACAACATGCACCTTGGGACAAACTCGGCCACCTCCTCGAGTGATGTGCATCTTCAAGAACCTTCTTTCTCTCATTGCGTCTTAGCCATCCCTTGTCATCTATAGCGAGGTGTCTTAACATCTCGCCTCGAATCAACTTGTCCATGATCTCGACTAACTGCGGGTCTTCCTTCTGTGAAGTCCCTACTTGATCCAGAAGGATAGGTCTAAACTCAAGGGACGCTAACTGACTAATTAAACTGAGAAAGCTTCTTACTTCAATTGTCCTCGTCGGAGTTTTCCGGTCTTGAACCGCGACCACTTTAGCGGGATCCACCGCTAAGCCTTGCTTAGAAACTATGTGCCCAAGAAATCTAATTTCTTTTTCTCCAAAATGACATTTGGAGGACTTGGCTTTCAACTGATGCGCTCTAAGCGTATCCATCACCTCCTTGAGATGTCTTGCGTGCTCTTCCTCATCCTTTGAGAAGATCAGAATATCATCTACGAAGACTACCACAAACTCGTTCAGGAATTCCCTAGACACCCTACTTATCAAGTCCACGAAGTAGGCGGGTGCATTAGTCAAACCGAATGGCATGACCAGCCATTCTAAGAATCCATCTGGAGTTCTGAACGCAGTCTTGTCTATACTATCTTCAGCTACCCTGAGCTGATGGAATCCAGTAGCAAGATCAAGCTGAGAGAAAACAGAAGCACCGATAAGCTGGTCAAAGAGATCATCAATCCTCGGTAACGGGTGTCTGTTCCTCTTAGTCAGCTTATTCAACTCTCGATAGCCAACACAAAGTCGGAGAGAACCATCTGCCTTGGTAGCAAATACCACAGGCGCTCTCCATTCAGATATACTTCGTCTAATGAAGTTCTTCTCAAGCAACTCCTTTACTTGCTTACTTAGCTCTCATCTCGCGGGACCATGTGCCTAACCGGCCACGTAACTGACTTGGCATTATCAACCAGATAAATGCGGAAATCAATCTCTCGCTTAGGGGTAACCCCCCCCCCTTCACTTCACCCAAGATATCAGGATATTCTCGGACCACCCTCACCGATTGCAAACTATCGATAGACGAGTTGAGGGATTCAAGATAACACAACATGACGGGACCCATAGGGTTACCAGAAATTTTTAGGGTATTACCGAGGCGAGTCATGAGCCTCTCAACCCTATGCTCAAAAATCAAGAATGGCTCCAAAACTGGACAACCAATCCATGCCCAAAATCAACCCATACCCCATGAAACCGAGAATATAAGCATCACACGAGAACTCTACACCCAAGATAGAGATTTTCAAATCCACGTAGATAATAGACAAATGGGCGTAAACCCCAATTGGATTTGAAACACACACACGGGATCATAAACTAGACTAGTACTTAGGTGCAAACTATCAACAAGATCAGATGGGATAAAGCTATGCGATGCACCAGAATCAAACAAAGTACGAACAGGAAAATCAGAAATGTAAACAAGACTTTTAACAGAAACACTACCTCGATCAAGAGCTGGAAGAACGATGTTGAAGGGGTGAACTCGCCCTTCAGGCGGTCTTGCACACTGAGTCTGACCTTGCCCTTGCTTCTTCGGGCAATCTTTGCTGAAATGTCCAAACTCACCACAACGATAGCATTCACCACTCTTCCTTTTCCTCTTCTTACAATCCTTAATAAGATGCCCAACTGAACCGCAATAATAGAACTTCCCCTTGTTGTTATTGCCCTTATTGTTGTTCCCCTTGTTGCCTTGACTCTTGTTCTTGTTCTTATTGCCTTGACTGCTCTGACTGCTTGGATTACCCTGATTTCCTTTCCACTGGGAATCAGTCTTCTTGGCTTGAGTATCATTCATCTTGATCTCCTTCTTGTCACTCCTATTCTCTTCATTGAGTAGGGCCATATTCACCAAGCTCTCGAAAGTTGCCCCCAAGGGTATATGAGTCATGGCTAAACCATGTAATGGCTCGTTTAATCCTAGAGCAAAGTATAGGGCCTTCTTCTGAGCTGTGTTAACCAAGTCTAAACCGACCCGAGCCAGTTGATTAAACTTATCTATGTATTCCCTAATAGTCATGTCCCCTTGCTTCAGTGATAGGAACCTTAGTCCAAACTTTCCCCGAAAGTCATCCCAAGTCTCAATTGGCCTAGTAGCGGTGGTGACCACCCACCAACGTGCAGCTTCTTCCTTTAGCAACCACACTGCCAATAAAACTTCCTACGGTCATCTATATCAAAGAGGCGAAAAGATCTTCGGTTTCTTTCAAACAATTCCTTGCCTCTACATAAGTCTCGGTTCCAAAGAAATTCTTGCAACCCATCGCCTTAAAGTTTTTGCAAATCTCCGTGAAATCCTCTTGTGGATGCTGGGGGGGAGGAGGAAGAGGAACCTCAGTGACAGGAGGAGGAGGAACATCGGCGGGGCCGGCTTCGGTCGCCCTAGCCTCCAAAAGTCTCCTATACCAAACAGGTACGTGTACTCCTTCCGGAATAGCAGAGTTATCGGCCATACTAAAACAAAGAAAAAGATAGATACAGAATGGAGAAAAACGAAGGAATTTTGCTAATGGCTTTTTGGGGAATAGCCTTTAAAATAAACTAGACTTTTCTTTGGAAAATACTTTATACTTGGTTTTGAAAATAGTTTTCCAAAAGTTTTAAAAACCTTTTTGTTCCTTCTCGTAAACCATATGCTCTGATACCAAATGTAACACCCCACCTCCGCCAGGGTGGCTCTTGCAAGCACTCTGACTTTGGAGGGGTGTTTGAATCAGGTAAACATGCATAATGATATATCAAGGCAGAACAAGAACATACGTATATATGTAAACAGAGTAAATAAGATAAGTAAAACAGCGGAAGATTTCAAACCATTTCAAAACAAGTCTGGTACAACATAATGTCAACTTTCCAAATACACAAGTCTAGATAAAAACAACATTACTGAAAACTGAAATACATAAGTACTATCCCCAAAATAAGTGATAACCATAGCTAGCTTCATGTCAAGACCGTACATGAGCTAAAATCCCACAAGCAAGCGATCAGAAATCCAGCTAAGCTCCAATATTCCCTCCCTGAGAACCTGGGGGGGGGGAACGGAAGAAAAGAGGCGAAAGAAAACAGGTCAGTCAAAAAGACTGAGTAAGCCCTACTACAATCAATGTAAACTGATAAAGTTAACTGGCATGAGAAGCAGGGATGAACATAAGGATAACAACATACTAGCATGATGATTAACTAACAAGGTAGATAAAGGTGTCATCGCATAATCAGGTTTAAGGTTTTGCACCACAGGTGTACTAGCAAACTAACGTGACTTGAATAAACAAGTATTGATCCCTTGGCCCAAGCTTTGGCCCAATAACATGAAGTGACCCTAATAAGCGGTCCAACCAAATGGTCTAGTCGATCGGCTCCCTATAAGCCTAACTCGTCACGTGTTGGTGTCAATACGGCCCAAACATAATTGTAGTCAGACTGTGCCGGGTCTCCCGTCGGGTGTATCAAGCCCTAGGGTGTCAACCCCTGGACACCATAAACATGAGTGCACAGTCTCGATCTACTGGTACCCGTGCATGTTTTCCCCGGCTTCGGACTCTGAGCACGACCATAGTCCGCCCGGAACTACACCGGCGTACCATTCTGCCGTCGTTTTTGGTCACTTACCTCCAGTTTAGTAATCGTGCCCCCTCCCTAGCCTAGTCCCTAGGGTCTTAATGATACAAACTTGGGATTACTGCTGGAGTGGACCCCCATTGCTAGGATTTTCTAGTGGGTTAAGTACGGTTTAACCCTCTTGCTAATCATGGATTAACTTGGTTAAGTGTAACGATGAGTTCACGACTTAACCCTGATTAATCTACCAAGCCCAAATTGGTTAAGTATTAAGTGGACCATGACTTAACCCTAATCACGAGACATTAATTAATTAATGCGCCTTAACCTCTCACATTAGACTTTGTTGTGGTTACTAGTTAAGCCGGGCGGGTCCGGGTAGCTTTACACCACAACTTGGTCTAACCTCGGGTTCAAGGTACAACATGACCAACTTCTCACATTGGGTCCTATTGTTTGTAGCAACTAGTTAAACCGGTCGGTTCTGGGTAGTTTTACGCTACAAACTCAACCCAACCTCGAGTTGGTCACACTTATATTTTCTAAGTGTCATGTCCATTATGTTTCCAAAACATATTACAAGTTTTCAAGCAATTGGGTAGACCTAACTTAATAGGTAAATTCCCAATGGGTAGACCTAACTTAATAGGTAAATTCCCAAGCTTATGTTTTTATGTCTTTTAAGTTTACCCAACCCCAAACGCAATCCCATCGCTTACATATCGCAATAGCGCATAAAGGATAGAAAGGGGGAACTTGGCATAATCATGACATAAAAGTGTTGAAGCCACAAGTTTAACATGGAGGCATATGAAATGTACATATGTTCATATACTTGCATTAGGCCTCAAAAGCATGCATAAAACCAAACTTAGCATATTGGTGATACATGGTGATAAATGACATGTAGAAATGGCCATAAGTTCGCATTTAGCCTCACATGCAAGTTATCATAAGGGATATGATAACTTACATGTTGCCAAAATGCAACCTTTAGCATAAAGCTTGAAGCTTTATGTTCATAAGCCCAAGATAAGCTTGCATAACATGATAACATGAACAAAATGATCAACCCCAAACTTGCATATCATATGGCAAACTTGCATATCAAACTTGCATAACATAACATGATGAACTTGCATATCATAACATATCAAACTTGCATAACATAACTTAGTAAACTTGCATATCATGGAAAACTTGCATATCATACATTTAACTTTAGAGTTTAAGTATGAAAGTAGAATAGGGCTTACAATGCTTATGAAGACACAAAAATATGACAAAGCCCTTATGCAACCAATTAAACCCAAAATGCAAGCTTCAATAGAAAACCCTTAAGCCAAAATGATCAAAACTCTTTCTTTATGATGCAAATATAGAAACTTGACTTGAATGCAAGCTAATGATGCTCATACAAGTTTGAAAACACTTGTATGCATGGAAAATCTCTCATAGAAATGACTTAGGAATTTTATGAAGAGAGTGGAGGCCATGAGAGGATTGATTTTGCCATAGTTTAGTTGTATGAATGAAAAATGATGATTTAGGGTTAGGTTAGGGTCTTATTTATAGAGATTAGGATTAGTTTCAACCCTAGGATTAAACCCTAGTTCCAATCTCAGCCCTCAAAACCGAATTTGGCCCCCAAACTCAACACAAACCCAAAATGGTGCACCAGGCAAAACTGCCCGGCTGGACCAAGTCGACAGGGCTGTCGACTTGGGTCCAACCAAGTCGACTCCCAAGTCGACAGGGCTGTCGACTTGGGTACTCTGGCGGGAATTTTCCCGCCTGTGCCCAACTGCCCTAAATTTCCAAATTTAAGCTTGAATTTGAAATCTGTTTTTACTTTGAATTTTTCTGAAAACTTCGTTGGGCCTTAATCGGGTCATACGGACTCCGATTTTCGAAAACTCGGACTCTATTTCGCGTATTTTTCCGAGACGAACGCAATGGCATAGCCCGTTTCCCTTGATTCAGATTTTAGAATTAAATTCTGCCTCAATTTACGTTATAACAGGTTATTGAAAATACGGGTTGTTACAGGATTTTATAGATATACTTGGAGAGCTTGGAGCAGGAGGCTTCAGGATTTTTTAACTATAGTTATTTCCACTGTGTTGTAAGTGTTATATTCTGATAATGTTACTGTATACATATACTGATTTTATTTCAAAGTTTTGTATCTATTATATGTTGTTCATTCCGCTGTGAGATTCGTGTTTACTCTGATGATGTATGTTCTTCTTCTTCTATTCTAAGTTTCTATCTTATCTATTCTCACCCTCTGTTTTCTTTCTATTAGTTTTTTGGTTTCTAGTGCAATTTGGGTTGGACTTGTGTTATTGGGTCAGCTCAAATGGTACTGGAAATTCGGGACACTACATCCATATTTACTCATAAAATTATTTTAAAAAATATAATTTAAAATTTACAAAATTTTAATTTTTAAATCCTTAAATATATATATATATGAAAGTATAAAATCTTAAGTTGTTATTTTAAAATCAAATTTCCAAAATCACTATACTTCGAAAACATGAACAACTGTGTTTGTATATAGTTTTCTACCATATGGTCAAGTGATATAGATATTTACATTTCAATACACAACTTAAAATTTTTATAGGTATATATCATTTCAACCCAATATCCAAAATTCAATATAAATCATTCAGGTCTATCATTTCAACTCATAACGATTTTTCCCTAATCTAGTGTCCGTTTGGATATATATCATTTCAACCCTTAGTGACTTTTCCTAAAACTATGGAAATCAACAAACATAAATCAATCATCCCATAGCATCATTCACATCATAAGTCATACATCATCAGTGCACCTACATGTCATATAAATATCGTGCCATATATGAAACCATGTGTACATATCAAATAAACAATTTATACCAGCAACCCTATACATTTCACAACAGTTCATTCATGCTGAATTTAACATCCATGAAACAAACAGTGTAAGTCAGGTGTGCGATAAACTCACCTTTCATGGAACAGAAAGGAGACAAAAAAAGGATTGACACAAAATGAAACGACTACTTCACGACTCAGAATGGATTAAGTCAAAGTAATGTAACAACCCGTGTTTTTATAATGTGTAATAACCATAAATCAAGGCAGACTTAATTTTTAAAATAAGAATCAAGGGAAACGGGTTGCGCCATTGCGTTCGTCTCGAGATTCTACTTGGAAACTAGTCCGAGTTTTCGAAAATCGGAGTCCGTATGACCAAGTTATGACCTTTCGAAGTTTTCAGAAATTTTCAAGTTCAAAACAGACTCAATTCGAATTCAAAAATTCGAATTTCAAACCTCCAAATGGACTGGGCGGGAAATTTCCCGCCCAGGACCAGGCCGACCTGGGGGTCGACTATGTAGTCGACCTACCTAGGGCCAGGTCGACCATAGTGTCGACCTGGGGGTCGACTTGGTGCCCGAGCCCATTTCTGAAGCTGGATTCACTCTGATGTATTTGGCCTCGTTTCTGTCCACATTCGTTGACCTGACCCTATAAATACAGCCCCTAACACCAGTCTCTCTACACAAAATTCTTTCTAACCTTATGCTGCTCTGATTCTGATTGAAAAGTTTGAGAGAAGGACTGCTTCTTCTACGTTGAGACTGCGTTAAGGGAATTGCTGATTTGGGGATTTCTATTAGGACTTGTCTAAGCATATTCAACATCGACTCTCTTTTTATAATTCTCGAACCACGATCTGTAAGCCCCAGTTATTTTCAGATTTAAATTGTAAATGTAATATGAATATGATGTAAATTGAAATTGGACCTATGTATGATGACTGTTTACATTCATTCTCATTCATCTTGGATCTTAACTCTTGGATATTACTATGACATTGATTTGGGGCCTATTCATGTTGTAAACCAAAAAGAGAAACCCCTCTTATTATCATGTTGAATCTGTTATTAGTCACATGTTTATGACTATCACCTTATGACAGTCGTTACCATGACTATACTATCACCTTATGACAGTCGTTACCATGACTATACTATCACCTTATGACAACTGTTATTTTGAATAGTATCTTATTTTGCTAGAATCGGAATCTTTATGTTGAGACCAATATTCCATATGCCAGTAATGTTTTAATCTTTTATTTCAAGTCATACTATGCTATGCTAGTAATCACTTTTTCCACCTTATACCCGTTCCTTTTTATGTTATTCCCTATTAGATTTATTTGTATCGATTCGAACTTACGTGCGATAGGAATACGATTTGGGTAGACTAGGTAAAACATAAATTAGCTTTAAACATGGACATGAACATTGTTATGACTTGAACCTGAATATGTACATGAACTTGACATGATTTGACATGAAACATGACTTGAAAACTTGACATGAATCTAGATATGAAGACTTGAACATGGGCATGACAATTAGATAACTTGAAAATGGCCAACTCGAGGTTAGGTTGAGTTTGCAGTGTAAATCTGCCTGGAACCGCCCGGCAAATCCAGTGGCTGCAAACAATAGGATCCAATGTGGGTAGTTGGTCATATCGCACGTAAAAACCCGAGGTTAAATTATATTGTGGTGTAAATCTGCCCGGAACCGCCCGGCAAATCCAGTAACCACAACAGTCAGTCTAATGTGAGAGGCTGGCATGCACTAATGAATTAATGCCACATTATAGGGTTAAGTCATGAACCACTTGAATATACTTAACCAACTTGACACGATGAATTGATAGGGTTAAGTCTGAAAACACTTAACCAACTTGATACATGATTTGGATAGGGTTAAGTCACGAATTTGAATGACAACACTTAACCCATTAGAAACCCTAGTTACGCGGTCCTTTTCAGCAGTAACCCACTTAGATGTATCACGATACCCTGGGACTAGGCAGGGTAGGGCACGATTACTGGGCTGATTGTAAGCGACCAGAACGACGGCTGAGTAGGTGCGCCATTATAGGTTCAGGCGGGCTATGGTCGTGCACGTAGCCTGGAGTTGAAAAAGCAGGCATTGGGCACCCATAGATTTACACTGTGCGTGCTTGATTCGTGTCGGTGGTTGGCACCATAGGACTTGATACACCCTATGGTGGACCTGGCACAGGTAACTACATTTCAAGATAGGGCCGTATGACACAGACACATGACGAGCTAGGACTTGTAGGGAGCCGATCGATTAGTAGATCGTACCATAGGACCCCGTAATGGATCACTTCATGATACTGGGCCAAGGGATCATTTCATGATTAATACTTGACATGGGTTAAAATACTAATACAGTTGGTGCAGCGAACCTTGAACATGCGATGCCAGACTTGACTTATCTTGTTATCTTAATTATCCTACCAGTTCTGTTATCATCCTTATGTTTAATTCCAGTTTTCACATATCATGTTACCTTTACTAGTTTTCATGCTGAAAGTCACTAGGGCTTACCAGTCTTTATGACTGACCCTTTTTCTTTCGCCTCTTTTTCTTTCGTTTCTTCCCCCTAGGTTCTCAGGGAGGAAACACTAGCTCTTAGCTTGGATTTAGCTTGCTTTCTGACAGCTCATGTACGGTTTGGTCTTGGGCTATGCTATGGCTGCTTCTGCTATTTATGGGGAATAATTTACTTTTGTTTTAAGTTTATGATTCTTTATTATGAACTTGATGTAATGGAATAATTTGTATCTTGGATATATGAGCTTTTGACTCTTTTCTGGAAAATAATTAAAAGTTGGTTTTTAATTTCTACCACTGCTTTATTTATGTTCTGCCTTGTGATATCTCTGTGCACGTTTACCTAGATAATACTCCACCAAAACTAGTGCATTCCCTTTGTGAGTGACCCTAGCAGAGGTGGGGTGTTACATTTGGTATCAGAGCAGAAGGTTACCAGGCTGGGCAAAAGTTTTAAAAACCTTCTGAAACTATTTTCAAAACCATTTATAAAGAAGCATTTTTCAAGAAAAGTTTTATGTTTAAAAAGGTTATTCCCCAAGAAGCCATTAGCACTTTCCTTTGTTTCCTCGTTTGAATCTTTTCTTTTCATTTTTCAGCTTGGCCGATCTTAACCTTCCTGAGGGAATACCCGTGCCTAGATGGTTCCGAAGGTACTTAGAAGCCAGGGCCAACGACGCAGGCACGGCAAACATCCCTCCTCCTCCTCCCCCAGTGGTTGCGGTTCCTCCTCCTCCTGGTACAGCCTTTGCCAAAATATGCAAAGACTTTAAAGCAATGGGCGGCAAGAACTTCGTTGGAACTAAAACCTTTGTTGAGGCACGGAACTAGCTAAAAGAGACGGAAGACTTGTTCATTATCTTTGATATGGAGGACCATAGGAAAGTTCAACTAGCAGCATGGTTGTTGAAAGAGGAAGTTGCATTTTGGTGGGAAGACACCAACGCTACCAGGCCAGTTGAGACTTGGGCAGACTTTAGAGAGAGGTTGGGGCTCAAATTCTTATCGTCAGCAGAGGAGAACCTTCAGATGGAGAGGTTCCTAGCACTCAAGCAAGGGGATATGTCTGTGAGGGAGTACGTGAATAAGTTTAATCAGCTTGCTCGGTTTGGATTTGGTCAACACAGCCCAGAAAAAGGCTGTACACTTTGCTCGAGGATTGAACGAGCCACTACACAGCCTGGCCCTAACTCATATACCTATAGGGGCGACCTTTGAAAGCTTAGTGGATATAGCTCTACTCCATGAGGAAGACAAGAATAACAAGAAGGAGGTTAAGCCTAATGAAACTCAGAATAAGAAAGCTGACTTCAAGAAGGGGAACAACAAGTATAACAAGAGCAACAACAAATCACGTAAGACGAGGAAGTGCAACTTCTGTGGTATTACTGGACATCTAGCTAAAGACTGTAGAAAGAAGAAGAGGAAGTTGGGTGAATGCTTTCATTGTGGAGATACTGGACACATCAGCAAGGATTGCCCTAAGAAGCAAGGACAGGGGCAAGGGCAGACCCAGCGAGCAGGACCTTCTGGAGGGCAGTTGCATGCTCTCAACACCACTCCAGCTCCTGACCGAGGTAGTAATATTTCTGTAGAAAGCCTTGTTTACATTTCTTACTTTCCTTCTCGAACCTTATTTGACTCTGGCGCATCGCATACTTTTATTTCTTCTGATATTGTTGAAAATTTGCACCTAAATACTAGTATGGTTGAGGATCCCATTATAGTTTCAAATCCAATTGGAGGCTCCGCCCATTTATTTATGATGTTTGTGGATTTGAGGATCTCTATCTTAAGCGTAGAATTCACGTGTAATGCTTATGTTCTCGGATTCATGGGATACGGTTTGATCCTAGGTATGGATTGGCTGTCCGATTATGGAGCCATTCTTGATTGTGAATGAAGGGTAGTGAGGCTCATGACTCGCCTTGGTAATACCCTTGAAATTTCTTGTAACCCTAAGGGTCCGGTCATGTTATGTTATGTTGAATCCCTTGACTCGTCCGACGATAATTTGCAATCTGTAAGAGTGGTCCGAGAATATCCAGATGTCTTTGATGAAGTGATGGGATTACCTCCTAAACGCGAGATAGAGTTCCAAATTTATCTTGTTGATAAAGCCAAGCCAGTTTCATTGCCCGTTAGGCACATGGCCCCGCGAGAAAGAAGAGAGCTCAGTAAACAAATTAACGAGTTGCTAGAGAAAAATTTCATAAGACGAAGCATTTCTGAATGGGGTGCTCCAGTGGTATTCGCTACTAAGGCGGATGGATCGCTTCGTCTGTGCAGAGATTATCGTGAGTTAAACAAGCTGACAAAGAATAATAGACACCCACTACCAAGAATCGACGATTTGTTTGACCAACTTGTGGGAGCATCTGTTTTCTCTCAACTCGATCTAGCCACAGGATTTCATCAGCTCAGAGTGGCTGAGGATAGCATTGACAAAACTGCGTTTAGGACTCCAGACAGGTTCTTCGAATGGCTCGTCATACCGTTTGGGTTAACGAATGCACCCGCCTACTTTGTAGATTTGATGAGCAGGGTGTTTCGGAAGTTATTTAACAAGTTTGTGGTAGTTTTCGTGGGTGATATTTTGATCTTCTCAAAAGATGAAGAAGATCATGCTAGGCATCTCAAGGAAGTCATGGAAACACTTAGAGCACACCAGTTAAAGGCTAAGTTCTCCAAATGCCATTTTTGGAGGAAGGAAGTTCGGTTCCTTGGGCATGTAGTTTCTAAGCAAGGCATAGCCGTGGACCCCGCAAAGGTAGTTGCGGTATAGGACTGGAAAATTCCCAAGAATGCAATGGAGGTGAGGAGCTTTCTCGGCTTGGCGGGCTACTTTAGGAAGTTCATTAAGGACTTCGCTAAGTTTTCAACCCCTCTTACTAAATTAACAAAGAAGAATCTACCTTTTGCATGGTACATAGAATGTGACGCTGCTTTTCAGAGACTTAAGAGAGCCCTCACCACAGCTCCAGTTTTGGCATTACCCGATGGAGGTAAGACGTTTACCGTGTACACAGATGTGTGCGGCACGGGATTAGGTGCCGTCCTAATGTAAGAAGGAAGAGTAATATGCTACGGGGGCAGACAACTTAAAGTCCATGAGAAAAACTATCCCACGCATGACTTGGAGTTGGCCGCGATTGTTTTTGCACTTATAGCTTGGCGCCATTATCTTCTAGGGGAGAGGTTCGAGCTGTATACCGACCACAAATCGCTTAAGTACCTCTTCTCACAGAAAGATTTAAATCTGAGACAACAACGGTGGATGGAGTTCTTGGCATCATATGACTTCGATATAGCATATACCCCTGGCAAGGGTAATGTGGTGGCAGACGCGCTAAGTAGAAAAAGGTTGACTTTGAGCCCCTTGTTTGTTGAAATGAAAAGCCTTGAGTTTATAGCAACCTTTGATTTTACACCTGCTGTTGAGTCATTGACTGCTACGTTTGCATCTCTTGAGTTAAGGCCTACACTTCTAGATCAAGTAGGGACTTCACAGAAGGAAGACCCGCAGATAGTCGAAATCATGGACAAGCTGATTAGGGGTGAGACATCAAGTCACCTCGGTAGGTATGCCGTAGATGATAAGGGATGGCTAAGGCGTGATGGAAGGCTATGTGTCCCACTAGTGGGAGACCTGGTAAGGAAAGTTCTCGAAGAAGCGCATCACTCGAAGATGACTATACATCCCGGAGGGAATAAGATGTACAGGGATATGAAACGCATTTTGTTTTGGGCTGGAATGAAAAAGGACGTGGCAGAGTTCGTTTCGAAGTGCATGGTGTGCCAACAAGTAAAGGCCGAGTCGAAGAAGCCCGGTTGACTATTACATCCTTTGGAGGTTCCGCAATGGAAATGGGAGAATATCTCGATGGATTTCGTGGATGGACTGCCTAGGTCAAGGAAGGGAAATACTAGCATATGGGTCATAGTTGATAGACTCACGAAAAGTGCTCACTTCATTCCGGTAAAGAGAAAGAGGACCGCAACAGGGCTAGCGTCTATTTACCTTCGAGAGATAGTACGACTGCATGGAGTTCCTTCTAGTATAGTTAGTGATCGTGACCCGATTTTCACTAGCCAGTTTTGGAATAATCTGCAAGAAGCAATGGGAACACGACTGAACTTGAGCACGGCCTATCACCCACTGATAAATGGACAAACCGAAAGGGTAAATAGGGTACTAGAAGGTCTCCTGAGGCTATGTATTCTTGACTTCGGTGGTACTTGGGAAGACCATCTTCCTCTCGTGGAGTTTGCATATAACAATAGTTACCAAGCTTGCATCGGAATGGCACCGTTCGAAGCCCTGTATGGAAGACCGTGCAAGTCGCGAACTTGTTGGTGGGAGACGACAGACAGACTTATACTTGGGCCCGACATGATAAGGGACACTTCTGAGAAGATTGAGTTGATACGAAGACGGATGAAAACGGCCCAAGATAGATAGAAATCTTATGCGGACCAGAGAAGGACATACCTAGAGTTCGAAGTCGGAGATATGGTCTTTATAAAAGTTTCTCCGTTACGCAATGTAGTTTTTTTCGGAGCAGTTGGAAAGCTAGCACCAAGGTTTGTAAGACTATTCCCCATCACTGAGAGGATTGGACGGATGGCCTATAAGGTAGACTTACTTGAGAAGCTGGCTGGGGTGCACAATGTCTTTCACGTCTCGCATCTCCGGAAGTGTTTGCATGAGTCAGCCGAAGTGGTTGAGCCAAGCATCCTTGAAGACATAGAAGTGGAAAAAGAAGCGACATTGAGGCGAGTTCCGATTCGTATCTTAGGAACGGAGATTGAAAAGCTAAGGAATCGAGAAGTCAAGCTAGTGAAAGTGCAGTGGAGTGAAACCCAAGAAGACGCAACTTGGGAAACCGAAGAAAAGATACGCGTGCTTTACCCATTTCTTTTTGAGGGTACATTCTCGATCTCTTTTTCCTATAAAATTGAAAACCTTTTCGTATCATGCTTCTAATATCTATGTTTGTCTTGTTATCTTCTCGATCTTGTCTTGAGAACCTTAGGTAGAACCATATGGATGTAAACATGTGATTGAAACATGTTATGGTTGATGTTTGCAAATGGTTGCAAGTGGTTGCAAGTGGTTGCTAGTAGATGCATGACACACATTAGGCACTAGATCGGCTCAGTCACATTTTCATGTTGCATATGCATGAGTGCTAGTACTTGTACATGAATGGAACTTGTTATGCTATCACTTGGATGTTGCATATGGATGAAGGTTTGTGCACTCATGTAGAGATTATAAACTATGTTAGGAATTTGCATACATGTTGGATTCATGACACTAACATAGTTTGCATTAAGGAGGTTTACTGAATCAGTAACCGCCTTATCTTTTGCATTAGATAAGTACATAAACACACATTTACTGCATATGTTCATACAGCACTAGAAATCTCTTAAGAATAATGGTTGCCTGTGGATGATTCTTTGAGTAGATGGACGATTGGATGGTAGGACACATCCTCCCTAACTTAGAGATTTCGGGGACGAAATCCTTTATGGGGGGAGAGTGTAACAACTCGTGTTTTTATAACGTGTAAAAAGCATAAATCAAGGCAGAATTGATTTTTAAAATAAGAATCAATGGAAAAGGCTTGCGCCATTGCGTTCGTCTCGAGATTCTGCTTGGAAACGAGTCCAAGTTTTCGAAAATCGGAGTCCGTATGATCAAGTTATGACCTTTCGAAGTTTTCAGAAATTTTCAAGTTCAAAACAGACTCAATTCGAATTCAAAAATTCGAATTTCAAACCTCCAAATGGACTGGGCGGGAAATTTCCCGCCCAGGACCAGGTCGACCTGGGGGTCGACTATGTAGTCGACCTACCCAGGGCCAGGTCGACCATAGTGTCGACCTGGGGGTCGACCTGGTGCCCGAGCCCATTTCTGAAGCTGGATTCACTCTGATGTATTTGGCCTCGTTTCTGTCCACATTCGTTGACCTGACCCTATAAATACAGCCCCTAACACCAATCTCTCTACACAAAATTCTTTCTGACCTTATGCTGCTCTGATTCTGATTGAAAAGTTTGAGAGAAGGACTGCTTCTTCTACGTTGAGACTGCGTTAAGGGAATTGCTGATTTGGGGAATTCTATTAGGACTTGTCTAAGCATATTCAACATTGACTCTCTTTTTCTAATTCTCGAACCACAATCTGTAAGCCCCAGTTATTTTCAGATTTAAACTGTAAATGTAATATGAATATGATGTAAATTGAAATTGGACCTATGTATGATGACTGTTTACGTTCATTCTCGTTCATCTTGGATCTTGACTTTTGGTTATTACTTTGACATTGATTTGGGGCCTATTCATGTTGTAAGCCAAAAAGAGAAACCCCTCTTATTATCATGCTGAATCTGTTATTAGTCACATGTTTATGACTATCACCTTATGACAGTCGTTACCATGACTATACTATCACCTTATGACAGTCGTTACCATGACTATACTATCACCATATGACAGTCGTTACCATGACTATACTATCACCTTATGACAACTGTTATTTTGACTAGTATCTTATTTTGCTAGAATCGGAATCTTTATGTTGAGGCCAATATTCCATATGCCAATAATGTTTTAATCTTTTATTTCAAGTCATACTATGCTATGATAGTAATCACTTTTGCCACCTTATACTCGTTCCTTTTTATGTTATTCCCTATTAGATTTATTTGTATCGATTCAAACTTACGTGCGATGGGAATACGATTTGGGTAGACTAGGTAAAACATAAATTAGCTTTAAACTTGGACATGAACGTTGTTATGACTTGAACCTGAATATGTACATGAACTTGACACGATTTGACATGAAACATGACCTAAAAACCTAACATGAATCTAGATATGAAAACTTGAACATGGGCATGACAATTAAATAACTTGAAAATGGCCAACTCGAGGTTGGGTTGAGTTTGCAGTGTAAATCTGCCCGGAACCGCCCGACAAATCCAGTGGCTGCAAACAATAGGATCCAATGTGGGTAGTTGGTCATATCGCACGTAAAAACCCGAGGTTGGACTATGTTGTGGTGTAAATCTGCCCGGAACCGCCCGGCAAATCTAGTAACCACAACAGTCAGTCTAATGTGAGAGGTTGGTGTGCACTAATGAATTAATGCCACATGATAGGGCTAAGTCATAAACCACTTGAATATACTTAACCAACTTGACACGATAAATTGATAGGGTTAAGTCTGAACACACTTAACCAACTTGATACATGATTTGGATAGGGTTAAGTCATCAATTTGAATGACAACACTTAACCCATTAGAAACCCTAGTTACGCGGTCCTTTTCAGCAGTAACCCACTTAGATGTATCACGATACCCTGGGACTAGGCAGGGTGGGGCACAATTACTGGGCTGATTGTAAGCGACCAGAACGACGGCTGAGTAGGTGCACCATTGTAGGTTCAGGCGGGCTATGGTCGTGCATGTAGCCCGGAGTTGAAAAAGCAGGCATTGGGCACCCGTAGATTTACACTGAGTGTGCTTAATTCGTGTCGGTGGTTGGCACCATAGGACTTGATATACCCTATGGTGGACCTGGCACAGGTAACTACATTTCAGGATAGGGCCATATGACACAGACACATGACGAGCTAGGACTTGTAGGGAGCCGATCGATTAGTAGATCGTACCGTAGGACCCCGTAATGGATCACTTCATGATACTGGGCCAAGGGATCATTTCATGATTAATACTTGACATGGGTTAAAATACTAGTATAGTTGGTGCAGTGAACCTTGAACATGCGATGCCAGACTTGACTTATCTTGATATCTAAATTATCCTACCAGTTCTGTTATCATCCTTATGTTTAATTCTAGTTTTCACATATCATGTTACCTTTACTAGTTTTCATGCTGAAAGTCACTAGGGATTACCAGTCTTTATGACTGACCCTTTTCTTTTGCCTCTTTTTCTTTCGTTTCTTCCCCCTAGGTTCTCAGGGAGGAAACACTAGCTCTTAGCTTGGTTTTAGCTTGCTTTCTGACAGCTCATGTACGGTTTGGTCTTGGGCTATGCTATGGCTGCTTCTCCTATTTATGGGGAATAATTTACTTTTGTTTTAAGTTTATGCTTCTTTATTATGAACTTGATGTAATGGAATAATTTGTATCTTGGATATATGAGCTTTTGACTCTTTTCTAGAAAATAATAAAAAGTTGGTTTTTAATTTCTACCGCTGCTTTATTTATGTTCTGCCTTGTGATATCTTTGTGCATGTTTACCTAGATAATACTCCACCAAAACTAGTGCATTCCCTTTGTGAGTGACCCTAGCGGAGGTGGGGTGTTACAAGTAACCACTCAATATAAAATTTATTTTTATACAAGAGGATTCTAGAGAATATCTTAATGGACCGGTACAGCTATTGGGTTTTGGACGGTTTCCGAACTCAGCACCAAACTTGACACAAAATTAAACACAACAATTTCTTTACAAAATATTCATAAATATTTTTATAAACGTAAGCACATAGTAAAACTATAATATATATATTTAAAATTCGATACACATAAGAACCAGTTGTATAAATATATATTCATATATAAACACATACACAAACAAACAAAAAATATATACATATATTTTCAAAACCAATAAAATATACGTATTTATATAAAATACTGGTCACACCATATACAGTAAATACAACCAGACATATATCAAAATAAAATATATATGTTCACACCATAAACACAATTAGAAAAGACCAATACACCCACAAATGTACCTAAAATAACACACACATAACATAAACAACTCATGCACATACACAGCTAAACACTCGTGCAACAGACACCATACAATAAACTACACACCCATAGGAACACACAACCAAAAGCATATATATACACACACAAAGATTTCACACCAACTCATACACACACCCCCCATCAACACATGCGCAGATTTCAGGTGGACTCGAAAACATGGTGGGCTCAGCTCGCCTATTGGGTGCGGCCATCAGGGCAGAGGTTGAACTGGGTTTTAGGCTGAGGCTTTTTGGGATAGCATAGGCTGTTGGGTTAGGTCTGAGTGGGAGGAGAAGGCGACATGATGGGAAAAATATATGGTGTATTCTTGGATGGGCAGGTTAGCAGAGGAGTTTAATGGCTGATGGGTGTCGGCTTCGGATGGGGTGGGCGACAAGTGGCTGGAGAGGTAAACAATAGGAAGATTGTTGAGAAATGGGATGTTTTCATATATATGGTGATAAGGAATAAACACAACAGGCACGACAAAAGAAATGTTTGGTGATGGAAGAATTTAAACATGGTGATGGGATAATGATGTAGTAGCTGCAATTTTATATTTTGTTTCACAAAAAATAAATGGGGAAGGTAGAGAATACATATACGTTACAATTATTTTCATGAACTGGTGCAAACTTTGAAATACAGAGTAATTGTTTCAACTTCCAAAACATAAAAATCAAAATTTTAGAATAGAAAGTAATGCATGGATTTTGACATATAAAATGTGCTTTGGAAATGGAACAACGTTTTGATGGTGGATTTTGGAAATAAAATGGCGAACCACTTGGAAATGTAAAGGCAATAAAACGAAAGTGTACGCTTGGAAATATGAAAAGATAAATGACGTTTGGTCGTTTGGAAATGGAAACGTAAATTCGATTTTAAATGGATTGAATTTTTTTCATTTTAAATTCCAAGGCAACGAATCACCAAATTACTAACTTGGTTTGCTGACCAAAAATGGCTAGAAAAATACGTTGAACCCGAATAAGGACACATCGAACTAAAATGGCATCGTTTTAAAAATGAACTACGCAAGCCTTTTCGCACTTCCATCGCGGACCAAGCACCGAAACTGACAAATGGATAAACTGCGGTAATCGGCTGGACGAAAGGGACGCAATTGTATACAATTTGCAGTGTCATGATGCTCCGTTCAAAAAGGCGTTACAAACCCCTTTTAAATGAAAAATGGCACGATAAAATAATTAAATGGAGGTCAAAATTTCCAATTTTCACGAAACAAATTGTAGACTAATGAATAAAACGACGAAGGAAAACTTTTTTGTGTTAGGACATGTTGGTTTCAGAAAGATTTTGTCGGTGAAAATTTTGCACCAAAAAATATTTTTATGGAACTCAAAACTTTCGATTTTCGCGAAACCGATTGCGCCACTAGATTCATGACAAAGAATAGAATATATCTCATGTTTTCCAAACTGGTTTCAGAGATATTTTGTAATTGCAAAAATTTGAACTTTTACGCGCAGCTTTGCACTAAAAATTGCACAATTGACAAATATTCATATTTTCCAACGAAATTTTCACAGCTGCTATGCCTTATTGAACGTACTTCAAATTACAAATTTCCATTACGACAAATTGTAAAATATTTTTAAGAAAAAGTTTCAATTTAAACCGGAATTTAAATCATTAAAAACAGCGGGTTGTTACAATCTCACTCACTCAAAACTTTTCGTCCCCGAAAAGGAACGACGTAGAGAAATAGCAATTAAATAATTTAGTACATATTTAAAATCAAATGGTTCACATCTATCATATCACTTATATATATTTGAAATATATATAAAAATCAGAAGTTAAGACAGTTTCAACATTTATAATAGTTTTAAGTATTCACTCGACGTATCAATTGGCAATATATATCTATCCCACTTTCGAAATCTAAAAATAGATATCGATGATGCTGTAGTCATCGCCAGAATCATTTTCATGCGACTGCAGTGTGACCCTATATCTATCTAGTACATATAGGATTTAACATATATGTTGATCAGACATATACCCAAATCACTAAGTATTCAATAGGCCAACTTTAACGTCAAGTACGTACTCATCTTTTTATATTTAAACAGAATATATACCAAAATTTCCATATTATAAATAATATATTTCAAGTCATTAAATTTTAAGTATGGAAAAATATATTTCTCCCCAACTCATTTATCTATTAAAATTCAACCTCGGTCCTTAATTAATATTCAAATAATATTATTATAAAATCAAATACATAACAAAATTATTCTATATTATACTTAAATATTTTCAAACCTATGTTATCTATAATTAAACTTACAAAACTTGTTTAATTCCATAAGTTTAGCATATATATGTGTATATATATCACAAATTAAAATATTTACAAACCCATTTAAATTTATAAATTCCTATATGTACATACAATTATAAACTATACCATTATTGATTTGAACCATTTTAAAAAGATTCTCAAAATATTTACCATAATAATTAGGAGCATTTCTACTTAAAATGTCCAAAATATATAAACTTTTCCAAAGTATTAGTCAATCTACATAAAATTAATTTCCATCTTTAAATCTTATATAAAATATATACTTATAAAATAGTGAATATTAGGCTCACGTCCCTATTTTGAAACTTAATTAGGCTCACATCCGGTCATAAACTTAATATAAATTAGGTCCCTGTTTTCAAAACTTATAAAATAATAATTAAAAAAAATAAAAAAAAATCGTAAATTAGTAATAAAATAAATTATGCATTATACAAAAAATTCAGTTCAAAAAACAACAAAAATAATGTCAGAAAGAAGAAAACAGCAAAAAAAAAACAGAAAAAACTGCAGTTAAATGCATAATATTATGCACCTTTTTGATTTTATTGCATGCATATATGCAATTATTGCAGTTCTTCCATCGGATAAATTTAACTTAATATTTCAGTTCATTTTTATTTGCATCCAAATGTGCAAATTTCTCGAAAAAATGCACACATGTGTGCAACATTTTTATAGGATAACACACTGGTTAAAAGTAGGGACCTAATTTATATATAAAAAAAAAAGATTTGAAAAATTCAAACCCGCCCCTTATTTTATTACTTCCGCCTTTTTTTTTTTAAAAAAAAAGTACGTTCCTTCATAAAAATAAAAAAATTCTAAAATATGGAAATAATTTCAGGATTCTACGGAAATAAAAAAAATAGTTGCATACATTTATGCAATTATTACTGATAATTGCATATATGTATGCAACTTTTCCGTAAGCTGTGTTCGGTTTGAAAATTTGAAACTAAACCTGCACAAATGTGTGCAAATATTGGGTATATTTGCACACATGTAAGCATGTTTTTATATGAATAAAAATCAACGAAGATGTATGTAGTGAAAAATATGCACGGATGTATGCAGGAAAATGATATATGTGCATACTATTATGCATTTAACTGGAAATTTCGTTTTTTTCTGTTTTTTTTTTTTTTGACGCCTTCTTTGATGGTTTTTTGTTCTAAATTTTTTAGTGTTTACATGTTTTATTTAAATACGAATTTACGTGATTTATTAATATTTTTTTTATATTTTTTTTATAACTTTTCAAAAAATAGGGACCTAATTTACAATAAGTTTATGACCGGGTTTTTTTTATATTTTGAAACTTAATAGGGACCTCTAAAAAACGCAACCTATAAAATATAAATCTTAAAGTATAAACATCAAAACTTTTCAAAATATTGATATTACCAAAACATGATGTTATTCACAAATATACATCTTTCAATCAAAATTCAATATTACAACAAGAAAATTTTATATTATAATACCTTTTAGAATACAATTTCAAACCAATATTAAATAAGACCAGACTCGCTAGAAGATTTATACTCTCCATCTACTTATTACCTTGTTATGGACAAAGATGAGTTATAGAATTCGAGTTAAAAGTTGAACGAACGAAAGAACCTAATCAAAGAGGATCTACGAAGGAAGATGGATTCAAATGGAAGGGAAATTTCAGAAAAGATTTAAATATTAACCAAATTTTACATCCAAACGTATTTGTTTTAAAAACATTTTAAAACCAATTTAAAAACAATATATACTTTCAAAATACTCTCTCTCAAGAAGGATTCTGTGACTGCTTCCACTCATTCTAGGGTCTCACTACCCTATCTCTAATGAGCTTTTGCCCCCATAGACTAAAGCTTTGATAAACTAGAGCTCTGATACACATGTAACATCCTGCCTTTTCAACCACTTCAAGCCGGTAAAAAAACCAACTCGAACCGTTCGAAATGTCATATTGTTATTAGCTTCTAAGGTAATAGAATAAATAACAGAATTACTTATCATAGACATAAAGCAATATAATATCTCGTAGAGAAAATACATAATACAATAGTAGTTCATGAAGCTACTAAATAAAATTTTACAACAAAGTTTACATAAAAAATACAACGGAACTCTAATACAATGACTTTCCAATACATAAGTAAATGATAACTATATGTGTTGATGTCAAAAATGACACCAACATCCAAGGTTTTATTACAATACATCACCAAAAAGGTAAGATCTAAAAATATGGAGCTACAAACACTGAAAAATTAAAGACAAGGAAATTTATAGTGGTTTGGCCTGGAATCGGCCTAAATCCACTATGGAAGCAATTCTCATTATCTTCATTTGATTTACAAGGTAAACAATTTCTCTCATTTCACTCATTTAACTCGTTTTCTCTCTTTTACAAGTATTTCTCTCTATTTTCTTTCTTTTTTCTCTTTATCCACTTGAATTCACGAAGGAATGGATGGGATCTTTTGAATTGTGATGGTTGTTGTGTAGATCCTCAACAACTTGAACACATAGATGATCTTCATTAGTTCCATGGTGATTTTGTGTTGAATCTAGGCTTGAGAGAGAATTAATGGAGGTTGGAGTGATTCAAAGTGGTTGGGAAATGAATTGGATAGCACTTCGTGGAGAGGAAAATCTGTCCCCTAAAATGTGGGAAGTCACGGGGTGTTTATAAGTGTAGAGTGGATGGAGTGGCAAAGCTGAAATATCATGTGTGCATGTTAAGGATCGGTATATATCATAATTACGAAAATGCTACTGCACCAATTTTATGTTTGATCCATCATATTTACAAAAATGCCACTGCACTATATTTGTGACCAATCCATAGCACTGTAGCGGCAACCGAGCCATAGCACTATAGCGACGACTGATCCATAGCACTGTAGCGACGACCGATCCATCATATTACGGAAATGCCATTGTGCCGATCCACAGTAATTTACGCTACCAACTATTTAGTATATTTATGACCGACCCATATATTACTCTTAGCAGCCGATCCATACTCTCTCTATTTTACATACAGACCCTTTAGCTACATGACATACGCAACATAGTTTGTACTCAAAATGCATAGCCTTCTGCCACATGGGCCTCAAATGATCCACATAATTGTTCCCACTTCTTTATATTTGTTTCAGCGTGAAGCCACATGTGCCCATTACAATCGATCCTTCATTCTAAAGTGCCCATCCACGCAACCTATGGCTTAAATGGTCCACATGTGTCTACAGGTTCTCATTATAATACGTTCCATGTATTAAAGTAAATGAAACCAACCTAAGGCAATTACATTCCTTAAAGAAAACCTGCAGGTCTAGTCACATATAAGTGATGACACAGACCGCCTTCTGCAATGGCACAGACCGACCCATATAAGTGATGTCGATCCATCCACGTCATTCTACATGGGAAGAATTGACCTATAGTGTTTACTAAAGTGCCACCATGTGATATTTGCAGCTGATCCAAATTTGCTTCAATATGAAATGCCCGGTCAAAAATATCACCATTTTGCCATTGTATGAAATAATAGCATCTGATCCATCTTGAGAATAACCAATCCATGCAGCAGAATATGTCGATCCATGTGAATGTCTCTCCTGATCGACCCGTACTCTGAAAAGTGACCGACCCATCATTATAAATGTGTCGGTCTATGTATTTGCGGTGAACAATCCATGCATGTAGGTGGGCACATTTGAGCTGATGTGTCCTTCATATATGTCATGCAATCTTTATAAAACGTTTCACATACGATTGTGAAGGCATTACGACCTGGCTATTTGGTTTTTGTATATAGTTCATTCACATGTCACATGTCTCTAGAATGAATGCAAACTCATACTTCATGTAATAGCCGGAAACGTACAGGAGTATAATCACACTAATATTTCACATATTAGCAGGAAAGTCATATTTCACGCTTACTTACTTACATGTGAAACTAGTATGACCAATCCAAAAAAATTATTCATGTTGTAAACCGCTTCATGACCGGTTTATCCGAAAGGTATATGTCCGACTTGATCACTTCATTGGACAGTTGTTGTATCAATTTCTGAACTGTGTTAATAACGAGGTTAACATTTGCCCCTTGAAGCTTATATTTTTTCTCATGAAAAATGTAAGCTTTGAAATGAACATCATAATTTTGTGTTAAAACATATTGATAGGTCGTCAATAATTATTTTAAATGGATCAAATTTTAAGCTGTGAACCAAGGCTCTTATGGTTTGATTCAGATTTCTGGAGATATCCATTTTGATGCTTCATCTTTGAAATCAAATAAGACCAAGCTTTGATCGGCATTTAAACATGGCATTGTTTGAGTCTCACCTATATTTGAACTCGCGAACTGGTGTTTAACGCCAATGAGTTTTTGTGATTGTTTATGCCATGATATATGGTTTGAATGACCCGAATTCCGACATTTGTATGATAATTTTGGTGTTGAATTTGAAGCTTTGTCACTGCTATGTAGATTGGATTTTAAAATGGTTTTGTTGAGGCTTCATATTGATGCGAATCTCGATATTTTAAATGCAGTTTGCTTGAGAAACTTGCTATCGTTGACGCTGTGTCGAAATGTGAACGCCTCAATTTTGGTCGGTGCTTCAGTGTATGAAACAAACGAGATCCATATTGGATCAAACGTGCAGGACCATGATGGCTCGGTTATGCCCGGGCATGATGGGTCGGTCATTCCCGTTCCATGATGGATTAGTCCTGCTCGATCCATGATGGTCGGTCATGCTCGATCCATGATGGATCGGTCGTGCTCGATCTATGATGGATCAGCCAGGTCCGTTCCATGTTGGATGCTTGTTTAAACATTTTCTTAGCCACTGAACCTCTTTTGAAGAAATGCACATCTTTCGAAGGAAATCAGTGATTTGTCTTCGTAACAGATAACCCATACATATTTTTTAGTGCTACACCCTGTTCTGTAACAATAAAAACTTCGCACGCTTTTCTGGGCCAATATCTTGCTATCGACTGCCCACATCGATAATGGGTTATTTAATCATTAAAAATTATCTACAGCGAATCCCTTGCTCTGAATTGAATGAAGTATTTGAGAAAATATATTTTATTTTACCGTTTATAACTCGTCAAACTTCGCCTACATAAACACGACATTCTAATTCGATTTCGTGATGGCCTTTGATATCAACTAATCGACGCACGCTTACTGTAGATTTCAAGTTTCTCTTTTTAATGATTTATATAATATTGTATGACGGTTCATCTTTTTATGAAACTTGTACTTGTAAAAAATGAAGTTTAATGTACAGAGTGGATACCAGACAAAAGGCTAGTTATTGCTTTTGACATTGTGGGTCACTCTGGGCTCCATGAAACTTTGGATCTCAGCTTCTCAATGACTTGCCCCAGTGCACGACTCATGCTCAATCTTCTTTTTTATAACTCTTATTGATACTGTTGGTGGATATTTAGCTTCACTTCCTTCGGAAGCGTTATTGCTTTTTTGGATCCAAACTATGCCATAATTGCATAGTTGCTTTTAAGCATCACTTCTTTTCGAGATTTGCAGCAAAATATCGTCGAATCCTTTGAATTAATTAAGATTGGAGCTTTGCAGACAAGGGATATTTTGTGTTGAGAGATTCTAGCTGGATTTCCCAGGATTGATCTTCATCGGTGCAGTGAGTTTTATCGACATATTGAGCATATCAAATTTTTCGGTCCAATTTTTGAAGTGAAATATTATGTTTGTTGCACTCCGGCTCACTTATTTTCAAGTGTATTAGCTTCTTTGATGAGTGCTGATTAGTTGATTTTTTTTGTTGATTATTGCGACGTCGGTATAATCCCATGGTATATCTTTCCGAGTGTTGTCCAACTCCAATGTGGTTATATTGCCCCCATACCATGGGTCATCACGAACTACAAAAGCTAGATGATACCAGCATGTTGGGTTTCCTTGATTGTAGTTGACATGCTAGAAGTTTCAACTTTGTCAGCAAAAGCTATTTAAGCTTGCCAACATGCGTGGAGCCCCTGAGCTTTGTCAATACAATAGGAATTTCGACTTTACCGGCTGGTTTGGTGCTTCTACTTTGGAGAAGTTTTTATATCTTTATTCTCCCACTCAGGGAAGTCTTTGAATTTAGTGCCCCCGCACGGGGAGGTCTTTGGATTTAGTACCGCCGCTTGGGGAGGTCTTTGGATTTGATGCCTCTGCTTGGGGAGGTCTTATATTTTTTCTCTCACTAGGGGAGGACTTATATTTAATGCCCCCGCTAGGAGAGGACTTATATTTTGTGCCCCCGTTAGGGGAGGACTTATATGTAATGACCCCACCAGGGAAGGACTTATATTTTGTGCCTCCGCTTGGGGAGGACTTATATTTATTGCCCCCACTAAGGGAGGACTTATATTTTGTGCCCCCGCTAGGGGAGGACATATATTTAATGCTCGCGCTAGGGGAGGAATTTTACTTTTACTAAGGAAAGCTACTTCACTTGGGAAGCATTTGCCTCACTTGGGAGGATTTTTGTTGTTGCATCGCTTCATAGGGCAGGCGCCAGTTCGTTTGTCGGACGCTTGACTTAGCAAGCTATCTAGCTAAGGAACTAAAGACTTGGACCTCTCACTCGGGGAGGTGCCCTAGTGAAATTTACAACCCTTGCGCTCATTAACTACGGTGATCGTTCCTTGTTTGACTTTTCAGGACTCTTTCCATTCACTTTTCAAAACAATGCTCTTTATTTTTGCATTTGTGCATATTGATGTGTAAAACACTCGATGTTTGAACTGGCTTTGTTAGGGCCGTGATGTCTTGTAAGATTTTAAAGGAGCAAGCACCCACTGGATAATCTGCAATATGAAATCATCTTTAAGCAAATTTTGATCTAACAAAAAAAAATTGCAAGTAAGAGATCTATTTAGGCAGATATTCTTTTAGTCATAGACCTAATGCCCAGTACAATGTTTGTAAAATATTAAAGACTGTTTTTCAAGAATTTCTGAATGAAGTAAAGGGTGAAATAAAGCAGTGGAGATGATGAACGCTTATTCTGACCCATTGAAATTGGAGTGCCAATCAACAGTCGTCGGTTAATGATCGGCATTGCATTAACCTGTGTTTGAGTTTCGCTACTTGAACCAGTTTGATTGGTGGGTGCACTTTACCCCTGAAGAGCTGGAGCAGAATTTGAGGCTTACGGATTCTTCACATACTGTTGCAGCTGTACTTCTCATCAACTCCTCGATTAAGTTATTCAAGTGTCGGCATTCATTAGTATTATGCCCGGGTTGATTGTGAAAACGACAGAATTTTCCAGAATTCACAGCTCTCTCAGAAATATTCAGCGATGGTGGTTCTGGATAGTGTATAACATCTTTGATGACAAAGAAAATGTTCTCTGGAGTATCATTCAGAGGGGTGAGCTTTGATGAGTTGAAAAGGCGAATCTTCTTATTATCTTTGTTTCCCTTCCCATCGTTGGCGTGCTTTTGCTCTGATTATTCTTCTGATTATATTAAGTAGCGACACTTTTGGAAGCTTCAACAAGGTTGTTACCATTAATCAAAAGAGGCACAGGATCATCGTCCACTCTCATATACTCCTCTGCTTTTTTATATAAAATCTCAAGAATGTTTGGTTCTTTTATTTTAATCCATCTACCAAATTCGCTTTTTTATCAATGTCGTCGTTTAGAGACATTAAGATCATGCGGGGCTCAGGATTCCCCATCTCGGACAAAGCGGTGTTGAATATCTTAAGGAAAGTTTTAACGGTCTCTCCCGGATTATGTTCCATCGATGTTAGAAACATAACATCCGTAACCTTCGTAGTTTGCAGCCTAACTGCTCCTTGAATTTCAGAGTCAAATCAGCAAATCGGTCAATGGATTTTGGTGGCAGCTTCATGAACCATAATTATGCCACCCACTTCTAGATAAAGAGTGTAGCATAAGCATTTGATCTCGTCTCTAGCTTTGGATGAACTCATGCGCAATTCATATTTATACATGAAGTGATTCAGATCAGAAATTCCATTGTACGGAGGCAAAGGAGGATAGGTGAACTTTTTAGGGAACTCTGCCTTGTGAATCCTCTTGGTGAATGGGTTTTTGCTAGGAGAAAAGTCCAATTCCCTCTCATTGTCGTTACGAGCCATGCCATCTTTCATGATTTGTTTTATCATATCCGCGATATATTCCTTCGAGTTGTGGCGTTCCATAGAGTGGACTTCGACCTCTTTGTCGGACGCCCGTCTTGCCAAGCGATCGTGGTTAGAGGATCTAAGCCTTCTACCTCCATATAGGGAGGTGCGCCCTTTGCTGGACTAGCAACTCTTGGGGTATTTCGATTGGAATGACTTTTAGTGTAACACCCCACCTCCGTTAAGGTCACTCGCAAAGGGAATGCCTTAACTTTCGTGGAGCGTTTTTAGTAGACAGAACAGAAATTTAAAAGATAGATAAAGTAGTACTTGAAAATTTTATAACTTTATTACAACAGAAACAAAAATGAGTTTAGTTACATATTTCAAAATCACAATATCAGAATTCAAGTAAATAAATATCGGTATTGTACAAAAGTCTTCAGAATGCATAGTTTTTAAAGCCATAACCCCAATATAAACTGCCATTGAAAGATAGAGCCAAAGCCAAGCAATACTTCAAACACTTCAAGCAGAGAGAATATGAATCAAGCTCCTATGTTTCCACCCTGAAAACCAGGGGGAACAGAAAGAAAAGAGGCGAAACAAACTAGGTCAGACATAAGTCTGGTGAGTCCAGTGACTTTCAGCATATAAACATATAACAATATCATGACATGTAAATAAAAATGGATGAGAGATAACCGTAAAAGGAATAGCAGGTTAACAGATGGAACAGAATGATATAGGCTAAGCTAAGCTTCTTACTTAGTTTTCACTTCTCTGCACTAAAACTAATATAACAGGATTAGGTGTTACCCTAATGTCTAAACTGAAACAGAAACAGAATAATCTCTACAGAAATAGAATGCAAGTAATGGGCCTTTACCACCCGAATAGAGACAGACGGTACAGAAACAGAATGCTAATAATGGGCCTTTACCACCCCAACAGACAGAAGGTATGGAAACAGAATCAGAAACGGAATCTGAGATGGAAACAGAATAATTTCTACGGAAACAGAATGCTAGTAATGGGCCTTAACCACCCAAACAGACAGAAGGTACAGAAACAGAATACTAATAATGGGCCTTTAACACCCAAATAATGGGCCTTTACCACCCCAACAGACAGAAGTTATGGAAACAGAATCGGAAATGGAATCAGACACGGAAACAGAATGTTAGAATTAGGTCTACACTAGTAATGGGCCTTTACCACCTGAACAGATGGTACCATGCAGAAACAGACAAGTGTTACCACCCTACAGAAACAGACGGTACCCACAGAACAGACAGAATTAGGTGTACCTTAATGTCTAAACTGAAACAGAAATGGAAACAGAATAATCTCTGCAGAAACAAAATGCTAGAATTAGGTGTACACTAGTAATGGGCCTTTACCACCCGAACAGACGGTACCACGTAGAAAAAGACAGGTGTTACATACCAACAGAAACAAACGGTACCCACAGAAACAGACAGAACTAAGTGTACCCTAAGTCTTAGCCCCAAGCAATTGGCTCCCTAATACATAAATACCCTGTGTCGGCCCCACAGAAGGGTGTATCACTCCCTAAAATGGCAACCTATTGGCATAGACCTATTTACAGATGTCACGGTGTCTTACATCCTCGGAGAAGACTGGATCCATGCACGCACATGACCCGGTTGGAATGCACCATCAACACCCCTCGCCATTATTAGAATGAACCGCTTATAATTAGTTCAGTAAGCGTGCCCGGACCCCTACATAGCATAGGGTCAAAGTTTTCGATACCAGAAAGGGTTACTGACTAATATGGGTCCCAAACAACAGATGACTCAAGTATTTCCCCTCCTAACCTTATGTCCCCAGACTAACAGATTTCAGATTAACTTGTTTACAAGTTTCAGACATACAGAGTTCAGATTTACTAGTTCACAGATCAGAAAATCAAGTTAACAAGTTTTCAGACTAACGGATCAGATGTATAGTTTTAACAGACTTACAGATTGTCTAACTTTGTATTGGGCCTACAGATTCACGAAACGGGTTTGTTAAATTCATCAGTCCAGTTGGTTTAACCCTATCCAACCAACATGTTTTTAGACACCACATCTCTCTTAAATTTGCATTAATTATATATTAATGCATAGACCTCTCACATTAGGTCGGTTGCTTGTGGCCGCTGGATGTGCCGAGCGGTTCCGGGCAGACTTATGCCACAAGACAGACCTAACCTCGTGTCTAAGCATATTTTAGTTATTCCTACGACCTCACACATTAGACTGACAGTTTGCGGTTGCTGGTAAAGCCGGTTGGTTCCGGGCAGGCTTCTACCGAAAACGGAGTCTAACCTCATGTCATAGCCAATTTATTCCAATACAGATTATATATTTCCATTTAACAAATTAAACTTCTTTACAGGTTATAGCAGATTAATCAAATTTCCATGTTTTACTCAATCTTAGATCGAGCCTATGGATTTTCATACCCAAATTACAATTATTAGGCAATTCAACAGATAACAGATCTAGTAGATTAGGCGATTCAACAGATTAGCATATTAGGAAATTCAATAGATAACAGATCTAGCAGATTAGGCGATTCAATAGATTAGCGGATTAGGCAATTCAACAGATAACAGATCTAGCAGATTAGGCGATTCAACAGATCAGCAGATTAGGCAATTCAAAAGATTTAGCAGATAACAGATTTAGCAGACTAGGTAATTCAACAGATTTAGCAGATAACAAATTTAGCATATTATATATTTCTAAAATTCTATTTACATATCTTGCCTAATCGCCTAAACTTACATGCCTAAATCATGGTCATAATTCATAATACAATATATGCCCAAATTTTTTGTTAAACTTTGTACAGTACAGAATATTCTCTAAAAGCCCAAATCATGATATACCATATGCATTATGCCAAATTATAGTCTTTAATTCCAAATATCCAAAAATCTACTTTTAGGCATATTCACATAGATAGTTATCCTATTATAATATAGGTCTCTACGCCTAATTCACATATTCATTTTTCAAGTCATGAATCGTTACATAAAATTTGCCCAAAAATCTAGATCTTAAAATTGTAACATCTCAAAATCAGATCTTAATATTAAACATGCGTTATGTTCCCTAAGTTTCAAGTCATATGTTATCATACAATGATTCCTCTTCTTCCAAATTACAGAGTATACACTGATCCAGATCTAATTTACAACATATGTCCCTTTTCTCAAATCAGTCAAAGATCAGTCATGTCCAATTATGCATTACCCATTATTTGTCCCAAAATTTAGCGTTCGTGTGTTAATCTCTTATGATATTTGGCGCGGGCTCGTGGTAGCCTGGCTATAAACAAAAAGGAAGAAAAGAGGGAACAGATACAGAACAGTCACAACCAAGATAGATCCACAGAAAAGTATGCATAACCTCAGATCCAGATTCACAAAAATGTCAAGATAATTATTAAATTTCATATATGAAAATAACTGTACTCACGATTGAAAAGGTAAATCTTGATTTCTGGGATCTGTATTCTGACACTGAATAGCGCTCCTTTGGCGTAGACTATCGATTAGATTAGAAAATAGTTGTTCTCTTTATTCAGATTGGAAGAAGATGCACTAGTTCTAGTTTTGATTCTAGCAGAGTAGCAACACCATTTTTATTTTTAATTAGAATAGAGGCAGAGTATAGGAAGAATGAAATTATGTGGAGAGAAAGCTAGGTTTAGGGGTGTTTAAATAGATTAGAGCTCACAAATCCGGTCAGAAAGGCGTCTAAATACAAAAAAATGCATATGTCCATGGATCTAGAAATAGGGGGGAGGTCGACCCTTGTGTCGACCTGCTTACACAGGTTGACCCCCAGGTCGACCCTAGTGTCGACCTGGGTCCTGGGCGGGAATTTTCCCGCCTAGCCCGGGTGTCTGTTTTGAGGTTCGAAATCTGAATTTTGAATTTCGAGCTGGTTTTTATTGAAACTTCTGAAAGCCATATCTTCTTCATACAGAGTCCGATTTACGCAACCTTTGACTCTATCCCAAGCAGAATCTCGAGACGAACGCAATGGCGTAACCCGTTTCCCTTAATTATTTTGTTACAATTTAGTTATTCTATGATTTTTCATTCTTATGTTCATAGATAATACGGGGTGTTACATTCTCCCCTCCTCAAAGGATTTCGTCCCTGAAATCTTCAAGTTAAGAAGAATGTGTCCTACCATCCAATCACCCATCTACTCAACCATCATCCACAAGCTTCCATTATCCTTAGAAAACTTCTAATGTTGTAGGATCATATGCAAAAGTGTGTGTATATGTTCCTTATCTAATGCAAAGATCAGGCGGTCCACTGATTCAATTGACCTCCTTAATGCGAATTGTGTCAGTGCCATGAGTCCAACATGTATGCAATTTTCCTATTTGATACATATCATTTCCATATGAGTGCACAACCGTTCATCCATATGCAACATCCATGTGCTGGGTCAACTATTTTACATCTATAAAAAATTTAAAAATGCACACACATCCATATGCAGTATGAGAGTGTTTTTGAGCCGATCTAGTGCTTAGTGTGTGTATATGCATCAACGAGTAACCACTAGCATCCACTTGCATCCGCTTGCAACCATCAAACATAACATGTCTCAAACACATGTTTACACCCATTAGTTTCTACCTAAAGGTCGAAGATTCGGTCAATAGGATACAGCCGAGTGATAGAAGGAAGTACAATTAAAACAAAAGCATTGTTCCTATCAGACATCGGTTTAAGAGAATAACTCCCTAAGTATCAACCCCGAAGACCGAAATCAACATTAGATTGACACTCAGAGAATCACTCCCATTAAACAAATGTCCAACTGGAAATCTACTTCATGTTTTGAGTAAAATCCCCTATCCTTTTAAGAAATATTTAGATACTTACAGACTACTGGTACAGATCAGATTATCAAATGTTTCTTAGGAAACTAAGCGTGATAAAAAGCTAGAATTTATGCGTCATAGTCAACTTAACGCCCAACATATATACCCTCGAACCCCAACTTATCACAAACAGATGGGTCGTAACCCTCACGGGGCTTAAGACTATAGCGGGGTCAGAAACAAGACTAGTAGAGACTCAACTATAAAATCAAAATGCCAGAATGATCAGATAAGGAAATTAAAGTTTCTAAGGCAAAAAAATTCCACTTCTATCCTGTCTCACCACACTGAAAACAACCAGTCTTCTTACATGTTAACAAGTCTTTCTCCAAAGTTGCCCTCACTGCACGGAAAACCTTACGAAGCTCGGAAGAGGATTATCCGTAAGTGAAATTACTATGGCTGCAGATGGAAGTTAGGCACTTCTTTGCCCTTCGACGAACAGCGTAGTCTCACCATGTCTACGGAACAATGTCGATGAGGTTACCTTCCAAAAAGCCAGGAGCCTAGGAGACTCAGAAAAGAAGGAAACAAGGATTAAACAGGAAATCAAAAGATAGATATATGGCTCTTGGGGATTATGTTTTTCAGAATAAACTCTACTTTTGAAAATACTTCCTTTTTAAAACCTTTTTGAAAATAGTTTTCAAAAACGTTTTATCCAATCTGGTAACCTTCAGCTCTGATACCAAGTGTAACACCCCACCTCCGTCAAGGTCACTCACAAAGGGAATGCCTTAACTTTGGTGGAGCGTTTTTAGTAGACAGAACAGAAATTTACAAGACAAATAAAGTATTACTTGAAAATTTTATAACTTTATTACAAAATAAATAGAAATGAGTTTAGTTACATCTTTCAAAAGCACAATATCGGAATTCAAGTACATAAATATCGGTCTTGTACAAAAGTCTTCAGAATGCATAGTTTTTAAAGCCATAATCCCCAATATAAACTGCCATGGAAAGATAGAGCCAAAGCCAAGAAATACTTCAAACACTTCAAGAAGAGAGAATAGGAATCAAGCTCCTATGTTTCCACCCTGAAAACCTTGTGGGGGGAGGGGAAACGGAAAGAAAAGAGGCGAAACAAACTAGGTCAGACATAAGTCTGGTGAGTCCAGTGACTTTCAGCATATAAACAGATAACAATATCATGATATGTAAATAAAACTGGATGAGAGATAACCGTAACGTGAATAGCAGGTCAACAGAAGAAACGTAATGATATAGGCTAAGCTAAGCTTCTTACTTAGTTTTCACTTCTCTGCACTAATACTAATATAACAGGATTAGGTGTTACCCGAATGTCTAAACTGAAACTGAATAATCTATACAGAAATAGAATGCAAGTAATGGGCCTTTACCACCCGAATAGAGACAGATGGTACAGAAACAGAATGCTAATAATGGGCCTTTACCACCCCAACAGACAGAAGGTACGGAAACAGAATCAGAAACGGAATCTGAGATGGAAACAGAATAATTTCTATAGAAACAGAATGCTAGTAATGGGCCTTAACCACGCGAACAGACGGAAGGTACAGAAACAGAATACTAATAATGGGCCTTTACCACCCAACTAATGGGCCTTTACCACCCTAATAGGCAGAAGTTACGGAAACAGAATCGGAAACAGAATCAGACACGGAAACAGAATAATCCCTACGGAAACAGAATGTTAGAATTAGGTGTACACTAGTAATGGGCCTTTACCACCTGAACAGATGGTACCACGCAGAAACAGACAGGTGTTACCACCCTACAGAAACAGACGGTACCCACAGAACAGACAGAATTAGGTGTACCTTAATGTCTAAACTGAAACAGAAATGGAAATAGAATAATCTCTACAGAAACAAAATGCTAGAATTAGGTGTACACTAGTAATGGGCCTTTACCACCCGAACAGACGGTACCACGTAGAAACAGACAGGTGTTACAACCCAAAAGAAACAAACGGTACCCACAGAAACAGACAGAACTAAGTGTACCCTAAGTCCTACGCCCAAGCAATCGGCTCCCTAACACATAAATACCCTTTGTCGGCGCCACAGTAGGGTGTATCACTCCCTAAAGTGGCAACCTATTGGCACAGACCTATTTACAGATGTCACGGTGTCTTACATCCTCGAAGCAGACCGGATCCATGCACGCACATGAACCGGATGGAACGCACCATCGACACCCCTCGCCATTATCAGAATGAACCGCTTATAATTAGTTCAGTAAGCATGCCCGGACCCCTACATAGCGTGGGGTCAAAGTTTTTGATACCAGAAAGGGTTACTGACTAATATGGCTTCCAAACAATAGATGACACAAGTATTTCCCCTCCTAACCTTGTGTCCCCAGGCTAACAGATTTCAGATTAACTTGTTTACAAGTTTCAGACATACAGAGTTCAGATTTACTAGTTCACAGATCAGACAATCAAGTTAACAAGTTTTCAGACTAACGGATCAGATGTACAGTTTTAACAGACTTACAAATTGTCTAACTTTGTATTGGGCCTACAGAATCACGAAACGGGTTTGTTAAATTCATCAGTCCAGTTGGTTTAACCCTATCCACCCAACACGTTTTTAGACACCACATCTCTCTTAAATTTGCATTAATTAAATATTAATGCATAGACCTCTCACATTAGGTCGGTAGCTTGTGGCCGCTGGATGTGTCGGTCGGCTCCGGGCAGACTTCTGCCACAAGCCAGACCTAACCTCGTGTCTAAGCATATTTTAGTTATGCCTACGACCTCTCACATTAGACTGACAGTTTGTGGTTGCTGGTTAAGACGGTTGGTTCCGGGCAGGCTTCTACCGCAAACGGAGTCTAACCTCGTGTCATAGCCAATTTATTCCAATACAGATTATGCAGATATCAGACTAATTATGTCCATTTAACAGATTAAACTTCTTTACATGTTACAGCAGATTAATCAAATTTACATGTTTTACTCAATCTTAGATCGAGCCTACGGATTTTCATACCCAAATTACAATTATTAGTCCATTCAACAGATAACAGATCTAGCAGATTAGGCGATTCAACAGATTAGCAGATTAGGCAATTCAACAGATAACAGATCTAGCAGATTAGGCGATTCAACCGATTAGGCAATTCAGCAGATTTAGCAGATTAGGCAATTCAACAGATTTAGCAGATTATATATTTCTAAAATTCTATTTACATATCTTGCCTAATCATAAATTAAGCCTAAACTTACATGCCTAAATCATGGCCATAATTCATAATACAACATATGCCCAAATTTTTAGTTAAACTTTGCACAGTACAGAATATTCTCTAAAAGCCCAAATCATGATATACCATATGAATTATGCCCAGTTATAGCCTTTAATCCCAAATATCCAAAAATCTACTTTTAGGCGTATTCACATTGATGGTTATCCTATTATAATACATGTCTCTATGCCTAAGTCACATATTCCTTTTTCAAGTCATGAATCATTACATAAAATTTACCCAGAAATCTAGATCTTTAAATTATAACATCTCAAAATCAGATCTTAATTTTAAACATGCATTATGTCCCCCAAGTTTCAAGTCATATGTTATCATACAATAATTCCTCTTCTTCCAAATTACAGAGTATACACAGATCTAGATCTAATTTACAACATATGTCCCTTTTCTCAAATCAGTCAAAGATCAGTCATGTCCAATTATGCATTACCCATTATTTGTCCCAAAATTTAGCGTTCGTGTGTTAATCTCTTATGAGATTTGGGGCGGGCTCGTGGTAGCCTGGGTATAAAAAAAAGGAAAAAAAGAGGGAACAGATACAGAGCAGTCACAGTCAAGATAGTTCCACAGAAAAGTACGCATAACCTCAGATCCAGATTCACAAAAATGTCAAGATAATTATTAAATTTCATATCTGAAAAATAACTGTACTCATGATTGAAAAGGTAAATCTTGGTTTTTGGGATCTGTATTCTAACACTGAATAGCGCTCCTTTGGCGTAGACTATCGATTAGATTAGAAAATAGTTGTTCTCTCTATTCAGATTGGAAGAAGATGCACTAGTTCTAGTTTTGATTCTAGTAGAGTAGCGACGCCATTTTTATTTTTAATTAGAATAGAGGCAGAGTATAGGCAGAATGAAATTGTGTGGATTGAAATCTAGGTTTGGGGTGTTTAAATAGGTTAGAGCTCACGAATCCGGCCAGAAAGGCATCTAAATACAGAAAAATGCATCTGTTCACGGATCTAGATATGGGGGGAGGTTGACCCTAGTGTCGACCTGTTTACACAAGTCGACCCCCAGGTCGGCCCTTGTGTCGACCTGGGTCCTGGGCGGGAATTTTCCCGCTCAGCCCGGGTGTCTGTTTTGAATTTCGAAATCTGAACTTTGAATTTCAGGCTAGTTTTTATTGAAACTTCCGAAGGCCATATCTTCTTCATACGGAGTCCAATTTATGCAAACTTGGACTCTATTCCAAGAAGAATTTCGAGACGAACGCAATGGCATAACCCATTTCCCTTAATTGTTTTGTTACAATTTAGTTATTCTCTGATTTTTCATTCTTATATTCACAGAAAATACAGGGTGTTACATTTAGTCTTCAGCTTTGAGTCTTGGACATCAGCGTCGCCTTTTCCACTTTCCCGACCATCAAGCCCTTCCATGTTATCACTACGATGATGATCAGAAGCAGGCGAATTTGCGTTCTCCTCGAGGTTGACGTGAACTCTTTGAGGAGGAGCGGGGTTCGCTTGTGCATTCAAAAGAGCATCATCTTATCGATAAGAGTCAGATTAGTATCCATCAAATTTTTAGTGGGGGTATCCATCCGTTGATTTAAATTGGCGACAATGGCGTAAACTCATCTCTGGTTAGTCCGGCTCCTCCTATCGAGTTTTAGCCAATCTCAAAGCGGTTGGTAAGTGGTGTAGCCTCATCGGGAACGATGTCGGATCCTCCAATGGTTTTGCATGTTGTTTTCTTTGACTTTGCCATTATCTCGGACAAGGTTTTGAACTTCGAAGAGAATTTGTCAATCGGCCCAGATCTTAGATTTGGAGAATCTATCGTAGAAGTAGGCTCCAGACTTCAATACCTCCACAAAGCACTTAAACTTGAATGTGAACATGGCCGCACAGTGGGCACCAAAATGTTGATGTCAAAAATGACAACAACACCCAAGGTGTTCTTTCAACACTTCACCAAAAAGGTAAGATCTAATATAATGGAGCCACAAACACAGAAAAAAGTAAAGACAAGGATATTTAGAGTAGTTCGGCCTAGAATCGACTTGCATCCACTATGGAAGCAATTCTCATTATCATCATTTGATTTACAAGGTACACAATTTCTCTCATTTCACTCATTTTCTCTCTATTTTCTCTCTTTTTGTTGTTGATCCACTTGAATTCACGAAGGAATGAATGAGATCTTTTGAATTGTGATGGTTGTTGTGTAGATCCTCAACAACTTAAACACTTAGATGATCTTCATTGGTTCCACGGTGATTTTGTGTTGAATCTAGGCTTAAGAGACAATTAATGGAGGTTGGAGTTATTTGGAGTGGTTGAGAAATGAATTAGACAACACTTCATGGAGAGGAAAATCAGTCCCCAAAAATATGGGAAGTGACGGGGTAGTTATACGTGTAGAGTGGATGGAGTGACGAAGCTGAAATTTCATGTGTGTAGGTTATGGACCGGTACCTATCATAATTACGAAAACGCCACTGCACCAATTTTTGTCCAATCCATCATATTTGCGAAAATACCACTGCACTATATTTGTGACATATCCGTAGCACTGTAGCGACGACCGATCCATAGCACTGTAGCGACGACCGATCCATCATATTACGGAAATGCCATCTTGCCGATCGATAGTAATTTATGCTACTGACCCTTTACTATATTTATGACCGACGCATAGATTTCTCTCGGCAGCCGATCCATACTCTCTCTTTTTACCTACCGACCCATCAGCTACATGACATACGCAACATATTTTGTACACAAAATGCGTAGCCTTCTGCCATATATGCCTCAAATGGTCCACATAATTGTTCCCACTTCCTTCTATTTATTTCAACGTGAAGCCATGTGTGGCCATTACAATCGATCCTTCATTCTATAAAGTGCCCATCCACGCAACATGTAGCTTAAATGGTGTACATGGGTCTACAAGTCCTCATTATAATATGTTCCATGTATTAAAGTAAATGAAACTAACCCAAGACAATTACATTCCTGAATGCAAACCTGCGGAACCATCCACATATAAGTGATGACACAGACCTCCTTCTGCAATGACACAAACCGAACCTATAAGTGATGTCAATCTATCCACGTCACTCTGCATGGGAAGAACTGACCCATAATATTAACTAAAGTGCCATCGTGTGATATTTGCAGCCGATCCACATTAGCTTCAATATGAAATGCCCGATCCTAAATACTAAAATTTTGCCATTGTATGAAATAATAGCGTTCGATCCATCTTGAGAGTAACCGATCCATGCAGCACGAAATGTCGATCCATGTGAATGTCTCTCCTGACCGACCCATACTCTGAAAAGTGATCGACCCATCATTATAAATGCATCGATCTATGTATTTGTGGTGAACGGTCCATGCATGCAAGTGGTCACATTTGAGCTGGCGAGTCCTTCATATTTACCATGCACCCTTTATAAAAATGTTCGATCCATGCTTGTGAAGGCATTACAACCTGGCTATTTGGCTTTTGTATATAGTTCATTCATATGTCACGTGTCTTTAGAATGAATGCGAACTCATGCTTCACGTACTAGCAGGAAATGCACATGAGTATGATCACACCAATATTTCATGAATTAGGAGGATACTCATATTTCTTTTTTACTTACACGTGAAAATAGTATGACCAGTACAAAAGTTCTATTCTTGTTGTAAACCGCTTCGTGGCCGATTCATCTGAAAGGTATATGTCTGACTTGATCACTTCATTAGACGGTTGACGTATCAATTTCTGAACCGCGTTAATAACGGGGTTAACATTATGTAAAATAAGTGACAAGAATAGCTGAAAATTGGAGCAGTTGAATAGGTAGATACATGTGAGCAAGACCGAACTCCAAAAATAAATCTTGAAAGAAGTAATACTCGATCTGACCCGAGCAATAATGCAAATAAAACAACTAGGATCAGGACTAACATTCTCATGGAAGTAAATCAATTCAAATGAAATGTTAAATGAAATGCATTAGAAACTTAAATGATGTTTAGGATCACCATCCCCTAAAGTTCCATTAAAATAGATACTATATAATACAATACGCTATTAAAATAGTGTGTATGGTTAAATATAAAATATTAAAATAGTGTAAGCGGGATTACATTTTTACCCTTACACCGTTTATAATACCGTAGTCTATACAGATACCGTAAAGTCTACAGTAACATAGTGGCTATCAAAGGGCACTTTATACGTACGTTACAAATCAAAGTCTTAGGGGCTCGATCAGGATAATATGACAAGGCACACAAGGAATCCACATAGTACGAATATACTAGTTGATTGCCCAGACTAGTTGTAACGCATAGCCACGACTACCGCCCACCTCAGAACAACACTCCCAAATCAAGGATGTGCACCTTTCAAATCAAATCAACTAAGGGACTATGGTAATAAAGGAAGAAGTGTTGCCGATGGGGGTAGCTAACCCCACTTAGTCCGGTGTAGCCCTATTTTAGTAATTTTAATTATGACCCGAAGGTCAAGGACATCCATCATCGTTCTCTTACTTCATTCCAGTAGCGTTCGCCAAACTAGCCTAATTCATTATGGATTCTCCATCATATACACAGTTGTTGAAGTGGTTTTTGGTACTAGGAGAGTGTAATGACCCGCCTTTTTCCCCAGTTTTCGCTAGTAATTAAACCAACTTAAACCGTTCATAAAGACGGATTTTTAGGGTTACTTACACATTTGCACAAAATGAAAAGAACTTTTCCATTATAATTAAAATAATATTACATCAGAGTTACAAAAGATACATCAGATTACATTGATTACACAGCAGAAAAGATATTAAACTCAACTGAAGAATGCGAATGCTCCAAGACATAATAGCTCCAGCTAAAACCAGAATCCTGCTCTAAACAACTCCAAGACTAAATCTGCGAAATAAACTACTAGGGTGCCGGTGTGGAAAACTATGGGCACCCATAGTTTAGGTGTGGGAACAATAAACTCTAGGTTAGTCATAGGACTGGCGTGAGAACTCAAAACATTTGTTATTTAGGATTCTTTTTAATGTTGGGTAATTTACCGGACCATGCGCTAACGCCGAATGAGTTTACTTTACCTGTGCATTAAAATTCATAATGAATTTTGAAAAATGAAGTTATCATAAGATTGTACCACATCACATAATGCAAGCGCACACCAGTTGGGCGATTTTTTCCTTATGATAACCAAAAATGCCTTCATACGTGAAAATTCTCATTTACTACTATTATATAGTGTGAAAACCAATTTTCAAATAAATGCAGTAATCCAAGCCAACATAATTCACCATCCCATTATACTGACAATCCTTCCAGTAACCAGCAGGCTATACAATCAAAACCGTATGGGCTCGTAGTGGAGATTAGGTTTCCAACATGATGGTTCCTGGTATGAAAGATCATTCGTGGGCTCACAAAATTCCTTGCGCGCATCATCCCAGTACTCACAGATAACATCTAGACTCAGACTCCGTTATACTAACCCACCATACATTAATCAGAGTACCCAACAAATAGCGTCCCAGACTGGGGACTTCGTAGTACCCATTCATCATCACATCTCGGTGCACCGAACATACAAAATGAACATAAAAATCTGACCACTAGTTTACCATCAATCCAGGGTGTGAGGTTCGTCGAGGTCACGATATACACAAAGCTATGCTTCAATAAGCCATGCTTTGAAATACATAGCTCATCACATAACTTAAGTATGCCACATGGTCCATTCACTACGCATCACTAATTTCTATCAATATATAACCTCTAAGCTCATACGTCTTAGAGAAAGGTGTTAAGGAAGAGAATAAATTCTCCGCCACCAAGAAGATATATACTTATCAGAAATCAGTGCTACATAGTCAATTACAATGTCAAACACACAATGCGTACATGTCTATTGTGGGTCTAAACGAAAAAAAATCCGGAATTCCTTCACATACGTCTGGGCTTCTTATCATTTAACTGATATAGAATTCATGTCTACACTTACAACGATTTTTTCCAAAACGGTTTTAAACATAACTTGAAAATTATAACCCGAAATTAAAATTTGCTTTCACTCATTTGAAATTTCTTGTTAATGGAAATCAAACGTATTTCGTTTCATGGAAATCCAATTTAGATCGCAAAAGTTATAAGCGTTTAAAATTTGCCTCTAAAATACAGGAATTGCCACTATGTGACAAAATCTATTTTGATCGTAATAAATATTATTCTGCGACATTTCAAAATACCTTAGAAAACCATTATATACGTATATAACCCTTTTAAAATCATTTAAATTTACTTTCCAAGTCATTTTGGATCTAAAATTCAACTTTTGTTTTTCACTTAATAAAATATTAAATCAAAATCCAATTTATTTCTAAATTCAAATAACTTCAAATTAACCATCCCGTCCGTCGGATCAGTTAATGGTAGCCAGGGTGTAACGACCCGCATTCTACGCGTCGAAGGATCATAGAATATTTATTTCTTTCACATGCGAAGTCGTGCGGTCATGTAACTTTGGGAGACGACTATTGGGGCCATTTCCCATGTTCATGATTTTTGCCCATTTTTAAATGACCGTTTTGCCCCTAGCTGATCTTGTTTCGACCATAACTTTTGATTGGAAAGGAGTTTTGACCTGAAACTATATCCACTAAATCCGGTTGATGGTTTACCTTTCCATAGAGTGGTCACATTAGCCAAACGGACTTACCGTCTGGGAGATATGGCTGAAACAAGTTTCAGATGGTGAAAAACAGCTTAATTGGGCTTAACCGTGTAACACCCCGTAATTTTATAACATTAAAATTCACAAATTTAAAGTATACTTAATTTTTAGAAAAGAATTAAGTGAAATGGGTTGCGCAGAGAAATATATATATATTGATATATATATATATATATAAATTAAAAATTAAATAAATAAATATGCGAAAAAGTTCAAAACAACGAATTAGGAGGGGAAATAACCGAACCGGCCCATTTTTGAGGTCGACCCAAGCCCCGCTAGGTCGACTAGGGGTTAATCCAGGGTGTTTGGCTGTCAACCCGTGGGCTGATTCGCTCAAATGTAGATTTTGCATTTGATTGGTTCTCATGGTTCAGGGTTAATCTAATGGTCCTAAATAACTTCCTACACCTATAAATATATCCTAATGCTAACCCTAAACCTAATTAAAATAGAATAGTTACCGTCATACCGTCGCTATGGAAATCAATGGAGCCGCCGCCAACTAAGAAAGAAGAAAAGCAAATTCAATTCTAATTCTCTCAACCCTAAAGCAAAGCAAAACTCTCTCTTTTCTTCTCTAAATTGTGAGTATGATGATCTTAACAAGATTATTATCATTTTAATTAGGTTGAGTTATGAATGGATTATGAGTAGATGATGTTTATGAGTAGATGATGTGAATTATCATATATGTTGTTGTAAACCCCTTTTGCTATCATGTATATTGTAAATCCAATGTTATGTGATGATGATATCTTATATGTTGTAAATCATGCTATGATGATGTTATGTATGTTGAAAGTTTCTATGCTAAGTTGTGATGAATCATACATGTTAAAAAGGCCATGATGTTACCATCTATGCTAGTTAGTTCATATTAATTAAATCATCATGTTTGGGTTATGTTGATCTATATGACAAGTCACATATGCAAGTTAGATTGATTAGAAAATTTATGAACATATGCCAAGACATCTATTATGACATCTAGAATTATGCTATGACATATGTGATATCCTATGCTAGTTCACACCATCATTATGTTGCCTAAAAACCCCATATGCAAGTTTATGTATAGATTTGGGCTATGATCATATCATGTAAATTGAGACATTTAACAAGTTGACACCTTTTGATCCTTAACATGTGTAGTTTATGCAAGTTTCACCCCTATTATGATTAGATTTATTTTAATTGTCTATATGTTGTGATAATTTATCTTTGTGCTAGGGGTTAGACTATACAAGTCTAGCCTATATTATGAGATGAATAAGCGAACATATAAATGTGGGGTAGGGGTAATATTAAGGATTTAATATTAAGAAGTTGGGGTGCAATTGATATGATTTTGCATGCCATAAGTGGACGGCCATAATTGAGTCAATTATGGACATCATTAAAAGTTGACTTAATTAATAATTTGAATAGGGAATTATTAAAACTGGGGTAAAAGATTTTAAGTGTTAATCAATGCTTAGGACACGAGGTTGGACTCGTTTGTGACGTAAACCTGCCCGGACCCGCCCGGCAAATCCAGTGGTCACAAACGTCAGCCCAATGTGAGAGGTCCTAGGCCTAAACTAAAGCATAACGGTTGTAAAGACACGAGGTTAGACTCTTTTATGGTGTAAGACTGCCCGGACCCGCCCGGCAAATCCAGCTGCCATAAATGCCAGTCTAATGTGAGAGGCCTTTATGAGGTTATAGCCTGAATGAATTAAGAAATACTTAACCAGATAAACATGTAAGGTGGGACATGGGTGGCATGAGGAATCTAAGGGGTGCTCTTAGTGGCATGTGAAATACGATTAGTAAGACTTAATCAAACACACATGTAAATGAACATGACTAAGAGGGTTAAGTGGGATATACTAGTGACAAGCTTAGGTGGGTAGCTTGTGGGGGCCCATTTCGACCAGTATCCCAAACGTATCTTTGTGGGCTCGACCCAAGTCGAGGACGGGACACGCATGCTGGGTTCGACTGTAAGAGGCCAAAACGGGGAGCGGTGGCAACGCAAGTCCAACGGGTTTCGTATGCGTGTGTGGACCCGGGCTGGTAGGTAAGACGTTGTTGCATCGTGTAGGTATAAGCCGTGCATTCTCAAGTTGTATCGGGTTGCCACTTTAGGGGAGTGATACACCCCACTGTGGGGCCAGCACGGGTATCTACGAGTAGGGAGCCGATCGAAAGTGGGTAGTGGGGTACACCTAGTGGAGATAGCGGCAGACGGCACCTATGTAGTCAGCTAGGGGTACGTAAGGCTATTTATAAAGTTTCTGTGTGAAGCAAGTGGGATCAAACAATAGGGTGACTGGTGTGGTGCAGTGTAGTAATGTGCGGTGCAGTGTAGTAATCATTCGTTAGTTATTAGGTGTGCCTTTACCGTTATCTTTAACGTTATCTTAAACGCTATCTTTATCTTCCTAAGAGTTCATAGACATTTACTTGTCTTCCAGCTTATGCCTTAGTCTAGTTATTTTGATAATAGTATTGTTAGAATTATCATACTCGCCAGACTTTATGTCTGACCCTCTCTATTTCTATCCTTTTTCCCCCTCCAGGTCCTCAGGTTGGGCCCAGCTCTAGTGGAGTTTGATTGAATTGCTTCATCTCTCTTTGGAAAGCTTGGACCGTTGAAGTAAAGTCCAGCTTGTTATCTTTTTAATGGCTATTTATGTAATGAGATTATGTATTTTGTTTTTATGAAGATGGATATTGTAACAACCCAAAAATCTGGGCCAGTTTAAAATTTTTATTTTGGCTATTTTAGTGAATTTTGAACATTTAAAATGAATTATTTTAAATAATATTGAGAGAAATTTATTTTGAATGGAATTCGAACGTATATATTATATAGTCGTCGTTAGAATATAAATAATTATATATAATTATAAAATAGAATTGAAAATGGCGCGGTAGTTCGATAATTTGATTTCAAACTTCAAATGAATGTACCGGGTGCAAAACAATCCGGATTTTAGTGAAACCAAAAATGATAGGATCTAATTGTGAGTATCTTTCCAACGAATCCGAAAGATTGAAATTTCATAGCGGGAACCAAAAGATATGTCCAGTTGAAAATTCTGAATAGTCGCTATGGAATTCAGGCCCTTAAAAATGGGAATTTTGCAAATGACCTCGGATTTCGACGAAACCACTTTTGTTAGATCCGTGATGTCAAATTATTGCTAGATTCCAATTTTCATAATTTTTCGAATCAATATGTGAGCGTGCAAAGGAAAACGCGTTTGATCACTTTCAGTTGATTTCAATCGACTGGAAAATGGTCATTTTTCAAACGGTCTCAGAATTTGATGAAATTAGTTTTGTTAGGATCGTATCGTCAATAGGAAGCTAGAAAATATTTTTCTGGAAATTTTCGAGTTAGTATGTGGCCCCGGTAAATTAAAATGTACGTTCAAATCGAATATTGAATGTTTTATATTTTAATTTGAAGGAAAAACTGACTGAAACAGTCTAATGGGCCTACGAAACATATCCCATTGTGTTCGGAATGGGGGTATTTAGCTAGGGGCGACAGTCGTTGGGTTTGATTTTGAGTTCATATTAATAGACATGAATTTTTGAAAGTAAAATAAAATAAATTATAAATATATATATGGGCCAAGTCAAACCCTAGGCCCATAATTAAATTTCCGCCACCAGAGGTAAAAAGAACGGGCGATTTTCTCCCTCGTCTTTCTTCTCTGATCTCCCTCCACAGTCGACATCTCGCAATGATTGATGAGGGAAAATCGAAGCCCTCAATGAGCTGGAGGGGTTCAACGGTGGTGATGGTGTTCTGGGCCGCCAATCGTCGGAAAACGTTGAGGAAAACCGCCAGCGTCGGAGTTATTTTAGGGAGGAAAAGGACCACCGAAGTGGGGTCTCTTCTGGGCCGTGGATGCTCTCGTGGCGGCGCCTCTTGTGGCTAGCTCCGATCGCCGTCCAACGACCTACGGCGGTGCGAATTCTGGTGGAAAGGGTTTGAAAGGGGGTCTGTTTTTGTACAGAAGTTCACGGGGAAGATGGATTGATTAGGAGGGTAATTAAATTAGTGATTAATTTATTATTTTTATTTATTTAATTAAGTAATCGAATGTATAAAAATCAATAACTCTTTCAGACGAGCTCAGAAAAACGCAAACTCAGTTTCGTTGGAATCACCTCAATAGTATCTACACAATGGAATTGACCGCGTGCAAAACAGAGCACGTCAGAATTTCAAGAAAATTCAAATTCTAACTGTTCAGAAATTCAGAATAAAATTGACGGAGTAGATACCAAAGTGAGAATTCTCTCACTTTAATTTTTCTGTTCAGTTATTTATTTCATAACTGCATATATGAACTGTTCCCCATCGTCCACAGACCATGGACGACTTGTTTGATTGTATTCTGTGTGAAAATTGATCGTGATATGAAATGAATTATATATATATATATATATATATATTAGAAGTGTACGAAATATATATATATTGAAAGTGAAAATATCGCATATATTGAAAGTGAAAATATCATATATATTGAAAGTGAAAATATATATATATTGAAAGTGAATATATATATATATTGAAAGTGAAAGTATCATATATATTGAAAGTGAAAATATCGTATAGTGAAAATATCGTATATATTGAAAGTGAAAATATCATATATATTGAAAGTGAAAATATCGTATAGTGAAAATATATATATATTGAAAGTGAAAATATCATATATATTGAAAGTGAAAATATCATATATGTTGAAAGTGAAAATATCATATAGTGAAAATATCGTATATATTAAAAGTGAAAATATCATATATATTGAAAGTGAAAATATCGTGTATATTGAAAAGTAAAAAAAATAATATGAAAATAAACGATGTATATGAAATATTCGAATTGAATTAAATAGAAAATGAATTCGAATTGAACTGAATAGAAAATGAATTCGAATTGAACTGAATAGAAAATGAATTCGAATTGAACTGAATAGAAAATGAATTCGAATTGAACTGAATAGAAAATGAATTCGAATTGAACTGAATAGAAAATGAATTCGAATTGAACTGAATAGAAAATGAATTCGAATTGAATTTAATTTGAAATTTAAATTGAATTGAAATGAATTTAAAACGAATTTATAAGGAAAATTTCAATTTTGATTTGAATTTGAATATGAAGTTGAAATCGTTTTGAAAACAAATTTAAAACGATTTATAAAATACGTTGAAAAAGGAAATCGACGAAATATATATTATATATATAATATAATGGCCTGAATAGAACGCGCCGCGCTGCGGCAGTTCGCGAATTTCAACCATTGACTTTGAACGGACATTACGGGAGATCCGACCGTCGGATTCTCCTGAAAACGGAACCGTTGGGTTCGTATCGAAAAGAGCTTTCTAACGAATATTAGAGATTTGAAATCTAACGGATGGATTTGGAATTATGTCCAAATCGAATTTGGAAAAGGTCGCTGTAAGTGCAGTTCGATGACCGTTGATGGAAATCGACTGTACGGGCCTTGATAAAATTATTAAAAATATCGATAATTTGTGTAAAATCATAAGAAATGATTTGTGAAGAATTGGGATGAAAAATTCCACATTTGAAAAGATAAAAATATGTTTTTTATCGAAACGAACTAGTTATTAACTAGAAAAATAATCAAATGGTTGTAAATAAATTGGATTGGAATTGAATTGAAATTATCCTTGGATATTTTCGATATTGGATTCCGTGATTATACAGATATCGTGATGGGAATTTGGAAGATATCGATATCGTTATTCCCGATATGATATCTATTGGTTTCAGGATTTGATGTTGAATATAAGTCGATACTATCTCTATTCAAAACCTTATGTTTAATGTCAAATTTGATTGATTGATTGTTTGGATTGTGCTCGACCAGTTTATGAGCAACATATGCATTTACATTTAGCATTGGGTTGGGTTGAAAATATTTGTGTGCTAACGCCTTGTGAAACACTTCACGATTTGACGATAAGGTGTTTAGCGATGTTGTGTTTATTTCAAATTTAATGAATGATTGTGAAATGATATTTTTCTTAAGTGAAAAGAAATGTATTCCCGATTTTGGACAGGGAATGTTTTATAAAAATGTTTTATAAAACAGAAAGGATTTCGAGGCCCAAAACCCGATGATTTCTAAAATGATTTAGAAATGTATTATATGTTACATTGTGGTTCATCGCATATTCGATTAGTTGTTATTGATGATGTATCTGTTTGGTGGCGGAGAATTTATTCTCTTGCTTAACACCCTTCTTTGAGACGTACGAGCTCAAAGGTTATGTGATTAATAGTGACTGATCATATGCGTGAATTACTGATGTGAAGTACTATATTTTGAAAGTACTTGTGATTATTACGTTGTGAAATGATTTTCCCTACTTCGGGATATGAAATGATTTAGTATATGGCTAAAGAGTCGGGTAACCCTGAGACTAAAAGTATGGGTGAGAGGGCGGTGTATGCTCTCCATGTGTGGGAGGTGCATCGTCGGTGTAGCCTACTCCTATGTGGGGTAGGTGCACATTTATATATCGAGTTGCGAGGTGCGTACCCTTTGCCTTGTCGATGGGGAGCACGATATTTGGTTGTATACTTGTTTGTATGCATTGTTATGTTTTGAAATTCATATTTCCAGACGATTTGATTTGAGATCTGGAAGTGAAATCTAATTTGATATAGAAAGTTAGATATATATTTCAAATGATTTGAAATAAGAAATCGGGAATAAAATCCAAAGGAATAATTTCTGTAAATTGAATTGGATTTGGAAAATCTAAGTGTAGTGATTAATCTAAGTGGGTAGATTGGGATATTGCATGTTGATTGATGCATAGTAGATCCATATATCTATATTGATTGTTATTTATACACTAGCATTCATGGGGGTAAACCCGTTCCGCGTTAGCGGCGTGGTCCCGTGATATGCCATATTATTAAATAAGTTAATTATAACTGTTTAGAGTTTCTCACACCAGTCCCGTGACTGACCGGTAGTTTACTTTTCCCTTGCGAACTCGGGTGCCCCTATTTTCCACACGGGCAGTCAGTAGTTTTATTTTGCGAATGTATTGAGAAGGATTCTGGATTGAAGCTTTAAGCTGTGTCCAGACATTTACAGTCTTCTGCTGTGCATTGTATTACATTTATGTAAATTTATCTTCCGCTGTGTATTATTTTCGAGATACTCTGATATTCTCTACTCTGATGTAACATTGTTATGATGTTTATAGAAGTCTTCTGTTATTTGTTCTGATATGTTGTATACCCAGAGTTAGCGTATGCGGGATTCGAACGGTCTTGGTCGATTTAGCGATCGATTAGGTCCGGGCGAAATCCATGTCGTTACATATGGTATCAGAGCTTTGGTTAACTCAAATCTTTGGGGTAAAACTCGGTAGAACTGAACAAAAGACTCATCAGAGGTAGGATTAGTAATGTCCTATAAAAGAATCCTCATTAGAGATAGAATCAGTAGCATTCTAGAATGAGTGACTCGTTAGAGATGGGGTTAGAAATGCCCTAGAATGAGTTGAGAGTTATTTGTTTATAAATAACGTATTTGTGATTATATATACAATCTGGTTTTAGAAAATATGAATTTTGAATATATAGAAAGTTATATATTTGAAAAATCTAATCAATTAATTGATTGTTGGTTGTGTTGTTTGATTATTAGTTAACTAATAAAATCAACATTTGAATTAAAGGAACCAATTAGGCCAAATTGTATACTAATTGAATCAAATATTGAATTATATTGAAAATTAGTCGCATTTTCTTGCATATACATATACTTACATTGAACAGGTCATAGCAAGAAGGCTAGAGCAGAGAATAAAATTTGTTTGCCCGACAAATAGGTACATGTTTACTATAATTTACTGTTTTGTTTGGGTGATGATGATTTTATGAGCCTATTGGCTAGCCGCTTGGCTTTTTCTTTTTCTTTTTGAGATCAGAAGGCCTATAAGGCAATTTCGGGATTTTCCCGTAGCTCACGGTGCAGGGGAGGTTATGGCGAAATTTTTCGAAAATTTAGGGTGTAAGCCAAATTTTTGAAATATTTGAAAATTCTCAGAAACTGAAAAGTTGGAGAATGGAAGCCAGATCGAACGTAGAGTTGATTAATCAAACCACTTTCGACTTTGTTCCTTTTCGGGGACGAAAAGTTTTAAGTGGGGGAGATTATAACAACCCGAAAATCTGGGCCAGTTTAAAATTTTTATTTTGGCTATTTTAGCGAATTTTGAACATTTAAAATGAATCATTTTAAATAATATCGACGAGTAATTTATTTTGAATGGAATTCGAACGTATATATTATATACGTCGTCGTTAGAATATAAATAATTATATATAATTATAAAATAGAATTGAAAATGGCGCGGTAGTTCGATAATTCGATTTCAAACTTCAAATGAATGTACCGGGTGCAACACAATCCGGATTTTAGTGAAACCAAAAATGATAGGATCTAATTGTGAGTATCTTTCCAACGAATCTGAAAGATTGAAATTTCATAGCGGGAACCAAAAGATATGTCCAGTTGAAAATTCTGAATAGTCGCTATGGAATTCAGGCCCTTAAAAATGGGAATTTTGCAAACGACCTCGGATTTCGACGAAACCAGTTTTGTTGGATCCGCGATGTCAAATTATTGCTAGATTCCAATTTTCATAATTTTTCGAATCAATATGTGAGCGTAGCAAAGGAAAACGCGTTTGACCACTTTAAGTTGATTTTAATCGACTGGAAAATGGTCATTTTTCAAACGGTCTCAGAATTTGATGATATTAGTTTTGTTAGGACCGTATCGTCAATAGGATGCTAGAAAATATTTTTCTGGAATTTTTCGAGTTAGTATGTGGTCCCGGTATATTAAAATGTACGTTCAAATCGAATATTGAATGTTTTATATTTTAATTTGATGGAAAAACTGACGGAAACAGTCTAATGGGCCTACGAAACATATCCCATTGTGTTCGGAATGGGGGTATTTAGCTAGGGGCGACAGTCGTTGGGTTTGATTTTGAGTTCATATTAATAGACATGAATTTTTGAAAGTAAAATAAAATAAATTATAAATATATATATGGGCCAAGTCAAACCCTAGGCCCATAATTAAATTTCCGCCGCCAGAGGTAAAAAGAACGGGCGATTTGCTCCCTCGTCTTGCTTCTCTGATCTCCCTCCACAGTCGACATCTCGCAATGATTGATGAGGGGAAATCGAAGCCCTCAATGAGCTGGAGGGGTTCAACGGTGGTGATGGTGTTCTGGGCCGCCAATCGTCGGAAAACGTTGAGGAAAACCGCCAGCGTCAGAGTTAGGTTTACGGAGGAAAAGGACCACCGAAGTGGGGTCTCTTCTGGGCCATGGATGCTCTCGTGGCGGCGCCTCTTGTGGCTAGCTCCGATCGTCGTCCAATGACCTACGGCGGCGCGAATTCTGGTGGAAAGGGTTTGAAAGGGGGTCTGTTTTTGTATAGAAGTTCACGGGGAAGATGGATTGATTAGGAGGGTAATTAAATTAGTGATTAATTTATTATTTTTATTTATTTAATTAAGTAATCAAATGTATAAAAATCAATAACTCTTTCAGACGAGCTCAGAAAAACGCAAACTCAGTTTCGTTGGAATCATCTCAATAGTATCTACACAATGGAATTGACCGCGTGCAAAACAGAGCACGTCGGAATTTCAAGAAAATTCAAATTCTGACTGTTCAGAAATTCAGAATAAAACTGACGGAGTGGATACCAAAGTGAGAATTCTCTCACTTTAATTTTTCTGTTCAGTTATTTATTTCATAACTGCATATATGAACTGTTCCCCGTCGTCCACAGACCATGGACGACTTGTTTGATTGTATTTTGTGTGAAAATTGATCGTGATATGAAATGAATTATATATATATATATATATATTAGAAGTGTACGAAATATATATATATATATTGAAAGTGAAAATATCGCATATATTGAAAGTGAAAATATCATATATATTGAAAGTGAATATATATATATATTGAAAGTGAAAAAATATATATATTGAAAGTGAAAATATCATATATATTGAAAGTGAAAATATATATATATTGAAAGTGAAAATATATATATTGAAAGTGAAAATATATATATATTGAAAGTGAAAATATCATATATATTGAAAGTGAAAATATCGTATAGTGAAAATATCGTATATATTGAAAGTGAAATATCATATATATTGAAAGTGAAAATATCGTATAGTGAAAATATATATATATATATTGAAAGTGAAAATATCATATATATATTGAAAGTGAAAATATCATATATATTGAAAGTGAAAATATCGTATAGTGAAAATATCGTATATATTGAAAGTGAAAATATCGTATATATTGAAAGTGAAAATATCGTGTATATTGTAAAGTAAAAAAATAAAAATATATATGAAATGAAAACGATGTATATGAAATATCCGAATTGAATTAAATAGAAAATGAATTCGAATTGAACTGAATAGAAAATGATTCGAATTGAACTGAATAGAAAGTGAATTCGAATTGAACTGAATAGAAAATGAATTCGAATTGAACTGAATAGAAAATGAATTCAAATTGAACTGAATTTGAAATTTAAATTGAATTGAAATGAATTTAAAACGAATTTATAAGGAAAAATTCAATTTTGATTTGAATTTGAATATGAAGTTGAAATCGTTTTGAAAACGAATTTAAAACGATTTATAAAATACGTTGAAAAAGGAAATCGACAAAATATATATTATATATATTATATATATATATATATATATAATATAATGGCCTGAATAGAACGCGTCGCGTTGCGGCAGTTCGCGAATTTCGACCATTGACTTCGAACAGACATTACGGGAGATCCGACCGTCGGATTCTCCTGAAACCGGAACCGTTGGGTTCGTATCGAAAAGATCTTTCTAACGAATATTAGAGATTTGAAATCTAACGGTTGGATTTGGAATTATGTCCAAATCGAATTTGGAAAAGGTCGTTGTAAGTGCAGTTCGATGACCGTTGATGGAAATCGATTGTACGGGCCTTGATAAAATTATTAAAAATATCGATAATTTGTGTAAAATCATAAGAAATGATTTGTAAGAATTGGGATGAAAAATTCCACATTTGAAAAGATAAAAATATTTTTTTTATCAAAACGAACTAGTTATTAACTAGAAAAATAATCAAATGGTTATAAATAAATAAATTGGATTGGAATTGAATTGAAATTGTCCTTGGATATTTTCAATATTGGATTCCGTGATTATACAGATATCGTGATGGGAATTTGGAAGATATCGTTATCGTTATTCCCGATATGATATCTATTGGTTTCAGGATTTGATGTTGAATATAGTCGATACTATCTCTATTCAAAACCTTATGTTTAATGTCAAATTTGATTGATTGATTGTTTGGATTGTGCTCGACCAGTTTATAAGCAAAATATGCATTTACATTTAGCATTGGGTTGGGTTGAAAATATTTGTGTGCTAACGCCTTGTGAAACACTTCACGATTTGATGATAAGGTGTTTAGCGATGTTGTGTTCATTTCAAATTTAATGAATGATTGTGAAATGATATTTTTCTTAAGTGAAAAGAAATGTATTCCCGATTTTGGACAGGGAATGTTTTATAAAAATGTTTTATAAAACAGAAAGGATTTCGAGGCCCAAAACCCGATGATTTCTAAAATGATTTATAAATGTATTATATGTTACATTGTGGTTCATCGCATATTCGATTAGTTGCTATTGATGATGTATCTGTTTGGTGGCGGAGAATTTATTCTCTTGCTTAACACCCTTCTTTGAGACGTACGAGCTCAAAGGTTATGTGATTAATAGTGACTGATCATATGCGTGAATTACTGATGTGAAGTACTATATTTTGAAAGTACTTGTGATTATTACGTTGTGAAATGATTTTCCCTACTTTGGGATATGAAATGACTTAGTATGTGGCTAAAGAGTCGGGTAACCCTAAGACTAAAAGTATGGGTGAGAGGGCGGTGTATGCTCTCCATGTGTAGGAGGTGCATCGTCGGTGTAGCCTACTCCTATGTGGGGTAGGTGCACATTTATATATCGAGTTGCGAGGTGCGTACCCTTTGCCTTGTCGATGGGGAGCACGATATTTGGTTGCATACTTGTTTGTATGCATTGTTATGTTTTGAAATTCATATTTCCAGACGATTTGATTTGAGATCCCGAAGTGAAATCTACTTTGATATAGAAAGTTAGATATATATTTCAAATGATTTGAAATAAGAAATCGGGAATAAAATCCAAAGGAATAATTTCTGTAAATTGAATTGGATTTGGAAAATCTAAGTGTAGTGATTAATCTAAGTGGGTAGATTGGGATATTGCATGTTGATTGATGCATAGTAGATCCATATATCTATATTGATTGTTATTTATACACTAGCATTCATGGGGGTAAACGCGTTCCGCGTTAGCGGCATGGTCCCGTGATATGCCATATTATTAAATAAGTTAATTATAACTGTTTAGAGTTTCTCACACCAGTCCCGTGACTGACCTGTAGTTTTCTTTTCCCTTGCGAACTCGGGTGCCCCTATTTTCCACACGGGCAGTCGAGTAGTTTTATTTTGCAGATTTATTGAGCAGGATTCTTGATTGAAGCTTTAAGCTGTGTCCAGACATTTACAGTCTTCCGCTGTGCATTGTATTACATTTATGTAAATTTATCTTCTGCTGTGTATTATTTTCGAGATACTCTGATATTCTCTACTCTGATGTAACATTGTTATGATGTTTATTGAAGTCTTCTGTTATTTGTTCTGATGTGTTGTATACCCAGAGTTAGCGTATGCGGGATTCGAACGGTCTTTGTCGATTTAGCGATCGATTAGGTCCGGGCGAAATCCGTGTCGTTACAGATATTGTACTTGGTTATGATCTATGGTTTTATGATGTAACAAACATGTTTAATTTCCGCTGCACTAAAATGAAGTTTTAGATTTCCAAGTACTATTTACTATCTGTCTTGTTGTAATTTTTCTGTTCTATATACACTTATAACCTCCATGGAAGTTAATGCATTCCCTTCGTGAGTGACATTAATGGACATGGGGTGTTACACGTGGTATCAGAGCTTAAGGTTACCAGAACAGATAAAAATACTTTAGAAAAATAGTTATTTTTAGAAGAAGTGCTTTCAAAAATATGTTTTAATAAGAAATTTAAAGAGAAAAGTTTTTAAGAAAAAAAAACATAATCCCCAATAGCCCATATCTTTATCTTTCGAATTCTCCATTCTGAATCTTTCCTTTTTCGTTTCAGCATGGCTGAAGATCTTAATCTACCCGACGGTGTAACGATACCAGGATGGTATAGGAGGTTATTAGAGGCTAGGGCCGCTGTAGGTCCAGCCAATGTTCCTCCACCACCAGTTGTACCCGTCCCTCCTCCTCCTCGCGTAGATACTTTTGCAAAGACGTGCAAGGAATTCAAGGCTATGGGTGGAAAACCATTTCAAGGGTCAGAAACGTTTGTGGAAGCTAGAGATTGGCTTAAGGAGGTGGAAGAATTTCTAGAAATCTTTGAAGTAGAAGAAGGGAGGAGAGTTCGATTAGCAGCTTGGTTGATGAAGGGAGAGGCCTCGTTTTGGTGGGAGGTCACTAATGGGGAGCGTCCTGTTGACTCTTGGGCGGATTTCAGACGTAGGTTCGAGGCGAAGTTTCTCTCAAGGGCAGAAGAAAATCTATATACGGAAAGGTTCTTGACATTGAAGCAAGGAAGCTCATCAGTGAAAGAATATGTCAATAAATTTAATCAGTTAGCAAGGTTTGGCTTGGACTTAGTGAACACGCCGGAGAAGAAGGCGCTGAGGTTCGTGAATGGCTTGAATGAACCATTGCAAGGGTTGGCTATGACCCACATCCCTATGGGGGCCACCTTTGAGAAGTTAGTAGAAATGGCGCTTATGCATGAGGAGAAAAGCGCTAAAGCTGATAAGGCACCCGAGAAGAAGGGGGATCAAAAGAAACCACAACAGCAAAACAAGAAGGGTGGTAAAGACAATAACGGTAAGGGAAAGAAGAAATGTTTTAACTGTGGGACACCAGTCCATCTCAGCAAGGATTGCCGAAAGAAAAAGATGACAGGCTGTTTTCATTGTGGCGATGCGGGACATTTAGTGAAGGACTGCCCAAAGAAGGGGCAGAGGGTAGGAGCTACCTCGGGAGGACAGGTGCAGGCTCTTATGGCACCAGGGCAGGCAAGGGGACAAGTTCAGGCTCTCGCGGTCCCACCGCTGCAAGAACGAGGTAGAACCATTTATGTTGAAAGCTTAGTTTTTCTGTTTGATCATCCTGTCCGTACCTTATTCGATTCGGGCGCATCACATTCGTTTATCTCTACATCATTAGTTGAATCACTGCACTTAAACACCAGTTTAGTAGAGGATCCCTTAGTTGTTTCGAATCCAATTGGGGGCTCAGCTTATTTGTCTATGATGTGTTTGGATTTGAAAATTTCCATACTTAGCGTCGAATTTAGATGTGATGCTTATGTGTTGGGCTTCACGGGCTATGGGCTAATTTTTGGAATGGATTGGTTATCCAGAAATGGGGCCGTTCTTGATTGTGAAAGGAGAGTAGTTAGGCTCGTGACTCGCCTTGGCAACACTCTCGAAATCTTTTGTATACCCATAAATTCGGTTATGCTAAGTTATCTAAAATCGCTTGACGCGTCTGAGGAAAATCTACGATCTGTTAGAGTGGTCCGAGAATATTCGGATGTGTTTGAGGAGGTGAAGGGCTTGCCTCCGAAGCGGGAGATAGATTTTCGAATATATCTTGTAGATAATGCGAAACCAGTATCTTTGCCAGTACGCCACATGGCTCCACGTGAAAGGAGGGAACTCGATAAGCAAGTGAAGGAGTTGCTTGAGAAGGGGTTCATAAGACGAAGTATATCGGAGTGGGGTGCTCCAGTAGTATTTGCCACGAAGGCGGATGGGCCCCTTAGACTTTGTGTGGACTATAGAGAACTTAATAAGCTTACTAAGAAGAACAGACACCCCATGCCGAGGATTGACGATCTCTTCGATCAGTTAGTTGGCACCTCAGCGTTTTCGCAGTTGGACTTAGCCACTGGTTTCCATCAGTTGAGAGTGGCTGAGGATAGCATTGACAAGACTGCCTTTAGGACTTCGGACGGTTTCTATGAATGGCTAGTGATGCCCTTCGGTTTGACAAACGCCCCCGCATACTTTGTTGATCTGATGAGTAGGGTGTTTAGGGAGTACCTTAACAAATTTGTGGTAGTCTTTGTAGATGACATCTTGATCTTTTCTAAGGATGAAGAAGAGCATGTCCTACATCTTAGGGAAGTGTTGGAGACTCTTCGAGCGCATAAGCTTAAAGCTAAATTTTCTAAGTGTCACATTTGGAGGAAGGAAGTACGGTTCTTAGGACACGTGGTTTCCAAAGAAGGGATAGTTGTGGATCCCGCAAAGGTGGTGGCCATCCAAGATTGGAAGGTCCCTAAAAATGCTACTGAAGTAAGAAGTTTCTTGGGGTTGGCTGGCTACTATAGGAAGTTTATCAAAGACTTCGCAAAGATATCAGCTCCATTGACATGCTTGACGAAGAAGAACCTAGTTTTCACATGGGACGTAGATTGTGATGATGCGTTCCAACGTTTGAAGAGAGCTTTGACTTCATCCCCAGTCTTAGTATTGCCATACGGGAGTAAGCCGTTTACCGTTTATACTGACGCTTGTGGGACAGGACTAGGCGCAGTATTAATGCAAGAGGGTAGGGTAATAGCCTATGGTGGAAGGCAGTTGAGAGTGCATGAAAAGAATTACCCCACGCATGACCTAGAGTTGGCCGCTATTGTCTTCGCGCTTAAGTCTTGGCGTCATTATCTTCTTGGCGAGAAATTCGAATTATTCACTGACCACAAATCTTTAAAATACTTATTCTCTCAGAAGGAATTTAACTTAAGGTAGCAAAGGTGGATGGAGTTCTTAGCGTCCTACGACTTTGAGATAGCATATACCCCTGGTAAGGGTAACGTGGTGGCCATTGCCTTAAGTAGAAAAAGATTATCCTTAAGTCCTTTGTTTGTTGAGCGGCAAAGTTTAGAATTCATTTCGATGTTTGACTTTAGACCTTCCGTTGACTTCGTACCCGGTTTGCTAGCATCCTTGGAGGTCAGACCTACATTTTTGGGACGGATTGGCGAGGCACAGCGAGACGACCCACAGTTAGTTGAGTTAGTAGAAAAGCTCAAGGGAGGGGAGTCATCAAGCCATCTCCGTAGGTATACCCTAGATGATAAGGGTTGGTTACGTAGGGACGGTAGGCTTTGTGTACCAAAAGACGATGACCTAAGGAAGACTATTCTTGACGAAGCACATCATTCGAAGATGACCATTCATCCCGACGGGGACAAGATGTACAAAGACATGAAGAGAGTTTACTTTTGGGCCGGCATGAAGAAAGACGTGGCCGAGTATGTCGCTAGATGCTTGGTGTGCCAACAAGTAAAGGCGGAGCAAAAGAAACCCGGTGGGTTGCTTCACCCATTGGAGGTTCCACTATGGAAGTGGGAGAGTGTCTCGATGGATTTTGTGGATGGATTACCAAGATCGAGGAAGGGTAATACGGGGATTTGGGTTATAGTAGATAGACTTACTAAGAGCGCCCATTTCATTCCCGTGAAGAGTAAGAGGACTGCTCCATGGTTAGCTTCTGTATACGTTCGAGAGATAGTTCGTTTGCACGGTGTTCCTTCTAGCATAGTGAGCGACCGCGATCCTATTTTCACTAGCGAATTTTGGAGAAGCTTACAAGAGGCGGTAGGGACTCAGTTATGTCTGAGCACCGCATATCATCCTCAGATGGACAGCCAGATCGAGAGGGTGAATCGCATTCTAGAGGATCTTTTGAGGCTGTGTATCCTAGACTTTGGGGGTACATGGGAAGAGCATCTTCCATTGGTGGAGTTCGCATATAATAACAGCTTTCAGTCCAGCATTGGTATTGCACCATTCGAAGCTCTATATGGACGACCTTGTCATTCACCTACATGTTGGTGGGAATCTACGGATAAGATCTTACTTTGGCCCGATATGATTAGGGAGACTTCGGAGAAGATCGACTTGATTCGAAGGAGGATGAAAGCAGCGCAAGATAGGCAGAAATCTTATGCGGATAAGAGGAGGACAGATCTCGAGTTTGAAGTTGGGGACATGGTCTTTGTCAAAGTGTCTCCATTACGAAACGTTGTTCGCTTTGGGTCCGTTGGGAAATTAGCACCAAGGGTTGTAGGGTCGTTTCCTATTAAGGAGAGGATTGGACGGATGGCGTATAGAGTGGAGTTGCCCGAGAGACTTAGTGGTGTACATGACGTATTCCATGTGTCACATTTGAGGAAGTGCTTGCACGAGACCGCGGAAGTGGTAGAGCCGAGCTTGCTTAGAGAGGTGGAGATAGAGCGTGATGCGACAATTCGACGAGCTCCTACGCGCATTATTGGGTCGGAGATCAAGAGGTTGAGGAATCGAGAGGTCAGACTAGTCAAAGTGCAATGGGGAGATGATGAGAGCAACGCTACTTGGGAGATGGAATAGAAGATGCGTTCACGATACCCTTTTCTTTTTGAGGGTATGTCCTTTAATTTCTCCTTTATCGCTTAGCTTGTACTTATCTTATCTTTAGTATATCCTCTCGCTAGTATCTTTGACCTTTAGTTAGGATAATCCTATGGTTGAAACATGTGCTTGAGACATGTTATGTATGGTGGATGCAAAGTGGATGCAAGTGTTTGCTAGTGGTTGCTCGTGGATGCATATACACACACTATTAGGCACCAGATCGGCTCAGTCACTTCATATTGCATATTGCATATATATGGATGTATTTTGTAAAATGGATGTATAATGGTTGTATTAACATATAGTTGCTGCATTCGGGTGGATGGTTATGCACGCATATAGAATTAATATGCATCATTAGGAATCTTTTGCATACATATTGGACGCATGGCACTATCATGAATTGCACTAAGGAGGTCGATTGAATCAGTAGACCGCCTAATTTTGCATTAGATATGGACATATACACACACTGTGCATATAAACATTAAAGCATTAGAAGTCTTTTAAGGACAATGGATGCTGGTGTTTGATGGTTGAGTAGATGGACGATTAGATGGTAGGATATACATTCTTCTTGACTTGGAGATTTCGGGGACGAAATCCTTTATGGAGGCGAGAATGTAACACCCCGTAATTTTATAACATTAAAATTCACAAAATTAAAGTATACTTAATTTTTAGAAAAGAATTAAGTGAAATGGGTTGCGCAGAGAAATATATATATATATATATATATATTGATATATATATATATAAATAAAAATTAAATAAATAAATATGCGAAAAAGTTCAAAACAGCGAATTGGGAGGGGAAATAACCGAACCGGCCCATTTTTGAGGTCGACCCGAGCCTAACTGGGTCGACTAGGGGTTAATCCAGGGTGTTTGGCTATCAACCCGTAGGCCGATTCGCTCAAATGCAGATTTTGCATTTGATTGGTTCTCATGGTTCAGGGTTAATCTAATGGTCCTAAATAACTTCCTACACCTATAAATACATCCTAATGCTAACCCTAAACCTAATTAAAATAGAATAGTTACCGTCATACCGTCGCCATGGAAATCAATGGAGCCGCCGCCAACTAAGAAAGAAGAAAAGAAAATTCAATTCTAATTCTCTCAACCCTAAAGCAAAGCAAAGCTCTCTCTTTTCTTCTCTAAATTGTGAGTATGATGATCTTAACAAGGTTATTATCATTTTAATTAGGTTGAGTTATGAACGGATTATGAGTAGATGATGTTTATGAGTAGATGATGTGAATTATCATATATGTTGTTGTAAACCCCTTTTGCTATCATGTATATTGTAAATCCAATGTTATGTGATGATGATATCTTATATGTTGTAAATCATGCTATGATGATGTTATGTATGTTGAAAGTTTCTATGCTAAGTTGTGATGAATCATACATGTTAAAAAGGCCATGATGTTACCATCTATGCTAGTTAGTTCATATTAATTAAATCATCATGTTTGGGTTATGTTGATCTATATGACAAGTCACATACGCAAGTTAGATTGATTAGAAAAGTTATGAACATATGCCAAGACATCTATTATGACATCTAGAATTATGCTACGACATATGTGATATCCAATGCTAGTTCACACCATCATTATGTTTCCTAAAAACCCCATATGCAAGTTTATGTATAGATTTGGGCTATGATCATATCATGTAAATTGAGACATTTAACAAGTTGACACCTTTTGATCCTTAACATGTGTAGTTTATGCAAGTTTCACCCCTATTATGATTAGATTTATTTTAATTGTCTATATGTTGTGATAATTTATCTTTGTGCTAGGTGTTAGACTATACAAGTCTAGCCTATATTATGCGTTGAATAAGAGAATGTATAAACGTGGGGTAGGGGTAATATTATAGATTTAATATTAAGAAGTTGGGGTGCAATTGATATGATTTTGCATGCCATAAGTGGATGGCCATAATTGAGTCAATTATGGACATCATTAAAAGTTGACTTAATTAATAATTTGAATAGGGAATTATTAAAACTGGGGTAAAAGATTTTAAGTGTTAATCAATGCTTAGGACACGAGGTTGGACTCGTTTGTGACGTAAACCTGCCCGGACCCGCCCGGCAAATCCAGTGGTCACAAATGTCAGCCCAATGTGAGAGGTCCTAGGCCTAAACTAAAGCATAACGGTTGTAAAGACACGAGGTTAGACTCTTTTATGGTGTAAGACTGCCCGGACCCGCCCGGCAAATCCAGCTGCCATAAATGCCAGTCTAATGTGAGAGGTCTTTATGAGGTTATGGCCTGAATGAATTAAGAAATACTTAACCAGATAAACATGTAAGGTGGGACATGGGGGTTAAGTAGGTGCCTTGGGTGGCATGAGGAATCTAGGGGGTGCCCTTAGTGGCATGTGAAATACGATTAGTAAGACTTAACCAAACACACATGTAAATGAACATGACTAAGAGGGTTAAGTGGGATATACTAGTGACAAGCTTAGGTGGGTAGCTTGTGGAGGCCCATTTCGACCAGTATCCCAAACGTATCTTTGTGGGCTCGACCCAAGTCGAGGACGGGACACGCATGCTGGGTTCGACTGTAAGAGGCCAAAACGGGGAGCGGTGGCAACGCAAGTCCAACGGGTTTCGTATGCGTGTGTGGACCCGGGCTGGTAGGTAAGACGTTGTTGCATCGTGTAGGTATAAGCCGTGCATTCTCAAGTTGTATCGGGTTGCCACTTTAGGGGAGTGATACACCCCACTGTGGGGCCAACACGGGTATCTACGAGTAGGGAGCCAATCGAAAGTGGGTAGTGGGGTACACCTAGTGGAGATAGGGGCAGACGGCACCTATGTAGTCAGCTAGGGGTATGTAAGGCTATTTATAAAGTTTCTGTGTGAAGCAAGTGGGATCAAACAATAGGGTGACTGGTGTGGTGCAGTGTAGTAATGTGCGGTGCAGTGTAGTAATCATTCGTTTGTAATTAGGTGTGCCTTTACCATTATCTTTAACGTTATCTTAAACGCTATCTTTATCTTCCTAAGAGTTCATAGACATTTACTTGTCTTCAAGCTTATGCCTTAGTCTAGTTATTTTGATAATAGTATTGTTAGAATTGTCATACTCGCTAGACTTTATGTCTGACCCCCTCTATTTCTATCCTTTTTCCCCCTCCAGGTCCTCAGGTTGGGCCCAGCTCTAGTGGAGTTTGATTGAATTGCTTCATCTCTCTTTGGAAAGCTTGGACCGTTGAAGTAAAGTCCAGCTTGTTATCTTTTTAATGGCTATTTATGTAATGGGATTATGTATTTTGTTTTTATGAAGATGGATATTGTACTTGGTTATGATCTATGGTTTTATGATGTAACAAACATGTTTAATTTCCGCTGCACTAAAATGAAGTTTTAGATTTCCAAGTACTATTTACTATCTGTCTTGTTGTAATTTTTCTGTTCTATATTCACTTATAACCTCCATGGAAGTTAATGCATTCCCTTCGTGAGTGACATTAATGGACGTGGGGTGTTACAAACCGGGTGATTAACAGCTAGGCCCAAGGGGGAATTTTGAGAGTATTTAAGGGCTGTTATGTTTCAGAGAAACCCTTTTTCTCACTTTCACACCCGCCACTTTCATTCTTAGAACCCTAGTAATGGCCTCCAACATCTAAAACACCCCAAATCACCTCCTAATCGCTAATTAAGCCAAATCTTAATCAAATCAAAGAGGATTAGCACATGAATCGAGGTAGAGCTGCTGTGTTGCATTGGTATTCGCGCCCAAATAGAGAATCATTTCAGATCTAAAGTTTATTTATGGCAAAGATGAGTGATTTGCATAGTTCCTCACTAATTATGGTTAATTAAGGGTAATTAGTGATAATTAGCGAATTTATACATGTTAAAAATTTGGAAAAATATTTACAAAATTCGAAATGATGTTTTAAGCCTCTGTTAGAAAGTTTGGATAATTTGGTTAAGTTTTGCTAATCATATCATTAATTATGCCTAAACATGATTAAGGGAAAATATGGATTTTTGGCTTTGTTAGATCCAATTTACATGCTATGGTTGTTGTTTTGATGTTTATGGTTGATTCTCTATGTTGCTATGACTGTATGGTATGCTTTGTGATTGATTAGAACAGTTAGAATGGTCTAAAACGCCGTCGTATGGCATAAAACAGTCGCTGGAAAGCTGTAGGAAATGTGCAGGGTTTCAAACCGGATCAGATCGGATTATTGGGCTCGGATCGTATAGGAGAACCGAGCAAGTGAACTTGACTCGGATTGGAACTTAGCATAAGGGGCTTAGGAAGAAGGAAGGCCAATTGCTTAGAGTGGAGTTGGGCAGGGGATCGGATCGGAGAGACCAAAAAGGGGATCGGATTGGAGAGACCAAAAGGGGATCAGATCAGAGCTAAGAGGGGAAGACCGGAACGGATATGAAGACATGAGGAAGCACACCCGAACCGAACCACTTCAGGGTATCGAGCCGTTGAGGAGTATCAAACTGACGCCGAAAGAGGAGCACCGAACCGAACCACACCTTGAGAGACCGAACCAAACCGGGGCATTGAATCATCAAACTGAAGTATTTCGAACTAAAGCTTCTATATGCCCGAACCGAACAAGATGGCCGAACCGAACCGATGTTGGGCTTGGGACCGCTTCATCGTGACGACTTCTTCTAAAGACCAGCTCCAATTCAACCAAACTCGAGATGAAAAGTTAGTCCAAATGGGAAGTTTGTACTCAGGATCCGGTTGGGAACCAACGAGTTAACTTCATGAGTTGGGCTTTGCTGCGGGACGTGTGCTAAGGGTATGTCAATGTCTATGACTTTGGATCACTATGTATGGGAGGTACGTGGACGGACTCAGGACCACAGTGGCCCAGGTACGAATAATGGGATATAGACCAATGAAGTGGGGTCATTTGAAAAGGTTTGGTCATGATCCTATAGGATAAGCTTGGTGGTAGCAATAGTTGTACAAGTCGAACTCCATCATTACCTCGATGGGTCTAGTGATCAGAGTGGTGGATATTGTATGCTTTACGCACTGAGTGAGAGATGTGAGGATGGTTGCTATGCTTGATTTGTTTGCCATCACTATTACATGCACACCCCCACCCCGTATTCTTTATTCCATGTGTTAGTGGCACCTTAGAGTACTGTACGGTATGTAGTGCTAACTCTTTGGTTGCAGGTCTAGGTTCAGGTATGGTTTAGTATACCTATTATTGCTCTGTTTTGGTGCTTATCGCTCATACCAAACTTTTGTCTGACCCAGAGTTTTATGTCTCTTCTTATTACTTTGGGTGCTCTCACTAGCAGACTAGAGACAGGTTAGCTGGTGATGCACGAGTAGTTGTACCGGAGACGAGCTGGAGGCTTCCACGTATGATATATATACATACATATATATATTCTCCCTATGTCGCTACTGGTCACTACTTTGGGCATTAGTAGTGTACCCTTCCTTTCTTTTTCTTTAGAGACAGTTTTAAAGTTGTAATAATGATGATGTGGAACATAAGCTGTATTTGGATTTTCCGCTGCCGTGATGTTTAGTTTCAGGTTATGCACTGTCTCACTTGTTTTATGTCAAGTATGTTATTATTATATTTTATTCCCTGCGCTGTGAGACATTCTACAGGTTCTTGATTAGTTCATTCTCTTCTTTCCTTTCTTTGGCGACCGTTCCATGCTAGTCGGGCATGCGTACACAAACTTTCGGAGGAAATGCCGGCTGATGCGGGGCGGGTCGTCACACAGGGAGAGCAGGAAACTACATTTCCAAACCCAAGCCTAGACACTATCCTCTCCGTCATCCTAAAACATTCTGATATTTATTTATTTAAAGAAACTTTATCAATATATATGAATTCATACACATGGTCCTTTCCAATTATTAACCTTCAATTTCAATAATAATATTATTTCTAATTACGAAGGAGATTTGTCGATCACTAATGGGATATCATAATTGTTTTGTCATTGTGTGTGCGAAATAATATCAACAACCATTATAAACATCCATAGCAACCATCATCTGCATAATTAAATAAATCATAACTACGCACAAGCGTTATAATATTAATGCTTAATAGTGTGTGTGTTCTAAACTACGTATCCATCATCCATCACAACAAACATCAATCATTAACCACTAGTAGTTCATCAATATATTTAAATTAGTCTAACTACTAATTAAGTATATAAATTATGGTTAAAGAGTTCCCATCGAACAGCTTTCCAAATTTCCCGATAGGCGAGCCTAGTTGAGTGAATTGCCAGACAGTATTTCGGCGTACCGTCTTTTTCGCCAAAATATACATACACACACACACACACACACACACACACACACATATATACACATATATATATATATATATATGGTATACTATATATCAATCTCTCTCTTTATAAGAGGAGGAGGATGATGATGAATTTTGGAAAGGTGGTAATGGGAAGGAGGAAGACTTATTCCATGGAAACCATGGCCATAAGCTTTAAGAAGAAGGCGAAAAGGAAGAAATGGAATGGAATGGTAAAAAAAATGGAGAAAAGGCCTGCTTATATAGGAATGGAGGGTTAAGGAGGTGATGATACATCAGGGGGCAAGTGGAAGGCATGCATGAAAGGAAGCATGCAAAAATACAAGTATCCTTACATTTGTCTTAAGGAGGGAAAGTGAACTTTTGGTAGCACTTTCCTTAAAATGCTATGAAAACTAGGGGCAACACTTAATTCTAACTCTACTAATTCATGTTATGGCTTGATAAATCCGATCGAACGCAAACAGTATCCTTAAATCCAAACTTATTAATAATCATTCTCATCTGTTAAATTTATAATGCAAATAAAATCTATCATATAACTTATCAAAATTATTAAATATTCTTTACCATATATATATATATTTATTTATGTCAAATTCAAATTCAAATTAAATAATAAAAATTCCAATTTTAAATTGATTAAAAATTCTGGATCATTGCATTCACCCCCTCCCCCCAAAAAAATTTCATCCTCGAAAAGGAAAGGGAATCGTAACTACACATTCGACATCTTTTAGATTTACAAATTCAAGATTAAAATTCTTTATACCAAAGCCCTCTCTTCTCATAATGAATATACTGGGTAGAATATTCTAACACTCGTATTCTTGGAAAACCATATCTACCATGTCCTTCAACGATAGTTTCCAATTACCCGTTATATTCGATTCATCGTTTACTGGGCCAATTACCTATACTCAACCATTTGCCGCTTTCAAAAAAACTCAAAGTTATAAATTTATTCTCTTAGATCTTATCTTGCAAATACAAAGGCTTTGAAACTTATTCCTTTTTAGTTCCCCAAAATTACTATTATTTTTTACATGAAAACTTGATCATTTCCGAACTTAGATTACCTAAACGTTTCAGTTTAGGTAATTTCTTCTTACTATGCTTGCCAAATATCCTCTAATCAAATTGTGAAACTTAATTCACAAGGTATTCATGCTTACTTAAATAGTCCTTTTGTTGCCACGGTATACTTTGGAACTTATGACTGTCCAAAATTGTCGCTAATTCTGGATTTTAATCCCTCATATGGTTTAATTTTGGCTATCCTCATTAATTATTCCAAATTCAAGGTTACAAAACTTATTTCATTCAAAACTTAGAGAAACCATTTAGATATATTTTTATTAACATCTTTAACCAATGCAGTCCTTAACCAAAATATCGTCAAATATCTTATTGTCATATTGTGAAACTGAATTCTCAAGATATTTGCGTTTTAAATAAAAACACTTGGGCGGACTAATTATGAAATATCCCAATTGATTAATTCCAACTTAGCCTTTTAAATCATTTTCTAAACTGCCTTTTATACTTGGATTGCCTATGCAAATTACAACTTTGCATAGACGTCAAGTGAAATACTAATCATAAGATGTTCACGCTCAAGTTAATCTATAAATATTCTCAAAGACCTTTTTCTTTTATATTCAAAATATACTATTTCAAAATCAATTTTAAAGTAACTGCCAATTCTTACTCAAAATTTTGATTTGATTTTTCAAACTATGTATGTTTTCAAAACTAATAAAAATACACTTTCTCATATACTCTCTGTAATGACCCAGTATTTACACATATCACTAACACAAATATGGATTTGTCGTAAGTATGTATTTACAAATACGATTTAAAATTTTAGACTTTGAGTTTTCAAAACCATGTTAACTTATGTATAATAGCATGTATATAGTACAGCACTTACCAAAATCCATTTTTACACATCCTGTATGATAGCATGTATTTGATAGCGATTTCTTTAAATTTATTTTAGACGTGTATGGATAACAACACTTTTACATAGCATGTTTTAAAATGCCATTTTATTACATATGTTTGTTCATTTTTTTCAAAGGGTTTAGAAATTGTTTTTTTTTTTGCAATTTCTTTAATTGAAAACTTGTAATACTAGAATTAAACATTTTTGTCAATGCAAGTTTTAAAACAAGTTCAAATACACATGTTCATCAACACCAAAACATGAAATACCATTTCTTTTGCAAGTTGTTTCATGAACAAAATTCAAAGAAAACGCCTACACTAGAAATTAGCTAAGTTAAGAGAATCTAGAGAAAAGATTGTTCACATGGCCGAATCTATTTAGATAAAATATTTTCAGTTTTTCATATCTTTCTCTTTTGTCACAATATTTTTGAAAATTGACACTTCCCTTTGCATTTTTCAAAACATGTTCAGTTTGTCATAAAGACATGTGCTAAAGATTTTACAAGATCTTGTGCATTTAAACCTAAGGTTCACCTACACTAGATCATCACTTAAGCATAGATTTCTAAGATTTTTCCCATGTCAAATCATCACTAGCCAAGATCAAATTGTACTAGCATTTCCATATTTTGTAATACCTTTGGAGGCAATTAAGATTTTTAAATAAATTCTTGTTAAATCATGTTGTCATGTGTGGAGATATGTTTCAAAAACCAAGGCAAGACTGAATATGTATGGTACAAAAAGGAGGGTGCCATATTCATTGAAACCAAGAAAAGATTTGGCACATGTAGCATTTAAGAGGACGGTTCATAGAGAGGCCAATGGGGGAAAGAGGGTAGCATGCGCAAGAGGACTTCAGTTTGAGATTTACTGATCTAAGCCATGTGTTTTGGGATATTGGTACTTAGATTTTGAGAGAGAAAAGGGTTTTAAAATGTATCTTTCATGTGTCAAAACAAAATATGAAACAGATTTTGCTCTTTTCTCCAAAAATAGAAATTAAATGAACCATATTTTAATTATTTTCTTCACCTATAAATAGACATACGCACCAATACATTTCCTACACAACAACAAGAGCATTCAAGTAAAATCAGTAAAGGAAAACAGTGAGCTTCTAAGCAACAAAGGTGAGTAAATTTTTAACAGAAATTCTTTATTGTTTTCTTTCTGTTTTAAACTGGAAATAAATCTGTTTTGTGTTGATTTGGTGAAAGTAGTATTCTTACTTGAGTTACCTTTTTTGTTTTGCTCAAACAATTGTTGGTGTGGCACTTAAGATTTGAGTAGCAATTACTTAGAAATGGTATCATGCTATGATCCTGTTTTTCTTTCCTGTTTGAATCATACATCACAAATTTGATATGGTAATACATGTTAGGAACAAAAGTGTGATGTTATACTATTTTTTTTTAACTTTTCAATAGCCTAGAAGGGTTTAGAAATAGCAAAATCACCTCAAATATACACAGTATATCAAAATCAGAAAACACAGTATTTTCAAAAATAACTCTCTGCTTGCTAAAAATTTCAAAACTCATATTAAACAAAATTGAATACATGAATGCAACACTAGTAGGAAATGGTGATTTTTGAAAGTGGTTTAGTGACTTTTAGCATCCTATATTGGTCTGGGCGATGAGATGATCAAAAATTGTAATCGGGGCAATTTCCGATCATCAAATCAATCAGGGGTGAAGTGGTTGAAGGTGAAGCTTCATCTAGGTTCCAGTATCCTAGGATAAATACAAGAAAATTTTTCAAATGAGTAGATTGTGAGAAATCGATGAAAATAGGGTTGAAATGGATTGTTGGGTTCGATTGGGATTCTTCGAAATTGCTCTTCATCTAGGAGGCTAGGGAGGTGCTTTCCAGGGGGGCTAGAGGCGTCACGGTGTCAGGGTGACATGGCTGCAAAGGGACGAATGCACGTGGTCAGGATGGGGGATGGTGATCAATTTCCTGGATGCATTTTTTTTGTCATGGTGGTGATACAGTGAATCTTTACTGACGACGAGGCGATGGTGGTTAGGGTATGGAATCACAGTCAGTAGGTGGAGAGCAACTCGCGTGGGTGGCCGGTAGTGACAGATAGGGGCCATCGTGTTTGTGCACATGCACGGAGGAGGGGACATGAACAAGAAGAATGAGAAGAAGAAGTGGTACTATCGGGTAGTGGAAAATCGTGAGGCCAGGAACTGGTCGGGTAAGGAGATGTCGAGGTATGGAGGTGGCATTTTGGTCAGATGTGGTAGTTTGACACTTAGGATTTGATAAAGTGGCACTTCGCTAAAATTAAGGGAAATCAGGCCATGATCACTCAAGCTTACCATGTTTTCAAAAGTGGTTCTTTTACTAAAGTGGTACTTTGATGCTTTGAATTTTAGAATAAGATTTTAGAATATAAATCAAATTCAAAACCAGTTTTAAATGAAATATTCAAATTACATTATAAATGAAATAAATAAATATAAATAACATTTTTATTGTCGAGTAGAAAAGGGAAGTGAATCAGGTATAGTTTTTTCCAAAGCTGAAAAATAAATTACTAAAGTATAAATTAAATTTTAATTATAAATTTAGTTTATAAATTGGATTAAAATTTGTTTTCTATTAAAGGATTTAAATTTTATATAAACAAAAATGAAAGAAAACTATGTGCAAAACATACGGTAAAATTTTGCCAGTTTAAAAACTATAATCTGAATTTCCTTTCAAGAAAAGGAAAAAAACAAATGGTTATATACTCTTCTGTATTGTGTAAAATAAAGAATGTATTTTTATTTAAATAAATAAAGAGAAATTTTATTTAAATTGGTATGTAAAAAGGAGAAGTAGATCAAGTAGAAGTAATTAAAAAGAGAAGTTTAACGAAAACATTATAAAGTGTAAAAGCAGTAAAATAAATTTAATTTTAAATTTATTTATTTGTGAATAATCAGAGTTAGAAGTAGTTGTAAAAAAATAAATTTCCAAAGAATAAATGCAAGTATTATTTTGACGAACAAAATGGAAAGAAAGACCGTGTGCGGCGCGCACACTGAAATTGTCCATTTGTAAGAGATGATCAAAACAACCAGATATTGTAATGACCCGGAAATCTGAACCAGATTGAAAATTTTATTTTAAGAAATTTTGTTGAATTTAAAATTTCCAATTTTAAATAACTCTGAAACAGTTAAAAATGGCCATTTTGCGAACGACCTCGGAATTCGACGAAACCACTTTCGTTGATCCGGAATGTCATCATATGGCTAGGTTTCAATTTTTAGAATTTTTCGATTTAATATGTGAGCGTGGCGAAAGAAACTGCGTTTGGTCAAATACAGTTGAAATTGAACGACTTGAAAATAGCCATTTTTCAAGCAAGCTCAGAATTCGATGAAATTGATTTTGTTAGGACCGTATCGTCAAGACAAAGCCAAAAATAATTTTTCCGGAATTTTCTGACTTCGTATGTGGCCCCGGCAAAAATTATATCTACGTTTGAATTAAAAATAAAGGATTTATTTTAAAAATAAAGGAAACACGCGTATAACTTCAGAATTGGACTCCGGCGATAGCGCCATCGCGTTCAGAAGACGTCAAAACATTAGGTTCGACAGTCGTTGAGCTTCGTTTGGAGATCGTATGTGAGAACAGTAATTTCTAGAATTAATTAATTAAAAAAAACCCTAAAATACATGTATAAATACGGCGGCCGTATAGGTGAACAGTAGTTCTTCTTCCTCCTTCGTAATCGTGGCCGCCGTAACCCATTTCTTGCTCAAAAATTCAAACTCCTTTTTCTCTTCCAATACACAACCGAATTCTGCAAACTCATACCCGTTTCGAAGAGAAAACCGAGACCTTCGATCCCATACCAATTTCATCCGTCCCCGTCGACGGTAGAACCGCCACCACCTCCCCGAACGGCCGCCACTCGCGCCTCCGCCAGGCCCACCAGGCGCCGCCGCACCCAACCAACTTCTGGCCGTGCGTAGACCTCTCCTCCCCGGTCGTCGTCCAACAAACAACACTCAAAACCATTCAGCGAATCAAGAGAAAATCGGATCCAAATTTCTGAGCAAAAACTGAACTATAAAGGGTAATTTTATTTTCAGATTTAGCGACGCTTTTAAGCGTGGCTGCAGCAGTTGTTAAAAACCAGTTTGTTAAAATTATTGATAACTAATGCAAATAAACTTCGATTCTGAAAATTTCAGATCCGACAGGACCGTGACGACGAGTACCAATTGCTGAGACTAATTGACACATTCTGAAAATTTAATTGGATTTATTATAATTATTATCCAATCAAGGTGAGAGTTTTTTTTAAATTTATATTAAAATGAATTATTCAGTATGTGATGTGAATAATATAAATTCAGATCTGTTTGTTTGGACATGTTTGATGATGATGGTTATATGATTGAATAGCTAGTATTAGACCCCTTTGATTTCATGTTCAATATTTAAATAGAAATTATTCACCGTATGTTGATGAACAATTTTTGTTCAATATTTAAATAGAAATTATTCACTGTATGTTGATGGACAATTTTTGTTATGATAAAATAGAAAATGTTCATCGTAGGAAAATGACATTTATGTTAATGTTAAAAGTTAGAAAACTGTCACCATATGACTAATTGACATTTTTATTTAATGTTAATATAGAAAACTGTCACCGTATGAAATTGACATTTTTGTCAAATGTTAATATAGAAAACTGTCACCGTATGAAATTGACATTTTTGTCAAATGTTAATATAGAAAAATGGTCACCGTATGAAATTGACATTTTTATTTAATGTTAATATAGAAAACTGTCACCGTATGAAATTGGCATTTTTGTCAAATGTTAATATAGAAAACTGTCACCATATGAAATTGACATTTTTATTTAATGTTAATATAGAAAAATGGTCACCGTATGAAATTGGCATTTTTGTCAAATGTTAATATAGAAAAATGGTCACCGTATGAAATTGACATTTTTATTTAATGTTAATATAGAAAAATGGTCACCGTATGAAATTGACATTTTTATTTAATGTTAATATAGAAAACTGTCACCGTATGAAATTGACATTTTTGTCAAATGTTAATATAGAAAAATGGTCACCGTATGAAATTGGCATTTTTGTCAAATGTTAATATAAAAAACTGTCACCGTATGAAATTGACATTTTTGTCAAATGTTAATATAGAAAAATGGTCACCGTATGAAATTGGCATTTTTGTCAAATGTTAATAGAGAAAACTGTCACCGTATGATTCATTGATATTATAATAGAAAATGTTCGTCGTATAGAAAATAGCATTTTTGTCATGTTAAAAATATAAAAATGCATTGTATGAAAAATAGCATTTTTGTCATGTTAAAAATATAAAAATGCGTTGTATGAAAAATAACATTATTTTCAATGTTAAAAAAATATAAAAATGCATTGTATGAAAAATAGCATTTTTGTCATGTTAATAAATATAAAAATGCATTGTACGAAAAATAGCATTTTTGTCATGTTAAAAATAGAAAAGTGCATTGTATGTAAAATAGAATTGTTGTTATGATAAAAATAGAAAATGTCATATTATGTAAAATAACATTATTTTTTTTATATATACATTAAATAAAAGAGAATTTACCTCGTAGGAGAAATTTACATTATTTTATAATGTATATAAAAGAGAAAATACACCGTAGGAAGAAGAGTATTTTTTTATGTAATATATATGTAAGAAATTACACCAGAGGTAAAATTTACATTTTATTCAATGCAAATAAAATTAGTAGGTGGCAGGAATGAAAGTTACATTTTATTTTATTTTTATATAAATAAAATAAGGATGTAACTTGTAAATAAAGATTACTTTTTTTTTTTAGTAATTAGGAATGACAATTTCATCGTGAAATGAAGTTACATTTTTGATGTAATAAAAACTAGGAATGCACTTAAAAGAGAAGGAATATTTTATATGTAAGTGGAATCATAATGTAATTAAAAGAAATAAATGGAATGATGTATTTTAATTTACATTTTCAAATGTAAATTATAAAGTATAAAATGAAAATAAATTAAAAGGAAAGGTTCATCGTCTAATCCTAAATTACACTTTCATGTAAGTGGAAAGTAAAAGGGTAAGAGAAGAAGGAAGTTGTATATAAGAACGATGAGTTAAACGAACTATTTATATATATTTATATATATATAATCAAAATTTAACGAATAGAGCGCGGTAGTTCGCGTTTTGGAATCGAACTTTTAAACGACTATACCAGAAGATCCGACCGTCGGATTTTCCCAAAACTGAAACCGTTAGGACCGTCTTGGGAAAATCTTTCCAATGATATAAGCTACGTTAAAATCCAACGGTTAGATTTTGAGAAATGTGAAAAATCAAGATTGATGGAAAAACAGCGCCAGAGTCGCCCTTGACCTGAAGCGTCGTTAAATAAAGAAATTAATTATATTAAATAATTAAGGCAAGGATTAATCGTTATAAAACAACATAACGATATGAAATGTGTTTTTCTCAAAATTATGAATGCGAGATTATTTGGAAAGTTCGGATTTATTCCATTCCAAATGATTGTACGATTTCAAGAGTCTAAATATGAAGACGGCGTATGAAGACCGTAAATCTTCCCTCGAATGGACAACGATCAAGACTCTGAATTGGGTAGCTCCCGATTCAAGAGTCGTGGTAATTGTCCAAACGTACGCGTTGGTTTCACGGATTTGACCCTCGCTCAGACCCAGAGCATGGGTGTAAATGGATGGTGTGTCTGACATCGTACCCCATTAAATATCATGTTGTCGGTTTTCTGTTAAAATAAAAATGTTGGTGGTAGAGAATTCATTCTCTACTTAACACCCGTTTATATATTGACAGACGGTCGAGGGCACGGTATGGAGTGACGGTGTGGCATGCTAAGATGAAATGATCAAGGTTTCTTGTTGAAAAGCAGAACCTGGTGGTATGGGATACATGACTTCACGAGCCTCACACACCGGTTGAGTCTAAAAAGGGGGAAGGGAACGCAGAGAAAGTAGCATGTTTCTTTCTAGTTAGTAGTCATTTTACTTTTGTGGATGATGGAATGAGGCGCCTCGGATAGGTCCTATAGGACCGGGGAACGTGTGCTTAGGAATTGCCAATCCTCTAAGCTGTATTTGAGGACCGGCCCTGCCATTTCCAAGGGTTAACTGCGGGTAATCCTGAGGCATTAACTAGAGTGTCTCGAATCGGTAAGGAGTCCTCCCTAGCCTGGACTCATGATGGAAACCCAACTTTCCAATACGACCCGACGGATTTGATTGTATTACTAGTATTGGAGGCATAATATATGGTACCTATGCTTCCTAGGATTAATACATTGCTTTGTTTTGTTTCAAAAACTATACACTTTAATGATAGTATTAGCTTCGTACTTGGCGTATTTAACATGTTTAACCACCATAAGGTAAAACTCTATCCTCTTGGTGTGCGTTGCATTGTGTGATGGGACCTGAGTCTTATGGTGGTTCCATTTTTCAAAAGACATTTCGTTGTGTTACGATTTATTGATCTATACTGACACTGTAGTTATGCACAGCAATCCATTGGTACAACCCGTTCCGCATTAGCGGCGTGGTCTTTGGATTTGCCTTATTTTGTATGAGTTAAGTTAGTTAAGAATTCTCACACCAGTCCCACGACTGACCCATCGTTTGTTTCACCTTTTTGCAAACTTGGGTGCCCTCTCTTCCACACGGGCAGCCAAGTAGACAGGTTTCCTTTCTGCTGGGAGTTTTCTTTGGAGCTGCTTATATTCTCTCTCTTGGAATTTGCTTTGGTGAAGAGGTGATGACTTGGAGCTTCGAAGACCCTCTATCTTTTGCTTTATCGCATTTTTCCTTTTATTTCAGACATCAGACTTATTTCCATTTCATGTTATTTAATTTGGAGTTGGAACTTATGTCATTTTCTAAATAAAAAAAACTTGTTGTAATAATTTAGATTCTGTGACTGTGGATTTCTATTGCTGATGACATTATATATCCGCTGCTATGATGTTGTTACTTTATGGATTTCCTGTGCTATGTTGTTTCCTGTGAATTGTTATATTATAATTATGTTGTATTCCATATGGTTTCTCCTTGCTTTCACTCGTGGAAGTTTGGGGTCATCACAGTTGGTATCAGAGCTTTGGTTTACAAAGCGGAATATGACATATTTATAGTAACTCGTTTACGTAGAATCACATTATTCTACGGCGAACATTTCACATGAATACATAATAGTCAGTCACTTTGTCACCATCCTTTATCTATCCTTTTATCCTATCTTTTCTTAAAATCATCATCATTAAGGTTGTTCTGACTCTTTCCTTGATCGTACAGAACCAATTAAAAATGAGTAATCGTGCCGCTGAAGCCGCTAGAGTTGGAGAAATGGGGCAAAATGTTATTGAAACCGAGGAGCCCGTAGTTTTACCACCACCACCGCCACCGCAGCCTTTTGACTTAGTGAGGGTAATGAAGGATTTTAAGAATTTAGGAGGAGTTCCATTCAAGGGTACTGAAACCGTGACACAAGCTCAGGCATGGATTAAAAGTTGTGAAAAGATATTTAGAGCATTTGAACTAGAAGATCAAAGGAAGGGATATACGGCTTCATGGCTGCTCCGAGGCGATGCACAAAATTGGTGGGAAGTAGTCAGTATAGAAGAAGACGAAGAAAATATGTCATGGACCAAGTTTAAAGAGCTATTTAATAGAGAATATATTGCAAGGCAAAGGCTTCGTGATGAGTTGGCCCGTCGCTATGAGGAAAAAGACAAGAAGAGTTCACAACAAGATGGAGAAAGGAGCCAATACAACAAAAGGAAGCAACCCGAGAAGAAAACTGAAGGAAGCAGTTCTGGAGCTGCTAAGACATTTGACAAATCCAAGGTCCAGTGCTACAACTGTCAGAAATATGGACACTATAGTTCGAAGTGCAAAAACCCGAAGAAGGCCAGAAGTGATGACACTAAAGAATGTTATAACTGCCATAAAGAGGGTCATATCAAGCCTAATTGTCCACTGTTGAGAGGAGCTCAGATTGCCCATGTGTACGAAGGGGCAAGTGCACCATCTTCTTCCGCACCTAATTCTACTGAAGGAGGAGGAAAGCCTGATGTTTCAAATGGTACGCCTAGAATAAGTTTCATTTTTCATATTACTCTCTATTCCTTTTGAGTTTTGATTTTATGATCCCTTACTTGGTTTTCTCTCTCTCCTATCCTCTTCTATTTCTCTTTTTCCTTTTCGAGGACGAAAAGTTCTTAAGGAGGGGAGATTGTAATGACCCGGAAATCTGAACCAGTTTGAAAATTTTATTTTAAGAAATTTTGTTGAATTTAAAATTTCCAATTTTAAATAACTCTGAAACAGTTAAAAATGGCCATTTTGCGAACGACCTCGGAATTCGACGAAACCACTTTCGTTGGATCCGGAATGTCATCATATGGCTAGGTTTCAATTTTTAGAATTTTTCGATTTAATATGTGAGCGTGGCGAAAGAAACTGTGTTTGGTCAAATACAGTTGAAATTGAATGACTTGAAAATAGCCATTTTTCAAGCAAGCTCAGAATTCGACGAAATTGATTTTGTTAGGACCGTATCGTCAAAACAAAGCCAAAAATAATTTTTCCGGATTTTTCTGACTTCGTATGTGGCCCCGGCAAAAATTATATCTACGTTTGAATTAAAAATAAAGGATTTATTTTAAAAATAAAGGAAACACGCGTATAACTTCAGAATTGGACTTCGGGGATAGCGCCATCGCGTTCAGAAGACGTCAAAACATTAAGTTCGACAGTCGTTGAGCTTCGTTTGGAGATCGTATGTGAGAACAGTAATTTCTAGAATTAATTAATTAAAAAAAACCCTAAAATACATGTATAAATACGGCGGCCGTATAAGTGAACAGTAGTTCTTCTTCCTCCTTCGTAATCGTGGCCGCCGTAACCCATTTCTTGCTCAAAAATTCAAACTCCTTTTTCTCTTCCAATACACAACCGAATTCTGCAAACTCATACCCGTTTCGAAGAGAAAACCGAGACCTTCGATCCCACACCAATTTCATCCGTCCCCGTCGACTGTAGAGCCGCCACCACCTCCCCGAACGGCCGCCGCTCGTGCCTCCGCCAGGCCCACCAGGCGCCGCCGCACCCAACCAACTTCCGGCCGTGCGTAGACCTCTCCTCCCCGGTCGTCGTCCAACAAACAGCACTCAAAACCATTCAGCGAATCAAGAGAAAATCGGATCCAAATTTCTGAGCAAAAACTGAACTATAAAGGTTAATTTTATTTTCAGATTTAGCGACGCTTTTAAGCGTGGCTGCAGCAGTTGTTAAAAACCAGTTTGTTAAAATTATTGATAACTAATGCAAATAAACTTCGATTCTGAAAATTTCAGATCCGACAGGACCGTGACGACGAGTAGCAATTGCTGAGACTAATTGACACATTCTGAAATTTTAATTGGATTTATTATAATTATTATCCAATCAAGGTGAGAGTTTTTTTTTTAAATTTATATTAAAATGAATTATTCAGTATGTGATGTGAATAATATAAATTCAGATCTGTTTGTTTGGACATGTTTGATGATGATGGTTATATGATTGAATAGCTAGTATTAGACCCCTTTGATTTCATGTTCAATATTTAAATAGAAATTATTCACCGTATGTTGATGAACAATTTTTGTTCAATATTTAAATAGAAATTATTCACTGTATGTTGATGGACAATTTTTGTTATGATAAAATAGAAAATGTTCATCGTAGGAAAATGACATTTATGTTAATGTTAAAAATTAGAAAACTGTCACCATATGACTAATTGACATTTTTATTTAATGTTAATATAGAAAACTATCACCGTATGAAATTGACATTTTTGTCAAATGTTAATTTAGAAAACTGTCACCGTATGAAATTGACATTTTTGTCAAATGTTAATATAGAAAAATGGTCACCGTATGAAATTGACATTTTTATTTAATGTTAATATAGAAAACTGTCACCGTATGAAATTGGCATTTTTGTCAAATGTTAATATAGAAAACTGTCACCGTATGAAATTGACATTTTTATTTAATGTTAATATAGAAAAATTGTCACCATATGAAATTGGCATTTTTGTCAAATGTTAATATAGAAAAATGGTCACCGTATGAAATTGACATTTTTATTTAATGTTAATATAGAAAAATGGTCACCGTATGAAATTGACATTTTTATTTAATGTTAATATAGAAAACTGTCACCGTATGAAATTGACATTTTTGTCAAATGTTAATATAGAAAAATGGTCACCGTATGAAATTGGCATTTTTGTCAAATGTTAATATAGAAAACTGTCACCGTATGAAATTGACATTTTTGTCAAATGTTAATATAGAAAAATGGTCACCGTATGAAATTGGCATTTTTGTCAAATGTTAATAGAGAAAACTGTCACCGTATGATTCATTGATATTATAATAGAAAATGTTCGTCGTATAGAAAATAGCATTTTTGTCATGTTAAAAATATAAAAATGCATTGTATGAAAAATAGCATTTTTGTCATGTTAAAAATATAAAAATGCGTTGTATGAAAAATAACATTATTTTCAATGTTAAAAAAATATAAAAATGCATTGTATGAAAAATAGCATTTTTGTCATGTTAATAAATATAAAAATGCATTGTACGAAAAATAGCATTTTTGTCATGTTAAAAATAGAAAAGTGCATTGTATGTAAAATAGAATTGCTGTTATGATAAAAATAGAAAATGTCATATTATGTAAAATAACATTATTATTTTTATATATACATTAAATAAAAGAGAATTTACCTCGTAGGAGAAATTTACATTATTTTATAATGTATATAAAAGAGAAAATACACCGTAGGAAGAAGAGTATTTTTTTATGTAATATATATGTAAGAAATTACACCAGAGGTAAAATTTACATTTTATTTAATGCAAATAAAATTAGTATGTGGCAGGAATGAAAGTTACATTTTTATTTTATTTTTATATAAATAAAATAAGGATGTAACTTGTAAATAAAGATTACTTTTTTTTTTAGTAATTAGGAATGACAATTTCATCGTGAAATGAAGTTACATTTTTGATGTAATAAAAACTAGGAATGCACTTAAAAGAGAAGGAATATTTTATATGTAAGTGGAATCATAATGTAATTAAAAGAAATAAATGGAATGATGTATTTTAATTTACATTTTCAAATGTTAATTATAAAGTATAAAATGAAAATAAATTAAAAGGAAAGGTTCATCGTCTAATCCTAAATTACACTTTCATGTAAGTGGAAAGTAAAAGGGTAAGAGAAGAAGGAAGTTGTATATAAGAACGATGAGTTAAACGAACTATTTATATATATATAATCAAAATTTAACGAACAGAGCGCGGTAGTTCGCGTTTTGAAATCGAACTTTTAAACGACTATACCAGAAGATCCGACCGTCGGATTTTCCCAAAACTGAAACCGTTAGGACCGTCTTGGGAAAATCTTTCCAATGATATAAGCTACGTTAAAATCCAACGGTTAGATTTTGAGAAATGTGAAAAATCAAGATTGATGAAAAAACAGCGCCAGAGTCGCCCTTGACCTGAAGCGTCGTTAAATAAAGAAATTAATTATATTAAATAATTAAGGCAAGGATTAATCGTTATAAAACAACATAACGATATGAAATGTGTTTTTCTCAAAATTATGAATGCGAGATTATTTGGAAAGTTCGGATTTATTCCATTCCAAATGATTGTACGATTTCAAGAGTCTAAATATGAAGACGGCGTATGAAGACCGTAAATCTTCCCTCGAATGGACAACGATCAAGACTCTGAATTGGGTAGCTCCCGATTCAAGAGTCGTGGTAATTGTCCAAACGTACGCGTTGGTTTCACGGATTTGACCCTCGCTCAGACCCAGAGCATGGGTGTAAATGGATGGTGTGTCTGACATCGTACCCCATTAAATATCATGTTGTCGGTTTTCTGTTAAAATAAAAATGTTGGTGGTAGAGAATTCATTCTCTACTTAACACCCGTTTATATATTGACAGACGGTCGAGGGCACGGTATGGAGTGACGGTGTGGCATGCTAAGATGAAATGATCAAGGTTTCTTGTTGAAAAGCAGAACCTGGTGGTATGGGATACATGACTTCACGAGCCTCACACACCGGTTGAGTCTAAAAAGGGGGAAGGGAACGCAGAGAAAGTAGCATGTTTCTTTCTAGTTAGTAGTCATTTTACTTTTGTGGATGATGGAATGAGGCGCCTCGGATAGGTCCTATAGGACCGGGGAACGTGTGCTTAGGAATTGCCAATCCTCTAAGCTGTATTTGAGGACCGGCCCTGCCATTTCCAAGGGTTAACTGCGAGTAATCCTGAGGCATTAACTAGAGTGTCTCGAATCGGTAAGGAGTCCTCCCTAGCCTGGACTCATGATGGAAACCCAACTTTCCAATACGACCCGACGGATTTGATTGTATTACTAGTATTGGAGGCATAATATATGGTACCTATGCTTCCTAGGATTAATACATTGCTTTGTTTTGTTTCAAAAACTATACACTTTAATGATAGTATTAGCTTCGTACTTGGCGTATTTAACATGTTTAACCACCATAAGGTAAAACTCTATCCTCTTGGTGTGCGTTGCATTGTGTGATGGGACCTGAGTCTTATGGTGGTTCCATTTTTCAAAAGACATTTCGTTGTGTTACGATTTATTGATCTATACTGACACTGTAGTTATGCACAGCAATCCATTGGTACAACCCGTTCCGCGTTAGCGGCGTGGTCTTTGGATTTGCCTTATTTTGTATGAGTTAAGTTAGTTAAGAATTCTCACACCAGTCCCACGACTGACCCATCGTTTGTTTCACCTTTTTGCAAACTTGGGTGCCCTCTCTTCCACACGGGCAGCCAAGTAGACAGGTTTCCTTTCTGCTGGGAGTTTTCTTTGGAGCTGCTTATATTCTCTCTCTTGGAATTTGCTTTGGTGAAGAGGTGATGACTTGGAGCTTCGAAGACCCTCTATCTTTTGCTTTATCGCATTTTTCCTTTTATTTCAGACATCAGACTTATTTCCATTTCATGTTATTTAATTTGGAGTTGGAACTTATGTCATTTTCTAAATAAAAAAAACTTGTTGTAATAATTTAGATTCTGTGACTGTGGATTTCTATTGCTGATGACATTATATATCCGCTGCTATGATGTTGTTACTTTATGGATTTCCTGTGCTATGTTGTTTCCTGTGAATTGTTATATTATAATTATGTTGTATTCCATATGGTTTCTCCTTGCTTTCACTCGTGGAAGATTGGGGTCATCACAGATATAAACAAGATAATCATATGCTATTTATTTTGTCTGTAATTATATGTAAATTAGATTATAATCATATCAAATTTATAATTTAAAAAGAAATATATTCGTTAATCATTTCAAAGAGACCGGATTAACGATCCACTTTGATTTGATTATACGTCGCATGTCAGAAATTTTAAATTGAAGACGACGATATATAAGGACTATTTTTAAATAGTGCTTTCGGTTTGTCTAATCCCAGGATAACTTTAATGGACGAATGTCTGACAAAGTAATTCTAACTGATCATGTACGTTGATCTCTTCAAACGTATTTTTTTGGTGGCAGAGGAATTCGTTTCTCTCGCTGTATACCTATAATATTTTTTTGGGGAAGTCAATTAGTAATCGGTGAGATTTGACGATGTGGCATTCAAAAGAAATAAACTGTGATGATGAAAAGGTAAGTCTAGCCTCAAGCCTCAGACCCAGGAAATGAAAAAAATCGGGCAGGCAGCATGGCTATGTGGGTCGCTCCCATTAGGGTGTATTGTAACCATCTAGAGAATATTCATGTTTGTTACTTCTTTTCATTTATGTATCTCCCGGGAACTACGGTGGTCGCGACAAAAAGCCGTGAGGTGACAATATATTCGATACACTCAAGAGAAATGAGTGGTCGGTCATGTGTGGGCCGGGTTGCAAGACGTTCTTGTTGAACCTAGTGTATTCGTCTCTAGAGATACACTATCGGTAGGTGGTCTCATACCTTGTCATGGTTGGAAATCCAATTTCCATAAGCGCCAAGCGGTTTTTATTTGTATACTACATAGGAGAATGTGAGATGCAAGCATTCTTCTAGATTTTAATCTATTTGTGAAAACAATAGACGCTATGATAATATCTGATTTAAAGTATACAAAGGATTTTGATCTCATAAGGTAAAAACCCGTTCCGTATTCACGGCGTGGTCTTATGAGATATTTTTATCTCTTTACTCTATTTTAAACTGTTTACTCATACCAGTCCCCTGACTGACCCGGAGTTTTTTTTTTGTGTTTCCCTTAAACTCTTGGGTATTCATAACACTTGTTATGAATAGACAAGTGAATCAGGATTGGATTAAACTTGGAAAGCTGGAATGGAACTTTCTGTGTGCTGGTCCACTTATCTTATCTGCTGTATTATTATAAGTCTTCCAGTTTGGTCATCTATGATATGTACAATTAAAGATGTACTATGAATGGCTCGTGTCATTAGATTCGGTATGCTCTGATGTAATATGTACCGCTGTGTAATATTATAAAATATTATCTCGTGAAAAACTCCGTTGTGAGATTCTGATGTTTTCTATGATTTTATCATCTATCTATTCTTATTCTTATTAATGACATGACTTCCGATGTGTTCGAAAGTTGGGTCATTACACTCTCTTCTTAATATACAAGTTTACAAAGTATAATTATTACAATTCTATCAAATTTTCAATATCTCACTTACTTATTCAAATTCATATCAATGTATCAAACATTTTCAAACTCTTATCTAAATGGGTTTAAGTATATATTGATGTTTTAACGGAAATCATATAGTCATCTCACTTTCGAAACTCGAGAACGCATACTGAAGATGTTGGAATCATCAACAAAATCATCTTCCAGTGACTAAAGTGTGATTTTATATCTATCTAGTAAACATAAGACTTCGCATATACGTTAGCTAGGCGTATATTCAAAATCTTCTTATACTATATAGTCCAACCTCAACATCAAATAAAATACACATACTCTTATTATTTATCATAATTTATAACCATATTGATTAGTTTCTTTAAAGGGGAATTAACTTATCAAATTTGACCCAAATTTATCCCTTAACATGGATTCTAATCCATTATAATTCCAAACTTAATTAATTATACTTGGAAGGCGCTCCCTCAAACGTAGTACTCTAAAATCTCATTCTAGGTTATCACTAACCCTATCTCTAATGAGATATTATAACTCTGATGAGTCCTTCCTTATGTTCAAATGAGTCATGCCCCATAGCTTTGTATAAACCAAAGCTCCGATACCACTTCGTAACAACCCGACTTTTTCCCCAGTTTTCGCTAGTAATTAAACCAAATAAAACCGTTCATAAAGACGGATTTTTAGAGTTACTTACACATTTGCAAAAAATGAAAAGAACTTTTCCATTATCATTACAATAATACTACATCAGAGTTACCAGAGATACATCAGAGTACATCTGTAATAACAAGGAATTTTGCTCAATCCGAATCGATTGCTAAACCGACCCAGACCGTTCGAAACCCCTGATTTTTTTGAGAACACGACAAATTGGAACACAAACAGAAGAACATTTCATTGTTTATTACAACAATTATATCAGAATACAAGAATATACAGAGTATGAATAAATAATATACATCACAAAGTATCAGAGATTACAACACATTACATAGCATGGGAAAAACAATAGAGAACACAACTGAAAGTAATACATGGATACAGAGCTTTCCGAGTATCGTTCCAGCTATAAAGAAGGATCTTGTGAATATAAATCTGCAAAACCAAAACTACTAGCTGCCCATGTCAAAATAATGGCACCCAGAGTTTAGGTTAAAACAATAAACTCCAGTTCAGTCATGTGACTGGTGTGAGAACTAAAACAATTATTAATCTTTATTTTAAAGTTAGGTAAATCAAGGGACCACGCCGTAAAACACGGAATGGGTTTCCTCCCAAGAATACCAGTGCATAAAACAACAGCGCAATGCTAAATAAAGAACAATGAAGCTATTATAAGACCCAGGTCCCATCACACAATGCAACACAAGCCGGAGGATAGGGTTTTTACCTTATAATAGCCAAGAATGCTTGGTACATGAAATTTCATGTTTTATTATTACTATAAGTGTATAGTGTCAAAACAATTTCCATCATAAGTATCAATCATAGACGGCATAAGTGCCCCATACCACTATGTCACCATATATAGGTTCTACAATCAAAACCGCAAAGTCACGTATTGGAAGTTGGATTTCCATTTGTGAACCGAAGCCAGGGATCGTCCTCTACCGAATTCGAGACGCTCTAGCCCGCCCCTCAGGAACAGCCGCAACTGCCCCTTGGATCGCCAGGGCCGGTCCACCGATGTGGATTATAATACCCGAACACTGTGCTTCCCCGCCCTTTGGGGGCATTAAAGAGCCAAATGACTCCATCGGCTCCACATAGTCACCGATATATCAGAGGCGCCTCGCAATAGCAACAACCACACAGTTGAAAATAATATAAATGTCAGGGCTTGTAGGTTACTGACACCACCCTAGCTAGAAGGAAACGCATGCCCTCCCAAATGTCCTCTCCCGTTTCTGGTTCACAACCGGGGTGTGAGGCTCGTGAGTTAACGTTACACAAAGCTATGCCACACAGGCGGTGCTTTGATCATCAACCACAAGACTTTGATTTTCATCAAAAGCCTTGAACACTTGCCACTTAGGCATGCCACACAGGCAATTCACTCCATGCGATTGATATCCATTAATATATAACCCCTGAGCTCGCACGTCTCAGAGAAGGGCGTTAAGTAAGAGAATAAATTCTCCGCCGCCAAATAGATATATATTTAATAGAAATCAATCACACAGAATAAAATCCAATGTTAGACACATAGTCCATTTACAAGTTCGTTCTGGGCCTGAACGAAACCGGAGGCACCTTGTACCCGCATATCCATCGATCTCCAAGCACGTCTGGATGATCACCAACTGATTCCCTCCTCTTGGGTATACGGTCCAATCAAGATCATCAGTAATTATCCAAACGATGTGAAGACCTCCGGTCTTCGACCACCGTCTTCATCCTCGACACATCGTCGAATCAGTTATTCAGAATGGGATAAACCCAGTCTTTCTGCTTGCGTATATAATAAACAAGTGTTACACAAACACAACATATGCCTCATTCCAATTCAGAATATTCTTTTATTCAAATATTCTTATACTTTGGGAAAGGTTCCCATTAATTTTATCAAAGATAAATTCTTTAAATTTATTCTTTAATCTTCCTTTGTATATCAATTCAAACTAGTCGGGATTAGCGAACCACATGAAGTAATCATTTATTTTATTTCCCAATCCCAACCTATTCATCCCATGAGGTAAAACTGGTCGTACTTCATATCTAACGCCACGGTGTTATCGGTAAATACAATTACCATTTCACGTTCAAATCTAATTAAAGATTTAACTATCGCCTAGAGCAAAATTGGTGATACTCCATTCTCGATCATTTCAATCTAATTAAAGATTCATTAAAACTCCACTTGGTTTTAATCTTCCTAAAAATCAATATTAATGATTGTTTAACTTGGGAAATTACATCCTTTCTTTAACCGGTTTAAAGAACCAATGTCATTTAAAACACGGTTCACTATAAACCCAAATCCCATTTGATATTAAATACAAGGCTCCGAATAGAAAATATATCGGCTTATATTCAATATCAAATTCTACGACCAAAAATATCTTATTGGAAATAACGATATAAATATATCTTTCAAATTTCCATAATAATATCTATATAATCACGAAATCCAACATCGAAATATTCCAAAGACAATTTCGATTCAAATCCATTCCAATTCAATTATTGGAAATTATGGTTATTTTAAAAACCCTTTCAATTCTACTTTATTTATTTTGAAAATAAATGGGATTATAATTCAAGTTCAAAACTAGTTCATTTTGATAAAAATCTATTTTTATCTTTTCAAATATGGAGTTTTCCATCCCAATTCTTTCCAAATCATTACTTATGATTTTACACAAATTATTACTATTTTTAATAATTATATCAAGACCCGTACAGATGATTTCCATCAACGGCCATTGAGCTGCACTTACAGCAACCTTTTCCAAATTTGGTTTGGACTTAATTCCAAATCCAACTGTTAGATTTCAAATCTCTAATATTCGTTAGAAATCTCTTTTCGATACGAACCCAATGGTTCCGGTTTTAGGAGAATTCGACGACCGGATCTCTCGTAACGTCCATTCGAAGTCAATGGTCGAAATTCGGGACTACCGCAGCGCGGCGTGTTCTATTAAGGCCATTATATATATAATATATATATATTATATATTTCGTCGATTTCCCTTTAAAACGTATTTTATAAATCGTTTTAAATTCATTTTCAAAACGATTTCAACTTCATATTCAATTTCAAATCAAAATTGAATATTTCATATCATCGATATATAAATGATAGTTTGAAATCAAATCCTTTTCGATATTCATTATAAAAATGAATAAAATCGATATAGATATCGTTCACGTCAAAATGGCGCAAATCTAATCAACATGGCTTTATATATTTCAATAACTTCGTTAAACTATTCAACAAATGAATATTTTCTTCAACACATGAATTTTCTTTTATTTAACACATGAACTTTCTTTTATCCAACACATGAATATATATTTTATTCAACACATGAATTTACTTTTATTCAACACATGAATATATATTTTATTCAACACATGAATTTACTTTTATTCAACACATGAATATATATTTTATTCAACACATGAATATATATTTTATTCAACACAGGAATTATATTTTATTCAACACATGAATATATATTTTATTCAACACATGAATTTTCTTCTATTCAACACATGAATATATATTTTTATTCAACACATGAATATATATATTTTATTCAACACATGAATTTATATTTTTATTCAACACATGAATATTTATTCTATTCAACGCATGAATTTTCTTTTATAATATTCCTTATTTTCCAAATTGGAATGAGGCCCAATCAATTACCATATAATGTTAATTATATGGATTCCCTACAACACATGTATATAATAACAACGATAAATCATCAACCATCATCCAGAGTGCACCACACAATCAATTTTCACAACACACCAGTCAAACAAACAAGCCATCCATGGTCTGTGGACGACGGGTGTCGGGTGCTGCTAAGCACCGTCTGCATCCTAGTATATATTTCAAACTAGAAATTAAAATAAAAGTAAGGAGTTCTCACCGACTAGCTAAACCAAATGCCACGACTCTTCATATGTAGAAAAATATTCGCCGTGTTTTCAACGAGATCTGTTTCACGTAGTTTACGTCAAAAATCCTATTTTTAAACAATGATCTTTATAAATAAAAGTCACATTTTCTTTTGGCGATTATATATATAAAAATCACATTTTTATTTCGTTATCTAGAGAATAGAAATCATATTTTTATTTTTCCGCTATATATATAAAAATCGTATTTATATATATATAAATCATATTTTAAATCAAGCGAAAATCATAGCTTTAATCAAATAAAAATCTCATCTTTCTATTTGAAATTCACTTCCTTTACAAATTAAAAATTACTTCTTTTATCAATTAAAAATCACTTCTTTACTTAAATAAAAGTCTCAACTTTATATAATTAAAAATATAATCTTTCCAATATTAAAAATCTAATCTTCCCAATATTAAAAATCTAATCTTTCTAATTTAAACCATAGCATAAAAATCATATTTTTATCTAAGGTAAAAATCCTATTTTTTCTCTAGCAACAATGTATTTTAATTTAAATAAAATCAGAGAGAAAAGAAATAAACTAAAAAAAGTAACATAATATTAACTTACTGTTATTGGAGGACGTTGAACAGTGTCAGAGGGGGAGGAGGAGGGTCGGACTGGGCGCGGCGTCGCCTAGGGGAGGGTGCGACAGGTGAGGCTGCGGCGGTCATTGGATCTGGGCGGTGGAGTTTTGGTTATGCGAGATGGAACTTTCGTTGACCATGAAGGAGGAGGGGGTGCTCCATTGCGCGGGCGGCGGCGGTCCTTGGATGGCCAGACTCCGCAGTGGCGGCGCCCCCGGAGTGACTGCGACGGGGCTAGGGCGTGATGCCCCTTTTCTTTTTTGTATATTTTGTTTTACTAAAATCGATTTTTTTAACGGTGAAGGATAGAAAGGGGATGAGGGCTTATATGTAATATTATATTTTATTTTATTTATTTAATTCTCCTAAGAGTTGACTTTCCATTTGAGCTCGACACTAGACCAAACAACAGTCGTCCCTAGCTAATTACCCCCATTCCGAACACAATGAGATATGTTTCGTTAGCTAATCCGATTGTTTCAATTAGTTTTCGTTAAATTTAAAATATAAATCAATATATATTCAATTTAAACACACATTTCAATTTACCAGGGCCACATACTGACTCTAAAAATTCTAGAAAAATTATTTCTAGCTTCGTATTGACAATACGGTCCTAACAAAACTAATTTCGTTGAATTCTGAGTCCGTTTGAAAAATGGCCATTTTCCAGTCGATTAAATTCAACTGAGCTGGTCAAAACACTTTTAACTTCGCCACGCTCACATATTGATTCAGAAAATTATGAATTTTAGAATCTAGCAATAACTTGACGTCACGGATTCAAAAAAAGTTGTTTCGTCGAAAACCGAGGTCGTTTGCAAATTTTCAATTTTTAAGGGCCAGAATTCCACAACGACTATTCTGAAATTTCAACTGGGCGTAACTTTTTATTCCCGCTATGAAATTTCAATTTTTCGGATTCGTTGGAAAGATATTCTCAATTAGATTCTAATATTTTTGGTTTCACTAAAATCCGGTTTATTTTGAATCCTATACATTCATTTGAAATTTGAAATTGAATTTTCAAACTACCGCGCCATTTTAAATTCCTTTTATAATTTAAAATAAATATTTATATTCTAATGATGATTCAAATGAATATATATTTTTTATTTCTATTCAAAATAAATTTCTCTTCGTTATTATCTAAAATAATTCATTTTAAATATTCAAAATTCACGAAAATTGCCAAAATAAAAAATTTAAATTGGCTTGGATTTCCGGTTATTACAATCTTCCCCACTTAAAACTTTTTGTCCCCCAAAAGGAACGAAGCTGAAAGTTGTTTTACAACCCAACTCAACTTCCATTATTTTCTATATGGCTTAAGTTCTTCAACTTTTCAGTTTCTAGGAACTTTTCAAATTTTTAAAAAACTTGGCTAACACCCTAAATTTTCGAATTTTTTTGCCATAACCTTCCCTGCACCGGGAGCTTCGGGATATTTCAAATAGCCTCCCATGTCCCTCACCAATCCAAAAAGAAAAAGAAACAGCCAAGCAGCTAGCCAATCGGCTCATAAAATCATCAAAAACCCAAGAAATACAATAAACATGTACCTATTTGTCGGGTAAAATATTTCTCTTCTCTAGCCTCCTTGCTATGACCTGTTCAATGTAAGTACATGTATATGCATGCAAATGTGACTAATTTTCAATATAGATCACTTTTTTCTTCAATTTGGCTAAAGGTTCAACATTTAACTAATCAAATAATAATCAAACAACACAACCAGCAATCAATTAGTTGATTAGTTTTTCAAATTCATAACTTTGATACGTAGTCCAAAAATCAGATTTTTGATGCCAATTCACAACAATAAGCCCTATCTAATTTTGGTTCTCACACCAGTCAATTGGAAATATATAAATATCGCACCTTCGAAACTCGAACATAAGTACTGGTAATGTGATCACAATTACCAGCATCATCCCCGGGCGACTAGAGTGTGATTCTATATCTATCTAGTATATTAAAACCTCAAATACACGCGGATCAGACGTATACACAAAATCTTTATATACTTGATTGTCCAAATCAATATAAAAATAATATTCAAATACGAATAATTGATTTAAATTTTCAAAATAAAACTTGTTTTCATTTTTATTTTAAAAACATCACTCTTCACACTCGTTTTAGGATGCTACTGATCCCATCTCTAACGAGTCATTCTCATTGGATATTACTAATCCAATCTCTGATGAATTCTTTCATTTGGTTCTAACGTGTCTTGTTCTCCGAGCTCTGTAAACCAAAGCTCTGATACCAAATGTAACGAAAAGGAATTTCGCTCGATCCGAATCGATCGCTAACGACCCAAACCGTTCGAAATCCCTGCTTGTTTTGAGAACATGACAAATCAGAACACAAACAGAAGAACATTTCATTATTTGTTACAATAATTACATCAGAATACAAGAATATACAGAGTATGAATAAATAATATACATCACAAGATATCAGAGATTACAATACATTACATAGCAGCGGAAAAACAATACAAAACACAAATGAAAGTAATACACGGATACGAATCTTTCCGAGTATCATTCCAGCTGTAAACCAGGATCATGTGAATATAAATCTGCAAAACCAAAACTACTAGCTGCCCGTGTCAAAATAAGGGCACCAAGAGTTTAGGTTAAAACAATAAACTCCAGGTCAGTCATGTGACCGGTGTGAGAACTAAAACAGTTATTAATCTTTATTTTAAAGTTAGGTAAATCAAGGGACCACGCCATAAAACACGGAACGGGTTTCCTCCTAAGAATACCAGTGTTTAAACAACAACGCAATGCTAAATAAAGAACAATGAAGCTATTATAAGACCCAGGTCCCATCACACAATGCAACATAAGCCGGAGGATATGTTTTTACCTTATAATAGCCAAGAATGCTTGGTACGTGAAATTTCATGTTTTATTATTACTATAAGTGTATAGTGTCAAAACAATTTCCATCATAAGTATTAATCATAGACGACATAAGCGCCCCATACCACTATGTCGCCATAAATAGGTTCTACAATCAAAACCGCAAAGTCACGTATTGGAAGTTGGATTTCCATCTGTGAACCGAGGCCAGAGATCGTCCTCTACCGAATTCGAGACGCTCTATCCCGCGCCTCAGGAACATCCGCAAATACCCCTTGGATCATCAGGGCCGGTTCACCGATGTGAACTATTATGCCTGAACACTGCGTTTCCCCGCCCTTTGGGGCATCAATGAGCCAAATGACTCCATCGGCTCCACATAGTCACCGATATATCCGAGGCGCCTCGCAACAGCAACAACCACATAGATGAAAATAATATAAATGTCAGGGCTGGTAGGTCACTGACACACCACCCTAGCTAGAAGGAAACTCGTGCCCTCCCAGATGTCCTCTCCCATTTCTGGTTCACAACCGGGGTGTGAGGCTCGCGAATTAACGTTACACAAAGCTATGCCACACAGGCGGTGCTTTGATCATCAACCACAAGACTTTGCTTTTCAACAAAATCCTTGATCACTTGCCACTTAGGCATGCCACACATGCAATTCACTCCATGCGATTGATATCCATCAATATATAACCCCTGAGCTCGTACGTCTCAGAGAAGGGCGTTAAGTAAGAGAATAAATTCTCCGCCGCCAAACAGATTTATATTTAATAGAAATCAATCACACAGAATAAAATCCAATGTCAGACACACGGTCCATTTACAAGTTCGTTGTGGGCCTGAACGAAACCGGAGGCACCTTGTACCTCGCATATCCATCGATCTCCAAGCACGTCTAGACGATCACCAACTGATTCCCTCCTCTTGGGTGTATAGCCCAATCAAGATCATCAGTAATTATCCAAACGATGTGAAGACCTCCGGTCTTCGACCACCGTCTTCATCCTCGACACATCGTCGAATCAGTTATTCAGAATGGGATAAACCCGGTCTTTCTGAATAACTCGTGTATATAATAAACAAGTGTTACACAAACACGACATATGCCTCATTCCAATTCAGAATATTCTTTTATTCAAATATTCTTGTACTTTGGGAAAGGTTCCCATTAATTTTATCAAAGATAAATTCTTTAAATTTATTCTTTAATCTTCTTTTGAATATCAATTCAAACTAGTCGGGATTAGCGAACCACACGAAGTAATCATTTATTTTATTTCCCAATCCCAACCTATTCATCCCATGAAGTAAATCTGGTCGTACTTCATGTCTAACACCACGGTGTTATTGGTAAATTCAATTACCATTTCACATTCAAATACAATTAAAGATTTAACTATCGCCTGGAGCAAAACTGGTGATACTCCATTCTCGATCATTTCAATCTAATTAAAGATTCATTAAAACTCCACTTGGTTTTAATCTTCCCAAAAATCAATATTAATGATAGTTTAACTTGGGAAATCACATCCTGTCTTTAACTGGGTTAAAGAACCAATGTCATTTAAAACATGGTTCACTATAAACCCAAGTCCCATTTGATATTAAATACAAGGCTCTAAATAGAAAATATATCGGCTTATATTCAATATCAAATTCTACAACCAACAAATATCATATTGGAAATAACGACATAAATATATCTTTCAAATTTCCATAACAATATCTGCATAATCACGAAATCCAATATCGAAATATTCCAAAGACAATTTCGATTCAAATCCATTCCAATTCAATTATTGGAAATTATGGTTATTTTTAAAACCCTTTCAAATCCACTTTATTTATTTTGAAAATAAATGGGATTATAATTCTAGTTCAAAACTAGTTCATTTCGATAAAAATCTATTTTTATCTCTTCAAATGTGGAGTTTTTCATCCCAATTCTTTCCAAATCATTTCTTATGATTTTACACAAATTATTAGTATTTTTAATAATTTTATCAAGGCCCTTACAGTTGATTTCCATCAACGGCCATCGAACTGCATTTACAGCGACCTTTTCCAAATTTGATTTGGATTTAATTCCAAATCCAACCATTAGATTTCAAATCTCTAATATTCGTTAGAAAGCTCTTTTCAATACGAACCCAATGGTTCCGGTTTTAGAGAATTCGACGGCCGGATCACCCGTAACGTCCATTCGAAGTCAATGGTCGAAATTCGGGACTGCCGCAGCGTGGCACGTTCTATACAGGCCATATATATGTTATATTATATACATTTCGTCGATTTCCCTTTAAAACGTATTTTATAAATTGTTTTAAATTCGTTTTCAAAATGATTTCAACTTCATATTCAATTTCAAATCATAATTGAATATTCCATGTCATCGATATATAAATGATAGTATTTTCAAAATATTATATTTTGAAATCAGATCATTTTCGATATTCATTATAAAAATGAATAAAATCGATATAAATATCATTCACGTCAAAATGGCACAAATCTAATCAACACGGCTTTATATATTTCAATATCTTCGTTAATCTATTCAACAAATGAATATTTTCTTCAACACATGAATTTTCATTTATTCAACACGTGAACTTTCTTCTATCCAACACATGAATATATATTTTATTCAACACATGAATTTATTTTTATTCAACACATGAATATATATTTTATTCAACACATGAATTTACTTTTATTCAACACATGAATATATATTTTATTCAATGCATGAATTATATTTTATTCAACACATGAATATATATTTTATTCAACACATGAATTTTCTTCTATTCAACACATGAATATATATATTTATTCAACACATGAATATATATATATATATTATTCAACACATGAATTTATATTTTTATTCAACACATGAATATTTATTCTATTCAACACTTGAATTTTCTTTTATAATATTCCTTATTTTCCAAATTGGAATGAGGCCCAATCAATTACCATATAATGTTAATTATATGGATTCCCTACAACGCATGTATATAATAGCAATGATAAATCATCAACCATCATCCAGAGTGCACCACACAATCAATTTTCACAACACACCAATCAAACAAACAAGCCATCCATTTTCTGTGGACGACGGGTGTCGGGTGCTGCTAAGCACCGTCTGCATCCTAGTATATATTTCAAACTAGAAATTAAAATAAAAGTGAGGAGTTCTCACCGACTAGCTAAACCAAACGCCACGACTCATCATATGTAGAAAAATCTTCGCCGTGTTTTCAACGAGATATGTTTCACGTAGTTTACGTTAAAAATCCTATTTTTTAAAAACGATCTTTATAAATAAAAGTCACATTCTTTTTCGGCGGTTATATATATAAAAATCACATTTTTATTTCGTTATCTAGAGAATAGAAATCATATTTTTATTTCGCCGCTATATATATGAAAATAGTATTTTTATATATGTAAAAATCATATTTTAAATCAAGCGAAAATCATAGCTTTAACCAAATAAAAATCTCATCTTTCTATTTGAAATTCACTTCCTTTACAAATTAAAAATTACTTCTTTTATCAATTAAAAATCACTTCTTTACTTAAATAAAAGTCTCAACTTTATATAATCAAAAATATTATCTTTCCAATATTAAAAATCTAATCTTCCCAATATTAAAAATCTAATCTTTCTAATTTAAAACATAGCATAAAAATCATATTTTTATCTTAGGCAAGAATCCTATTTTTTCCATAGCAACAATGTATTTTAATTTAAATAAAATCAGAGAGAAAAGAAATAAACTAAAAAAAAGTAACATAATATAAACTTATTGTTATTGGCGGACGTTGAACAGCATTAGAGGAGGAGGAGGATGGTGGGACTGGGCGCAGCGTCGCATATGGGAGGGTGCGACAGGTGAGGCGACGGCGGTCATTAGATTTGGGCGGTGGAGTTTTGGTTATGCGAGATGGAGCTCGCATTGACCGTGAAGGAGGAGGAGTGTGCTCCATCGCACTGGTGGCAGCGATCCTTGGATGCCGGACTCCGACAGTGGCGGTGACCCCGGAGTGACTGCGACGGGGCTAGGCGCGATGCCCCTTTCCTTTTATATATATTTATTTATTTACTGAAATAGATTTTTTTTGAACGGTGAAGGATAGAAAGGGGATAAGGGCTTATATGTAATATTTTATTTTATTTTATTTATTTAATTCTCTTAAGAGTTGACTTTCCATTTGAGCTCCAAACTAGACCAAACGACTCTCGTCCCTAACTAATTACCCCCATTCCGAACACAATGGGATATGTTTTGTTAGCCAATCCTATCGTTTCAATCTGTTTTCATTAAATTTAAAATATAAATCAATATATATTTAATTTAAACGCACATTTCAATTTACCGGGGCCACATACTGACTCTAAAAATTCTAGAAAAAATATTTCTAATTGACGATACAGTCCTAACAAAACTAATTTCGTCGAATTCTGAGTCTGTTTGAAAAATGGCCATTTTCCAGTTGATTAAATTGAACTCAACTGGTCAAAATTCATTTAACTTCGCTAAGCTCACATATTGATTCAGAAAATTACGAATTTTGGAATCTAGCAATAACTTGACGTCATGGATCCAACAAAAGTGGTTTCGTCGAAAACCGAGGTTGTTTGCACAATTTCCATTTTTAAGGGCTAGAATTCCACAACGACTATTCTGAAATTTCAACTGGGCATAACTTTTTATTCCGGCTATGAAATTTCAATTTTTTGGATTCGTTGGAAAAATATTCTCAATTAGATTCTAATATTTTTGGTTTCACTAAAATCCGGTTTCTTTTGAACCCTATACATTCATTTGAAATCGAATTTTCAAACTACCGCGCCATTTTCAACTCCTTTTATAATTTAAAATAAATATTTATATTCTAACGAAGATTCAAATAAATATATACGTTCTATTTTTATTCAAAATAAATTTCTCGTCATTATTATTTAAAATAATTCATTTTAAATATTCAAAGTTCACTAAAATTGCCAAAATAAAAAATTTAAATTGGCTCGGATTTCCGGGTTATTACAACATCGATTACATAACGAAAAAGATACCAATCTCAGCGGAAGAATGCGAATGATCCAAGACATAATAGCTCTAGCTAAAACCAGAATCATGCTACAACCAACTCTAAGACTAAATCTACGAAACAAGCTACAAGGTTGCCCGTGTGGAAAATTATGGGCACCTAAAGTTTTCGTGTGGAAACAATAAACTCTAGGTCAATTATGGGACTGGAGTGAGAACTCAAAACAGTTGTTATTTAGGATTCATTTTAAAGTTGGGTAATTCACCGGACCATGCCACTAACGCGGAATGGGTTTACTCCATATGAATACCCATGCATCAAAATTTGTATTGACTTTTTGAAAAATGAAGCTATCACAAGCTCGTCTGACATCACACCATGCAAGCGCACACCAGATAAGCAAATTTTGCCTTATGATAACCAAAAATGCCTTCATATGTAAAAATCCTCGTTTACTACTATTACATAGAGTGAAAAACAATTTGCAAATAAAAGTATTAATCCTAGCTAGGATAATGCCCCAACCTATTATACTGACAATCCTATCGGTAACCAGCAGGCTAAACAATCAAAACCATACAGGCTCGTAGTGGAGATTGGGTTTCCAACATGATGGTTCCTAGTACGAAAGATCATTCGTAGGCTCACAAACTTTCTTGTGGGCATCATCCCAGTACTCGCGGATAACGTTCAGACTCGGACTCTATTATACTAACCCACCATACATGAATCAGAGTACCAAAAAAATAGCATCCCAGACTAGGGACTTCGTAGTACCCTTTCATCATCACATCCCGATGCACCGGACATACGGAACGAACATAAAAATCTGACCACCAGTTTACCATCAATTCGGGGTGTGAGGTTCGTCGAGGTTGCGATATACACAAAGCTACGCTTCAAAAATCCATGCTTCGATCATCCATAGCTCATCACATAACTTAAGTATGCCATATTGTCCATTCACTACACATCACTGATTTCCATCAATATATAGCCTCTAAGCTCTTACTTCTTAGAGAAGGGTGTTAAGTAAGAGAATAAATTCTCCGCCACCAAGCAAATATATACTTAACAAAAATCAGTGCAATGTAGCCAATTACAATGTTTGAAACACAATGCATACATGCCCGTTTTGGGACTGAACGAAACAACAATCAGGAATTCCTTCACATACATTCGGGCTTCTTGCAGAAAAACTGATATAAAATCCATCTGCAAATGGGAGCGACCCATTTGAGACATTCAACAAGTCGTCCTTACGATATGAAGGGTCCCGGTCTTCAATACCATCTTCAGTGTCTTCAGTTGCTCCACAATGTCGTATTATTACTTGGAATGGTTTTCTGACATAATTCCGATCCCGTTCTTTCCAAATAATAAGCGCAATTAAAAAACACAATTACGGAACACACAGACTTCCAACCAAATCTCCTTCCATCTTGGATTTTGTCAAATTAAATTTTCTTTAAATCCATTCTCAAATTATTACAAAATCCATATTCAACCTTTCTCTTTTAAAATACATCCCTTAAGTTAAAGATAATTTACCCTCAAAGCCTTAATTAATTTTCCGTTTGATAACTCATTATCAAAATCCAGTTTCCTTTGAAAATCGGTAATTCACATTTCAACCATAATTTCCAATTAAATCGATTTTCTAACACCCAATTCTTTAATCTTAATTAAAATATTGTTCTTCCTTCCCAATTTATTACTTTTACTTTCTTCGAATCAAAGATTTGATTAAATCCCAAATTACGACATGAATTTCCACAACTCAATCTCATTGGATTTCAAGAATGATATTATTGAAGATACAATTCATGACAAAATCCAAAACAATCTATATTGAACATAAGTTACACAGAAATTGTATCTACTTATATTCGATATCAATTCCCATAACCAACAAATACTATAAGTGGAATAACGATATAATAATAATATCTTCCAAATTCCTCAAATAGTACGCGTTTGCACCACAGAATTTCATATCGAATATTTGAAGATTATTTTTATCCAACTTACCTCAATCAAATTGAGAAACCCGTATCTTAATTAAAAGATTTGTCCAACTCTTTGACATTAGATCTGGATATAAATACCATCAAACTTATCCTCAATATTAACCTCTATATCCAACTCACACTATAAGCGAAATAACAGTGAACTACCTTTTAAATTCCACAAATAATAAGTGCCATTGTCTACCGAATTAATATCAAACATCCGAAGATTTATCTCAAACCATATCCAATTATTTAAACTCGAAAAACCGCTTTTAATATTATATAAATCAATATAAATTCCATGTAAAATATTTCCAATACTTTTAAACCTTTGAAAACATTCCACACATCATTTAAAAATGATTGCTTATCATTCAAAAAATAGTTTGCGGGTTAAAAACTTCAAAGTAGATTGTTTTCAAAGAAAGCGTTTCAAAAGCGTTACAAAAAGGTTATATTGGTTAACTTGATCAAAATGACCTTTATATTGTCCAAAACCAACATTTTCTAATTCAAAACACTTTCAAATTATTTAGAGTGATTTTACAAAAAAAATCCATATTTTTAAAACAGTTGTTTATAGTTCATGGTCGACAACTGCTCATACAGCGACCTTTCCAAAACGGTTTTAAACATAACTTGAAATTATAACCCGAAAAAAATCTACTTTAAATCATTTGAAAGTTCTTGTTAATGGAAAACAAACGTATTTCATTTCATGGAAATCCGATTTAGATTGCAAAAGTTATAAGCATTTATAGTTTGGATCTAAAATACACGAATTGTCATTGTGCGACAAGCTCTATTTTGACCATAATAACCATTATTTTGCGATACTTCAAACTACCTTAGAAAACCATTATATACTTATGTAACCCTTTTAAAATCATTTAAATTTACTTTCCAAATTATTTTGGATCTAAAATTCAACTTTTATTTTTCACCTACTAAAATATTAAATTAAAATCCAATTTATTTCTAAATTCAAATAACTTCAAATTAACCATCCCCTCCGCCGGATCAGTTAGCGGTAGCCAGGAAGAGAAGGAAACTGCATTCCCAGGCACAAGCCTAAACATTATCCTCTCGGTCATCCTGGAACGTTCTGGTATTTATTTATTCATTTAAAGAAACTTTATCAATATATACGAATTCATACATATGGTCTTTTCCAATAACCTTCAATTTCAATAATAATATTGTTTCTAATTACGAATGAGATTTGTCGATCACCAATGTGATACCATAATTGTTGTGTCATTGTGTGTGCGAAACAATATCAACAACCATTATAAACATCCATATCAACCATCATCAACATAATTAAATAAATCATAACTATACACAAGCGTTATAATATTAACGCTTAATAGTGTGTGTGTTCTAAACTACGCATGTGTCATCCATCACAACAAACATCAATCATCATTAACCACTAATAATTCATTAGTATATTTTTTTTTGGCCTGGTAAGCCGGTTTTATAGTGACTGTACCACTGTTTATTAGAAAAGCAAAGAAAGAAGTGGAGTTCTGCACAGGCACAGAAACTCCATCGGGTTTAAAGTGCCAGAACACTTTATGCATAAAATACAGGAGTGAAACAAAGAGTTTCAACTACTACCAAGGAACTGACAATCAATCCCCCACAATGGTGGAATAACTACTACCTATAACATTGATATACTCAGAAAATAGTATAACAAGGTTAGGAACAAAAAACGGATTAGGACTGTGAAATTCGCATTCCCAATCGCATGATGAGTCGTGGAAAAGTGTCTGATTCTTCTCTCCAAGATCACCGTCCTGAATGAGTTCAAAGCTATCACCCACTACCTTATACTCCAACCTTCTAGCATCCATCACCAATTCTAATACATATTGTAATATTCATTTTCATATGGATCATACCGCATACCAAAAGCAACATGTACCTAAGCACGATCATCCGACATCCAACATATCCCGTTGTAACATCCCAGAAATTTCGACAACTGAAATGAGAAATTAATTGAAGATTTAATGATCATTTTTATATTAATACTGGAGTTAGAAATCTAAAATTGAATATATGGTTTTGTATATGGATTTAATTCAAAACGATTGGTTGAAAATCAAATAATCATTGTTAAACAATTGAATTTAATTTAGTTGAATAATCGAATTGGATTGTAATTCGACTGAAAATAGGAATGACTAAAATTAAAAATAAACGTAGTTAACAGTTAATAAATTGGAAATTTTTATTTGTTGAAATATATGGAAATTTGGCTGCGATATGTGGGTATTTGCGTGTATAAGGAGACTGAGTTCTGTATTTCCAAATTTTGAATCGGACAGCATATTGGTGGACAAACGAGATAAAATCAGTAAATCCATTGAATAATTTAAAAATAAAATATCATTATACACAAACGAAGTCGGATTACAAGTAGAATAATTTTATCAGAATCAGAACGCGAAAATGAAGAAGTGCATATGATTTTTGGCCACATTCAGAGTTTGTATTGGCGGTACAAAATCTGAGCGTGTTGGGGTATATACGGTAGAATTAATATTAAATTAAATACAAATATAACCTTCCCCTGTTAACTATGGCGCAGACCTATGTTCTGAAACATACAGACACCCTATGCCTATCGAAAATATGTTGTTTTTATCCCAACCTTCCTCCTCTATAAACATCTCGTTCCTCCCCAAATCTTCACAACACAAATTGTTCCCTCTTTTCATCTTTTTAATTGCTTCCATGCCGAAATTATTTCCCCAAAATCTTGAAATAGTTTCAGCAAAAACCCTCTTCCCTTAAATCGCTTCTTCCTCCGCGGCAAGAATTGGAGTTACGACAACTCCAGCACCAAATCGGCAACGTCTCCGAGCACGTTTCAGTTTCTAGCAAAAATTCTAGAAGCATGCCACCTTTTACCTTCGTGAGCGAGCACTATGGTGACCACTGCCACCTGCGAAAATCGCCAGCGTCATCTCTAAGACTGTACCAATCGCCAATGTTCCGCCTTCTACAGCCATTCACAGGTGAGCATTCACTCACGTTTAAGTCATAATTCAAGTAGTTGAATTTCAATTTAAGCTAGAAATCATAATAGTAGTGACCTAGCTCACATGCCAGGCAAATAAGTTACCGTTTGGTTTGATTTGTGCATAAATTGTTGACCTACCATGAGTTATAGGTTAATTCTGGAAACCTTAAATAATATGCATGCCGAAAAATTGATTTCGTGAATATATTTGGAAAGCACTTGAATTTGTGGAGTTGACAACGCTCTAGAAATGAAATTTGCTTAAATAATCCTAACCTAAGATTTGCTATATTATTTTGCAAAAATATTGTATCAAAACTCTGTCTGATATATCCGTCTTTAACACTCATTTGATTTTCTGAAATCTGGGAATAATTGGTATGCTTAAATTATTTGGAAGGTACATGCTGTGATAAATCACTTGCTAAAAACAAAGTTCTGGTGGGCCTGCATGCTAGTTTTAACGTTGGGCGCATTTGCACATTTGAAATATGTTGAAAATCATATCCATCTGTGTCCTTTATGCAATCTGGAAAAGCTTTGCCTTTTGATCATATTGTGCAGTGTTGCTTTGAGTATATATTTTTTCCATGTCGCATTGTTTAGTGGAACCCTAAGCCTTCCTTTCTGAAATTTCAAATTTTGTTCATATTTGTTGTGTGATATCCCGTTTTACTATTTCATGTGTATGGTCTATTTCACTTAAGTAGTGAGTTGGGTTTTCAGTCGTGATCACTTATATATATATATATATATATAGTTCTACATTTGTATGTAAATATGTGAAAACAATTCAGAATCAAAAAGTTAGTTTAAAATAATAATAATAATAATAATAATAATAATAATAAAGGATCCAACCTGTGTATGAGTAGCTGCTCCTCTAATTTCAGCTCTAGTGCCTATAGTAATCTGCTACCTCAAACGGATAAGCTGGCGAGCCAGGATTCTAGTTGCAAACTAAAAATATTTTAATTCATAGCATATTACATTTTGTTTTTTTTTCCAAAATTCTAGTTTATCCATATTGTGTGCGAACATAATATCCAGTATACATGGAAAGAAGAGGCGTTCATATAATATTAGAAATACTGAGAATCGTAAGAAGATTTGTCGGTTTACCGATTTTGAAATTTTTATATTTCGGCTTATATAAAAAATATTCAGAAATGCTTATTATTTACCATAAATGATGATGGGTGGTCTAGGTCACTTTGGGATTGCTGAACTGTATTGTCATTACTGAACTGATGCATGTTGAACCCTCTTAAATGAAATAAACCCATTTTTCTTAATGTTCAGTAGGAACACAAACTTTGGCACTTTGAACCTATTTATGTATGTGTGTATGTATATATATATATATATATATATATATATATATATATATATGTCGGCACTTTGGACCCATATATTCTGTTCTTATATGTTCATGCATGGATTTTCTATTAACATTAATTTACGCTTGTGCCATTTAATTGAGAACACATAGACAGGTGATGTATGTATATGCAACATGTAACACCCCACACCCGCTAAGGTCACTCACTATGGGAATGCCTTAACTTCGGTGGAGTATTTTAAGTGAATATAGAACAGAAAAATTACAACAAGACAGATATAAGTAATACATGAAATTTAAAACATCATTTCATTGCAGCAGAAGGTAAACATGTTTGGTTACATATCAAAACCCAACAAGAGTCAAGTACAAAATATCCATCTCGTTAAACATAAGTACATAATCCCACTACATAACTAATAGCCATGATAGAAAAGATAACCGAGCTTTACTTCAAGAGTCCAAGCCCCAAAAGATAGATAAAGCAATCTGATCAAAGCCCACTAGTGCTAGGCCCATTCTGATAACCTGAGGGTTGGGAAAAAAGATAAAAACAACGGGGTCAGACATAAGTTTGAGTGAGCCCTATAACTTTAACAATACAATCATTAAAGTAATTAGGGTATGATATAAACCTGGTACGGTACAACTGGGGATAAATGACTACACTAAGCAGCCAACTAGACTTAGGATGAACTAAGATAACGGTAAAGACGCGCCTATCCACCCAAGGATATATACTACACTGCACCACACCAGATCTACCCACCCAAGGGTAATTCCTACACTGCACCACACCAGATCTACTGTAACGACCCAGATTTTTGAACAGTTTATTTTAAATATTTAATATAGTTTTAAATATTGATTCAAAAATAAATAGATTTTTATTATGGAATTTATCAGTTTAAAAATCTTTTTATGATTTAATATCGAATAGAACGATAATGATAGATTGTTATCGATAAATTTAGTTGTTTGAAATCGATTTATATTTCAAATCGAATTTAATTTAAGTTATTAATTTGAACTATTATTTCTTCTACACAGACGAATTAAATTTCAAAATCTGTGCCGTTGTGTTTGGAATATCAGATAAGGCTAGAAACGTCAGTCGCTACGGTTAAATACCGATTTGGGGTTGCGAGCTAAGGACACGAGATATTTGAAAATATTATATATAACAAAAATCAAATCAAATAAAATTTACGTCCATCAGCCGACCTATTCTATATCCCATACCCAGACATATTTTCCATCGAGCCAACAAATTGTCTTCCACCTTCTGATATCAAGGAAGCATCGTATTAATGGCATGAGTACTAAAGGGAGACAAGCGATAGGTATTGGGTACAGAGGGTTTCCTCCTCTCGCTATATAAACCATCGTGTTCTATTTCTCTGATTCAACCGAGAACAAACAAAGCCGCTCCTCTTCATTCACAATTTTTCAAATAAATCGAAAACAAATCGATTTCTTTATGAAATCGAAATAAATCAAATTCATTAGCTCGCATGGCATCGATACTCCAATCTCTTATCCTTTCTATACGTTGCGGTACTGCTTGACAATGGTGACAGCGAGATTAGGGCTCGCGATTTTTGGAAAATGGACGATTGATTGGAGGAGCAAAGCATTGAATTACTGGGATGGAGGTAAGCACGACAGAGTTAGAGGGTTTCCGTTCAGGTCGACACCCTCGATCTCAACTTCGCAACCTGGAAGCGATGATGTAAGGAGTGCGATTTACTGTTTTAGAGGTTCGACTTTGATTTTGGGGGATTTCGAGTAGTGCGATGAAGACCGGGAGGAGTTCGATTTTTGGAGGGAGTTCGGTCTCTAGTTTTGGGGTTGGCCATGATAGTTGGACAGGGGGTTCGATTGCTGTTCGAATGCGCTACAGAGAAGAAGGCTGTTAGTGGGAAGGAAGTTGTCTGTAAGATGGTTGATGAAATGCCGTAATGGTCTGATGGTAGTTTGTGGAGATGATTGAAGTATCCAGGAGTGTTCGAGACGTTGTTCATCGATTAGTCGGGTGGTATGCAGAATTGATAAGGTATACATTTTTATTTAATTAAAATTCATAGAAGTTATTTATTTTAGATAATTTAAGTTAATAATCGAACATTCATTAAAATAAATTAAATAAATTATAGGTGATAAATTCATTTGAGACGAAGTAGATGCGTAGTCGAGACATGGAAATTTTAATTGGATATTTGGCGAATGAGAATCCTGGTGAGTAAATCTCACTCACCTTTTATTTTAATTATTTTTACCTCGTAAAAATAATTTGTTGATGCTGGTTTGGATTTTTCTGGTTGTTTTATATATATTAGTTATTTAGGCTATTATATATATATATATTGGGTTGATTGATTGGTTGGATTCCCGCAGTCTCATTAGCGGATGCCCGCAGTTTCATAGCGGATGATTACCCTATATACGCCCCACGCTATGATTAGTGGATGACCTTCTATACCACGATATTCTGCCACGAAGCAGAATGGGTATTATTTATGTGCTAACATCTGTGGATGCAGGAAAACAGGTTGGAGGAATCCAACTGGATTCCTCAAAAATATATTATCTGTTTGTTTATTTGTTTGCATATATATATTGTTATATATGATGTGTTAGAAAAATAAACAATTCGTTGCTTTGTGTGTTTAAATATCACTGGGCTTAAGTAATGGTATTTAAAAATATCGTGGAAGAATATTTGAGGTTTAAAAAGGGGAAATTCTATTTTTATATAGAATTTGAATTTTAAATGGAAATGGAAATTAATCTTGTTTTTTTTAAAATAAAACAAGTAGTTATTTATAAACAAAGTTTATAAATAGTTCTTTATAATGAAGTTACAAATGGAGTGAAAAGAATTATCATTTGATAATTCAGAAATAGAAGTACAAGCGTGGAATTGGAATCTGAAATGATAATTTCAAAATAAGATGTGGAAAGGAAATTTTAATATATAACTCAAATGAAATTTGAGTATAATCTTTGAATTTTAAAGAGGAGTTTGAATGTTGCATTTTAGAAGGAGATTGAATATTTGAAATTCAAATAGAAGTTCAAATAGAATTTGAATAGACGAAATTAGAATGGAAAAATAAAATTTGAATTCAAAGGAATTCAAATAAAGAAATTCAAATAGAGATTTGAAAAATAGAATTTCAAAATAGAATTTGAAATATAGAAATTCAAAAAGAAGAATTGAATAGAATTTGAAATATAGTATTTCAAAGAAGAATTCAAATGTGAAATTTGAATAAAGATTTGAATGGAATTTGAATAGAGATTTGAAATAGAAATTCAAGTATTGAATTTGAACATGAAATTGAATATAGGAATTCAAGTAGAAATTTGAAGATGGAATTTCAAAATAGAATTTGAAATAAACTTTGAAAAATAGGATTTCAAGATAGAATTGAAATAGGATTTCAAAATAGGAAATCCAAATAGTTTTGAGATAGAATTTGAATTCAAGGAAATTGAAATAGAATTTGAATTCAAAGGAATTCGAATGGGATTGAAATAAAGGAAATTCAGAAATGGAATTTCAAATAAAAGAAGAATGAAATTTGAAATTTTGGGAATTTCAAATAAGAGAAAATGGAATTTGAAACATTTAGAATTTCAAATAGAAATTTAAATGGAGTTTGGATATTTAAATTCAAGTATGAATTTCAAATACAGAAATTCAAAAAGGGGATTGAATTAAAGTGGGAATTCGACTAGAAGATTTGAAATGGAATTCGAATAAAGGATTTCAAATGGGATTTGAATACAGGATTTAAACTATGGAATTTGAATTGTAAAGATTCAAATGGAATTTGGAATATATATATCTATCTATATATATATATTAGAAGGGAGTTGAATTCATTTAACGAAGTTGAAAAGTTTATATATATATAATTAAAACGAACTCGCCGCAGCGCTGCAGTTCGTAAATTGGCGATTCGAACTTCAATCGAGTCTACAGAACTCAATTGAAGTCGGAATTCTTCGAAACAAGAAACGTCAGGACCGATTTGATAATAGTTTTCTAATGAAGGAGAAAAATCTGAATTTCGTCGTATAGATTTTGAGTTATGTCAAAATCAAATTTTCAGAAAAACAGCGCCAGAATCGTTTTAAACCCAAAATGGTTTATTTAAGGTTATAAAAGGATTTTTAAGCAAATAAAATCCGAGTTTCTATTTAGAAAATTTCAGAGTTGAGTTGTAAAATATATGTGAATTCAAGTTGTGAAAATGAATATGATTTTGAAACAGAAACCAGATTTTGGTTTATTGAATAGAATTAACTAAATTGAATAGAAATTAGTTAATAAGATTTCGAATGAATATTGGGGTTTGAATAAGTAAATCCGATTTGAAATTTTATATTCGAAATCAGGAAGAGAAACTAGAATTGAAATTGAAATTCAAATTGGTTGCGAGCAAGTTAAACATTTTATTTGAACGTGTTATGTTCAACAAAGAAGTGAAATAGGCAAAAGGGCTAATTAAAAAATAATTGAGCGAAACTGAATTCAATCGATTCAAAATTGAATTCAAACGAATGGATTGAGTTGAATTGAATTGGAAACAGGTGAACAGGTGTAAACAGATATGGGATGGAGTATATGAAGATTTTCATTTTATGTGCCCGACAAAAAGGTACATGTTTAATTCATATATGAGGTTTTATGCGCCGTATCGGCTAGCCGCTTGGCTTCTTCTTTTTCTTTTTGAGATTAGAAGGACCGGGAAAGCTTTTTGAAATTTCCCGATGCTCCCGATACAGGGGAGGTTATGGCGAATTTTTCCGGAAATTTAAGAAGATAGAATATTTTTAAGGAATTTGAAAATTAGAAATCTATATATCGATATATATAGAATTCGATAAGGAAACGAAATCAAAAATGGCATAAGAAGCCAATATGGTTATTGAAATATTTGGTTAATAAATATCGATAAGGAAATGGAGAAGAGATTTAATTAATGAAATATTAATTAAAGAGCCCAGTGACTTGTTTGATATGTTTGGATGAACACTTGTTTTTATTCGATAGTTAAATCACAGACTATCGAAGTTTTTGACCATCGTTGTCAATATGGAGAGACCGGTTGGATTATTATCCGAAGAACCACTCCGTATCGGCATAAGCGTTGCGAACCAAGTATGCTGAATATATTGAAGACGGAGTGAAGTGCAAGGGCTTTTCTAGTAATAGAAATAGTGCCTTCGGTTTCGTTCAATCCCAGAACGAACGTAAATGGACGAATGTCTGACAGAGTATTTCCAATGATCAAATGGGTTGGTCTGTATGAATGTATATGGTTGCAACGGATTTATCCCTTAGCATAATATCCAGAATATTTGTGCAAACTCAACTAGTGATTAACGGATCTGACAATGTGGCATTCAAAGTGATTGTGCTATCAAGGAATGGCAAGTATTCGTAGCCTCAGGCCTCAACAACCGGGAAGGACAAAAATCGGGCAGGCAGCATGGCTATGTGGGTCGCACCCATTAGGGTGTATAATCACCTATCTAGAGAAATTCCTTTTGTTTCTAAATCTATCGATTCTGCCCATTCGGGAAACGGTGGTTTGAGTCCAACCGTTGGTGATGTACATTCGATACACTCAAGTGAAATGAGTGGTCGGTCATGTGTGGGCCGGGTTACAAGATGTTCTTGTTGAACCCAGGTGTATTTGCCTCTAGAGATACATCATCGGAAGGTGGTCCCATACCTTGTCATAGTTGGAATCCAATCTCCAATAAGCGCCATGCGGTTTTTGATTTTATAATATATATGTGGAGCGTGAGATGCAAGCGTTCTACTATTTGGTTATTTACTTGATGTAGACATTATTATAATATCACTGGATTTTCGTATCAAAAGTGTTTTGGGTTATAATAAGGTAAAAACCGTCCGTGTTTATGTGTGGACTGGTCTTACTATTATCTTTTCTTTCGAAAGGATTTTTAAAAGTTAAACAAGTGGTTGGAGTTTACTCACACCAGTCCCATGACTGACCCAGAGTTTATTTTGTTTGTTTTCCCTAAACTCTTGGGTGCCCAAATTTGTACGGGCAGTCAAGTGTTTCAGGTTTTTACAGATACGTTTGGAGGAGCTGGAAGCAGGAGGCTTCACCGGTTAGCTATAGGCTATCATATATTCCGCTGTGGACCTTGTTTGTATCTGGAAACAGGTGTTTATAACTGTTCCAGAAATGACTGTTGTGCTCTGATGATGGTATGTATATAAAGTTACTGATTTGTATTTCAAAAAGTTATGTTATATAATATATTTTATTCGATCCTCTGTGAGTTTGTGATCTTCGTTTTCTTCTATTCTAATATTTCTTTCTTTCCATTCCTCATCCTCTAACTTCTTTCTAAAAATGAGTCGTATTTCTGTGTTATTTGGGTTGGACGTGTGTTGTATTTAGTCAACTCAGATAGCACGGATTTGCGGGTCGCTACAGGTGGTATCAGAGCTTAGGTTGAGCGAATACCTAGGCTTTGTGGAGTTGTGCTCATTAGAGATAGGGTCAGCAGTGCCCTAGAATGAGTTGAGTGTATATACGAGAGAGCGTATTTGTTAGTTGATATAAAAATTGTTTTATATTGTGTTGGCTAGTCTGTTGAGTAGTTTATGAATTCTGGTCGAATAGTGGGACGCCACGAAGTCGATAGGAATTTCTAAACACTTAAACAGAGGAATTCGACACAGTATTGTTTTAAAGAAGGTAAATGAAATAATTTTACCCGAAAGTTCTATTTTGATATAGAAAGAATAATTTTCTAGAATTATTATTATATGGATGTGTTGGATGTTGATTTTATAATCAGATGAGATTATAAATTTAGAATGGTTATTTATAACCAGAGTAGAATTTGTATAGGAATTAGATATACAAATGAGATGAATTAGAATTAAATTCAAACCAGAATTAAGAATTCAAAATCCTGGGAAGTTGAAAAATATTTTTCAAAGTATATTAAAATAATATAGATTTGTTTTAGAAGGATTTGAAAGAAAATCATGGGTGTTGAAATAATAAAGCACTGAACTCACTTCAGTGGCTGGGAAATTATTCTGATGATGATTGCAACACCATCAGTGTTCATTTCCGAGTTTCTAAGTGATGAATTGCTACCTTAGAAAAAGTTTTTTTTTGATGGAATTTGTTTGAAAGAAAACAAGTTTAATTGAAAAATTCAAATATTTTGAATTTGAAAATATTATAATTATATGTACATATTTATGTATTTCAAAGGATTTGAAATGAAAACCTTGGGATTTGGATTCTGGAATTAAAATTTAACTGAAGCAAGTTGAATGGTTCGAGGTGAGTAAATTGACTAGAATCAATTTGAAATAAATTGAAATGGATATGAATTAGAATGCATATGAATGGAAACCAAAAGTTTTGGTTGTAGCTAAATTTGTTGAAATATGAAGAGGTGAGTTTCAACATAAGTGAGATGTGGGAAAGAAATGGATTTGTACCCTTTTTCCTACCTTAGCAATTTCGAGGACGAAATTATTTTAAGGGGGGAAGAATGTAACGACCCAGATTTTTGAACAGTTTATTTTAAATATTTAATATAGTTTTAAATATTGATTCAAAAATAAATAGATTTTTATTATGGAATTTATCAGTTTAAAAATCTTTTTATGATTTAATATCGAATAGAACGATAATGATAGATTGTTATCGATAAATTTAGTTGTTTGAAATCGATTTATATTTCAAATCGAATTTAATTTAAGTTATTAATTTGAACTATTATTTCTTCTACACAGACGAATTAAATTTCAAAATCTGTGCCGTTGTGTTTGGAATATCAGATAAGGCTAGAAACGTCAGTCGCTACGGTTAAATACCGATTTGGGGTTGCGAGCTAAGGACACGAGATATTTGAAAATATTATATATAACAAAAATCAAATCAAATAAAATTTACGTCCATCAGCCGACCTATTCTATATCCCATACCCAGACATATTTTCCATCGAGCCAACAAATTGTCTTCCACCTTCTGATATCAAGGAAGCATCGTATTAATGGCATGAGTACTAAAGGGAGACAAGCGATAGGTATTGGGTACAGAGGGTTTCCTCCTCTCGCTATATAAACCATCGTGTTCTATTTCTCTGATTCAACCGAGAACAAACAAAGCCGCTCCTCTTCATTCAGAATTTTTCAAATAAATCGAAAACAAATCGATTTCTTTATGAAATCGAAATAAATCAAATTCATTAGCTCGCATGGCATCGATACTCCAATCTCTTATCCTTTCTATACGTTGCGGTACTGCTTGACAATGGTGACAGCGAGATTAGGGCTCGCGATTTTTGGAAAATGGACGATTGATTGGAGGAGCAAAGCATTGAATTACTGGGATGGAGGTAAGCACGACAGAGTTAGAGGGTTTCCGTTCAGGTCGACACCCTCGATCTCAACTTCGCAACCTGGAAGCGATGATGTAAGGAGTGCGATTTACTGTTTTAGAGGTTCGACTTTGATTTTGGGGGATTTCGAGTAGTGCGATGAAGACCGGGAGGAGTTCGATTTTTGGAGGGAGTTCGGTCTCTAGTTTTGGGGTTGGCCATGATAGTTGGACAGGGGGTTCGATTGCTGTTCGAATGCGCTACAGAGAAGAAGGCTGTTAGTGGGAAGGAAGTTGTCTGTAAGATGGTTGATGAAATGCCGTAATGGTCTGATGGTAGTTTGTGGAGATGATTGAAGTATCCAGGAGTGTTCGAGACGTTGTTCATCGATTAGTCGGGTGGTATGCAGAATTGATAAGGTATACATTTTTATTTAATTAAAATTCATAGAAGTTATTTATTTTAGATAATTTAAGTTAATAATCGAACATTCATTAAAATAAATTAAATAAATTATAGGTGATAAATTCATTTGAGACGAAGTAGATGCGTAGTCGAGACATGGAAATTTTAATTGGATATTTGGCGAATGAGAATCCTGGTGAGTAAATCTCACTCACCTTTTATTTTAATTATTTTTACCTCGTAAAAATAATTTGTTGATGCTGGTTTGGATTTTTCTGGTTGTTTTATATATATTAGTTATTTAGGCTATTATATATATATATATTGGGTTGATTGATTGGTTGGATTCCCGCAGTCTCATTAGCGGATGCCCGCAGTTTCATAGCGGATGATTACCCTATATACGCCCCACGCTATGATTAGTGGATGACCTTCTATACCACGATATTCTGCCACGAAGCAGAATGGGTATTATTTATGTGCTAACATCTGTGGATGCAGGAAAACAGGTTGGAGGAATCCAACTGGATTCCTCAAAAATATATTATCTGTTTGTTTATTTGTTTGCATATATATATTGTTATATATGATGTGTTAGAAAAATAAACAATTCGTTGCTTTGTGTGTTTAAATATCACTGGGCTTAAGTAATGGTATTTAAAAATATCGTGGAAGAATATTTGAGGTTTAAAAAGGGGAAATTCTATTTTTATATAGAATTTGAATTTTAAATGGAAATGGAAATTAATCTTGTTTTTTTTAAAATAAAACAAGTAGTTATTTATAAACAAAGTTTATAAATAGTTCTTTATAATGAAGTTACAAATGGAGTGAAAAGAATTATCATTTGATAATTCAGAAATAGAAGTACAAGCGTGGAATTGGAATCTGAAATGATAATTTCAAAATAAGATGTGGAAAGGAAATTTTAATATATAACTCAAATGAAATTTGAGTATAATCTTTGAATTTTAAAGAGGAGTTTGAATGTTGCATTTTAGAAGGAGATTGAATATTTGAAATTCAAATAGAAGTTCAAATAGAATTTGAATAGACGAAATTAGAATGGAAAATAAAATTTGAATTCAAAGGAATTCAAATAAAGAAATTCAAATAGAGATTTGAAAAATAGAATTTCAAAATAGAATTTGAAATATAGAAATTCAAAAAGAAGAATTGAATAGAATTTGAAATATAGTATTTCAAAGAAGAATTCAAATGTGAAATTTGAATAAAGATTTGAATGGAATTTGAATAGAGATTTGAAATAGAAATTCAAGTATTGAATTTGAACATGAAATTGAATATAGGAATTCAAGTAGAAATTTGAAGATGGAATTTCAAAATAGAATTTGAAATAAACTTTGAAAAATAGGATTTCAAGATAGAATTGAAATAGGATTTCAAAATAGGAAATCCAAATAGTTTTGAGATAGAATTTGAATTCAAGGAAATTGAAATAGAATTTGAATTCAAAGGAATTCGAATGGGATTGAAATAAAGGAAATTCAGAAATGGAATTTCAAATAAAAGAAGAATGAAATTTGAAATTTTGGGAATTTCAAATAAGAGAAAATGGAATTTGAAACATTTAGAATTTCAAATAGAAATTTAAATGGAGTTTGGATATTTAAATTCAAGTATGAATTTCAAATACAGAAATTCAAAAAGGGGATTGAATTAAAGTGGGAATTCGACTAGAAGATTTGAAATGGAATTCGAATAAAGGATTTCAAATGGGATTTGAATACAGGATTTAAACTATGGAATTTGAATTGTAAAGATTCAAATGGAATTTGGAATATATATATCTATCTATATATATATATTAGAAGGGAGTTGAATTCATTTAACGAAGTTGAAAAGTTTATATATATATAATTAAAACGAACTCGCCGCAGCGCTGCAGTTCGTAAATTGGCGATTCGAACTTCAATCGAGTCTACAGAACTCAATTGAAGTCGGAATTCTTCGAAACAAGAAACGTCAGGACCGATTTGATAATAGTTTTCTAATGAAGGAGAAAAATCTGAATTTCGTCGTATAGATTTTGAGTTATGTCAAAATCAAATTTTCAGAAAAACAGCGCCAGAATCGTTTTAAACCCAAAATGGTTTATTTAAGGTTATAAAAGGATTTTTAAGCAAATAAAATCCGAGTTTCTATTTAGAAAATTTCAGAGTTGAGTTGTAAAATATATGTGAATTCAAGTTGTGAAAATGAATATGATTTTGAAACAGAAACCAGATTTTGGTTTATTGAATAGAATTAACTAAATTGAATAGAAATTAGTTAATAAGATTTCGAATGAATATTGGGGTTTGAATAAGTAAATCCGATTTGAAATTTTATATTCGAAATCAGGAAGAGAAACTAGAATTGAAATTGAAATTCAAATTGGTTGCGAGCAAGTTAAACATTTTATTTGAACGTGTTATGTTCAACAAAGAAGTGAAATAGGCAAAAGGGCTAATTAAAAAATAATTGAGCGAAACTGAATTCAATCGATTCAAAATTGAATTCAAACGAATGGATTGAGTTGAATTGAATTGGAAACAGGTGAACAGGTGTAAACAGATATGGGATGGAGTATATGAAGATTTTCATTTTATGTGCCCGACAAAAAGGTACATGTTTAATTCATATATGAGGTTTTATGCGCCGTATCGGCTAGCCGCTTGGCTTCTTCTTTTTCTTTTTGAGATTAGAAGGACCGGGAAAGCTTTTTGAAATTTCCCGATGCTCCCGATACAGGGGAGGTTATGGCGAATTTTTCCGGAAATTTAAGAAGATAGAATATTTTTAAGGAATTTGAAAATTAGAAATCTATATATCGATATATATAGAATTCGATAAGGAAACGAAATCAAAAATGGCATAAGAAGCCAATATGGTTATTGAAATATTTGGTTAATAAATATCGATAAGGAAATGGAGAAGAGATTTAATTAATGAAATATTAATTAAAGAGCCCAGTGACTTGTTTGATATGTTTGGATGAACACTTGTTTTTATTCGATAGTTAAATCACAGACTATCGAAGTTTTTGACCATCGTTGTCAATATGGAGAGACCGGTTGGATTATTATCCGAAGAACCACTCCGTATCGGCATAAGCGTTGCGAACCAAGTATGCTGAATATATTGAAGACGGAGTGAAGTGCAAGGGCTTTTCTAGTAATAGAAATAGTGCCTTCGGTTTCGTTCAATCCCAGAACGAACGTAAATGGACGAATGTCTGACAGAGTATTTCCAATGATCAAATGGGTTGGTCTGTATGAATGTATATGGTTGCAACGGATTTATCCCTTAGCATAATATCCAGAATATTTGTGCAAACTCAACTAGTGATTAACGGATCTGACAATGTGGCATTCAAAGTGATTGTGCTATCAAGGAATGGCAAGTATTCGTAGCCTCAGGCCTCAACAACCGGGAAGGACAAAAATCGGGCAGGCAGCATGGCTATGTGGGTCGCACCCATTAGGGTGTATAATCACCTATCTAGAGAAATTCCTTTTGTTTCTAAATCTATCGATTCTGCCCATTCGGGAAACGGTGGTTTGAGTCCAACCGTTGGTGATGTACATTCGATACACTCAAGTGAAATGAGTGGTCGGTCATGTGTGGGCCGGGTTACAAGATGTTCTTGTTGAACCCAGGTGTATTTGCCTCTAGAGATACATCATCGGAAGGTGGTCCCATACCTTGTCATAGTTGGAATCCAATCTCCAATAAGCGCCATGCGGTTTTTGATTTTATAATATATATGTGGAGCGTGAGATGCAAGCGTTCTACTATTTGGTTATTTACTTGATGTAGACATTATTATAATATCACTGGATTTTCGTATCAAAAGTGTTTTGGGTTATAGTAAGGTAAAAACCGTCCGTGTTTATGTGTGGACTGGTCTTACTATTATCTTTTCTTTCGAAAGGATTTTTAAAAGTTAAACAAGTGGTTGGAGTTTACTCACACCAGTCCCATGACTGACCCAGAGTTTATTTTGTTTGTTTTCCCTAAACTCTTGGGTGCCCAAATTTGTACGGGCAGTCAAGTGTTTCAGGTTTTTACAGATACGTTTGGAGGAGCTGGAAGCAGGAGGCTTCACCGGTTAGCTATAGGCTATCATATATTCCGCTGTGGACCTTGTTTGTATCTGGAAACAGGTGTTTATAACTGTTCCAGAAATGACTGTTGTGCTCTGATGATGGTATGTATATAAAGTTACTGATTTGTATTTCAAAAAGTTATGTTATATAATATATTTTATTCGATCCTCTGTGAGTTTGTGATCTTCGTTTTCTTCTATTCTAATATTTCTTTCTTTCCATTCCTCATCCTCTAACTTCTTTCTAAAAATGAGTCGTATTTCTGTGTTATTTGGGTTGGACGTGTGTTGTATTTAGTCAACTCAGATAGCACGGATTTGCGGGTCGCTACATCTACCCACCCAAGGGTAATTCCTACTTAAAGGTTGATCCCACTAAGTGTACTTAATAATTTTAATAGTAGTCTCGTGTACCCCTAGCTGACTACATAGGTGCCGTCTGCCCCTATCTCCACTAGGTGTACCCTGTACATACTTAGTAATCTTAATAGTAGTTTCGTGTACCCCTAGCTGACTACATAGGTGCCGTCTGCCCCTATCTCCACTAGGTGTACCCACTACTCCCCAGCGATCGGCTCCCTACCGTAGATACCCGTGTTGGCCCCACAGTGGGGTGTATCACTCCCCAAAGTGGCAACCCGATACAACAAATGGTGCACGACTTATACCTACACGATGCAACAACGTCTTACCTACCAGCCCGGGTCCACACACGCATATGAAACCCGTTGGACTTGCGTTGCCACCGCTAACCCGTTTTGGCCTCTTATAGTCAAGCTCAGTACGCGTGTCCCGTCCTCGACATGGGTCGAGCCCAATAAGATACATATGGGTTACTGGTTGAAATGGGCCCCCACAAGCTACCCACCTAAGCTTATCACTTTATCTAGTGCATCCCACTTAACCCTTTTGAATAATCATGTCCACTTACATGTTTAAAGTTTGGTTAAGTCATCTAATCATATTTCAATTGCCACTCAAGGCACCCACTAGATTTCCCATGCCACCTAAGGCACCTACTTGATTTCCACCTGCCACCCAAGGCACTTACTTAACCCTTTAATCATGATTATTTACATGTTCCACTTTGGTTAAGTATTCTAATCGTATTTTCTATTGCCACCCAAGGCAAGCCACTAGATTTCCATATGCCACCCAAGGCACTTACTTAATCTCCACATGCCACCCAAGGCACCCACTTAACCCCTCATGCCCCACTACATGCTTATCTGGTTAAGTGTTTCATAATTGATTAAGAACGTAACCGTTGCAAAGACCTCTCACATTAGACTATCTTTTATGGCAGTTGGATTTGCCGGTTGGGTCCGGGCAGCCTTACGCCATAACCGAGTCTAACCTCGTGTCTTTACACTTGTCACGTATTTAGTTTGTGCCTAAGACCTCTCACATTGGGCCAATCATTTGTAGCCGCTGGATTTGCCGGTCGGTTCCGGGCAGTCTTATGCTACAAAAGGGTCCAACCTCGTGTCTTAGTCGATTAATTACACCTAATTAATCACCCCCATAATTTGTATTAATTATCCCTAATTAATTACAAATTTAACGATGTACATAATTGACTCAATTATGTCCATCCACCTTATGGTATGCATAATCATACCAACTTCACACCATTTCATTAACATGAATATTAACCCCATCGTTCCCCACGTAATTCGCTAACATGACATACTTAAAAGGGAAGATTCATCACACATAAAATGGGTTCAACTCGCATAACATTAGCATCAACATGGGTTTAAAAGGTGTCAACATGCATATAGCATCAAACCCAACTAGCATAAATAATCAACCCAAACTTGCATGAATCACATAGTCATAAAGAGGTTAACTTGCATAAGTTACTTATGTCATACAAAGGGGTAAACTTGCATATGTATGTATGACATACAAAGGGGTTAACTTGCATATGTATGCATATCATACAAAGGTGTAAACTTGCACATGTTACTTGCATAACATGTCATATATGAACTTGCATATAATCAAACACCAAACTTGCACAACATATCATATATGAACCTGCATATAATCATACACCAAACTTGCACAACATATCATATATGAACTTGCATATAATCATACACCAAACTTGCACAACATATCATATATGAACTTGCATATAATCATATACCAAACTTGCATAACATGGTGTCATAATGGATCAATGTTTATCATAGCGATTTGCTTAACTAGCATCATGAACATATAGCCTAAAACTTGCATAACTTGCATAACATCATGATCACATAGCATATGACTTGCATAACTTGCATAACATCATGATCACCTAGCATATGACTTGCCTAACTTGCATAACATCATGATCACATAGCATATGACTTGCATAACTTGCATAACATCATGATCACCTAGCATATGACTTGCATAACTTGCATAACATCATGATCACCTAGCATATGACTTGCCTAACTCGCATAACATCATGATCACATAGCATATGACTTGCATAACTTGCATAACATCATGATCACCTAGCATATGACTTGCATAACTTGCATAACATCATGATCACCTAGCATATGTCTTGCATAACTTGCATAACATCATGATCACCTAGCATATGACTTGCATAACTTGCATAAAATCATGAACACATAGCATATAACTTGCATAACTTGCATAACATCATGAACACATAGCATATAACTTGAATAACATCATGAACACATAGCATATAACTTGCATAACTTGCATTGATCCACATTCATAGCCATAACCACATTATATCCTATCATAATCATTTCAACAATTGGTCATTAAGGCTATAGAAACTCACAACTTGTTGATTAGCACTCCTATGAAGAAGATTAAGTTGCTAGAGTTGATTAGAGGTTGATTTGAGAAGCTATCTTCTTCTACAATTTGATGGAGGCTCCTTCAAGTTGCATTTTGACGGCATAACGGCGTTGTAACTATTTTTAGTATGAATTAGGGTAGTCTTAGGGTGTATTTATAGAATTAGGATTTAGTTTAGGCCCTTATATTAACCCTAGATTAGGTTAGAGCCGTCAGATTTCGTCACAAGCCCTAAAACATAGCCCCAAACCCCATCAGGTTGCACCCAGGTCACACAGACCGACAGGGGGGGTCGACCCCTGGGTCGACCCCTGGGTCGACCCCTAGGGAGGGGGTCGACACCCATGTCGACCCTAGGGTCGACACCCTCTGCCTGGCGGGAATCTTCCCGCCTCTTCTGAAATGTTAATCTGAATATTTTAAATCTGTTTTAAATTTTCTGAAAACTTCTTCGGCCCTTAACTGGGTCATACGGACTCCGATTTTCGAAAACTCGGACTCTATTTCGCGTATTTTTCCGAGACGAACGCAATGGCGTAGCCCGTTTCCCCTGATTTAAAATTTAATTCTGCCCTGATTTATATTATAGCAAGTTATTCAACATACGGGGTGTTACATTCTCCCCTACTTAAAGGATTTCGTCCCCGAAATCTCTAAGTCAAGAAGAACGTATCCTACCATCCGAACAACCATCTACTCAAACCATCAAACACTGGCATCCATTGTCCTTAAAGTTTCTAATGCTGTATGAACATATGCAAAGAGTGTGTGTATATGTTCCCTGTCTAATGCAAAATCAGGCGGTCTACTGATTCAATTGACCTCCTTAATGCAAACCATGATAGTGCCATGCATCCAATATGTATGCGAAAGAACCCTATCGACACAAACTATTACTATATGAGTGCACAATCATTCACCAAAATGCGTCATCCGTATGATAGCACAACCATTATACATCCATTAATATAGCTACCTACACACAATTATATGCAATATGCAATATGAAGTGACTGAGCCGATCTAGTGCCTAAAGTGTGTGTATATGCATCCACGAGCAACCACTAGCAACCACTTGCATCCACACGCATCCATCAATCATAACATGTCTCAAACACATGTTTCAACCATAGGTTTACCCTATCTAAAGGTCAAAGGTACTAATGAGAGGACATACTAAAGATAAGATAAGTACTAGACAAACGATAAAGGAGAAGTTAAAAGACATACCCTTCAAAAAAAAAGAATGGGTACAACGAACGAATCTTCGCTTCTGTCTCCCAAGTAGCATTGCTCTCATCTTCTCCCCATTGCACTTTGACTAGTCGAACCTCTCTGTTTCTCAACTTCCTAACCTCTGACCCAAGGATGCGGGTAGGAGCTCGTCGAATAGTCGCATCACGCTCTACCTCCACTTCTCTAAGCAAGCTCGGCTCTACCACCTTTGCGGTCTCATGTAGGCACTTCCTCAAATGTGACACATGGAATACGTCATGTACCCCACTAAGTCTCTCGGATAAATACACTCTATATGCCATCCGTCCAATCCTTTCCTTAATAGGAAACGGTCCTACAAATCTTGGTGCTAACTTCCCAACGGACCCAAAGCGAACAACATTCCGTAATGGAGATACTTTGACAAAGACCATGTCCCCAACATCAAACTCAAGATCCGTCCTCCTCTTATCCGCGTAAGATTTCTGCCTATCTTGCGCTGCTTTCATCCTTCTTCGAATCAAATCAATCTTTTCCGAAGTCTCTCTAACCATATCAGGCCCAAGCAAGATCTTATCCGTAGATTCCCACCGACATGTAGGTGATCGACAAGGCCTTCCATAAAGAGCTTCAAAAGGAGCCATACCAATACTGGACTGAAAGCTGTTATTATACGCGAATTCCACCAATGGAAGATGCTCTTCCTATGTACCTCCAAAATCTAAGATACAAAGCCTCAAAAGGCCTTCTAGAACACGATTCACTCTCTCGGTCTGGCCGTCCGTCTGAGGATGATATGCGGTGCTCAGACACAACTGAGTCCCTACCGCCTCTTGCAAACTTTTCCAAAACTAGCTAGTGAAGATAGGATCTCGATCGCTCACTATGCTCGAAGGTACACCATGCAACCGAACTATCTCTCGAAGGTAAACTGAAGCTAGCCATGGAACGGTCCTCTTACTCTTCATGGGTATGAAATGGGCACTCTTAGTAAGTCTGTCTACCACAACCCAAATTCCCGTATTACCCTTCCTCGATCTCGGTAACCCATCAATAAAATCCATCGAGATGCTATCCCACTTCCATTGCGGAACTTCCCATGGGTGAAGCAACCCACCGGGTTTCTTTTGCTCCGCTTTCACTTGTTGGCACACCAAGCATCTAGCGACATACTCGGCCACATCTTTCTTCATACCGGCCCAAAATAAAACTCGCTTCATGTCTTGGTACATCTTGTCCCCACCGGGATGAATGGTCATCTTTGAACGATGCGCATTACCAAGAATAGCCTTCCTCAAACCCTCGTCTTGCGGTACACAAAGTCTACCGTCTCTACGCAAACACCCCCTATCGTCTAGGGTGTACCTACTCAAGTGGCTGGACGACTCCCCCCTTATGAGCCTCTCTACCAACTCAACCAACTGTGGGTCGTCCCGCTGTGCCTCGCCAAGCCGTCCCAAAAGAGTAGGTCTGACCTCTAAGGATGCTAGCAAACCGGGTACAAAGTCAACGGAAGGTCTAAAATCAAACATCGAGATAAATTCCAAGCTTCGTCGTCCCATGAACAATGGACTCAAGGACAACCTTTTTCTGCTTAAGGCGTCCGCCACCACGTTACCCTTGCCAGGGGTATACGCTATCTCGAAATCATAGGATGCTAAGAATTCCATCCACCTTTGTTGTCTTAAGACTATGCGCTCGCAGAGTCTCCAACACTTCCCTAAGATGTAGGGCATGCTTTTCTCTACTTCTAGAGAAAACCAGGATATTCTCCCATGCAAAGTCGTCACAACTATCCATCTCTCACGCAGACCATCCTAGTCGAACTCGACATCCCCCAAGTGCAAGCCCCTAAGGCCTAAACCAATATCAGACAAACACCCAAGGGATACCTCCTTCGAATTCAGACGACCTACGTGAGATGATACTAGTAAAAACGGCTAAATAATTAAGCACTTGTCCAACTCTGGATGTCCTTGCCAGTCTCGCTCCAAAACCACCGTTGATCAAATAATTGGCTTTGCTTAACCTATTAAGCACATACGAAAACTTATTTCGCTCTTAGAAAAGACCATGATGTCATCCACAAAGACCACTACGAAGTTATTTAGGTACTCCCTGAACACCATACTCATCAAATCAACAAAGTATGCAGGGGCGTTCGTCAAACCAAATGGCATCACCAGCCACTCATAGAAACCATTCGGAGTCCTAAAGACAGTCTTCTCTATACTATCCTCAGCCACTCTCAACTGATGAAACCCCGTGGCTAAGTCCAACTGCGAAAACACTAAGGCGCCAACCAACTGATCAAAGAGATCATCAATCCTCGGCAATGGGTGTCTATTCTTCTTTGTGAGCTTGTTGAGTTCTCTATAGTCTACACAAAGTCTGAGGGACCCATCCGCCTTCGTGGCAAAAACTACTGGAGCACCCTACTCCGATATACTTCGTCCTATGAACCCCTTCTCAAGCAACTCCCCTACTTGCTTATGGAGTTCCCTCCTTTCACTAGGAGCCATGTGGCGCACTGGCAAAGATACTGGTTTAGCATTGCCCACTAGATATATTCGGAAGTCTATCTCCCGCTTCGGAGGTAAGCCCTTCACCTCCCCAAACACATCCGAGTATTCCCGGACCACTCTAACATATCGCAAACTCTCGACCGAAGCGTCAAGCGATTCGAGATAACTTAGCATAACAGAATCTATGGGATTACAAGAGATCTCGAGAGTGTTCCCCAAGCGGGTCATGAGCCTAACAACTCTCCTTTCACAATCAAGAACGTCACCATTACTGGATAACCAGTCCATGCCCAAAATCAACCCATAGCCCGTGAAGCCCAAAACAAAAGCATCACATCTAAACTCAACGCTAAGTATAGAAATCTTCAAACCCAAACATATCATGGACAAATAAGTGGAGCCCCCAATTGGGTTTGAAGCAACCAAGGGATCATCTACTAGACTGGTGTCTAAGTGCAGTGACTCAACTAACGATGATGAGATAAACAATGCGGTGCGCCAGAGTCGAATAAAGTTTGAACAGGATGCTCGAGAGAACCGAATTTCAACCTAGACGGTCCTACCCCTATCAGGTATACCAGCCATGAGGGAATACATCTACCCTCCAGAAGACCCTGTACTTTGTCCTTACCTCTTTGGACAATCCTAATAAGGTGTCCTATTTCTCCAAAACAACTAGCCTTCTCCTTTACATTCTCCTTTCGTGACCTTCTCGCCACGATGAGGTTTCGTCCTTTATTTACCTAACAGCTATTTGAACCTTCCTCCCTCGTCCATCTTAAAGGTACCCATAAGCCCTCCACCTCCTTGGACTAACTTCTAAGCCCGACAAACCTCTTAGTCCCTTGAAGTGGTTCTTCCGTCCTTCATACGGAAGTCCTTATTTATCTTAAAAAGAATTCTATACGCGGAGGGGAAATTCAAAAAGAGAAAGAGGAAGAGATTCAAAACGGAGAGTCGAAGGAAGGATATATGGCTATTGGGGATTATGCTTTTCCTTTAAAAAATTTTCTCTTAAAAGACATGTTTTTGAAAATACTTCTTCCAAAAATGTTTTTAGAAAAATAGTTTTCTAGAAAAAAAAATTATCTGTTCCGGTAACCTTCAGCTCTGATACCACGTGTAACACCCCACACCCGCTAAGGTCACTCACTATGGGAATGCCTTAACTTCGGTGGAGTATTTTAAGTGAATATAGAACAAAAAAATTACAACAAGACAGATATAAGTAATAATTGAAATTTAAAACATCATTTCATTGCAGCAGAAGGTAAACATGTTTGGTTACATATCAAAACCCAACAAGAGTCAAGTACAAAATATCCATCTCGTTAAACATAAGTACATAATCCCACTACATAACTAATAGCCATGATAGAAAAGATAACCGAGCTTTACTTCAAGAGTCCAAGCCCCAAAAGATAGATAAAGCAATCTGATCAAAGCCCACTAGTGCTAGGCCCATTCTGATAACCTGAGGGTTGGGAAAAAAGATAAAAACAACGGGGTCAGACATAAGTCTGAGTGAGCCCTATAACTTTAACAATACAATCATTAAAGTAATTAGGGTATGATATAAACCTGGTACGGTACAACTGGGGATAAATGACTACACTAAGCAGCCAACTAGACTTAGGATGAACTAAGATAACGGTAAAGACGCGCCTATCCACCCAAGGATATATACTACACTGCACCACACCAGATCTACCCACCCAAGGGTAATTCCTACACTACACCACACCAGATCTACCCACCCAAGGGTAATTCCTACTTAAAGGTTGATCCCACTAAGTGTACTTAGTAATTTTAATAGTAGTCTCGTGTACCCCTAGCTGACTACATAGGTGTCGTCTGCCCCTATCTCCACTAGGTGTACCCTGTACTTAGTAATCTTAATAGTAGTCTCGTGTACCCCTAGCTGACTACATAGGTGCCGTCTGCCCCTATCTCCACTAGGTGTACCCGCTACTCCCCAGCGATCGGCTCCCTACCGTAGATACCCGTGCTGGCCCCACAGTGGGGTGTATCACTCCCCAAAGTGGCAACCCGATACAACAAATGGTGCACGGCTTATACCTACACGATGCAACAACGTCTTACCTACCAGCCTGGGTCCACACACGCATATGAAACCCGTTGGACTTGCGTTGCCACCGCTAACCCGTTTTGGCCTCTTATAGTCAAGCTCAGTATGCGTGTCCCGTCCTCGACTTGGGTCGAGCCCAATAAGATACATATGGGTTACTGGTTGAAATGGCCACCCACAAGCTACCCACCTAAGCTTGTCACTTTATCTAATGCATCCCACTTAACCCTTTTGAATAATCATGTCCACTTACATGTTTAAAGTTTGGTTAAGTCATCTAATCATATTTCAATTGCCACTCAAGGCACCCACTAGATTTCCCATGCCACCCAAGGCACCTACTTGATTTCCACATGCCACCCAAGGCACTTACTTAACCCTTTAATCATGTTTAATTACATGTTCCACTTTGGTTAAGTATTCTAATCGTATTTTCTATTGCCACCCAAGGCAACCCACTAGATTTCCACATGCCACCCAAGGCACTTACTTAATCTCCACATGCCACCCAAGGCACCCACTTAACCCCTCATGCCCCACTACATGCTTATCTGGTTAAGTGTTTCATAATTGATTAAGAACGTAACCGTTGTAAAGACCTCTCACATTAGACTATCTTTTATGGCAGCTGGATTTGCCGGTTGAGTCCGGGCAGCCTTATGCCATAACCGAGTCTAACCTCGTGTCTTTACACTTGTCACGTATTTAGTTTGTGCCTAAGACCTCTCACATTGGGCCAATCATTTGTAGCCGCTGGATTTGCCGGTCGGTTCCGGGCAGTCTTATGCTACAAAAGGGTCCAACCTCGTGTCTTAGTCGATTAATTACACCTAATTAATCACCCCCATAATTTGTATTAATTATCCCTAATTAATTACAAATTTAACGATGTACATAATTGACTCAATTATGTCCATCCACCTTATGGTATGCATAATCATACCAACTTCACACCATTTCATTAACATGAATATTAACCCCATCGTTCCCCACGTAATTCGCTAACATGACATACTTAAAAGGGAAGATTCATCACACATAAAATGGGTTCAACTCGCATAACATTAGCATCAACATGGGTTTAAAAGGTGTCAACATGCATATAGCATCAAACCCAACTAGCATAAATAATCAACCCAAACTTGCATGAATCACATATGTCATAAAGAGGTTAACTTGCATAAGTTACTTATGACATATAAAGGGGTAAACTTGCATATGTATGTATGACATACAAAGGGGTTAACTTGCATATGTATGCATATCATACAAAGGTGTAAACTTGCACATGTTACTTGCATATAATCAAACACCAAACTTGCATAACATGTCATATATGAACTTGCATATAATCAAACACCAAACTTGCACAACATATCATGTATGAACTTGCATATAATCATACACCAAACTTGCACAACATATCATATATGAACTTGCATATAATCATACACCAAATTTGCACAACATATCATATATGAACTTGCATATAATCATATACCAAACTTGCATAACATGGTGTCATAATGGATCAATGTTTATCATAGCGATTTGCTTAACTAGCATCATGAACACATAGCCTAAAACTTGCATAACTTGCATAACATCAGGATCACATAGCATATGACTTGCATAACTTGCATAAAATCATGATCACCTAGCATATGACTTGCCTAACTTGCATAACATCATGATCACATAGCATATGACTTGCATAACTTGCGTAACATCATGATCACCTAGCATATGACTTGCATAACTTGCATAACATCATGATCACCTAGCATATGACTTGCCTAACTTGCATAACATCATGATCACATAGCATATGACTTGCATAACTTGCATAACATCATGATCACCTAGCATATGACTTGCATAACTTGCATAACATCATGATCACCTAGCATATGACTTGCATAACTTGCATAACATCATGAACACATGGCATATAACTTGCATAACATCATGAACACATAGCATATAACTTGCATAACTTGCATAACATCATGAACACATAGCATATAACTTGCATAACATCATGAACACATAGCATATAACTTGCATTGATCCACATTCATAGCCATAACCACATTATATCCTATCATAATCATTTCAACAATTGGTCATTAAGGCTATAGAAACTCACAACTTGTTGATCAGCACTCCTATGAAGAAGATTAAGTTGCTAGAGTTGATTAGAGGTTGATTTGAGAAGCTATCTTCTTCTACAATTTGATGGAGGCTCCTTCAAGTTGCATTTTGACGGCATAACGGCGTTGTAACTATTTTTAGTATGAATTAGGGTAGTCTTAGGGTGTATTTATAGAATTAGGATTTATTTTAGGCCCTTAGATTAACCCTAGATTAGGTTAGAGCCGTCAGATTTCGTCACAAGCCCTAAAACATAGCCCCAAACCCCATCAGGTTGCACCCAGGTCACACAGACCGACAGGGGGGGGTCGACCCCTAGGGAGGGGGTCGACACCCATGTCGACCCTAGGGTCGACACCCTCTGCCTGGCGGGAATCTTCCCGCCTCTTCTGAAATGTGAATCTGAATATTTTAAATCTGTTTTAAATTTTCTGAAAACTTCTTCGGCCCTTAACAGGGTCATACGGACTCCGATTTTCGAAAACTCGGACTCTATTTCGCGTATTTTTCCGAGACAAACGCAATGACGTAGCCCGTTTCCCCTGATTTAAAATTTAATTCTGCCCTGATTTATATTATAGCAAGTTATTCAACATACGGGGTGTTACACAACACATGTATTAACACCTTATAAGTAGTGGAACATTGTTTACTAAATGAAAACTAGTGGACCATTGTTTACTAAATGAATTACCGAACTATTATGATCACTGAAATGGAAACCACTCAGTATTTTGAACTTGCTGCCAATGATGTTGAGACTTACCTGAACTCAAGTTATGAGTTAAATTGCTATGCCCTTTGTCTTGTTATCTTAAGCAGACACTTAGTTAAATAGTCAACCATTGAAAAAAGTTTATAGATACATATAAATGACGACTAAGTTTAATGTGAATATAACACCAAAATCGATATGGTTTGGAAATGCTCTCGGTGAGATATATATATTTGAAGGTGTATATTTCACATACCACCGATCCTTTTACTTGAATGTGATTCATGACCTTAGTTGGAGCTTTGACATACCTGTATTAACATATGCATTTTGTCCGATGGGTTTGCTTATCCTTATACTAGTATTTCATTTTGCAAGGGGAATAGAATTACATTTTATCGGCATGAACTGTTCACTATTTTTGTGTAAACTTGAAACACATTATTGAGAAATCTGAAGTAAGTCCCTGTCTTGGTATATACCCATGCCGTGATTCTTTTATGAAATACCCTAAGCATATATTTACTGCTTACTTTGATTCATACACCTTTGCGGAGAAAACCTAGGGGGGATCCTGTAAGAACACGGGACTTCCCCATGAAGGATAGAGCGAATACTTTGAGGACAAGATCGATTGGAACGCAAACAGAAGAACATTTCATTGTTAATTACAACAGTTCCATCAGAATACAAGAATATACAGAGTATGAATAAATATTACACAGAAAATATCAGAGATTTAAATTACATTACATAGCAGCGGAAAAATAATACAAAACACAACTGAAGGAGATGTACGGATACAGAGCTTTCCGGATATCATTCCAGATGTAAATCAGGATCCAGTGAATATGAATTTGCAAAACCAAAACTACTAGCTGCCTGTGTCAAAATAAGGGCACCCAGAGTTTAGGTTAAAACAATAAACTCCAGGTCAGTCATGGGACTGGTGTGAGAACTAAAACAATTATTTATCTTTATTTTAAAGTTCGGTAAATCAAGGTACCACGTCGTATAACACGGAACGCGTTTCCTCCCAAGAATACAAGTGCGTAAAACAACAGCGCAATGCTAAATAAAGAACAATGAAGCTATTATAAGACCCAGGTCCCATCACACAATGCAATACAAGCCGGAGGATAGGGTTTTACCTTATAATAGCCAAAGAATGCTTGATACGCTAAATCATCTTTTATTATTACTATAAGTGTATAGTGTCAAAACAATTTCAATCATAACTATCAATCAAAGACGGCATGGGTACCATATGTCATGTCGCCAATACTAGGCTCTGCAATCAAAACCGCAAATGTCACGTATTTGGAAATTGGATTCCCATCTATGAACCGAGTCCAAGGATCGTCCTCTACCGATTCGAGACTCTCTAGCCCGAGCCTTAGGCAAGCGCGCAGACAAGCCTTGGATCGTCAGGGCCGATCCACCGATGTGGATTATTATGCCTGAACACTACGTTTCCCCGCTCTTTGGGGCGTAAATGAGCCAAATGACTCCATCGGCTCCACACAGTCACCGATATATCCGAGGCGCCTCGCAACAGCAACAACCACACAGGTGAACATAATATAAATGTCAGGGCTGGTAGGTCACTGACACCACCCTAGCTAGAAGGAAACGCATGCCCTCCCTGATGTACTCTCCCGTTTCTGGTTCACAACCGGGGTGTGAGGCTCGCAAAACAACGTTACACAAAACTATGCCACATAGGTGGTGCTTTGATCATCAACCACAAGACTTTGCTTTTCAACAAAAGCCTTGATCATTTGCCACTTAGGCATGCCACACAGGCAATTCACTCCATGCGATTGATATCCATCAATATATAACCCCTGAGCTCGTACGTCTCAGAGAAAGGCGTTAAGCAAGAGAATAAATTCTCCACCGCCAAACAGATATATATTTAATAGAAATCAATCACATAGAATAAAATCCAATGTCATACACACAGTCCATTTACAAGTTCGTTCTGGGTCTGAACTAAACCGGAGGCACCTTGTACCACGCATGTCCATCGATCTCCAAATACGTTTGGACGAATACCAACTGATTCCCTCCTCTTGGGTGTACAGCCCAATCAAGATCATCAGTAATCACCCAAACGATGTGAAGACCTCCGGTCTTCGACCACCGTGCTCATCCTCGACACCACGTCGAATTAGTTATTCAGAATGGGATAAACCCGGTCTTCTGAATAACTCGCGCACATAATAAACAAGTGTTACTCAAACACAACATATGCCTCATTCCAATTCAGAATATTCTTTTATTCAAATATTCTTATATTTTGGGACAGGTTCCCATTAATTTTATCAAAGATAAATTCTTTAAATTTATTCTTTAATCTTCTTTTGAATATCAATTCAAACTAGTCGGGATTAGCGAACCACACCGAAGTAATCATTTATTTTATTTTCCCAATCCCAACCTATTCATCCCATGAAGTAAAACTGGTAATACTTCATATCTAACACCACGGTGTTATCGGTAAATTCAATTACCATTTCACGTTCAAATCTAATTAAATATTTAACTATCGCTTAGAGAAAAACTGGTGATACTCCATTCTCGATTATTTCAATCTAATTAAAGATTCATTAAAACTCCACTTGGTTTTAATCTTCCCAAAAATCAGTATTAATGATTGTGTAACTTGGGAAATCACATCCTGCCTTTAACTGGGTTTAAGAACAGTGTTAACGAAGACACCATTCACGACAAACCCAAATCCCATTTGATATTAATTACAAGGCTCTGAATAGAAAATATATTGGCTTATATTCAATATCAAATTCTACAACCAACAAATATCGTATTGGAAATAACGATATAAATATATCTTTCAAATTCCCATGACAATATCTATATCATCACGAAATCCAACATTGAAATATTCCAAAGACAATTTCGATTCAAATCCATTCCAATTCAATTATTGAAAATTATGGTTATTTTCAAAACCATTTCAAATCCGCTTTATTTATTTTAAAAATAAATGGGATTATAATTCTAGTTCAAAACTAGTTCATTTCGATAAAAATCTATTTTTATCGATTCTAATATGGAAAATTTCATCCCAGTTCTTTCCAAATCATTTCTTATGATTTTACACAAATTATCACGATTTTTAATAATTTTATCAAGGCCCGTACAGTCGATTTCTATCAATGGCCATAGAACTACACTTACAACGACCTTTTCCAAATTTGATTTGAACATAATTCCAAATCCAAACGTTAAATTTTTTATCTCTAATATTCGTTAGAAAGCTCTTTTTGCTACGAATCCAACGGTTCCGGTTTTAGGAGAATCCGACGGTCGGATCTCCCGCAATGTCCATTCAAAGTCAATGGTCGAAATTCGCGAACTGTCACGGCGCGGCGCGTTCTATTCAGGCCATTATATATATATAATATATATATATTATATATTTCGTCGATTTCCTTTTAAAACGTATTTTAGAAATCGTTTTAAATTCGTTTTCAAAACGATTTCAACTTCATATTCAATTTCTCATCAAAATTGAATATTTCATATCATTAATCTATAAATGATAATATTTTCAAAACGTTATATCTTGAAATCACTTCCTTTTCTATATCTATATAATAAATTTCCTTGGTAGGACTAACAAAAAGACAAACAATGGCTGTGATCTTTCTATTCAACAACAATCTAACGGCTAAAAGAATTCACGCGGCACGTCTGTCCCAGTCCAAGTTTGCTCTCCCACGATATCCTCCCTCCTCCCGACTCTATTCACCTAATCATCGTTGAAAAAAGGGATCCACAATTTCTTAAAACCGCCGACCTTCTCCTCTCTTTCTTCATTTCCTTTTTTCCAACCCGCTCACATTGATTTCAAATCAGCAGCCTACTGTTTTGGCTCTTCCACGACCGGAAATTTGAAGACTACGCTCCATCTACCGTATAATGAACGTTTTCCCTAAAAAACCACATCTTCTGAAATTTATTTCGTCACCGGTTCCCCTTCCTCCCCATTTCTGGATTAGCAAATTCTTTTCTGACCAGATATTGTTGATTCCTACGCGATTTTGTATAGTGCTCACGAGTGAGTTCGGATCTGCTTTTATTTTAGATGTTTTGAATCTTGGTCAATCTTGCGGACCGTGGTGCAATACATAGAAAACGCTTTTACTGAAGATAATTTACCTGACATTTTGCTACTGATATATTATTAATACATTTGTATGTTTTGTTCTACTTTTGCTCTTTACATGAACATTCGTAAATAAAAAGTTAATTACAACCCACATAAACGCACTTTCTATGTATAGCACAACGCTCATTAGGAAAACATTTTCGTGGACTGTTTTAGCTTTTGTTGGTTGCGCATTTGTTCATTTTTTTGCCTAATTGTAATTTTCACTATTCGCACGGGTGAAGGGGCATCATAATGCTATTGTACATGTGAGCCTTATATAAGCAAACTATATTGTATTTTACACTGTCATCATACCTGTATGTTTGTTTACCAGATTCACATAATGCACGGTAAATACCTACGCTTGCAAACTTCGATTTCTGCACCCTTCGTTTTTCTCTAAATCCCTTAAAAACTATTGATTTTTAGTGTACTGTATGCCTGTTAAGAATAGTTTTATCTATGTTTCTCAATTTATATGCCAACCAAGTTAGTAACTTCAAAGCTTGAATGATTGGTTGATGAGCTTCCACTCCTACTACCAATATGTACGAACAATTTATGTTGATTCATCAAGTGTACAAAGCAGATCAATAATAACGATTATTTCGAAGACTTCACAGGTAATTCGTTTATTCCAGCAAACATTACAGATCGGTCAGAATGATTGTTTCGATTGCTTCCTACGTAATTCCTTATTTCCAACAAATATTTGATGCCAATGTTATTAGCTATTTTCAGTTCATTGTTTGACATATCTATGATATATATTTTCTGCTCTGTGCAATATGTGTTGCATTTTTTCTAATACAATTTCTTCAACTAGCGCTCTTTCATAGACGGTTAATTACATTGAAATGTACATTTTGTTCATTTTCCTATCACCGATTTTCTAACTGTCTGTGATGATATAATCTCATCTTCTTCTCCGATATATTTGCCTTTGCAAATTTGTAGTTAAGTTTCATTTTTTGTATATATGCTCACAATTTATACTCACTCATTTTATAAATCAAGTTTTCTATGATATGTTCTCATGAACTGATTTCATGCGTCGATAATTCCCTTTTTAACTTGGTCACGTAATTTCACGAACTATATCCTTCCAGCTAACTTGCTAATTCACATTTTTTTTACATCACATCTGTGCTAATGAGTTGATACAAATTCAAAATACCTTCCCTTTAAATTACTTTTTGATGCATGGGTTTTTTAAATTCCACATATTCGGTAACCATTTATCCTCATGCGGTTGATGAATTCAGCTACTTTATTTGAGTTTACAGAAGCTATAATTCGATCGGTTATCAATAAGTATAATTTATCGGATATGATGTTGTCTGTTTGTTCATTTTATCCAAATCCATTTGTGTTGTGAGAATTTTTGTTGGCTTTAAAGAGAGCAATCAAGTGATTGTATTATTACTACAGATTGTATTGGCAATTTTTTATTACCTTCTCCATCACTCTAGATTTCAAGCTCATTACAATAGTTTAATGGTTTTGCTTGGAGTTAGCATAGATGTCTCCTGCCTTCCCATTTATTTGTTATGTACTTTGGCTTCAAGTTGCACTGCATTGAACAATGCTTTCAACTGTGCTTTACTTTGGCTTCAAGTTGCACTGCATTGAACAACGCTTTCGACTGTGCTTTATAACTTGATACTAATTTAATGCTTTTTTTTCTTTTTACTAAACATGTATGCTGTACAGAGTGCTTATTTGGAACAACTGTGTGTTTTTTTAATCATACACAAAAGTTGTTCCATGGTACATTATAACTTATATAATTTCCAGTGTACCATGAACGTAATACATATAATTATAGAATCTAACATTTTGATTTTATTCTTTTTGGTAATTTTACTTATGATTTTGATTTCTTCTTCTCTAACAGATTTATTTTACTAAATTAATCTGATTGCTGATCATGCTTTCGTCTAATATTAGTAATATCAAATCTCATATATAGTTAAATTTAATATTACTGGGCATATGTGTGTTTTATTGGAAACTCATTACTAGCAGCTTGCATAATTATATTGTGGATGGTTTCAGTAGATATATTTTGATTGCTTACGAATTGTATTGGGTATATAATGAATGATTTCAGCAGCTATATTCAGACATCTTATCAATAAATATAATTTAGCAGATACGATGTTGTGTGTTTGTTCATTTTATTCAAATCCATTTGTTGTGAGAAATTTTGTTGGCTTTTTAAAGAGCAATCAAGTGATTGTATTATTACTACAGATTGTATTGGCAATTTTTTATTGCCTTCTCCATCACTCTAGATTTCAGGCTCATTACAATAGTTCAACGCATGCATATTCATTTTCGTTTACTTTACATACCAATTTGATCAAGTTGGTTTATTGTCTCACTTTAACTTTAAATGTGCGCATGAATTATTTTCAACAATGGTAAACTGAAATAACCTGTAACTTTTGTGGAGTTTCCTATTCTTCCAATTTTTTTAAATGTTAGTTCTGGACCATCTTTCAGTTTTTGTCGCAAATAACTTCTAAATTAGTGATAATCCATTAAATTATGGGACATTGCAATAGCCGTATTTTGAAATATTTGTTCAGTTATTACTAAAACTAATAAATAGATGCAATATTTGTTGTACATCTGCTGCTCATTTTTTCCACAAAAAATGTTACACCTCATAAAAACATTAATGAAAAGAGATCTCATTTTGTTAGGTGAGTGTAAAGGGTTTCTTTAGTGCACATTGGAATTGCTCTTTAGTAGTCAGTCATTTGAATTAAATTGGTTTGCTGTGATTGTATTCATAGGTACATTAATGGGCCTAATACATGCTTAAGTATGATATTTCACATGTGAATTTATCACAAATTTGAAAAAAAAAATCTGGTTACCTCCCTATTGTAACAACCCGGAAAATCTGGGCCAGTTTAAAATTTTTATTTTGGCAATTTTAGCGAATTTAGATTATTTAAAATAGATTATTTTAAATAATATCGACGAGAAATTTAATTTGAATATTATTCGAGCGTATATATTATATGCGTCGTCGTTAGAATATAAATATTTTAATAATAAAGTTTACATCTTTATCAATATAAAATAAAAGTTCATGTGTTGACAGTTTCATCCATTGAGATTGGTCATGTGTTGAACGAAATATTTTAATAATAAAGTTTACATCTTTATCAATATAAAATAAAAGTTCATGTATTGACAGTTTCATCCATTGAGATTGGTCATGTGTTGAACGAAATATTTTGATAATAACAACTATTTTTGAAAAAGAAATATCTGAAATAGAATATTTGAAAATAGAAATTTATGAAGCCGTGTTGATTAGATTGACGCCATTTTGACGAGAACGATATTTATATCGATTTTAACGATTTCGAAATGAATTGAATAGAAAACGATTTCGAAATGAATTGAATTGAAAACGATTTCGAAATGAATTGAATTGAAAACGATTTCGAAATGAATTGAATTGAAAACGATTTCGAAATGAATTGAATTGAAAACGAATTCAAATTGAATTGAAAGCGAATTGAAATGAATTCAAATTGAATTGAAATTTGAATTGAATAGAAATGAATTTTAAAACGAATTTATAAGGAAGAATTCAATTTTGATTTGAATTGAAAAGAAAATTGAAATTGCTTTTGAAACGATTTTAAAACTATTTATATAATTCGTTTTAAATAGAAATCGACGAAGTATATATTATATATATTATATATATAATATAATGGCCTGAATAGAACGCGCCGCGCCGCGGCAGTTCGTGAATTTCGACCATTTATTTCAAACGGACATTACGGGAGATCCGACCGTCGGATTCTCCTAAAACCGGAACCGTTGGGTTCGTATCGAAAAGAGCTTTCTAACGAATATTAGAAATTTGAAATCTAACGGTTGGATTTGGAATTATGTCCAAATCAAATTTGAAAAAGCTCGCTGTAAGTGCAGTTCGATGGCCATTGTTGGAAATCGACTGTACGGGCCTTGATAAAATTATTAAAAATAGTAATAATTTGTGTAAAATCATAAGAAATGATTTAGAAAGAATTGGGATGAAAAACTCCATATTTGAAAAGATAAAAATAGATTTTTATCGAAATGAACTAGTTTTGAACTAGAAATTTAATTCTATTTTTTTTTTTTAATAAATAAATTGGATTTGAAAGGGTTTTGAAAATAACCAAAATTTCCAATGTTTGCATTGGAATGGATTTGAATCGAAATTGTCTTCGGAATATTTCGATGTTGGATTTCGTGACTATACAGATGTCGTTATGGAAATTTGAAAGATAGATATATATATCGTTATTTCCAATACGATATTTGTTGGTCGTAGAATTTGATATTGAATATAAGCCGGGATATTTTCTATTCAGAGCCTTGTATTGAATATCGAATGTGATTTGGGTTTGTCGTGAATGGTGTCTTCACTAACACTGTTCTTGAACCCAGTTGAGAAAAGATTAAATCTTTTTATTTAGATTTAATGAAGTGTACCAATTAAAGAATATTTAATTGGAATTGAATGGATATTGATTTTTGGGTTTATCGTGAACAGTGTTTTAAATAACACTTGTTCTTTAACCCGATAATTAATGAATGTGATTTTTGGGTTTATCGTGAACAGTGTTTTAAATAACACTTGTTCTTTAACCCGATAATTAATGAATGTGATTTTTGGGTTTATCGTGAACAGTGTTTTAAATAACACTTGTTCTTTAACCCGATAATTAATGGAATGTGATTTGGGTTTATCGTGAACCGTGTTTTAAAAGACACTGATTCTTTAACCCAGTCGAATATTAAAACTAAGTGGAGTTTTAATGAATCTTTAATTAGATTGAAATAATCGAAACGGAGTATCACCAGTTTTGCTCCAGGCGATAGTTAAATCTTTAATTAGATTTGAACGTGAAATGGTAATTGAATTTACTGATAACACTGTGGTGTTAGATATGAAGTATTACCAGTTTTACTTCATGGGATAAATAGGTTGGGATGGGGAAATTAAAATAAATGATTACTTCGGTAAGGTTCGCTAATCCCGACTAGTTTGAATTGATATTCAAAAATAGATTAAAGAATAAATTCCAGAAATTTATCTTGGATAAAATTAATGGGAACATTTCCCTATGAATGTAAAATTTAGAAACTAACTGTCGGTTGGCCAAGCAGACTGGTTTTCTGGATATTGATCTGATGTTGGTTTCGGCCTTCGGGGTTAATATTTGGGAAATTATTCTCTTGATTAATTTACGGTTAGTGACTGATGAATTGGAATGAGGCGTATGTTGTGTTGTGTAACACTTTTATAATATATACGCGAGTTATTCGGAAAGACCGGGTTTATCCCATTCTGGATAACTGATACGACGATAAGTCGAAGATGAAGACGATGGTCGAAGACCGGAGTTCTTCACGTCGTTTGGGTGATTACTGATGATCTTGATTGGGCTGTACACCCAAGAAGATGGAAACAGTTAGTGATCGTCCAGACGTACTTGGAGATCGATGGATATGCGAGGTACTAGGTGCCTCCGGTTTCGTTCAGACCCAGAACGGACTTGTAAATGGACTGTGTGTCTGACATTGGATTTTAGTCCGTGTGATTGATCTCTATTAAATATATATCTGTTTGGCGGCGGAGAATTTATTCTCTTGCTTAACGCCCTTCTCTGAGACGTACGAGCTCAGGGGTTATATATTGATGGATATAAAACGCATGGAGTGAATTGCCTGTGTGGCATGCCTAAGTGGCAATTGATCGAGGCTTCTGTTGAAAAGCAAAGTCTTGTGGTGATGATCAAAGCACGGCCTTTGTGGCGTAGCTTTGTGTAACGTTTACTTCGCGAGTTTCACACCCGGTATGAACCAAAAACGGGAGACGGACCTCAGGGAGGACTTGCGTTTCTTTCTAGTTAGAAGTGGCGTCAGTGGTTTTACACGCCCTGACGAGTTTGACTTATGTGGTTGTTGCTGTTGCGAGGCGCCTCGAATTGATCGGTCGTTCTCGAACCGAAGGAGTCATTTAGTTGGCTCATTTACGCCCCAAAGGGCGGGGAAACGTAGTGTTCAGGCATTTTAATCCACATCGGTGGACCGGCCCTGTCGCTCCAAGGCTTGACTGAGTACTTGCCTGTGGCTCGGGCTAGAGAGTCACGAATCGGTAGAGGACTATCTTTTGCCTCGGTTCATAGACGGAAATCCAATTTCCAAATACGTGACATTTGCGGTTTTATTTGAAAACCTATATATGGCGACATAGTGGCATGGGACGCTCATGCCGCCTATGATTGATACTTATGATTTGAAGTTGTTTTATACACTATGCACTTATTATAGTATCAAATGATTTGTTTCAAATGTATCAAGCATTCTTTGGCTGTTATAAGGGAAAACCCTATCTCCCGGCTTGCGTTGCATTGTGTGATAGGACCTGGGTCTTATAACAGCTTCATTTTTCTTTAATTAGCATTGCACTGTTTGTTTTATGCACTGGTATTCTTAGGAGGAAACCCGTTCCGTGTTATACGGCGTGGTCCCTTGAAATACCTAACTTTAAAATAAAGATTAACTGTTTTAGTTCTCACACCAGTCACATAACTGACCTGGAGTTTATTGTTTTAACCTAAACTCTGGGTGCCCTTATTTTGACACGGGCAGCTAGTAGTTTGGGTTTTGCAGATTTATATTCACAGGATCCTGGTTTACAGCTGGAACGATATCCGGAAAGCTTTGTATCCGTATATCTCTTCTAGTTGTGTATTGTATTATTTTCCGCTGCTATGTATTTAAATGTAATTTAAATCTCTGATGTTTCTGTGTAATATTTATTCATATACTCTGTATATTCTTGTAATCTGGTGCATTGTTGTAATATACAATGAAATGTTCTTCTGTATGCGTTCTGTTTTGTCGTGTTCTCAAACGATAGGGCATTTCGAACGGCCTGGATCGGTTTAGCGACTGGTTCGGACCGAGCGAGATTCCTTGCCGTCACACCTATCCAAAATAATTTTCTTGCCATGGCTAGAATGATATTCTTTTCGTAAATTGATTTAATTTTTGGTTATTTCCAATTTTCTGTTCATTTCATTATAGATGGTATTTTATTTGACATCTTTCTCCATAGTTTTCACCCATGCGATAAATTGATTCAGTTTGTCTAAATAAATATGCATGCAAATTGAATTTTTGTTCAAAAAAGTTCATCAATTCTAGAAATATATAGATATTGATAAGTTGTTTCCCTTTTGATATTTGAACTATTCTCAATACAAAGTGATAAATAGTATGCTTTTGGTACAGATTTGTTGAATAATTAATACTTATTGTTATTTTCATTTTTATGTCTCCACTGATATACATGGATGCATTGTATTTTCCTTTTTTCTTCTTCAGCAGTACCAAGTTTTTAAGTTTTGCCTATTTATCCTAATAACGTAGACTGCAAGAGATTACGTAGTCATCTCTGTTGTGTTTTCAATTAAAATGATGTCACTGCATTTTTCTTGATTGATAAAACACTGATTACATTTATTTTAATATGTTTGGGGCATTGCTCTAAAACATTTGTGTCTAAAAAAAATTAGAAATGTAGAAAGCGGCCATGGCTTCCAAGAAATCTCACCCTCCTGTTTCTGAAAACTCTGATCTGAAAAGGGGCTTTTCCCCTCATTCCTCTCCTCCTCTCTCTTCTAACGCCAGCCTTCGCGCTGGATATTCTCAAAACTCGTCAGTTTTCTTGGCTGACGAAGATGGTTTTACGATTGTGCAGAATTGGCGTAAAGTTCAGAAATCTAATTTTCCGATGAACATTCAGAAAGGAAAAGGGAAAATCAATGAATATCCTGTGAAACCGAATATTAAACCGTTTCCAGCGTCGAACGGCAAAAGATTCCAAACAAGGGAGTCAAATCAAGATTCAAGGCAACCGATCAAGGTTACAATGCCAATTGGCTCAAATACCCAATCATTGGCGGATATGATAAAGAAAGGGGGAAATCATCTGATTTTGACCTAAAATTTATCCCCCCAGACGAGACAATTGGCGAGGAGCGTATTGTTGTACTGAGCGAAAACGTTAGCGTCAGAACAGAGGATAAATGGAGGCTTTCTGTTGTGGCTTATGTATTTGGTAAGCGCCCTCCATACCACCACTTCAGAGCCTTCGTTGCTCGGACATGGAACCCGATAGGGACTTTTGAAATATTTACTTGAGAAAGCGGATTCTTTATTATAAGGTTTACTAATGCAGAGGACACTGAAAAATTACTTAATGGTGGTCCGTATTTTATCAATGGAAAACTGATTATCCTCAAGAGATGGTCCAAGAAATTAGTTCTTGATAGGGATTTGTTGAATACACTACCTATATGGATTAGGCTTCCTGAACTTAACTTGCGACTCTTGGATAAAGAGGCTTTCAGTGCCATCGCAAGCTTAGTTGGTGTGCCACTTAAAGTGGATGAACAAACAGCGAAGAAATCAAGATTGAGCTACGCTCGAATATTAGTTGAGATCAAAGATGAAGATGAACTACCCAATGAAGATTGTATCTACATGCATGATGGGGAGAGGATAATATAGCAGATTACTTACGAGTTGATCCCTGATTGATGCAAATTATGCAAGTGCTTTGGTCACTCATTAGACGAATGTATTAATTATAAAGAAAAAGGTGAAATTCCGGCGAAAGATTCGGATCTTGATCCTGATCCGAAAATAAATACTGAAAGGATCAACTCAGAAATACCTAATCCCCCAATGTAAACTCATGTTTCTTCCTCTCTAGATGATGATAACATGAATATGGATGTTTCTGAAACAGCCGCAGCAGACATTTCAAATTCAGATCCAAATTCACAACAAAAAGAGAGGTCTGCGGTTCAATCGAACCAGCAAACTGATTTCGCTCGAAACAAAACTGAAAGGATTCATTCTGAATCTTCAGTTAGGAACGAGGTTCTCAATAATCCAAGATCCACAGATATCAACGCAGAGGTGGGAATTAATACAAATGTTTCTGAACCCATCACCCACATGAAGGATTCAAGTCATACTTCTATATCAGATAAAAAAAATGCTTTAAAGACAGGTTTGGAAGAGTGTGCCAATCTTCTTGCAGCTGATCCTATTTTTACTGATCAATCTCTGTTGCCTGAAGGATTGGTTCCCAAAAAACCTTCCTATGTCTCTGACTCTGATATCCAAAAAGCTGTTAGCTAGTCTATTTCCTCTTCAAAACCTGCAGTGACAATCAAAAAGAGGAAGAAGAAAACCAGAACTAGAAGTTTATCAGACATAGAGTCAATGGAAGATACAGAAAATGCTGAAGATAATGATTTCAGGAAGAAGTATATAGACAAAAACTGCAATTGGGGCAAGCAACTAAAGACAGCAGAAAGTACTAACTTCAAAAGGAGTGGGAAGCAACCAAATGTTAGACTGGGAAATAGCAAACACAGTGTTCCACTATAGATGCTCTGTATCCTTTGATTAGTATCCTTTTAATTTTTTTTATTTTTTTTATGGATATTATTGCTTGGAATATTAGGGGGCTTAATTCCCCTGAAAGGCAGTTGGACCTTTCTGATTTTTTATGCAAGTATAATCCTAGTATTATTGGACTTTTAGAGCACAAGCTTAATGACCAAAAAAATTCTGATCTTCATTGTAGAAGATTAGCTAACTAGAATCTAATTAACAATAATTTAAGGGGAGGTAATGGTAGGATTATGGTATTACATGATCCTACCATATGGTCTCTCATCATTTATTATATAAATTTTCAGTACATTCATTGTGTGTTTAGAAATAAAGGGGGGCTGGTTATTAAAATCACTTTTATATATGCCTCTAATTTTGAGATGGACAGAAACAATTTATGGAACTGTACTGAGCAATTTAGCTCAAACATTAGTGGCCCTTGGGTTTTAATAGGGGATTTTAATACTGTGTTTCACAATTCTGAGAAAAGAGGAGGCAACCCTCTTCCTTATAAGAAACTGGAGAGAGTTGCCAATTTCATATTAAAATCTGGATTGATAGAACCAACTATTTATGGGAACAAATTTACCTGGAAATCAGGTGAATTCAGAAATATTCACTGTAAATTGGACAGGGTTCTATTCAATCAAGATTTTATTAATTTTTTCTCAAATGTGAAGTGCAGTACTCTCCCTCAAAACACTAGGGATCACACACCTATTCTAATTTCAATTGATAAAGACAAGAGTGGTATTCCCAGTGCCCCCTTTAGATTTTTCAATGGGTGGGTGTATGATAGCAGTTACAAGGATGTTGTTAATAAAAGTTTTGTTAACAATTTGTATGGTATTGCTCAGTACAAATTTAACAAAACTCTTCAAATTGTGAAGTCCAATCTCAAAAATTGGAATAATAACAGAAGTAAAAGTGAGATTAAAAATTTAAGGAATGACTGTGAGAATCTCCAAAATGAGCTTGATAATAATAGCTCGGACTTAGACAAAGTTGAATCATTTTTTAGTGCTCAGAATAAACTAGTTAATGCCCTTCATGTTAACTGTATCAACCTCAAACAAAAAGCCAAGGTTGATTGGCTTACCAATGGGGATGAAGCTAGTAGATTCTTTTACACTAGAATGTCTAATAGGAGAAATAGAAATGATATTGGGAAAATCATAGATTGTAAGGGTAAAGTGATAAATAAAGCCTCTTTGATTGATAAGGAAGCTATCAAATATTTCTGCTCTCTTTATAACTCTACTGATTACTTAAATGATTTTCCTAATATTGTTTTTAAATACACTGTGAACTCTAGCAGTTCTGATATCTTATTAGCCCCTGTTAGAACTGAGGATATTAAGAATGTCATTTTTAATGCAAATATTGATAAAAGTCCTGGTCTAGATGGGTTTGGGGCCAAGTTTTATAAAACCCATTGGACTGAGATGAATGGTGTTATGTGTGATTCTATTTCAAATTTTTTTAATTCTGGTAAACTTTTGAAGAATACAAATCACACTTTTATTACCCTTATTCCTAAGGTTGAAACTCCTATGACTTTAGATGATTATAGGCCTATTTCATGCCGCAATTTTATTTACAAGATTATATCTTCTATTCTTTGTAATAGGCTGAAAAGATTTCTAAAGTTTATTATTTCTGAAAATCAGAGTGCTTTCATTCCTAGGAGACTTATTTCTGAAAATACCCTATTAGCTCATGAGTTAATCAGAGATTTCAATAAGAAGCATAAAAATCTTATGTGCATAAAAATAGATCTTCACAAAGCTTTTGAAAAAATTAACATAAACTTTATCATATTCTCTATGCAGAAAATGGGGTTCTGTGATAAGTTTTGTGAGTTAATTAAGGAATGCATCTCTAATGTGACTTACTCTGTAATGATTAATAGTTCCCCTAAAGGATTTATCCATAGCAATAGAGGAATTAGGCAAGGTGACCCATTGTCTCCCTACCTATTCTCAATTGTTATGGAATACTTTTCCAATCAAATGGAATTGGAATTGTGCAGAGGAAATATTAATCCAATTAACAGAAATAAGCCACATATTACCCACCTATTATATGCTGATGATATGCTTCTTTTTTTGAAAGCTAATAGGACAAATCCTATCACTATAAGGAGGATTTTGGACAATATGCACAAATATGCTGGTCTCTCAGTGAATTCTAGCAAAAGCAAAATATACTTCAGTAAAGAGGCTATTCATAAAGAGGAGATTCTTAAAATACTGGAGTATAGAGAGGGAATTTGCCAGACAAATATTTAGGCCTACCTTTAAGTATTAATCAGGTCAAGGACAGGGATTGTGCTAGATTAATTGATATTATTCGTAATAAGCTTGAAGGATGGTCTTGCAAACTTTTGTCTTTGGCTGGCAGAATTGAGCTCACTCATACAGTGATCACCGCTGTGATTATGTACTGGATTCAAACTCACAACATCCCAATTAGTATAATTCATAAAATTGAAAGGATGTGCTCAAACTTAATATGGAGGGGTAAGCATCATAAGATTACATGGGACAAAGTCTGCAAACCAAAAATTTATGGTGGCCTGGATATCAGAAGCATTAGAGATATTTCTGAAGTCTGTAAATTTAAAATTTTTTGGAAATTTATGGATGGTAAATCTTTATGGGCTAGGTGGATGAAGGCCAAATATTTGAAGAAGAAAAATTTTGGGTTGTAAGAAAAGGGAATCAGCAATCTTATATCTGGAAGAATATACTTGATTGCAGGGATGTTTGGAAGAAGCTTATCACTAGAAAATTGAAAGATGGATATCAAACCAGTCTTTGGTTTGATCCTTGGATATATGGCAACTCTCTTATTGATTTACTTGGGTGGAATAACCTTTATCTACTTGGGGGTGTGAGAGACAGTGTGCAGAAAATTATATCAAACAATTGTTGGAGCCTTCAAGACAATACTGCTGCTTCTATTTATAAGGATGCTATTCTCAGTATTCATATTGATCATAATAATTGCCGAGATAGTTGGGATTGGAAATTAAATTCTAAAGGAAAATTCTCTTTTAAAAAAACTTGGGAATTTCTGAGAGGTTATGAAACAGAGGTTGATTGGCATAAAGTTTTATGGTGCAAAAGTAATTGTCCTAAGATGGCACACTGTACTTATTTTGCCTTGCTAAATAAGCTCCCTACTAGAGAGAGGTGCTGCAAGTGGAATATTGGTTCAGATAAAAACTGTCTCTTTTGCAAAACTGAAGCTGAAAGCTCCTCGCATCTATTTTTTGATTGTTCATTCTCCAAGTACATTTGGTTTAATGCCAAAAATACTTTGGGGTTCAATCAATCTGTTTCTACACTAGATATTAGAAGCAGTGTAGATTACATTCAAAAGACTTATGCACCCAAGTCAACCAGTTTTAAGAAAGCTTGTGTTATGTTAACTACTGTGACTTTTCATATTTGGAAAGAGCGTAATCAGAGGCTTCATACAAACAAGGAAACTAACTGTGACCAGTTATGGAAAAGCATAAAGGATGAATGCAACATTATAATGAGCAAAGCTAGCAATTATAAAAAAGACAGCATTCATAACCAGGCTATGCATTGTAAAGATGACAGTTATGACAAACAAGTTGAGGATTTCATACTCAATGACAAAGATAGTTGTAGTAGTCAAGCTTCTCTCAATAAGGATAGCAGGAATCAAGCAGGAAACTTTGGCATCCTCCCTGGTAACAACAACAACCTCCTCTACAACAGCCATCTCTACAAGGGAAGTAAACAGGATACCATTAATTATTTTTCTTTTGATAATTCAAAAAGGAATAGTTACTTTTCTCCTTTACCTATTGCAGAGGACAGTGGTTGTCGTATTTCCAGCAGTGATCCAAAAATTCCTACTGATATTCATAGAAGGAGTAATGATAAAGCTCATGAAGAGTTAGAGAAGCTCAATGATACTGGTGGAATGGCTGAGCAATCTGGCATCCTTCCTGGTGAAATAAACCCTATTCTTGAAAACATGACAATCCTAAAGGGAAGTAAATAGGTCATTAAGGACTATTGTGCGTATTTTTGTAATAAAAAGGATGATAATACGAATAGCTTACATGTTGCAGAGAAGAAGAGGATTCTTCCAATCAGCAGTGATCCGGAGTTCCAGCCTTCCCTTAAATTTAAAAAAGGGACAGATCCAAGTCAATATATGCTTAAGATTGGGAATAATCACTATAAAAGCAAGTTAGATGATCGTATATATCACTTATCTTACTGGAATAGTGGAGAGAGCAGCGAACAAGGGATGAAGAAGGAGGTGCAGAGCTCTAAGAGACAGAAGAACACTGGAGACAAATTATTAAGCAAAGGGAAGATCAGATCCAATAATCTTGCTAAGTGTGGAGACGGCGCTAGGGTTAGGGATGATTCAGCTAACCCCAACCAGTTTGAAGACAAAAGCAAGGAAGACAACAGCTTTTCATGGAAACCACCATGACTTGTTGATTCATTGAGGAACAGAAGGGATAGCTCTCCATTGTTTCGTCTTTTTCTTTTTCGTTTCACTTTGGGAGAGAGTGTAATATCTATGTGTAAGGCGGCTAGGGTTTCCTTAACCCTGTTCTTTGTAGTGGGCTTCGGGCTTGTCTGTATCTCGAAGCTTTTGGGCCTTGGGCCATTTTTTTTTACCATTTCAAAAAAAAACATCTGTGTCTTCTAAGTTTTTCATCAACAGACTTCAATCCTCACAGTTTTTTTGCTGGTTAATGTTTAACTTTTTGCAAAGTTTCGTGGTATTACCAGTTTCAAATCTTAATGTAGGTTATTTTCTGTTAATTATGTACACAATTGACCATGGTTTATATTTTAGGCAGTCAATTATTATTCTACAAGTATATAATTATTTTGTAACATATCAATCTATATTTAAGTACTTCTGCTCAAAGTTTACCTTAAATCTTTGTATCACTTACCACAAATCAATTGATTATTGATTCATTTTAGGAAACACATAATATTGTTCATTTATAAACGTTTATTGTAGCTTCGCTTTATTTATATTGTTATACTATGTCAAGTGCAGCTAAATATTCAACACAGAAAGCTGGCGGTGTACAAAAGTTGAAGTATTTAATGGATAAAGTTGTGCATCATTTGAAACATGGACTGTGATCAAAGGTGTGGCTATATTGGAGATTTGTTATAGATCAAAATATCATGATTATGAGAAATATTGGATAGATATTTTCTTTTGTCGGTCAATTGACTTTTTAATAATCAGTCAAATAATTACCGTGTTCAAGAGAAGATTGAGGATACTGTTCACTTTTTGTGTTATGCGCTATGAGCGGAAAGCTGGCAATCCATAGCCAATTGTTTTTTATCTTGAAATTAATTATTAATTTTTGTGTTATAATGGATTGAATGGTATGTTTTACCAACTGCTGCTGGATTTGATCATACGAATTATTATGTGCATCGGCAGATCGTATTTCCTTTATATTTCTCAATGTATAAGAAATTAGCAACAAACCATTTAATAATGAAAATTGTATGTGAAATATTACTTAGATCCGTGCCATCGGCACGAGCAATGTATTTATGTTCATATCATCCAATCTATTTAGGAAGGAGAGAATAAAAATGGAAAATATGGATTGATGACTTATTACTAAAGAGAATTTGTTGGTCAATGTTATGGTTTCTGCTGCCTTACAGAGAATTTGATTAACACAATATAAATTTAGATGTAAAAAAACAACTTCTGATTATTGTTTTATGTAAATTTATGTATAATTTTACATGTCCCAAGAAATGATCAACAGTATTTTCTTTTTGGTTACGTGGTATTATAATAGATTTAGCTGCATGGAAAGGTTGAACGTGTTACACACTTACACTAATTAAATTACTTTGAATTTTTCCTGCTTATTTTGGTTATATAATATTATAAAGAATCAGCTATATGCAAAGGTTGAATATATTACACTAATTAAATTATTTTATTTTTTTCATGCTTTAATCATTTAAGGCATGTATAGGCATGTGACAATTTTGGTAATGTTAGAGGACTGTATCGGAGAAGCAGTTGTCGTTGTAGCATACACAAATTAGTAAATTAGGACCATGCATAAATTAAACCTTTGAGTAGATGGATAAAAACCAGATAAATGAATAGGTTGCCAAATATTCTACTCCTAACATGTTTTCTTTTAACATTCAGGTTGCTAAGTAATTTTAAGATTTATGAGCTAATATAACAGTTAAAAAATTTAATTACAGATAAGAAATGCACCAAAGATACTCTTCTTTTGCATTTAAGACAATATAGAGCAGTTACATTTTACATCTACAATAGAAAGGCTATTTGATTCGGTAATTTAACTTGCAAATATACGTGATGAATGTAAGAGTTGGTAACATCTGTAGTACTACAAGCAATACCGTCAAACCTACAGGCCATAGACAAAAATACATATTCATGAATCCATATTCCAATCACACAATCAATTTTCACAACACATCAATCAAACAAACAATCTGTCCATGATCAGTGGACGACGGGTGTCAGGTGCTGCTAAGCACCGTCTGCATCCTAGTATATATTTAAGCTAGAAAACAAATTAAAAGTGAGAAGTCCTCACCTAGAAGATAAACTACACGCCGCGACTCTTCATATGTAGGAAATTTTCGCTTTGTTTCCAACGAGATCTGTTCAACACCGTTTGTGTTAAAAATTATATTTTTAACAACGCTACTTCCTATATAAAAATCGAATTTTTATCCTATTGCTACATATATAAAGATTAATTTTTTTACTATCTATATAATATAAAAATCATATCTTTATTCTTTCTATAATATAAAAATCATATTTTTATTCTTTCTATAATATAAAAATCATATTTTTATTCTTTCTATAATATAAAAACTGATTTAACTATGTTATAAAAATAAAAACAAAATAAGAAAATCAAACAATGTATATAATTAAATTAAAAGCAAAAATGAAAACTAAACTTACAGCGTTCTAATCGGAAGGGGAGGGGGGTTTGCTGTTGAACTGAGGAGGGGTGGGCCTTGCGCGTCGACGTTCAGGCGGAGGAGGGAGGTCTGAAGAGGCGCAGGCGGTCGGTGGCCTCAGATGGTGACAGGGGCGGCGCTCGGTTCCAGGGCATTAAGGTTTGGGGGCTATTGGGTGTGGGGTGTAATAACCCGCAAAATCTGGGCCAGTTTAAATTTTTTATTTGGGCAATTTTAGCGAATTTTGAATATTTAAAATGGATTATTTTAAATAATATCGACGAAAAATTTATTTTGAATATAATTCGAACGTATATATTATATACGTCGTCGTTAGAATATAAATATTTATATATAATTATAAATAGAATTGAAAATGGCGCGGTAGTTCGATAATTCGATTTCAAACTTCAATTGAACATACCGGGTGCAAAACAATCCGGATTTTAGTGAAACCAAAAACATTAGAATCTAATTGTGGATATCTTTCCAACGAATCCGACAAATTGAGATTTCATGGCGGGAATCAAAAGATATGTCCAGTTGAAAATTCTGAATAGTCGCTATGGAATTCAGGCCCTTAAAAATGGACATTTTGCAACTGACCTCGGATTTCGACGAAACCACTTTTGTTGGGTCCGTGATGTTAAGTTATTGCTAGGTTTCAAATTTCATAATATTTCGAATCAATATGTGAGCGTGGCAAAGGAAAACGTGTTTTGACCATTTTAGTTGATTTTAATCGACTGGAAATTGGCCATTTTTCTAACGGTCTCAGAATTCGACGAAACTAGTTTTGTTAGGACCGTATCGTCAATACGAAGCTAGAAAATATTTTTCTGGAATTTTTAAAGTTAATATGTGACCCCGGTAATTTGAAATGTACGTTTAAAATTCAATATAGTGATTTAAAGGTAAATTTAACGGAAACTGATTCAAACGATCAAATCAACCTACGCTACATATCCCATTGTGTTCAGAACGGGGGTAAAACGCTAGGAACGACAGTCGGTGGGTCTGATTTCGATTTGAAAATAAAAGGTTGCTTTTAAGAAATTTAAAATAATAAAATAATATAATCTCCTTTTCATATACCCCCCCACCTTTCATTGTTTTCTCCATTCAAAGTCAACGCCTCCTTTTATTCTTCCTTCACCGTTCAAAAGCGGATCTCGATCGCGCTCAGCACCTCGCCCCCGCTGCGCTCCCCTCCGCCGCTCGCAGTCAGGCGCGCCCCTCCAGCCTCTGCTCCGGCGATCGCTCCCCCCTCTTCGATAGCCCTCCGTCCTCCTCCCTCTTCTACATCTAGAAACCGATGCGAGATTGCCACACTGCCCCCAATCGACGCGAACACCCTAAGCCCCACACCCGAATGAAGACAGTCGTTATCCACTGCCAGAGCCCCACCTCCGATCTGCTGGCCACCTGAGTGGCGGTGCCACCTCCCAGCAGTGCCACCGCGATTTTCTCCACCCCCCCCCCCTCCAGGCCGGCGCATTCCCTCCGATCTCCTCCAAGATGACGGCGGCGATGGCAATCTCCAACCCTAGGAGTTGAACAACCTGAAAACGATTCGGTGAGCAGTTTTTTTTTTCATTAATCACATTGCAATTTAAGTAGTTTCTTTTTATATAATAACAGTGGTTATTTTCAGATTTATAAAATATTATAACATGGTTTATTTTCAGATTTTTATACATAATAGCAAATTGAAAATAGGTTTTATAAATATAAATAAAATATGATGTTTGAAATATAAAAATATGGTTTTTTATAAGTAGATAACTTTGTAAAAATATGGTTTTTACATACCTATGTTTGAAAAAGGAAAATGTACATTGTTCTTATAAATAAAATTTGTATTGTTTTTATAAATAAAATTTTCGTTGTTTTTATAAAATGAAAAAGCATTGTTTTAAAAGGGTAAATTTGAAAAATAAACATGCATTGTTTTTGAATAAAATTAAAGGAGCATTCTTTTTGAAAATAGAATTAGCCTCGTTTGTAAAATTAGATTTTGCATTGTTTTTAGAAGATAAATTCGCATTTGTTTTAAAATAAAATATACAAAGTGGTTTTTGAAAATATACACTGTTTTTGAGAAGATGAAAAGATTAGAAATATAAAACAGAATTGATTTTGAAAATAGAAACAGGATTGTTTTTGAAGTAGAAGATTAACATTGTTTTTGAAGTAGAAAAGTAACATTGTTTTTAAAATATAAAATTAACATTATTTTTGAAGTAGAAAAGTAACATTGTTTTTAAAATATAAGATGAGCGTTGTTTTTGAAGTAGAAGATTAACATTGTTTAAAGTAGAAATATAAAAATACGATTTTTATGGATAAACATTTGAAATATAAATATGTTCTTTATTATAAAGAGAGCGATATAAAAATATAATTTTTATAACGAAGTGAAGATAAAAATCTGATTTTTATATATATGCAGTGAAGATAAAAGTTCAATTTTTATATATATGAAGTGGAAATAAAAATATAATTTTTATGCATGAAGTGAGAATATAAAAATGTGATTTTTATATATGTAGTGAATACGGGGGACGAAAGCGACGAAGGTCAAACACGATGAAGAGTTCCTACATAAGAAGAGTCGTGGCATATGGATTAGCTTTGGTGAGAACTTCTCACTCTTCAACTTCTTTTTCTAGTTATATATATATACTAGGATGCAGACGGTGCTTAGTAGCACCCGACACAATCGTCCACAAACCATGGACTTGTTTGTTTGGTTGCATAAATTAGTTAGATGATTTGGGTTTGAATTGAATTGTTTGGTAAAATTGAATGGATTTGATTGATGTGTGAATGGCGTGGGCCTTCACTAGACCGGGGATAAGGCTAGGCCTTGTCCCGTTTCTAGTATTGTGCCGTTATGCCGCCGAAATTTTCTAAAATATGTTAGAAAAAGAAAAATATCATTTTATTGAATAAATGAACTGAATAGAAATTCATGTGTTGAAATAAAATGTTTTATCGTTAAAAATATATTTTTTAACGTGGAAGTGAATAAATGAATATTTATAAACAAATCGGCCGATTTGTTTATATACACTGATTTGACTGATATCGATTGGGTCGATAAATTTTACACATCGCCCAACTGCACAAATAAAATTGGTGTTTGATTGTTTGAAACCCCACACGGGTGTTAGGATGAAATTTGAAGTTCACTCATCCTGATTGATTAAATATGTCGATCAATCGATTGACAGGCTGTTATAAGCGTTAGATATCAATATTTGATGCTTATACAGTGTAGTGCACTTTGGTTGATGGTTGATTATTTTTCAATGCTATTATATACGTGTGATGTATGAAAATCCATATAATTAATATTATATGGTGATTGATTGGGCCTCATTCCAATCGGGACAATAAGGAATATTATAAAAGAAAATTCATGTGTTGAATATAAAAATAGTCATGTGTTGACGATGTTCATGTGTTGAGTGAAATATTTTATACAATGAAATTTACATCTTTATCATATTTAAAATTAGAACTACTTTACGGTTGAAGTCTAATTGAAAATCAAACGATAGATACCTTAGTTTTATAAAATATTTTACATAACAAAAATAGTGATGTGTTGACAGTACTCATGTGTTGAGATTAGTCGTGTGTTGAAAGAAACATAGATTCGTGTGTTGAATGGGATAAATATTCATTTGTTGAATAGAATAAAGAAGTTTTTTTGAAAAATATAAAGCCGTGTTGATTAGAGTTGCGCCATTTTAACGTGAACGATATTTTTATCGATTTTGTTCGTTTTATAATGAATATGGGAAAAGTGATTTCAAAATTTAATATTTGAAATGAATTCAAATTGAATCGAATTGAAACAAATTAGAATTTGAATTGAATTGAAACGAATTAGAATTTGAATTGAAACGAATTAGAATTTGAATTGAATTGAAACGAATTAGAATTAGAATTGAATTGAAACGAATTTGAATTTGAATTAAATTGAAACGAATTTGAATTTGAATTGAATGGGAATGAACTCGAATGGAATTGAAATCAAATCGATTTGAAATTGAATATAGAAGTTGAATTATTTTAGAAACGAATTTAAAACGATTTATAAAATTCGTTTTAAATAGAAATCGGCGAAGTATATATTATATATATTATATATATAATATAATGGTCTGAATAGAACGCGCCGCGCCGCGGCAGTTCGTGAATTTCGACCATTTATTTCAAACGGACATTGCGGGAGATCCGACCGTCGGATTCTCCTAAAACCGGAACCGTTGGGTTCGTATCGAAAAGAGCTTTCCAATGAATATTAGAAATTTGAAATCTAACGGTTGGATTTGGAATTATGTCCAAATCAAATTTGAAAAAGGTCGCTGTAAGTGCAGTTCGATAGCCGTTGATGGAAATCGACTGTACGGGCCTTGATAAAATTATTAAAAATATTGATAATTTGTGTAAAATCATAATATGTGAATTGGAAAGAACTGGGCTGAAGAATTCCACATTTGAAAGGATAAAAATAGATTTTTATCGAAATGAACTAGTTTTGAACTGGAATTAAAATCAATTTATTTTTGAAATAAATAAATTGAATTTGAAAGTGATTTTAAAAATAATCAATATTCCCAATACGTGGATTGGACTGGAGTTGAATCGAAATTATCTTCGGGATATTTCGATGTTGGATTTCGTGACTATACAGATATTGTTATGGGAATTTGAAAGATATATTTTATATCGTTATTTCCAATACGATATATGTTGGCTTCAGAATTTGATATTGAATATAAGCCGATATACTTTCTATTCAGAGCCTTGTATTTAATATCAAATGTGATTTGGGTTTATCGTGAATCGTGTTTTAGATGACGTTGGTTCTTTAACCCAGTTAATGGCAGGATGTTGATTTTTGAAAAGATTAAAACTAAGTGGAGTTTTAATGAATCTTTAATTAGACTAAAATGTGAATTGATAATTTAAATTATCAAATCTGAAAAGTGATCGAGAGTGGAGTATCACCAGTTTTGCTCCAAAGCGATAGTTAAATCTTTAATTAGATTTGAACGTGAAATGGTAATTAATTTTACCGATAACACCGTGGTGTTAGATATGGAGTATCACCAGTTTTGCTCCATGGGATATATAGGTTGGGATTGGGAAATAAAACAAATAATTACTTCGGTGTGGTTCGTTAATCCCGACTAGTTAGAAATGATATCCAAAGGAAGATTAAAGAATAAATTTAGAAGAATTTATCTTGGATAAAATTAATGGGAACATTTCCCTAAGAATGTGATTTTGGTGAATAAAAGAATATTCTGAATTGGAATGAGGCGTTCGTTGTGTTTGTGTAACATTTGTTTATCATATACGTGGGTTATTCAGGAAGGCCGGGTTATACCCATTCTGAATAACCGATTCGACGAGATGTCGAAGATGAAGACGGTGGTTGAAGACCGGAAGTCTTCACATCGTTTGGGTGATTACTGATGATCTTGATTGGGCTGTACACCCAGGATGAGGGAATCAGTTGGTGATCGTCCAGACGTACTTGGAGATCGATGGATATGCGAGGAAAGTGCCTCCGGTTTCGTTCAGACCCAGAACGAACTTGTAAATGGATTGTGTGTCTGACATTGGATTTTATTCTGTGTTGATTGATCTCTATTAAATATACATCTGTTTGGCGGCGGAGAATTTATTCTCTTGCTTAACGCCCTTCTCTGAGACGTACGAGCTCAGGGGTTGTATATCGATGGACATCAGTCGCATGGAGTGAATTGCCAATGTGGCATGCGTAAGTGGCAATTGATCAAGGCTTCTGTTGAAAAGCAAAGTCTTGTGGTTGATGATCAAAGCACGGCCTGTGTGGCGTAGCTTTATGTATAGCGTGAATTCGCGAGCCTCACACCTCGGTATGAGTCAAAAACGGGAGACGGACCGCTGGGAGAGCACGACGTTTCTTTCTAGCTAGGGTGGTGTCAGTGACCTACCAGCCCTGACATTTATATACTTTTCACCTGTGTGGTTGTTGGATACGAGGCGCCTCGGATATAGGTCTGTAAGGACCGGGAAACGTGTGTTCAGGAATTGCCAATCCTCAAAAGTAAGAGAGGACCGGCCCAGCCGATTCCAAGGATCATAGTGGGGTCCTGAGGCATTTGCTAGAGTGTCTCAAACGCGGAGAGGAGCTTGCCCCTTGCCTCGGCTCATGACGGAAATCCAATTTCCAATACGTGATATTGCGGTTTTAATTGTAGAACTAGTATGGCGACATGATATATGGTACCCATGCCGTCTATGATTGATATTTATGATTGAAAATTGTTTTGACACTATACACTTATAATAGTATCAAATGATTTGTTTTGACGTACCAAGCATGTTTGGCTATTATAAGGGAAAACCCTATCCTCCGGCTTGCGTTGCATTGTGTGATGGGACCTGGGTCTTATAATAGCTTCATTTTTCCAAAAAGCATTGCGTTGTTTTGTTATATGCACTAGTATTCTTGGGAGGAAACTCGTTCCGTGTCATACGGCGAGGTCCCTTGAATTACTCTTCTTTAAAGCTAAAATAATAACTGTTTTTAGTTCTCACACCAGTCACATGACTGACCTGGAGTTTATTGTTTTAACCTAAACTCTGGGTGCCCCTATTTTCCACACGGGCAGCTAGTAGTTTTGGTTTTGCAGATTTATATCCACAGGGTCCTGATTTACAGCTGGAACGATACTCGGAAAGCTCTGTATCCGTGTATCACTTTCAGTTGTGTTTTGTATTATTTTCCGCTGCTATGTAATTTATTGTAATCTCTGATATTTGTTGAATGTAATTTATTCATTTATACTCTGTATATTCTTGTATCTGATGGAATTGTTGTAATAACAATGAAATGTTCTTCCATATGCGTCCTTTTGTGTGTCGTTCTCAAAGTATTCGTGCTTTCCTTCACGGGAAGTTACGGGTCCTTACATGGGGTTCCAACGGAGAGGGGGCAGGGTCACCTGCGATGTGGGGGAGGGGCTCGCCTGAGGCGCGGCGACCAGAGAGGCATGCAGCGGTTGATCGATGGGGGCAATGGGTCTGAGGGCATCACGGGTTTTTTTATTTTTATTTTTTTCTTCTGAAATGTGAAGTCAACCGGGGGGGTGGGAGAGATAAAGGGAAGGTTTTAAATATATAATATTTAATTAATTTAAATTCTAACAGCAATTTTTTATTTTCAACTCGAAATCGAACCCACCGACTGTCGTTCCCAGCTAATTACCCCCATTCCAAACACATTGGGATATCCATCGTATGCTGATTCGATCATTTCGATCAGTTTTCGTCAAAATCAAAATATCAATCTATATATTGAATTTGAACGCGCATTTCAATTTACTGGGGCCATATACAGTCTCTAAAATTCCAAAAAAATATTTTCTAGCTTCGTATTGACGACACGGTCTAAACAAAACTAATTTCGTCAAATTCTGAGATCGTTTGAAAAATGGCCATTTTCCAGTTGATTTAAACCAACTGAAACTGGTCAAACGCGTTTTCCTTTGTCATGCTCACATATTACTTCGAAAAATTACGAATTTTGAAACCTAGCAATAATTTGACATCACAGATGCAAAAAAATGGTTTCATCAAAAACCAAGGTCGTTTGCAAAATTTCCATTTTTAAGGGCCAGAATTCCATAGCGACTATTCTAAATTTTCAATTGGACATAACTTTTTATTCCCACTATGAAATTTCAATTTTTCGAATTCGTTGGAAATATATTCTCAAATAGATCCTAATATTTTTGGTTTCGCTGAAATCCGGTTTATTTTCAATCCTGTACATTCATTTGAAATTTGAAATCGAATTTTCGAATTACCGCGCCATTTTCAATTCCTTTTATAATTATAAATAATTATTTATAGTCTAACATCGATTCAAATAAATATAACGTTCTAATTCTATTCAAAATAAATTTCTCGTCATTATTATTTAAAATAAATCATTTTAAATATTCAAAATTCAAGAAAATTTCCAAAATAAAATTTTTAAGTTGGCTCAGATTTCCGGGTTATTACAGATCCTGTTTAAATGAGTAGAAATACCATGCAGCTATGAATATTTATTATATTTTCCATTTGAGATGTGACCATTACTGTAGCCACCTATATTGGCTCGACCATTTTTGCCTTGCCGTTTGCCCATGTACAAAACTAATTGGCTTCACTTGTTTGAGCTGCTGAATTTTTCATCCTTCCTTGTTTGATGTGTGCACTTCCCCTTTTGCATATCCCGATCTCTCAAAGCTTGCTCTTAGTATGTATGTGGCGACCGATGGACATATGTGTATATACATACTATTGTGTGAAGATATATATATGTGTCATCGGCATACATATATACGTTTTAGTGTGTGTGTGTATATATATATATATATATGTGGTGGTCGAGGTATACATATGTATATACATACCACTGTATGTGTATATATGTGTCATTGGCTTACGTGTATACATAAATACATATGTTGTCCTGACTCATTTTCATCCCAAGTTGTTATGCTTTATCCTAGCAGTTTCTCTTGTGTTCGATATCTAATAAATTTTAGGACTAAATATTATGTCAGTTTCTATTGGAGTTAATTTACTTGAACTATGATTTAAACGTGACTCGAGTATTTTATGTTTCGGCATGGGATGCTCGGGTCAGTCCCGAGCGTTTCAGATCTAAAGATTTCAGCTTAGGATTCGAAGGTTGGTGAAGCTGGGATTCCGAAGACGGCGCACTCTGAAGTTTAAACCAGTAAACATTTTCTTGTATTCAAATGGTTTTATTTCCACTGTATAGAAAATTTTGTATCAAAACTCTGATATATATATATATATGTGTTTTATTTCGCTATTCAATACTGTGTGATCTACTTATTCTGTGTTTTGTGTCGATTCTGCGTTTAAACTCTATAAGCTAAATAACTACCCGTCGATTTGGACGTTTTAAATTGGTCTAATTACTGGTTTAAAATGGTCAAAAAGACGGGACGTTACAGTTGGTATTAGAGCTTTGGTTTATTCAAAGCGTAGCTTATCGAGTTTAAATGATAGGATCGACACTAGAAAAGCGAATTTTTGAAAATAAAAAAAAAGTTTTTGCTATACAAAATTTGAAAGTATAAATAATTTTAAAATAAATTTTGAAAGTTAGATTATTTCGGAAATATTATTTTGAACTAAATACAGCGGGAAAATAATAATATTATTTTTGAGATGTAAAAGTAGTTTGGAATCCCAGTCTTCGAATCCGTATTTGCTAGAGCTATTCTCTGATAAGTTCTCTTGGAATTGAATCTCGAATCCGTCATCGAATGATTTCAAAAGAAGATAAGTATAAGAAAATCGATTAATCGACCTCTCTAATCGTGTATTTTAGTAATCACAGATAACTGAAATTGATTGGAAATAATAATTTAGATTGGAATTTGAATTGGAAAAGGAAATTTGAAATTGTTTCAAAAATGAAATGATGAATTTTGTTTTGATATTCGGAATATAAATTAATAAAATCGAAAAGGGTATAATTGGAATTCGATGGTGTCAAAATTATTAGCAAGATAATTTATAATTGGTTTCGAACCGATGAGTCGAATATAAGAATTCGATAGTGAAGTATAAAGTTGTTAATTGATTAACCAGAGGTGAATTGTAAACGAGAACTGTAAATGAAGCGATATATGAATGAAGATTGTGAAGAGATTTGAACCGATATTTAAATGGAATCAAAACTGATTTGATGTAACGAATCCATGCTGCTATAAAAGAAATAATAATTACTTTTAGAAGTGAATAACGTTTGAGAGCAAAAATATTGCAAATAAAACTGAGGATAAAAGAAATGGAGTGGACCAGTACCGTGAGATTATTCTGAAATAAAGAATATAAATAAAAGGAGATTTTTCCGAAGTTCGGAATATATTATCGAATAAGAGATTATTCGGAAGGAAGTTTTTCATGGGAGTTAGTTATGATGAATTTCAGGTGAATACTATTTATTTTCTGTTTATAAAAATTTATTATATTATTAATTAGTTCTTTATGTATTAAGATTAAACAATAAAGTATAATTTTTAAAGTTAAGTATTTCGAAGGCGTGAATTGTTGTCAACGATTTTTGTATAAGAAGTAAATTCTTAACCTAAATTCATAAGTTACGAGAATGAGTGTTTTATTCAAAGTTGTGAATTTTATCCATTTCGAAATTAATGATGTTGTTCGATTAAGGTCTGAGAGGTAAATATACCCCAACTTGATTGACTTCATTGTTGACTAAGAAGTGGATAAGGTTCGACAACAAGAATTGGTTAAGTAGAGGAAGTTAATGAGTGTCAACAGCTAAGTGAAAATAACTATATTTTAATCAAAATAACGAACTTATAAATATTTCTCATGAGAATAAAGTGTATTTTCTATAGAAAATAAAGATTTGTGAATATTTTCCTATGGTGACAGGAGATTCTGGAGTATAGAAATAAATATGATAATTGAAAATGTTTTTCAAAAGATCGTTAAAGCCTAACGGATTTGATAAATCAGAATAGCGAGAACTGAAGAACAAAAGTCGCACGTCGAGAACAAAGGACGTAAAAGAAGTGGGTTTGTAATTTGAATCCGAGAGTGGTGTAAGAAATGTTTTGATATGGAATTAAGAAATGAACTTAAAGAATTTAAAAAGCGACTGGAGATTAGTTAAGCCGAATAATTTCCTGAGTACTAATCTGATGTTGGTTTCAGCCTCCAGGATTGATGCTTAGGGGGTTGTTCGCTTGCTAATTTACGGTCGAAGAATGTGAATACAAGGGAGTAATAATGCGTGAATGGGAATTGGATATAAAAATGTAAAATTTTGAAGTTTAGAGAGTAAAAATTTAAAGAAGGCGATGAACTTGATAATGGGGAAATTGAAAGAGATTTTGGTTTATCACCAATTGATCCATAAATCTAAGTTTAAAGGATATTAAATATCTGAACTGATAAAGAGATCAAATTGAAATTTTGGATATTTGAATGGAAACTTGAGGATATTCGATTTGAGTTATTGGATGTAGAAGTTTTTGAAAATATAAATATGAATATAACGAATCCGGAAACCATTGATTTGGAAGGTAATGAATTGAGATAAATTTTATATAATAGAATTTATATAAGAATGAGATGAGATGTTTGAAATATGATTTGAAAAGTAGATCTTATGTAAGTTGACATAAGTATGATTTAGGAGGATTTTGAAATAAAGTACTATATGTAAATAGTATTATATGTTTTCGAAGCAAAATAAGGGAAGTACCATCCTTCTCTTTTGAATTTCAAGCTTAGCTGAAATATGCTATTTGTGGCAGTATGTTGTCCGGACATAAAACTCATGAGTTGCCATTAAGCACGACTGCTAGCGTAATTCGCAGGGCTGTAGATAGCCTACGATGGTCGGATGCTTCCTAAGAGAATCAGGCGTGACCATTGTGATTGCTGCGATCTAGAGTCGCTAGAATTCGACCGTGTAGCGAAATTCACAGGGCTATAGATAGCCTATGGTGGACGGATGTTTCTTAGTGGAACCAAGCATAACCATTGTGACTGTTGCGATCTACAGTCGAATTAAAAGGGCGTAATCCGCAGAGCTGAGAAAGCTTACGGGTATGGATGTTTCCTGGGGGACCCAGGCGTAACCATTGTGTACCTGCGGTCCACATAACATATCTACAAGTGAAAGAGATGTAACCACTAGAGTTACTAAAGGTAGAATGGAGCCATGCAATGTTGAGATATCTTAGTGATGTGGAGCCACCTGATTAATGCAGAGTTTGTCTTCATAACTTAATTAGTCCTCGTGACATGATATATTATCCTCATTTGATGATTTGTATTCGTGATCCTGATATAGAGCAGCCAACGCTCAATGACCTTAGTTTTCTTTTTTATTCTTAAATATCTTCTGTTGATCTTTTTATGACAAAATTCACAGGGAAGTGATTTCCTATGGATATGGATGTTTTCTGGGGGATCCAGACGAAAACATTGTGTATCTGCGATTCATGAGTAATCAACATATCAATATCACATTGGAACTTTCTGTATCTGCTTTTAAAGGAATTTTAAAATATTTTTCACTGGGACTTGAAACAAAGATATTTAGCACTTGGAGATTTTAGTCGAGCGCCTGGCCAGCGTATGCCTAACATCTGTAAGAACGACAATAGACTTGCCAAACTTCGAGATATCAAATACTTTCAAATCAATAATTCAAAATTAGAATGTACTTGACTTAATAAATAAGAAAGAGGATTCCAGACTATTTTCAAATCCATAGTTTTGAAATAAAAATACAAATGTTTTTACATGAATCTCGTGTTATATATAAAAAGATTATAAAAGATTTCGAATTTTGGAAAAAAATCAAGTCAACAATATGTGACTTGAAAGGAAAATGAAAATTACACTCTTCAATGAGTGTTGGGGAAGATTAAATGGACTGAATATAGGGTGATGTGGTTGAATTTGTGAAACGATGGATAAATAAATATTGATAGAAGGGAGTATAAAGAAATTTGGAATAATTTGTAGGATCTGAAATTTAAGAAGAGATTAATTTCGAAAGAAAAGGCGATTTTCCAAATTAATTGAATATGAGGGTAAAGAATGAGGGTCGATAGCTTAAATATCGATAATTAAATTAATTGAGGAAAAATTTCAGATAAATATGAAAATTTGAAGGATAAGATGGTACAACTCTAACGATTTCTCCTTTTCGAGGATGAAAAGTTTTAAAGGGGGAAGATTGTAACATCCCAGAAATTTCGACAACTGAAATGAGAAATTAATTGAAGATTTAATGATCATTTTTATATTGATACTGGAGTTAGAAATCTAAAATCGAATATATGGTTTTGTATATGGATTTAATTTAAAACGATTGGCTGAAAATCAAATAATTGTTGTTGAACAATTGAATTTAATTTAGTTGAATAATCGAATTGGATTGTAATTCGACTGAAAATAGGAATGACTAAAATTAAAAATAAACGTAGTTAACAGTAAATAAATTGGAAATTTTATTTGTTGAAATATATGGAAATTTGGCTGTGATATGTGGGTATTTGCGTGTATAAGGAGATTGAGTTCTGTATTTTCAAATTTTGAATCGAGTAGCATATTGGTGGAGAAACGAGATAAAATCAGTAAATCCGTTGAATAATTTAAAAATAAAATATCATTGTACACAAACGAAGTCGGATTACAATTAGAATAATTTTATCGGAATCAGAACACGAAAACAAAGAGGTGCATAAGATTTTTGGTCACATTCAGAGTTTGTATTGGCGGTACAAAATCTGAGCGTGTGGGGGTATATACGGTAGAATTAATATTAAATTAAATACAAATATAACCTTCCCCTGTTAACTATGGCGCAGACCTATGTTCTGAAACATACAGACACCCTATGCCTTCGAAAATTTGTTGTTCTTATCCCAACCTTCCTCCTCTATAAATATCTCGTTCCTCCCCAAATCTTCAGAACACAAATTGTTCCCTCTTTTCATCTTTTTAATTGCTTCCGTGCCGAAATTAATTCCCCAAAATCTCGAAATAGTTTCAGCAAAAACCCTCTTCCCTTAAATCGCTTCTTCCTCCGCGGCAACAATTGGAGTTACGACAACTCCAGCACCAAATCGCCAACGTCTCCAAGCATATTTCAGTTCCTAGCAAAAATTCCAGAAGCATGCCACCTTTTACCTTCGTGAGCGAGCACTATGGTGACCACCGCCACCTGCGAAAATCGCCAGCGTCCATCTCTAAGCCTGTAGCAATCGCCAGCGTTCCGCCTTCTACAGCCGTTCACAGGTGAGCATTCACTCACGTTTAAGTCATAATTCAGGTAGTTGAATTTCAATTTAAGCTAGAAATCATAATAGTAGTGACCAAGCTCACATGCCAGGCAAATAAGTTACCATTTGGTTTGATTTGTGCATAAATTATTGACCTGCCATGAGTTATAGATTAATTCTGGAAACTTTAAATAATATGTTTGCCGAAAAATTGATTTCGTGAATATATCTGGAAAGCACTTGAATTTGTGGAGTTGACAAAACTCTAGAAATGAAATTTGCTTAAATAATCCTTTCCTGAGAATTGCTATATTATTTTGCAAAAATATTGTGTCAAAACTCTGTCCGAAATATCTGGCTTTAACCCTCAGTTGATTTTCTAAAATCTAGGAATGATTGTTATGCTTAAATTATTTGGAAGGTACATGCTGTGATAAATCACTTGCCAAAAATCCAAGTTCCGGTTGGCCTTCATGCTAGTTTTAACGTTGGGTGTATTTGCACATTTGAAATATGTCGAAAATCATATCCATCTGTGTCCTTTATGCAATCTGGAAAAGCTTTTCCATTTGATCATATCGTGCAGTGTTGCTTTGAGTGTACATTTTTGCCATGTCGCATTGTTTAGTGGAACCCAAAGCCTTCCTTTCTGGAATTTCAAACTTTGTTCATATTTGTTGTGCGATGTCCCATTTTACTATTTCATGCATAGTGGTCTATTTCACTTATGTAGTGAGTTGGGTTTTCAGTCATGATCATTTCTATATATATATATAGTTCTGCATTTGTATGTAAATAAGTGAACACAATTCAGAATAAAAAAGTTAGTGTAAAAAAAATGAGAATATGTTTTAAGGATCCAACCTGTGTATGAGTAGCTACTCCTCTAATTTTAGCTCTAGTGCATATAGTAATCTGCTGTCTCAAACGGATAAGCTGGCGAGCCAGGATTCTAGTTGCAAACTAAAAATGTTTTAATTCATAGCATATTACATTTTGTTTGTTCCAAAATTTCAGTTTATCCATACTGTGTGCGAACACAATATCCAGTATACATGGAAAGAAGAGGCGTTCATATCAAATTAAAAATACTGAGAATCGTATGAAGAAATGTTGGTTTATCGATTTTGAAATTTTTATATTTCGGCTTATATGAAAAATATACAGAAATGCTTATTATTTACTATAAATGATGATGGGTGGTCTAGGTCACATTGGAATTGCTGAACTGTATTGTCATTGCTGAACTGATGCATGTTGAACCCTCTTAAATGAAATAAACCCATTTTTTTATGTTCAGTAGGTACACAAACTTTGGCACTTTGAACCTATTTATGTATATATATATATATGTAGGCACTTTGGACCTATATATTCTGTTCTTATATGTTCATGCATGGATTTTCCATTAACATTAATTTACGCTTGTGCCATTTAATTGAGAACACATAGATAGGTGATGTATGTATATGCAATACATGTATTAATACCTTATAAGTAGTGGACCCTTGTTTACAAAATGAAAACTAGTGGACCATTGTTTACTCAATGAATTACTGAACTATTATGATCACTGAAATGGAAACCGTTCAGTATTTTGAACCTGCTGCCATTGATGTTGAGACTTACCTGAACTCAAGTTATGAGTTAAATTGCTATGCTTTTGTGTTGATATCTTAAGCAGACACTTAGTTAAATAGTCAACCGTTGAAAACAGTTTATAGCTACATATAAATGATGACTAAGTTCAATGTGAATATGACACCAAAATCGATATGGTTTGGAAATCCTCTTGGTGAGTTATATATATATTTGAAGGTGTATATTTCACATACCACCGAACCTTTTACTTGAATGTGATTCATGACCTTAGTTGGAGCTTTGACATACCTGTATTAACATATGCAAGCTGTCCGATGGGGTTGCTTATCCTTATACTAGTATATCACTTTGCAAGGGGAATAGAATTACATTTTATCGGCCTGAACTGTTCACTATTTTTGTGTAAACTTGAAACACATTATTGAGAAATCTGAAGTAAGTCCCTGTCTTGGTATATACCCATGCCGTGATTCTTTTATGAAATACCATAAGCATGTATTTGTTGCTTACTTTGATTCGTACACCTTTGCAAAGAAAACCTGGGGGGGATCCTGTTTAAATGAGTAGAAATACCGTGCAGCTATGAATATTTATTATATTTTCCATTTGACATGTGACTATTACTGTAGCCACCTATATGGCTCGACCATTTTTGCCTTGCCGTTTGCCCATGTACAAAACTGATTGGCTTCACTTGTTTAAGCTGCTGAATTTTTCATCCTTCCTTGTTTGTTGTATGCTCTTCCCCTTTTGCATATCCTGATCTCTCGAAGCTTTCTCTTAGTATGTATGTGGCGGTCGATGGACATATGTGTATATACATACTATTGTGTGAAGATATATATATATGTGTGTGTCATCGGCATACATATACACGTTTCAGTGTGTGTGTATATATATGTGGTGGCCGAGGTATACATATGTATATGCATACCACTGTATGTGTATATATGTGTCATTGGCATACATGTATATATAAATACATATGTTGTCCTGACTTGTTTTCGTCCCAAGTTGGTAAGCCATTATGATATGAACATATATTCATAACTATATATATGTATGTATGTATGTATGTATGTATGTATACGATATTAAAACTAATGTTATTAAAATGTAAGAGATATTTAAAAAAAATATTATTCTGAATTATGAAATATAAATCAATCGTTTAATACAAATCAATAAATTTAAGCTTCAAAAAAAACCAAAATATACTAATTTGATAAGGAAAAATATAACTAAAATTTATTAGGTTAAAACTTGAAATTAAAATAAATACTAAAAACGTTGATGAAAATCTAAGCACTATAATTATAAAAAAAATACGTTTGATGAAATATAAAGTAAACAATAAAATTATAACTACACATATTTTAAGCAATATACTTAAGACATAAAAATAATTGTCAAACCAAAATATTAAATTAAAAATATAGGTTTTATTTTTAGATTTACGTGTGGAACCTAAGACTTCACTTAAGCCATTGCTTGTCAGTCTTAGTAAACCCCACGGGTAGTGATATACCCCGATTTTTCAACGCCTTCACACTACCTAGGTAGTCACCCCTAGAAATTGGCAGAGGTGGCCCTTGAACCTGAGACCTATGTCTCATCCCAATTTGCTCACCTCTAACCAACTTAGCTAGAAGTGTCGGGTAAAAATGTAGGTTTTATAAATCTAATCATAATAAGAAATCAAATTAGGTTAAATTAGAAATAATTTATTGTAATGTAACCCAAGAAAAAAATTATTGTTTTATGAAATTATATATGAAATATATATATATATATAAGTTAAACTATATATGTTTTAATATATATATATATATATTTACATTTTATAAAAAATATCAAATGTTTGGATATAAAAAAATTATTTCAAGTTCTATATACTATATTAACGCATCAACGTACTATATATATAATAATATAGATTTATACAGTTTTAATATATATAAATAATAGGTGAATATGTAAACAAACTAAATTGATAGCAAGAGTTTAAACTGACATTTTCCTGTTGAGAAGAAGCCCTTTTAGTGTTTTAAAATAAAACCAAAGAGTAGTGAAATTTAAATCTAAGATAAGAAAAGACTTCAAAAAATTTAGAATTGTGTATTGGTCTATATACTATGGTATGCCAAAGTATGGACCAAACTACCTAAATTATGTAGGAGATAAATTCTTATACCTAACTATGTGCATAAATATATATTCCTAAATGTAATGATGAAATAATAGTAAAACATACCACTTTTTGCAATTCTCTATCTTTCAACTTCTTTGTTCTTCCATTGTTATGAACCACACATGTGTATCTTTCAAAATTTGATGAATAGATCTGCTTTATTGCGATGGGCTCGCTTTTCTGATCAGCGTAGTATTTTCATCTGTTGAATCTGAAGACCCTGTAAGAAAGATATCAATGCTTTAGTAGTTTAATCAACTTGGCGTCAAAACCTTGAATTAGAATTTTAAATGAATGGATACTTCAACCACTATAAATAGTCCCAATAGTCAACATCTATAATAAAATTTTCTCTTCTTCTTTCCATTTTTTAGTTTATAATCAAACTTCCGGAAGGCATATTTCCATATTTTTTTTTAATGGAATTGGATGAAACTAGTGATTAATCGAAAAGGAAGGAAAAGGCTATGATCTAGTAACAGTTTGGTAATGAATTTGAATGGTATTGTGGTGCAGTCAGTTTAACAGTAAGAGAAATGTAAGAAATCCCATACATAATTTTTTAGTTTTGGATAGTAAACTTCAAAATGTCGTATCTCACTCAATTTTGATGAAAATTTGACGATCTACCCATCTAATTGACCGTGAGAACAAGTAACATAATTTGGAATAGAAATCATGAAATACTCAAATATCTGGATGAAATATGAAGAATATCATTGACAGTTTTGGTTTTTTTCCTCTTTTGCAATAGTACTTCAATTTACCATAACTTGGTCATTTCTTGACAAATTTGAACGAAACCAGTAGTATTGTGAAGCAGATGAAGAGAAGTACAATACTAAATCAAGTTATAAATGAGAATCAAAAGTTTTGTATTGATTTGGTATCCATTTCATTGAAGATTACCAATTACATATAAATTTGTTCTTTTTTTATCAATAAATGATCATATGGTGTCTTTTAACCAATAGTCGTCAAATATAATTCTTCCCATATAAAACAACACAACTTTTTAAAAAACTAAGTGACTTTTCAAAATAAAAAGAACGTAATTCTAAACAACATTATGATGATTAAGTGACATATCATTTGAAAGCAATGTTAATAATTTTAATATAAATTGCCACTTAAAAAATTTAAAAATTCAAATTATGATAACTTTGAAAAGCAATGCTCCGATACTAATTGGAGGTGCAACAGAAGTAGATCATAAGGAAAATCTAGCACTAGAGGGGCGTGAATAGTGTTTGTGGATTTTATATAAATCTTTTCGGATTAATTCAATTATACTTATATACATGCAAACTATTACAAATTTACCACATAAATCATAGAAATCACAATAAAATCAAAAAATAAAAGCAGTACATTTACGGGCTAACAAGTCACATCTTTAGAGTACATTTGAGTAAAATTTACAACGGAATGTAGATTTGATCTCGAGATTGTGGTTACAACAACCCTTTAACTCTGATTTACAATCTGATCTTGAGAGATTACAAAGAGGATTATAGAAATGAAAAGCTAATTAGAAATTGTTTGATTCACTTAAATATTTGACAAAATATAACTAGGATCTTGATTAGAAATGGTGGATAAGAAAGGAGAGAAGAAGATGAAAAAGTGGTTGAAAATTCGTCGAATACTACAGCTATTTATAGAGAAATTATGGTCATGTCCATTCGTGAAAGGATGTGACAAACAGGCACTTCATTTTGAATTTTGAAATTTTGAAATTTAAAATAATTGGACATTATGTAGACATTTATATTGCACATATCAACATACTTGTGTTTTGAATTTTGAAAATCATGGTTTGAAAATTGTTTTGAAAATATAAAACTATATAATCAACCGTTAAACATTTAGAAACAATTATATCAAGTTAAAAATATTTTTAAACATAAAAGTACTTAAGAAAATATATCAATATAATTTTAAACAATTTAAACCTAAATATATATTATACAATCAAAATCAGCATATGAAATGAATTTAAAATCCAAAGTTAAATATTCAAAACAACAAAGATTAATATATAACTTAAATACTATAAAATGTATCAAACTAGAAATATGGAATATAAAGTAACAAAGACTAAAATATATTATCGAATATAATCAAAATTGATATAGTAAATAAATTTTCAAATATAGTTGAAACAAACTTGAAATTTAAAATTAAAAACAATTATAAAATATACACTTTGAAAATATTATTTTGGAAATCATTTGAAAAGAGATCAGATGAGTGCAGTTGAATTTTAACATATATTACTAAGACTCTAATACATGTCTTCATTATTCTTGAATTCTTGAACTCTTGATAACTCAACAATCTTGATTTGCATCACCGGTATTAATCAACGTCTCTATAACATCACAGATAGTTTTGTTACTATACAGTCTTGATTATTAACACCTGTTATAAAGTTTGTACTGTACAATATATATATATATATATATATATATGTAATCATTAGCAATAACTGTAAATATATTTTATATCAATACCTGTTATTCTATTGCACCTATTTTTTGTTATCATCAAAACTTTCTTGCACTAACATTAGGGTCGGATTTGTGCTTAGGATAGCGTAAAGTAGCTGGAAATTAAATTTGGTAATGTGCGAGGAAAGGAGGTGATTCGCGACATTGTGAAGGGAAGGGAGGGCTGTTGATTGGAAATCATTTAGAGTGTGATAAGGCTATGGCGATCGTCCAGACGTTGATGTGATGATGACGAGTCAAATGGTGTACTCGATTGAGTGGCTAACGCAACAAAGCGAGGTGTTAGGTGCACTATGGCGTACACGTTCTTGCTTTAAGAATTTAATCTGGAAGAAGAAGAAATAGAAAGTGGGAGAAGATGCATTAGCGTGTTTGGATAGGTTTGAAAATGGGCCAGGCCAAAAAGGTATATGGCGAGATTACTTGATTTTTATTAAAGGTGATTGGTAAGGGGACCCCACTTTAGGTTAAAGGGGGTACCATTTTTAGTTTACTTTAAAATTGTTAAGGGGAGGTTAAAATAAATTATCCTCTCCTTAAACATATTAATAAAATTTCCAATACTAACCCTATATTTCTCATTAATGCAACCTTAAAACATTAACTCTAATTTAATTTTGCACATAAAAAAAAATATGTGAAACATAAACGTTCTACACACATGAAAATTACATATTCAAGCATTGTTTACTTTAGTTTTCACCGTCAAAGTAGGCATGAAACAATATAACAACAAATAACACATACAAAACACACTAGCCACAAATGAATAAAACTAACAGCATACAAATACACTTAACACAGCATGAACAGAAGCATATATTCACTTAACAAACATTTGTTTTAATGTTGGAATATGTATTCTGTTTTAATGTAATTACTTTTGACAAATCATCTCATAGCGAGGTTGTTTCTCTTATTAAACCGTAACATACTATATTCACTCGAACAAAATCCAAAATTTCAATGAGGAACTGTATTCATCGTTCGTGCAAATGAATGAAATTCATCCGCTTTCTACAAACTGTATCCATCTTTTTCAACAAAATCTAAAATTCCAAAAAGTAATTTACCAACGTTTGAATTTTTTTCTTTTTTTCACCTCTCACGTGTTTAGATTGAACTGAAATTGAATTTAATTGATATGGTTTAAGGGGTGACGAGGTCGGGGGTACTTTAGTCTATACTTATTTTATTTTTAAAATTCCAAACCCCCTCTTAACAAATAAAAAAATAAGATGGAGTCCCCTTAAATTTATCCCTCCCTTAACAAAAAATGGAGTCCTTTTAACAATCCCCTTATTAAATTATGTTATACTGTATGTTTTAGTTCAAAATTGTGTATCTTGTACCTACATAATCCGATCGGGGATTGTTAAAGGGACTCTAAGGGGGGGCATTTTTAAGGGGACACCACCTTAAAAAAAAATGTTAAGGGAGGATATGTTTTATTTTATTTTAAAATAAGCATGGACTAGACTGCCCCTCGTAACATTAATTAATTAGACATGCAATGATTAACTATATTTTAATTTGTTAATTACTTCTCATAATTCCAGGCTTAGTTTTGGATATGTTTGGTATTGACTTTCTTTGAATACTTGCGTAAAATCATCTACGCTATTTATATCATTACCAAATATAAGGTGCATGCAACTATAATTATCGTTTTTTTGCAAGGCATGTAATTATCTTTTTTTTTATTTTCTTTATTATTTATATATATGAGTGATAAAAGCATGATTTAAACTGGATTACTGAGAGGCTAATTCTATTTATACACCAAAAATTGCTAAATATATACCAAAAATTATAATAAACTACTACACATCGTGTATTACTTTACGTACACGTTGCTTTTACTAAATCATTCATGTTCTCATCTTCTTTTTCTTTCCTCTTTCGAACTTAAAACAAAATTACCCAAAATTAGAAATTATTTGCATGAAATTGAGTAAAATTTGACAAAATGAAATTTATTTCTTGTACTAATATTGTAACTTTTATAAAAAAATTGAAAAAAAAAATTCAGTTTCAACAAAATTACTATGATTCTACAAAATAAATCAACACTTCTAAATTAGACATTATTTCTGAATGTTTTTTTAATAGAAATTTTAGACTTCGTGAATAAATAATTCATTAACATATCTAGTTTGTATCATGTTTCAATATTTTTAAGAACAAATTGACTTTTTATATCCAGAAGTTTTAAAAATCGATTATGAAAAAAGGGTAATTTAGTAATAAAATTTTATAGAAAAAATAATGGTGTATGTTGAGGGAATTTCGGTGTATAAATAGAATTTGCCTTATTGAGATTATATGAATTTTGTTTGAATCGCGGAGAGTTGAAGGAGGTGGATCTTCGTTTGATTGTTATTTCTTTTTATTTTCCTTTTAAGTTGAATTATAGAAGGTCAATGTATATTGTTTCTAAATTTATTTTACAATTTTCAGAGTTAATTATTCATGTATCTTATTAGACCAAGAAATGTTAATAAGTGATGGTCTGACTCATGCTTAAGTGTTTGAATTCATGCAAGTGTGGTCTGACTTATGCTTAAGTGTTTAAATTTATATAGTTATTTGCAGGTGTGCATTAGTTTTTCTCTGTTACAGGGATAGTACTGGAATTTTTAATTATATGGTTAAGGGGGGCTAACTTATTTTGTCCTCCCCTTAACAATTCATCAAAAATTGAAAAATTGTCCCTCCCTTAACAAAAAATGGAGTCCCTTTAACAATCCCCATCCAATCGGCAAACAGATGGATGCTTTGGTTTGTATAAACAAGCATGACATTATGCCGATTGTCATGTTTGGTTAAGTAGAAGTTTATGAAATTTAAAATGGACAACTGTTAGATAGCGTTATTTTCAATAATAACGTCGTTTAAAATTTTCTACTTAAATTTATGTTGTTTATTTGGTCAAATAAAAAACTTTAAGTTAATTTAAATAGTATAAATCATTATGGACATTCATTAGGCAGTATAAAACCTCATTTTGTGCTTGCTACGTGATAGTTTAAATTATGCAATTAATTATTACCAATATTGATTTATAAGAAATAAATGGTTAATTAACTATTGATTGTGATTGATGAGTGCCAAAACAATTGTAACTTGGCCTATTGTTTATGAAAATTTGTGGTAATTTATTTAACAGCTATTGCGATTGTTAAGCCTCAAGATTTTAAAACTGTTTTTTGGTTGTTTAAATTTCTTAGAATAATTTGATTCAGTAGTTAAATATTCCATCTAGGAATGTTTAAAAAGTTCTTATCGAAGATTTGAAGAATTAACTAAGTATTAATTAAAATGGTTTATATTGATTTAGTTATTGATATTAATTTTATTACTTAAGTTTCAAGTTAATTATTAATCATTAATACTGGTTTAAGTTAAAAACTTATTTATTAATGACATTTTGATTAACTACTTACTCAATAATAATGCTTTAAGTGTTTTTTGGCAAGGCAAACAGAAGTAGTTAGCTTTAAGTGTTATTTACACTTAAGTTCTAATTAAGAAGTTAATTATAATTACTATAATTAATTAAAGTTTAATTATTGATTTATAAAAAGGATGAGTTATTATTAAATGATTTGTTTAAGCTTGAATAATAATTATTTACTTAAAAAGAGTTTTAAATATTTATTTAATTTTTTTATAAAGGTTATAATTATTAATTAATTTTAAATAAAAACTATTCGGTTTTAAAGTATAAATAAATATTCTATTATTTATTTTGAAGATTAATAATTGTTTAATTATTATTCAATAATTCGTTATTATTTAATTAATAGTTGGTTAAGAATATTACTATCTTACTCTAGTTGATTTCATTTTTATCATTGATTATACTAAGTTAATTAATTTATTAATTAATAATGTTTAAGTTAATTAACAATTTCAAACAAGGCATTTAAACTTATAAGTTATTTTAATAACTAAAATTAAACATGATTAATTACTTTTAAATGTGATTAAAGTTAACTAATTTATTAAATAATGAGGTTTGGATGTGAAGAAACATTTTTACTAATCGTACTCAAGAAATTAGTTTTGTGTTTAGTTATTTATCTACTAATCAATAGGGTTTATGTTAATTCTGTTAACTTCATAATAAGCTTTAACTTTAATAATGGGCTTTGAAATTAGATTTAAAGCTAATGATTCGATTGTGATAAAGGAATTTACTTAATAAAATAAATCAAGTATAATTATATACTGAAACATAAATTGAAGGAAATATAAATTTCTATCACTTGTTTTTGGAGTGAATTTAATATGGAGCTTGTAAAACTTAAGTTGGACATGTTTAAAATGATAATGGTAAATTTATACTTTTGTAAAGACGAAAGTTATGTCGAGTCAAGGTTTGAAAGGTGAATAAAATACCCTAACTTGAACGGCTTCATTTTTATCTAAGGAATAATATTAGTTTGAGATCAAGCGCTGATATTAGAATCTAAATCTTAGTTAGCTCAAATGATTTGTTACTTAAGATTGCAATGTCTTAAAAGTCAAATGAAATAATTTGGGTTCTAGTAAGTCACTAAAAGTGAATTAGAAATAAGAACTTTTCTTAATTAATATTGAAATAATTACTTTTATCAGAGGGTTAAGTATGTGAATATTTTTGGTATAAGAGATAAGAAATTTAATTAAAAAAGTTTAATCAAATAAGACCTAGTGATTTCCATCGAAAATTTAATCAATGATTGACCGACCATTAAATCTGACAAGTTTAACTTTGGAATTTTATAGAAAAAATGATAAGTAACCCCATCCTTGTAAATGGTTAGGAGATGAACTCCATGCTTATGTATTATCAGTTTATTCCTAAAGAACTAGAGTTGAGTTTCCCGAAAACTATGAATTTGTCATTTCGAAAAGACAGGTATCATATCTAGTTGTATGCAACCACTTCGATCTAGCTAAAGCATTACAAACTATAAATATTTTTGATGATTATTGAAGATGGAGTTTTTTGGTTTCATTCAGGCCCAAAACGAGTTTGTATAGATGAATGCTATTCTTGTATATTTCCTTATAAGGAAATCTTAGCACTCCAAGGTATTATCATATTTATAAGGTAAACATAACCTTTAGACTTATCACCCATTGAATGAATAAAGAAGGGGAAAGCCACATTGCTATGTGCGTCGCTCCCATTAAGATATGATCATCCTATATCGAGTGTCAATCTCTTTATTTTCTTTGGGGCACATTGGTTGTATTTTAATTGGGTGATCATATTCAGTGCTATCCACTAAGGGTTAGGATTGGTCTTGAGTTGATGAGGTGCAATGTGTTGTAGACTCATGTACATTTAATCTAGAGGTGTACGGAGCTAGTGGGTAGACCCTTACTCTTTCATAATTGGAATCCATTATCTAATACAAGCTTCAGATCTAATTGTATACCTATTATGTTGGAACGTGAAATGCAAGCATTCCTGCTATATTAATATATTTATTTGTGGATTCTAGACATTATAATAATATGAATGGATATTAATTATAAATGTATTTTGGTTATCGTAAGGTAAAAAACTCATCCGTGTTTATGTTCGGTGTGGTCTTATAAGATACTATTTATTTCAAAAAGGTTTAGAAACTTAAGAAAAAAAATCTCATGTTACTTGAGTTTTCTCACGCTGGTCTTGCAGACGGGCCTAGGCATTATTTCGCCATAATGCTCAGTTTAGATCAAGCATACTTGATAGGTTAATTAGGTGCTTGGAGCTTAGGAGAGGAGCCGGAGTTCAAGGCATACTTTTGAAGATTCTTATTTTACGCTGTATGTGATGTGGCTATCTGATCTTCTTTGATATGTTGTTATATATGTCCAGGTTAGATTTAGTTATTTACTCTGATATTGTATATGTATATTAAAAGAATTCAGTTTGTTTTGTAAAGTTTGCTGTATATTATATGTTATTCGCTATGATAGTGAAATTTTGTTCTATCTTATTTTTCTTAAATTACTAATGATTTGGTTTTCCGGCACTTGAATATTCAACACGTGAATGTTGTTGATGTATTAGTTTCGACTCTAAGGAACGAAAAATTGGCTCGTTACAATGTGGTGTCATTCCTCTTTCGGGTTATCCAATCGTTTGGCTTCCTTGATCAATTCATCGACCTTGTATGGTGTCTTATTTCGATCTGTCAGTTCTCCGTTCTAATTAATGGAGTGGCCAAAGAAATTTTTTCTTAGGAAAAGGGGCTGCGGCAAGATGATCCCTCTCCCCATCTCTCTTTCACATTGTCGTAGAGGCACTGGTCTGTGGGATAACGCTCTCACGATTGCTGGTCTGATTTATCGCTTTGGTATCACTAGTGGTTGTCCAGTGATCACTTCCATGTCCCTCGCCGATGACACCATTATTTTCACTAATAGTCATTTCATTCGTCGACCCCTTTCCTTCCTTCATCTCTACGAGTAGTATCCAGGGTAATTGGTCAATGCATCGATGAGTTGTTTCGTTCCCTCTAGGTATATGGATCCTAGGAAGGTTTTGTGGATTGAGTCCCAATTGGTTTTTTTGTTTCCTCTCTCCCACTTCCCTATCTAGGGGTTAAACTCTAACGTGCCCGTAATCTCAACATCAAGTTTGATCTCTTTGTTGATAAAGACAACGGAAATATTTTTAGATGGAACGCAACCCTTTTATCTTAGGCTGGTAGGCCGGTCCTCATTAACTCGGTGCTTGACTTGATTGGGTCTCGTATCTTTACGGCCATGACGCCGACTTCATCCTTCTTTCCGTCGTTTTGATCATTGGTATCGTCTTTCTTTTAGGGTAGCAGAGACAATTCAAGGAGACATCATTGGGTTTCCCAGGATACCATTTGTCTCCCTTAATGTGAAGAGGGTCTCGGTTTGAGTGATCCTCGGAATGTGTGCAAATCATACGGTTGTAAGCTTCGGGTTCATTTTCAAGCTAACGACTCTCTCTGGGCATCATTCCTCCGTGTTAAGTATAAGCACCTTGTGTTTTCTGAATACTCTGGCAACCTAGGGGGTTTGGCATTTATATTTTGTTTCTCTATTAATTTATTTTCTCCTGTTACATGATTGCCTGAGGGGTTTTGGCATTTATATTTTGTTTCTTAGTTTTTGCTGGGTGCTCACTTTTGCATGGTCAGTTTGGCGTGTGTTCTCTACACATCAATACTGTATGAGCTATCAGAGAAAGGCTTTTTTCTCCTAATTTTGTCTATATATATATATATATATATATATGTGTGTGTGTGTGTGTGTGTGTGTGTCTCATTAAAAAAAGAAATAAGATAATTAACTAAAGAAAGTTATAAGCATCAAGATAATGTTGTCGTCGAATAAATTGTGAAAGGTAGCTAAGCATGGCGAGGTAATAACAATATTAAACTGACTTTGCAGCCAAGCTATAAAGTGAATCGTTTAACTCGTGGCTTAATATTATTTTGATATAAGTTAAAGAAGTTGTGTGAATGAAACCATGTTTCAAAAAAATAGAGAGAAGAAAATAAAATATACATACATATATATATACATACATTTAGGTAAGAAGATATATTTAAATTACCTAAACATATGTGATATTTTAGAAATAAACTCGCATATTTTAATAACATATGCAGCCATCGAATTATAGTCGAGAAAGAAATGGTGAGGCAGCATCGTTAAGTTACTTTGAGATTTGAAGGATTGAGAGTGCATTTGTAAAATACAAACTATGGAAAGGATTTAATGTGGGTCGTGATTTTAAAAAGATAAATACGGAAAAGGAAAAATATCATACTAATTAAAGTTGCATAGACAAAGAAATTTGAGTTTGGGTGGATGATTGGGATGAACCAGAAATAATTTGATTTGAATAAGGAGATAAGATAAACTAAATCCAACCCATATATGTTGAAGAAAGAAATGACATTTTGGAAAGCTTTATAACAAGTGTTTATGATAAAGATGTATTACAAGAATTATTTTGTCAAAGTATAATAAACTTTGTGTATTGTTGTTAAATAGCAATTTTGTTCATAAAAATAGACGTTAAATTGAAGACTAAGCTGTTAGTGAAAATTAAAAATATGGAATGTTGATTAAAGTCAATGGTCAAATATGAAAATATTTTAAAATGGATTACAAAGTTGTCTAGATAAAGTAATTGGTTTTTAAATGACAAATGAAAGTTTTAAATAATCATGAAACATGGTAACTTGACCCTCAACACGTATAATTGCTTACGATAGGGATGAAATGGACCGTCTGATTGAAATCCGCTCGTTCCTTTAGTACTAAATTTAATAAGACAGCTTCTTATCAAGCGCCCCTCTGTGTCAAACCTTTACATCCGTTGGTGATTTTGGTTGCTTCAAGACCTAAAGGCAGAATCAAAGCCAAAATCTGGTGTAAGTGGATGCCTCTTCCAATTTGTTCGAAGAACAACCCTGAGGTCACCTGGCTCATTAGAATACGCTTGGCCTAACTCAGCAAGCCTTATGGTTTTCATATGCTAAGGTTCTTGCGCGACACAATCTGTATATGAGTACTTTCAGAATGGGGATGAGAGAAAGAGAGGTGTGATCCTATACGGTTGTAATATAAGTAGCGTGCAGTCATAAACAAGGTTGCATGTTAAGGAAATCGTGAGATTTCATGATATTTCTAGTCCAATTGTTGTGATTGTAATCAGACCTTTGCCAGTAGTTTCTGTCACAGTCTTAATAAAGCTTTAGGAACAAAGCCTAATCTTTGTATTGTATATCACCCATGACCTAATGGGCAGATTTAGTGGGTTAATCGTAGATTTGATAACTTGCTCTATGCTTGTAGCTTGGACCTTGTGGTAGTTTAGATAAACGCCTTCCTTTTGTTGAGTATACTTACAATAACAGTTATCTACTCATTTATATAGCTTCTTTCGAAGCCTTAGGCGGAAGGTCATGTACCTTCGCATTGGCTAGAGTCTGAGGAAAAGCTAATATTGGTCCCCGACTCCAGTAGAGATGCATCTGAGAAAATTAGCCTTATTCGGGAGAGAATGAAGAGGCCTAAAATTGATAGAAAGCCTATGCGGATAACTCTAGGAAGCCTCTTGAGTTCTCAATTAGTGATTGTGTTATATTTGTGCATCTTCCTTAAAGGAGTAATACGTTTCAGTCGGATTAGGAAATTAACTTCTTGATACATAAGTTCATTTCCTATTACTGAGTCCCATTGCTTATCATGTAACATTTCCAACTAGTTTTCTAGTGTTCACGGTGTATTTCATATACCTCAATTGCCCAAGTATCTGCATGGCATAGATTCGATCATTAATTTATGTGTTTCAAAGAGCTTGAGATCTCACATGATCTATCGTTTGTGCAACACCCGTGCATGTACGTGCTTCGAAGGTTAGGCACCTTCGGACCAAGAATGTGTCGCCCGTAAAGATTCAGTGGTCTGATAATCCCAATGACTGCATTTGAAAACCAAAGAATTTATCGAGCAATCTTGTCATGATTTTCTATCTTCTCATGTAGAGGGTGGAAAATTTTGAACTCAAGCTTACCTATTCCTTATCTATCTCCTTTATTGATGGAATAAGTCGAGTTAAATACAACTCTTCTCTAAGAAAATTGTGAGGATGCATTTTTTTGTTAGGGAGGACTGTAACTACCCCGGTTTTATGATTACCTATATAAATTGATTAAACCATGTTTTAAGAGTTAACTAGCATTAAAGCTTAGTTTAGAATTAAAGTGAGTAAATATGTTGGGATTGAATTGAATTGTGTCAAAGAAGGCAATTCAATTCAATATGAACTTGTTAATCATAAAATTAAAGACGAATTTGGAAAAAGTAAATTAACCAATCATTTACTTGATCAATTAAAGAGTTTAGTGTTAACTTTTGATAGTTTGGATAACAATATGGGATTTCATGTTAACTTACGGAAGATTTGCGGAAACTAATTTATTTAATCACTAAGTTGAATAAAGGAGTTACGGGTAATATATTGTAATTCTAGTAAAAAAAAATTGAAGTAAATAAATTTAAATATGGGAAATAAAGTTTGGAAAACTATATAAAGTGAATTTTTTTATGAAATTTGAGTTTATAATATTTATGCGTGTTTATTGTAATACATTTTAAGTTTATAATCAAATGTTGAATTTTAGTGCAAAATGGTGTTTTCTTGATTTAATGAACTTGTAAATAAAATTTTGAAGAAATACTGATTAAAAATCAATACTTGTGTGTTAAAATAATTTTAATAGGGTTGCACAATTATTTTTCTCAAAGTAATGAAGTTTGTACAATTTAAAAGTAAAAAATGTAAGTTTTGTTCAAGAGAAGGGTAAAATGTACATTATTTGTAACGTGTAAAATTTTAAGTGTAAATATGTTTAAATTAGTGTCAAAAATATTTAAAAAGGATTCCAATATGTTATCATGAATTTTACAAAGTCGAAACAATGTTGAAATTATTGAATCGGGTGGTAAGAAGGGTAAAAAGTTAGTTTTAATTATGTGTTAAAAAATGTTATTAGGCCTAATCCAACTAACGTTGTGGGTTTGTTTGAGCCATAATCTATCTAATTAGAGAGGGAAATATTTAGAGAAAACAATAAGCTTAATTTTCCCAGTGTCGGCTTCTTCTCTAGAAAAGTCAAAACGTAGTAAAAAAAATCACCTTTCCCTCTAAACACAATACCTAAGCTCCAAACTCTGAATTTAAAATAGAAACTACTATAAATCACAAATCTATACAGGCAATCATCACCAAAAACTCTGGAATTATATCATTTCATCTCATATTTGTGAAAATTTGTTCACGGTCAATTTATATATGTTTACATGTGCCTGTATTTACTTCCATTGGTTGTTAAGAACCATTTCAAGTGCAAGACTTCATTTTCTCTTTATGAATTCGCTCAAAACTTGCTGCTTCAATTCAAAGTTATGAGTAAATCTCATGTTCTAGTTTATACAATGAGAAACTGTTGTTTTGGTTGTGTTTCTGTAAGTTTTCATGTCTCTATAAACTTAAAAATTGAAATTTTATGTTACAATGAAAACAAGCCATACCTGCAACTTTGAAAACTTATATCCCACTCGTTTCTTGTTCGGTTTATGTCAAATCTTTTCTATTTGATAGTATTGATGCTAAAATTATTGCGTGTCAAATTTTAGGTCATTCAGACCTCTATAACTAGGTGAGATATTGTGTCAAACCTTGATTCAGAGCTGATATGCACGTGGGTGAGTTTTCCATCACCTAGATCGACCTGATATCACTTATGGTTGACCCAGAGAGATTTAAGGTTGACCTAATGGTCAACCTAGAGTATAAAAAGGTCAACTTTTGATATATTTTGAACTTGGCTTCATTTTACAAGTCTCCAATGAACTATGAAGCAAACTCTTGTCTATTTCTTGTTGATATTTGACGATTTCTGAAGTATAATTTCATGTAGTTTCTCTGGCTTGATCCTGAAATGGAAAATCCAACATTATCACTAATCCATATTCCGAATTGATGTGATTTTATGTGAATTTTGGATGTTGTTTTCATGATTAATTTCATGATATCTCTGACACCATGCACATTTTATAAAATAATCTTTTTAGTGGAATTTCTATATATATTTCTCTATCGCTTTGAGACAAATGTTTTTATGGATTTATTTTAAATTAAAATAGTCTTAAAGCTATATAAAATATTGTTTTCCAGTATATATACATATATAAACAAAAAAAATCCAAATGATTTCGAAATCGCTTTTAAAACTCGCATTCTCAAACTAAGTATTTCCAATATATGAAACCATACATATTTTCATTTTTCGAGAAAGCGGGGAAGAGATTTAAATGATATAATAAAGCATATGATATAGGATACATAAGTTAATTATATCGGTTAATTCCAGACTCGTCGCTTGAATAATTTTTTCCGAGTGTAGAGTAAGCTGACTTATACTAAATCGATTAGTGAAACGTGCAGTATAGGATGTATTGCTTTCACTTTTCAAGTTACTGTTTGGAGGTCTATGACAAATGATTCTTTTTCTTGTTGCCAATACTTTCTCTAGGAGGAGCCCAGACTCACGGGGAGTCTAAGACTCGGAGAGAGTCTTATATATACATATCTTCTTGGCTAGGTGGATCAAGATACACTCGGTCGGAAGGGTCGTGATGATAGGCACCGAATATGTATATAGTAATTGACAAAAGCTTGAGCTAATTTTAATGATGCATGTACTATTTGTTGTTTTGGATCCATTTTATGATGCTATCGATGTTTTCTTGTTATTTGTTGAGATGTTGTTGGTCTTCTTTATATAGAGTGGAGCTATTATGGTACTTATATATAGGGAGATCACTTTTATGTAGAAATAACTATCACATGAGTTTTATTTTTTGACATTTGATGGGTACCCCTTATTGTTTGGAGTTTTGGAGATTGTATGTTGGTGCTCGGCTTTGTTGCTTAGCACATGTTGTTGGTAGTAAAACCTTTGTATGTTGTTATTGTTGTAATTCATAAGAACATTAAATGATGTTTAGTTATGACTTATATAATGAACCTTATGTTACATCAAGTTGAAATTACTCTTTCTCTGATCAAGAAGAATTATCTCTTATGATGTTATACTTCATCTATTATCAACTATTCGCTCTGTTTAAACTAGACTGACCCGTGTAATTTTTGTACTTGAGTCGGACCGAGTACTTTTAGGTTAGCTTCTGTTGTTGATATCATCTCGTCCAGTTTCCGCTTATGGACTATTTGATACCTTTTGGACGCTTAGGCGTGTTTTGGACTAGTATTCTAGTTGTTTTGTTAGGCGTGTTTCTCACATTAACCCGACTTCTTGTAGTCGTTGGTAGCCGGGTTGTCTGGGCAGACTTCTACTACAAATAGGGGTTAACCTAACGTCTACGTGTCATTTAATATTTCTAAAGACCATTAACTCACACAAAACACAAAAATTTCGTAATGTAGACATTTAATATGAATTTCCTAATTAAACACAATAAATCTGCGTATTTAAGATACGTAGGTTACGATATTTAATAATTATAAATATATAAACGCGTAATTATTGACGCGCGTGAAAGAAATTGCGTTAAACGATGAAATGTCAATCTTTACTATAAACAAAAGGTATATAATTAGTCATATTTTCTAAGTTTACAATATGGTACACAAATCTTCATCTTAGAATTAAAGCATCAATTAGGGAAATAAACATAACATAACAAAAAATGGACTTGTAATCCTGGGCTTTTTGGATTACATCAATAAAAAAAGAGACAAGATGAATAAATAATATTATATATATATTATATCTAATACTATTTTACTATCCTTCCATTTCGAGTGATTTGTACACAAAATAGGAATTTTGGTTGTATGTGGTTTATTATACTCAAATCTACCATTTTGTAACAAAAGGGAGATTTAATTCATATAAGCTACAGTATCCAAATCCACAATTTTTATGCAAATTTGGGATTTACAATCGGACGGAAGAGAAAGTAAAATAGATTATATTCTAAATTTACATGCAAACAAAAAAAATAGGAAAACCACTTTTTATTTATGTCCACAATCAAAAACCCAAACAGTAAACTTAGATTGACAATTCCGTAAAGTTTTGGGAGATTTTTATATTTTATTTTCATGAACCCCAAACCCCATAAGCATAATCAATCCAGATTTATACTAGAAAGTCATAGAGAATACGTAAACTTAAAGAATCTCACTCACAGTACTAAAGAGAGAGAAAACTATGTAATATTTCTATATTTGGATTGTAGCCATCCATAAACGTTCCCAATTTCTTCCTTTAAAATTATATATGTTAGATTAAGTAATTCTAAGAATAAAATAGAATAAATAAAATAAAATATAGTAGAAGGAAAAATAAGAAAAACTAATCTCCACCTAGACTAGATTCTAACACTGACAGAGACGAAGAAGAAGGAAATAGAGATATAAAGCCTCAAAGTATGTGGCGGGGTCTAAGGCTCTACTTACAGGTGTTAAAATGTGTACGAGTCATTGGATTAAAAACATAAGATTTGAATCAACTACTGACACCTAAACCTAAAATATAATAACAAAACCTAGACTCCACCATCATAACCAAACACATAGAAGTCGACCTCCACCCCTGGAAGGAAGTCGATCGCCCTTCTGAGATGCACGTTGTGAATTTATTTCGCATGTCTATTTGATTGATTATTAAACGTAATTTAGTTTATTTTCTTTCTTTTAAAACGCGTCCCCTTACTACATGTATATATTTACCTATAACTTTGAATTTGAATACGGAATGTTCCTCTATGCCAGTTTTATTTATTTTATTTCATATTTATCTCATTGATTTCAAATTTAAATCAGTATGCTTATTATTTCTTATTATTAAATATTCAAACTTTGTTATGTGCACATCTTCTTCATATGGACCTCATTTTCGAGAAATAAAATGAAAATGAATCAGAATCTCGTCACGAACGTAATGGTGAATTTTTATAACCATTCCCATATATAAAATATATGTATTTTTAATTAATAATAATTATTATTTTATTTGTCTAATCTGGATCTATTTTATGGGGTGTTAAAGTTCACATCTATCGACCCAAGTATGTCGTGACCATAACAACCATCAAGTAGAGAACTGGAGAGACTCGACATAAATTTTTGGAATGTTTTAACATAGTTGTGGATTATGTAGATCGACCAGATCCATCCACGATTTCAATGGCTTCAGTTTCAGGAGTTTTGAATAATTCTGACTTATAGATTTCACTAGAAAGGGATCCACCGACGAATCTTGCTGAGTTTTACTTTAAGGCGGACAGGTTTCTTCGACAAAAGGATGCAACAGAAGTAAAAAAGCTCTTAAGGTCAACGCCGTTAAAGAAGGAGAACCGTCAGATTGTATTAAGGGAAAAAAGAAAGACTAACGAAGGATTTAATCGGAATAATAAGCAACGGAGAGAATTGAAATTCTCTTTGTATATAGGATTGAATGCATATTTGGAAAGGATTACTAGGAGACTGGAGATCGTCTTCTGTTTAGGAAACCATCTAGGATGAAACCTATCGAGAAAGAGATCAATTTTAGAGAACACTATTTGTTTCATGACTTGGATGGTCATGATACAAATGAATGTTTGCTTTTGAAGGACCTGATCAAGGAGTGCGTCAAAAGTTGACAGTTAGCGCAATATATTCGAAATAGGACTACGGTGACGGAACATGAGCAGCCGTCTACTATGTCGAACAAGAGCAAGCTAAAACCTAGTTTGTGCGAAACCATTATTAATTAGTTTAGATTTATATTTGGATGACTAAATCGGTATACCGATGTATGGGATTAGGACTTAGTCCATATGCATGCTCTTTGATAATTATGAACAGAGAAACGACTATGTTGGCATACCCATATATGATATTAGGACTTAGCCCATTGGCATGCTCTTTACAGACAATAAGCATTAGTCTTCTTTTCGGACTTTACAATAAACTTAGAGTTTTGGACTTTAATAAAATCACTTTTCATGTGTAGACTATGCTTGCAAGGTGTGGAATTGAAAATCGAGAATAACTGGATCTTCACGTATGGACTACGCTTGGGAAGGTTCAGCCCGTCGCGTTAGGACTTCAGGACCTCGAGTATGGATTATGCTAAGGCAAGTTCAGGCTGCTTTGTCAAGACTTGGCAAAGCTGTATAATCCGACATCAAGTGTGAACCGTGCTTTACTAGGGTTGGACCATCTCAAAAACAGGAATACTCGATTAGCTTTGCAGATATGGACTATACCGAAGCTGGCTAGGCCCGAAGAGGCTTTGGATTTTGGATTTCGATTTGGATTTTAGATCAAAATAGCTTCGAGTTTCTGGATTTTCGGATTCCTTTCTTGGATTTTTGATTTGAATTATACGGATGTTCTGAATTTCTATTATATGAACGATCAAGTGTGATCGTGGATTTCGGATTTCTATTGTGGCATTCTAAGATTCCTTGGAATTATTGGATAGCAGACTTAGTTTTCTATTATAAATACGATCTGGCGCGATCTTGGAATTTCTGGACTCTAATTATATTAACGACCTGGTGTGATCGGGGTTCTCTGGATTCTAGTTTTCGCATATTGGATTTTTTGTATGGTCTTCTTATTATTAGACTTCTAATGATTCTCATATGGTTTTCTCTCGGATTGTGGATTTCGAACTTTAGTTCACTGGATTATACAAAACATATTTTATACAAAAAGGTTTTTTTTTAAGGGTGGAAGTGTTAACCCATAGTTCACCACCCGTTACGCTTTGGATTTGTATGCTTGGATAACTCGGGAATCAAGTACGAATAACTATATGAAGATACGAATGACTGGATTCATTCAGATTGCACATTGGAACAAACTAAATTAAAGTTCAAATTTTGGTTAAGTATCACATCGTTACCTATTTGAAGCACAGGAACAGAGCAAGCGATTTAACTAAGGATCAGATTGTTACTTATCTGAGGTGCAGGAACAAAACTGAGAATTTGGCTAAATATCGAATTGGTACTTATATGAGACGTAGAACCCGCGAACTTGGCTTAAGTATGGGATTGATGCGAATTTGAGGCATAGGATTATAGATTTTAGATTTCAAAATTAACTCAAAACTGCATCGACGACTCAAAATCAGAAGGTCAAATCCTCAAGCCAAAAACACAAGAGGCAACAAAGGATAAATAGGGACCCACCTCGGGAGTCGCAACCAATGGTGGTGGTCGGTACCTCATGGAATGGGAGATCCAGGGCCCACTCCATCGATTGGGTTATCTTCTCCATATGGTCTATCGATGTGATCCTGGATCGATCCAACTTGTTCCCTCCATATATAGACTACCAGAGCTTCAGAAAAAAGATCTTTGTTTGGCTATTTCACGTAGGGACTCTGTCATTATTAATCCTCACCTTTTAATTCTTCTCATTTTTGTACTCAAAACCGAACTATGTTGTAATATAACAGTAAATAATAGATTCCACCAATTGGATCTAGATCAGAGTTTGCTGAACCGCTATAAAAATCCAGTCTCTTTTACTATTTTCATATATCCTATGATTGCTTTGTGTATGTGGTTTTTGAATTCTTTGTAACTTGCATTAATAATTGGATATCTGACGTGTTCGATTCCACTTATCAAAATTCAATCTAACATAAAACTAGAACCAGGCCATGATTATATTAATCCTCTCCCTGCCCACTAAATGCTCACCTTCATCCAACTCCTTAACGTTTCCCACTACACTCATTCCTTCCGACCATTTAACTTTCTCCTACTCATTCCTGCATTCGCCAGCCACATTGTCTGCCCGTTACATCTCCATTGCTCACCGACGAACTAATGGAGACAGAAGGTAGGTGATTCACTGTCGAGCCGTCCACAGTTGTGTACAAAGCAGTACAAAATCTCTGTAGCCTAGGTTTGCCCATTCATTTTCTCTAATCGACTAACCTCTGCTATGTAGAGAGATAGTTTGTTCACCTCACTTTCGGTGAGGTGAAAAAACCTACTGCCTCCTATCCGAGGAAATCAGAGGATTATATGGGTCTTTCTAATTTTCACTAATAAGGAGAGGGAGTTATGTTCATCTCATAAAAAGTGAGGTGAACAAACTCAGTGTGCTATGTACATCTGCACTGCTGGTTGGTTTTAATTACTCCTGTTACATTGATTTTCTTATTCATTACCGTTCCATGAAAGGATTACCATATTGCTTGTTTAGCTTGTGAACACAGCATATAGAGTGCGTTCTCGACGAACGATAACAGGACATCTGAACGTGGTATTTAAATGGTGTATTTGAGCGTGACACTGTTGTAAACGAGCAATGTGGTTTTAGCTGAGAACGGGGTATTTGAATGTGATATTTGAATGTGGTATTTAATTGTTGAATTAAATTGTTTTGAATTAATTGTTAAACAATTGGTGTCCTTTACTATTTTGAATTAATTGTTAAACAATCGGTGTCCTTTACGGTGTGCCACGCTGCTTTCATGACCGGAGCAAATCCTTCATTTCCCAAACGTGCCTTCTAGCGCCAACGGAGCTGCGTCTGACGCTTCCGACGCAAATCCAACTGTCCCGTGGCACGCTAGATGACTACCAACGGGGCCAGTTGTAAATGTTCATTCTATTTTCCCTATATTATTTCTGCTTTGTGTGACAAACAGGTAGGAAAATAATCCAAACTTAATTTTTCATTGATGTCAGTAGCATGTTCAAAAACAATCACATGATAACTTCAGTATAGAGAAGGGGAAAATGTACAGAAGTATGCACTCAACAATGAACTGCAAGCTATTAACACTTTGCCAGAAAATATCTGCACTTAACTATGAACTTCAAGCACTCCATAACAATTGTTTTAGGCATCGTATGTGATTGTTGTTTATCATGATTCATGGCTTGCATTTGCTTGGGATTTAACCGACTGCAAGCGCCAGTTGACGTTAGATGTAGTATACTGAGTAAAACATCTAACTAATTACCATGAAATCTTTTACAACTGACACTAGAATCATCACACAACGTACTATTTTAAATAAAACTGACACTAGAACAACAACCTACAACAAACGAAGAACCTTAAAGCTCTTTGACGATTTCAATACCCATAGTTTTAGAAGTACCAATAATGGACTTAGAAATGGCCTCAAGGGAGAGATGCTGGGAGCCTGGATCAGTCTGCTTCACCTTGGCAATCTCATAAACATGCTTAAGGGTGATGCTCGATGCCACTACATGCCCAGGCCTTGAACTGCCCTGTACGATCCCAGCAGCCTTCTTCAGGTACCAACTGACTGAAGGCGACTTCACTGTGAACTCGAACGTGTTGTCCTTGTACGCTGTTATTTTCACCGCCATCGGTGTGTCAGGTTTGTATTTTTGGGTCCTGGCATTGAAGTCCTTGCAGAATGCCATTAGGTTCAAACGGTACTGCCCTAGGGCTGGGCCTACTGGTGGAGCAGGTCGGGCTCCCCCGGCTGGAACGGTTAGGCGGATTGTAGCTGACAGTGGCCTTCGTACTGCTACATCTTTAAGTACTGACATCTTTTTGCTCTGAAATTATGTACAACAAATCGGTTTGAATAATTAATTTCCATGTGTAATTTGGTATCAAGACGCTGAGAGCTTATAATTGTAACAACTGTAAGGAAATTCATTGTTTTAGGTCACATTTCAAAACTTATAACAGATTTAAATCCATTTCAAAATTTATTATAGATACAAATGTCTGTCTCGGTGTTTGGTTTTTAATCTATTTTAATTGGATGGACGCCTTGCTTGTGGGAATATAGTAAAACACAAGTTATATAATATATACAAAACAGTTTTGCTTTGAATATAAAAGCCTACTGTAAGTTTTATTTCATCATCGTTGTATCAATATTTGTGGAGGTTCCTAAACTACCTCTCAGCAATGAGGATAGGACTACATACAATTTGTTCATCTCACATCCCCACAAGCAGAAGCCTTGTGCCGTAAGTAAATGATGATGACCCTATTTAAAGCACTTGTAGTGGAGCAACATGACAATCCAATGAAGACAGGACTACATACAATTTGTTCATCTCATGTCCCCCACAACCAGAAGCCTTGTGCAGTAAATGATGATGACCCTAATTCAACCATTTGTATTGAAGCAACATGACAATCCTTGATGACCCTAATTCAACCATTTGTATTTAAGCAACATGACAATCCTTGATCTGAAGTTCTTGAAATGACAAACATACCCATTTCCAATGATTTAGTTTTAATATAGTTAGAAAAAGACCCCTAAATATTATGTTATTATGGCACTTAGAAATAATAATATGTGATTGTTAATGATCAGTTTGTATGGTTATGGCAATTAGATTATCATAGCGCTACATGGTGTCCATGTCATTGTACCAGTTTCTAAAAGCACTGCATAGCGTTAGTGGTCATCAATACACAAATGTATGACTCCTTAGTAATTTTGGTTGCACTTGTATCCACCACTATAGGAATTAGGTTCAACCTTTCTTCAGTCCCTTTTCAATAATGGACTCCCATCCTATAAGGAGAAATGCGGTTCACTCAATAAATTCATACCCCCAATATCTATCTTAGAGATGTTTGGATTAAAAATCTCCATAGTCACCCAGAAGAACCACTCCAACCATGACATAACTCTTTCCAAAAGCATTTATGATCTTTTTGTTCAGATAACAATTAAGGTGAAGAAAGGTCAGGAACAACGAATATCTTTTAAAATAAACATATTCATTTTGCAAGTTACACCTAGTTCCTACAAAAGATCAGACTAATGACCTATATACAATGATTGAATTATTGATGTAAATACTACATAGTTAGCTCTCATCTATCAGAGACTAAGGCTTCGTTTGTTTAAAATGGCTGAATGCTTAAGGCTGATTGCTGATTGCTGAATAGAATGCTTAATGCTTAATGCTTTTTTGTTGTTTGATTATCTGCTTATCAAAATTCTGATTTTTTGTGAAATAATTTTGGTTGACAAATTTGCCCTTTATTTTTATTGTTTGATTTATCAATTTACATTTTAATTCATAAAATATAAAAGTATGTAAAGGTATATGATATTTTTATAAAAGTATATATTGTCGTCGTATTTAGTACAGCAATGTCGTTTTTGTTTTTAACCCAGTAAATGTAAAACTATATAAAAATATAAATATGTGAAATACTATTACAGCCGTGTATTCTATGCAAAGTAAACAAAAGGAAAATGAGGAAGTGCCTCCTTCAATATACGGCTGCGGCGATGGAAAGAAAAAATACTGTTGCTTTTGAAAATATAAAAGTATACTCTACTGTTATATATAAAGAAGAAGGACAAAGCTGTAAATCATCACTTATTAGCAATAAGCAGTCAAAAAGCTTAAAATATATGCTTTTTACTATTAAGCTATTTTGGATGATTAAGCACTTAATTGTTAGTTCACCCAAACACCTTAAAAGCACTTAATATATTCAGCCTTTTCGATTAAGCTTTGAAAAAATGATTTTTCAGGAAAACAAAGGGCCTAAGACTATAATAAAGCCATCCGTTAACAAAAGGATCTCCCAAAAACAATCATATCATCGGAATTAAGTACGAATCAAATCAGATGATTTTATTTTTCAATCTTCTTGACTTGTGCTCTTGCGAAACAAAAGTAGAAAGATTGAAGAAGACGGTCATTAACCATGGTTTAAGGTATCGACCGGCACCCGAAATTTTAAAGGTACCATACCGGCGTCGAGCCGAAAGTAGAGCTCAAAATCAGTTTCGCCTATCATCTTTAAAAAAAGCAATCATCAAAGGAAACCATAAAATTAAAGCAACTGAACAGCAAGAACACGGAATGAGATTAGCATGGCTTGATGACACACACAATTTGAGAAAAGAACACGAAATGAGAAGAAAAAAGGGGGGAAATTCCAAAGCAGCACCTTGTTCGACTTTTGATGGCAGGGAATCGCTTGACAGCAGTGAAGGCTTTCGAATTGGGCATTGTTATTGACACTCCAAATATTGTTAGGGGGAGGCCAATTTTTTATTTTTAAAAAATTTGTTAAGGGGAGTACCAAGGAAGAAAGTAGCCCCTTAACAAATAAATGTACTTTTACATTATTATCCATTTAGGCTTAATTTGGGCTTTTGTGATTTAGGAGACTTATGATTTTACGGTTGCCTAAATCTATTTATACACCAAAAATTGTTAAACATATATCAAAAATTATAATAAACTAATATGCACCATATATTACTTTATATACACCGTTTCTTTTACTAAAATATCCATGTTCTCATCTTCTTTTTCTTTCCTTTTTCAAACTTAAAATACAATTACCAAAAATTAGAAACTCTTTCCATCAAATTGAGTAAAATTTTACAAAATGAAATATATTTCTTGTACTAATATTGCAACTTTTATTAACTTTATGAAAAAAATTCAATTTCAACAAAATTACTGTAATTTTACAAAATAAATCAGCACTTCTAAATTAGACCATTATTTATGAATGTTTTCTTAATTGAAATTTTATATTTCATGATTAAATAATTCATTAACATATTTAGTTTGTATCAAATTTCAATACTTTTAAGAATAATTTGACTTTTTATATGCAGAAGTATTAAAAAAGCAACTATGAGAAAAGGGTAATTTAGTAATAAAATTTTATAGAAAAAATAATGGTGTATGTTAAGGAATTTTCGGTGTATAAATAGAATTTGCCTTTATGGTGAGTAATTTTTGGAAGTAAGGGTAAAAATGTAAAAAATAAAAAAAATAGTCAGCTACGTTAATCCCTCCCTTAACAATTTAAATAAAGTGGAGTGTCCTTAAAATTTGGCCTCCCCTTAATAGAAAATGGAGTGTCAATAACAATGCCCTTCGATTTACCCTAGTTTTAGTTTCGAATTACAGCAGGGACGGGGTAATTTTGGTTTGATTTGGGTTGCCCTTTTTCTTGGGCTGTAAGCCTTTATTTATTGCAATAGGCGGTCACTGAAGTAGAGCAAGTAAACAGACGTTTTATTTTGGCTTTTTACTTATATTCGGTGAATGGGCTGTGAATGACACTGAAATAGTGTTCAGAAAAGTCCCACAGCGGGGAATTTATAAAATAATTCATGTATAAACATTAAGAGTTCATCCTTCACATTGCCAATTGATTTGTGATAATTTAGAGTTCTCTAACATGGTATCAGAGCAAGGTTTATTTCGTGCGCACAAGTCACACTTATACACGTCACCCCTAAGATCCACTTGTGAGATACAGGAATTCAGGATATGACACACGTGCGGGGGCGTGTTGAAACAAGTTCCAAACCGGGGAATTTATAAAATAAATCATGTATAAACATTAAGAGTCGCCCTTCACATTGCCAATTGATTTTGTGATAACTTGGGGTACTCTAACAAATAGTGTAATCTGGAACACTGTAAACAAATGAAGAGTTTAGAAGTTACCCGAAATACACAAGTTATTTAGGCAAAATAACAAATGGGTCAAGCCCAAATACACTCAGCACAATGTAAATTGGACCTGAAGGCCCAATAGATAGTAACAGTCACAAATGACCAAAGCTTATAAATAGAGAGTTATATTTCATTGTACAAGCCGTCTTCTTTTTGTAATTAGTTTACAAGTAACATTGTAAACCTAAATCTAATTATAATAATAAAATCAAGTTCATATTAAATCTTTTCATATCAGAGTCACTACAAAACTGCAAGTGGTTATATTGATCAACGGAAGAAGTTTACAGCAAACCCATCAGAATGGCTTCATCACCTGGGTTTCTCCTCTCATCAAAGCTAAGCTCGTCATTTGAGAGTTGTTGATGATTATCGAATTCAGTGCCACACCAAGCAATTTAATACTGGCTGCAGCTGAAACTCGATGAATCATCTATATAGCAAAAAAGAAGACCAAGATAACAACTTCTGAAATACAAATCAAGAAATCCAATTTAGAAGTTGTCATACCAGGGACAGTCATCAGAGTCAATCCCATCATCTGATACTCCTCTAATTGCGAACTCCCAAACTGAAACTTCACCTGATCTGACACCCTGAATTTGTGTCAACATCTTCTTCTTGCTGTTTTAATTGGTCAACCTTTTTGGCCTCAATCGTTCCAGAACCATGGTCAACACTTCTCTTGGATCAGTGTCTGCATCATCTCAAAATCAGTCAGCCACCATTATTTCTCCAGTTATCAACTCATAAAAACAGTTGTTAGCCCTTAAAGCCAATTTGTGACCGCCCGCCCCGCACCAGCCGGTATTTCCTCCGAAAGTGCGCTGTACACATGCCCAACTAGCATGGAACGGTCGCCAAAGAAAGGAAAGAAGAGAATGAACTAATCGAAAACCTGTAGAATGTCTCACAGCGCATGGAATAAAGTATAATAATAATGTACTTTACATAAAACAGGCGAGACAGTGCATAAGCTGATAACTAAAACCAACATCAACATCAGAGTAGCGGAAGTCTAAATACAGCTTATTACAACTTTTCAAATTATTGTCTCTAAACAAAAGAAAGGAAGAGTGCACTACTAATGCCCAAAGTAGTGACCAGCAGCGACACAGGGAGAATATCTATATATGTATCATACGTGGAAGCCTCCTGCTCGTCTCCGGTACAGCTACTCGTGCATCACCAGCTAACCTGTCTCTACTCTGCTCGTGAGAGCACCCAGAGTAATAAGAAGAGACATAAAACTCTGGGTCGGACAAAAAGTCTGGTATGAGCGATAAACAGCTAAATAGAACAATAACAGGTATACTAAGCCATACCTGAACCTGGACCTGCAACCAAAGAGTTAGCACTACATACCGTACAATTCTCTAAGGTGCCACTAAACAGATGGTGTAAAGAATACGGGGGTGGGGGTGTGCATGTCATAGTGATGGCGAACAAATCAAACATAACAACCATACTCAAATCTCTCACTCTGTGCGTAAAGCATACGATGTCCACCACTTCAATCACTAGACCCATCGAAGTAGTGACGGAGTTCGACTTGTACGACTACTGCTACTACCAAGCTTACCCCATGGAGTCATGACCAAATCTTTACAAATGACCCCACCTCATTGGTCTATAGCTCTTTAATCGTACCTAGGCCACTATGGTCCTGAGTTCGTTCACGTACTCCCTACACATAGTGATTCAAAGTTACAGACATCGACAACCCCTTAGCACACATCCCGCAGTAAAGCCCAATCATGAAGCTCACTCATTGGTTCCCATCTGGATCCTGAGTCAAAGCTCCTCATTTGGACCTCCTTTGCATCTCTGGTTTTGGTCGAATTGGAGTTGTCCTTCAGAAGAGTCGTCACATAGAAGTAGAAGTACATGTCCGGTTCAGTTCGATCACCCACGCTCGGTTCGGTTCGGTCACCCACGCTCAGTTCGGTTCGGTAGTAAAGTGCCAAGGTTCTCCTTATAGTGTCATGTTCCGATCCGATCCAACCTTCCTTGTTGTCTCTTTTGTTTGCACACCTCAGAAGATGCCAGCTCTGGTTCGGTTCGGTAGCCGATCCGATCCCATGCCCTAGCTTCGATCTGATCCCCTTTTTGTCTCTCCGATCTGATCCTCTGCCCAACTCCAACTCTAAGCAAATGGCCTTCCTTCTCGCCAAGCCCCTTATGCTAAGTTCCAATCCGAATTAAGTCCACTTGCCCGGTTCTCCTATCCGATCCGAGCCCAGTAATCCGATCCGGTTTTAAAACCTGCACATTTCCTGCAACTTTCCAACGACTGTTTTACGCCATCCGACGACGTTTTCGACCAATCTATCACTTCTAGACAATCACAAAGCATACCATACAGTTATAGCAACATGTATAATCATTCACAAACACCAAAACAATATTTTGGTAGGTTAAAACGGATCAAACATAGCCAAAATCCCATATTTTCCCTTAAACATGTTTAAGCAAAACTAATCATAGGATCAACAAAACTTAACCAAATCAACCCAAATTTCTAACAGAGGTATAAAACAATATTTCAGCATTTATAAATATTTTTCCAGAATTTTTTAATGTATAAATTCGCTAATTATCACTAATCACCCTAATTAACTGTAATTAGTGTCAAAACAATGTTAATCACTCATCTTGGCCACAAATGAACTTTAGAACTGAAATAATCTATTGTTATGGCGCTGTTCCCAATGCAACACAGCAGCTCTAACCTTGTTTTGGCACTATTCTTCCTTAATTTGATGTGGTTTAAGCCAAAACTTGATTAAGAAGTGATTAGAGGTGTTTTTAGATGTTGGAGGCCATTGTTAGGTTAAAGAGAGGGTCTGTGGCGGCTGGAAAATGAGTGAAAAACCGAAATTCTAAACCTAGCAGCTCTTAAATACCTCTAATCCCGAAATCGCCCATTGGGCCTAGGTGTTAATCACCCGGTTAAGCCCAATTAAGCTGTTTTTCACCATATGAAACTTGTTTCAGCCATATCTCCCAAACGGTGAGTCCTTTTGGCTAATGTGACCATTCTACGGAATTGTAAACCATCATCCAAAGCCAATGGAAGTGGTTTCAGTTCAAAACTACTTTCCAATCAAAAGTTATGGCCAAAACATGATTAGCTAGGGGCAAAACGGTCATTTAAAAATCGGAAAAAATCATGAACATGTGAAATGACTCCAATAGTCGTCTCCCAAAGTTACATGACCATATGATTCCGTATGTGAAATAAATAAATATTCTATGATCCTATGATACGTAGAATGCGGGTCGTTACACAATTGATCATACTCAAACTCGATGAAACCAACTATTTGCTGTGGAAATTTCAAGTCGAAACAGCCATACATGGCTATGGCTTTGAAGAGCACATCTATGGCACTCTTCATGTTCCTTCAAGCATTATCACTGACCCAGATTATAATGTGGTCAATAATGATGAATATCTAAAACATCAAAGACAAGACAAGCTAATTAGTGCCTGGTTGCTATCATCTATCAACAACAACTTGATCTTACAAATCATTGGATGCAAAACTGCCAATGAAATATGGGTAAACATTGAAAGAAACTTCAACTCACAATCCTCTGCCAAAATAATGCACTATAAAAGACAGTTACAAAATAAAAGGAAGGATAACCCTACAATGAGAGAATACTTGTCAAAAACAAAGTCATTATATGATCAACTAGAAGCTACAGGCAATAAAGTACCAGAATCTGAGCAAGTACTAACAATATTAAATGGACTTAGCAACAAATATGAAGCATTAGAAGTTGTAATATCATCTCAAAGAGTTACTCCACCAATAGATGAAGTGCACTCGATACTATTAGCTCATGAAGCAAGAGTTGAAAGCAAGAAACTTCACGAGATAAGCATTACAGCTAATTATGCAGCAAGGTTTAAAGGTAAGGATCAAAGATCCACTCAATTTATTCAAAGAGGAGGTTTAAGCAACAGGTCAAGAGGAAGGGGCAGTGGTCAATTCAATAACAATAATAGGCTAAAGTGTCAAATTTGTGAGAGAATTGGGCATACTTGTTAAATGCTATTTCAGGTATAACCAGACTTATACACCCAACCAAAACCCAAATAACCAAAAAGGAAACAATCCCAATGCAAACATGATACAAGTGCAACATAATTAGACAAATCAAATCAAAGACAATCCGGAAATCAGATATGAAGCTGCCAGATCTGAACACACTAATGATGAAGGGCGGTATCCAGATTCAGGAGCAACAAATCACTTAACCAACAATTTGGACAATTTAAACCTTGGATACAAGGAATACAGAGATAAACAACGGGTTGGCATGGGAAATGGTAAGTCAATAAACATTACCCATACAGGTAGTGGATACTTAAGCAATAACAAGCACTTATTACTAAATAACTTACTAATGGTTTCAAATATAAAGAAAAATATGTTAAGTGTATCTCAATTTGCTCATGATAATCAAGTCTACTTTGAATTTTATCCTAAATATTGTTTAATTAGAGACATACTCACTAAAAATATATTGTTGCAGGGCAATGAGGTGAAATAGGGGTGAGCGTTTGGTCGGTTCAGTTGTTGGAGGTAAAAAGTTTCAAACCGATTTAGAACTGAAAATTTTAAAAACCGAACCGAACCAAAATAATTTCGGTTAATTCGGTCGGTAACCAATTTAACCGAACTTGAAGGATATGCTATTATTCCAATGATTAATTCACTCAAATTAAAACTTAAATTTACGCTTAGAGGGATTTTATTCACTAAATTTTATGTTTACAGTAAAATTTTACTTACTTTTGACAAAAAACTTTGTATTTTATTACTAATTCAATTATTTAAAGTGCTACAATATCATTTAATTAGATAATATGATAAAAGTTCGGTTAACTCGGTTAAACCGAAAACCAAAGAAAATTATTTTACAAACCGAATTCAAATCGATTTAGTTTCAAAACGGAACCGAACCGACCGAAATAAACCGGTTCGGTCGGTTAATTCGGTTCCAACCGAATATTTCTCACCCCTAAGGTGAAAGGATTATACAAATTCAATCTGCCAAATTGCAACAATTATGGAGAAACAACAATTAGCTGCAATCATGCTGAAAACAATGCAGAGACATCTAACAATGTTTTTGAAATATTGCATAGTAAACTAGGGCATCCTAGTACTAGTACCGTCAAACAAATTTTAGTAGAAAACAATATTAATCATAATGATATATCTCTACCTTTTATTTGTACTTTTTGTCAAATGGGCAAAATCCATAAATTGCCTTTCTCTGAATATTCTGAACCTTTGCAACTTATTACTTCTGATTTATGGGGACCTGCCCCAGTTAATTCTGATTATGGGTACAAGTATTATGTATCATTTGTAGATGCTTACAGCGGGTTCACTTGGATATATTTTCTAAAATCTAAGTCCGACACTCACAACACAATTCTACACTTTATCTCATAGGCTGAAAACCAAAAAATTCCAAAGTAAAGATCTTTCAGAGTGATGGCGGTACAAAATATAAAACTCTAAAAGACTTTTTTATTAAAAGAGGAATAATTCATAGAACTACTTATCCATACACATCTAAACAAAATGAACTAGTAGAGAGGAAACACAAACACATTGTAGAAACAGCTTTAACATTGTTAGCACAAGCAAAAATACCACTTAAGTTCTGGCCTGACTCCTTCAGTGTTGTAGTTTACTTAATAAATAAACTGCCAACAAAAGTACTTAAGGGAATCAGTCCTCAACAAAAGTTATTCAATGTTAAACCTGGCTACAATTTCTTAAAAACTTTTGGATGTCTATGTTACCCCTATCTAAGACCATACAACAAACACAAACTTGATTTTAGGTCAAAACCCTGTAATTTTATAGGATATGCTCAAGATCAAAAGGAATATAAATGCTTGGATGAAAAAGGTAAAGTATTCATAAGTAGGCATGTAATGTTTAATGAAAGAACCTTTCCTTTCAATTCTAAAAATATAAGAACCACTAACAAATTGTATGATGCAAGGGTATCAATACCACCATTACCTGTGTATGAAGATTACTTGATTGCAGGTAAAACCAGCAAGACCCATGAATGGATTGCACCACCAACTTCTGATACAATTCAATCATCAAGTCACGGTGGAATCTCACATGAATCAAACAAATAAAGAAGAAGGTATAAGAAACTCTCAAGACAATGGACAAGATAACATAAATGAAGTCTCAAAAGAAGAAAATTCACTAAGCACTCAACAATCAACACAGTCAACCCATCCAATGGTCTCAAGGTCCAAAAGTGGAATTTTCAAACCAAAAGCATATGTAGCATATCTGGACAATGAAGAGCCATACACAGATGACTAGGCCAGATCCAATGAAAACTTGATTAAGGCCATGGACACAGAGTATCGGTCCTCTTACAAAACCAAACATGGGATTTAGTCAAAGGATCGTAGAGCAAAAACATAGTGGGATGCAAATGACTTACAGAATAAAAAGGAAACCAGATGGTTCAATTGACAGATACAAATCCAGACTTGTAGCAAAAGGATTCACTCAAGAACATGAATTTGAATATAAGGAAACTTTCTCCCCTGTAGTCAAACAATCAACTATCAGAGTCATACTCACTGTTGCTACAAGCAAAAGATGGCAACTCAGAAAATTAGATGTCGATAATGCCTTCCTGAATGGCATTCTAGAAGAAGAAGTATACATGGAATAACCACTAGGATATGTGCAAAATTCTAATCTTGTGTGCAAGTTAAAGAAATCCATATATGGCTTGAAACAAGCATCAATGGCCTCGTTTGATAGACTGAAGGCCACATTAGTTACTCTTGGATTTCAGTCTACAAAATCAGACACTTCACTATTTATCAAAATCATTGACAAACTAGTAATATATCACTACGCCATAGATGGCCTATCGCAAGGAAAATCCAAGGAGTTTATAGCTACAATGTAATTATAGGTATGATATTTTTTGTCTACTGCAACACATGCTTCAAAGTGTTACCATAGAAAATCCAAGGTGTTGCAGCAGCCACGTGAATAAATTTATCAATCCGGGTGATTACGATCCAACGGTCCATGTTAGCAATCCGTGTGACGTGAAATAATCTTTAACGCGTGAAGCAAAAAGAAAAAACAAAGTAGTAAAAAACTTAGCCAAATTTTCAATTAGGGTTTCAATCGAAAACTTAACAAAATACGCCACCGCTCAATCTGTCAAAGACTCTCACTCGCAATTTCAATTAGGGCTAAAAGTTCAAATTTACAAGCTTAATTGGTGTTCGATTACGGCAAGTTTGAGTTCAAGTTCAATTAGGCTTCAGTGTTTCAACTAGGTCTTCAATTGAGGTTCATTTGGGTCTCAAATTTCAGTTAGGGCTTCGATTTAATCTGCTGCTTAGGGTATCACTCAATGAATATTTCAAGTATTCCTAATTTGATTGTTGTGTTGCCTAATTTACAGATTTACTTGTGTATTCAGGCATAATCATATTCCTGATTTTATTATTATGTCTATTTTCGTAACAAACTTATGTTGAGCACTGCTTATATGATATTATTCTGTTTTTTTTGCCTTATAGTCATGGCTAAATAATATTTGTGTATGTTATTTATGTGTAAATTAGTGATGAACGAGGAAAAAATATAGGCAGAACTTCATAAGTTCATATGGTTGCATGTTATTTGTGTGTAAATTTAGGCCTCGATTGCCAAAGAATACATGCATGTCCAAATGACTGCATGCTATATTAGGCAAAAAATGAAAAGGAAAATAACTGCAAAACTTGGGATATTTCAAGGAAAATAACTGCATGCTATTTAAGTAAGAAAATGTTGTTTCTGCCTTGATTATATGTTGTAACTGATGTGTCATATTTGAGGCTTCTTTTTGCATCTTTTTTTTACTGTTTCTACCTATATTTCATGTTAGTGATGTGGCTATTTTATTTTATAATGCGGTTGGTTTATTTTATTTTGTAATTATTTCAATCGAATGCTAATTTCTCCATTTTGTGTAGGATGGAGGCAAATCTTAGGTTCCACCACAAGGGAAAATTTGGGAAGAATGGATATGTTGGTGGAGAAGAGGCTATTGTCAAGGATGTTGATCTGGATAGGTTTTCGTACGCAGTACTGATGGAGTTCGTCAAGGAAGAGCTAGAGTTCACCGAAATTGGAGGAATATATGCATGGAAAGGTCCAACGGGTGGGTGGAAATCGGTGGTCGATGATGTAGAGCTATTGTTTATGATGCAAATAAAAAATAATGGTGATTACATTGATTTCTATGTCGACACTGTCGTCGAGGATAGTACCGAGATAATTAAACAAATGCAGCCACATGTCATCGTACGCCCGAGGAAGAATCGTTTCCAGGTATAAACATGTCTTCTCATTTGTACTATTTTGATGAATTTGGTCATTTTGCTGAATATGTTTTTCATTTAGGACTTGTTTGATTTTTAGTGCACTTACTAGAATAATAAAGAACTTGTATGTTGCAGCAGCGAAATCATAGAAACGACAGCTTGTTACCGCTCACCACCTACAACAGGTATCAAAAAAGAAGCAGTAAACCGATCAAGTCTTTACTCCTAAAAAGTCAACACGGCTAAACAATTCCCAAATTATCAGCGAAGCTGTTGTGAGTCCACCTATCAACAACAAGCAGACCGATCATGTCTTTACTCCCAGAAAGTCGGCACGGCTAAATAATCCAGTTATGAACAATCCAGAAGTGATCAGCAAAACTGCTGCGAGTCCACGTATGAAGAAGAAAAAGGGGGTCAGCAAGAAGTCAACTAGAGTCAATAGTTCGATGAAGTTACTAGAGAAGGAAAATCCAACTGAAATCAGCAATGCAACTTTGAATATCATCTCAGAGGTGTCAAGAGTAAATTGGATTTCAATAATTCTCCATATGACGAAGAGGAAAATACAGATGAAAATGAGTTTCTGGTAAGAAGACTACAATCTGATCTTCTAATATATGATCTACATATTTTGCTAATATTTACAATAATTTCTTGTTTAATTACTTTCAGAATGATGATATATCACCTCCGCCACCTCCACCGCTTATAGAGTACAAAAGGGAGAGAGACAAAAATGTCTCAGAGAAGAATAGTGTTTTTGAAAAACTTGGGATGCCTAAATTAGTTTTTGGAATGAGAAATGAATTTGGAAAAAATAAAGCAAAATCAAAGATGATTGATGAGGAAAGCGAATATTATGTTCCAGAATTTGAAGATGGTACTTCAAAAAATCAGGCAAAGGTGCGTTATAGCTGAAGATTTAATTTTATGTTGGTAATCATAGACTAGCTTCATTTTTTTATTGTTTTTGTGTGCGTATTTTAGAGAACCAAAAAAGATAGGGTTACAAAGCCTCAGTCTGGACCAACAACTCGTTCACGAGCCAATGTTGAATCTGCAACTGATAATAATGCAACTCCGAAGGTAGGGGAAGTACCAATTCGTACGCAATCTGATGGTCCATGTAGCGTTGAGTTACCAAACAATTAAGGGATAGGAACAATGGCGGCTTATTTGGCTATGCAAGAACGCAAGAAGATTAATGGTAGTGGAAGTGGAAGTGTAAGCAATAAGGCTGTTGTCGGAAATGTCTCGATAAATATTGAAAACGAAGAAGATGAAGTAGCACAAGATGAAGGTAGTATTTGATTGAGTTCTGATTTTAACAGTTTAAGTTCACGTTTATGTTTTTCCTAGCCTTATCATTACTATTGTATGTACTTTGTAACGGTAGTCGGAGCTCCCAGAAGGCTCAGGGAAAAACAAAGATGAATAAAGTTCATTCAAGGTCATATGACAAAAGAGTTGTATTCCAAATGAATGATCAGGACCAACCTATTTCAGACAATGACCAAGTAATGACTGAACTGAGCTATTTTTTTGGAAAACTGAAGAGGAGTGTTACACTTACTTACAAGTCTTGATTTTATGTTCCTGCAAGTTTGAAAGACAGGCTGTGGAGCTATGTGAAGGTAATTTGCAAACTTAGCTGAATTTTACTGAAATACATGAAACTTGTCACAAAGGTAGCATGACTGTTCTTTTTAATGTTTGATTTGTATTTAAGCAATGGTATATTATTCCGAATGAATGTGAATATTGGGCTTTGAGGTCAATTCGTGACGCTTGGAGAGGGTACAAAGGTCATAGTAAAAAGGCACACTATACGGCTTATGAAACTGATGAAGAGAGGCCTGAAAATAGGCCGGACGAAATTCCACTTCAGGATTTCAAAGTACTCTTGCAGTTTTGGGGAGATGAAAAAGTTCAGGTTTAATTTTAAGTTTTATCATAGAATTATTTCCCCTTTTTATTCATTCAAATCAGTCAGATAAACATATTTATTTCATGTTGTTTTGTAGTCTAAGGCCCTTACAAATTCTGCAAATCGGAAATCGTATACTGACACATACACTGCTGGTCCAAAACTTTTTTCCCAAATTCGGCATAAAATGGTATGTATTTTACTTATTTTTATGTTTGGCTAGTTTAACAATATAGGTCATATGGAGGTATGCTTGTTTAACTTGAATGCAGTATCCTTGTTTAAATTGTGAGTAAACTACATATCCTTGTTTAACTTGTTTAGCAATATTAGTGATATATGTTCTGGAACAATTGGTTTGATATCCTATTACCATCTAATGTTTTTTTGTATCAGTCCAAGGAATCTGATGGAGAAATTTATGTTAAAACTCGCAAGCGGAAAAAAGGAAAGGTGTTCAAGACTAATGCTTCAATAATGAACTACAGAATTGTAAGGAATTTTATTTTCTCTTCAATCAGATGTCAAAAACAATGCTTTATTTTGCACATAATCATCATTATTGTAGAATTAGATCTTGTTTTGTTGAAACCAATAGCAGGATCAATCATAGCAATGGGTGTGATCTTTTACTTTGGGTTTCAGTGTGTATATGCCGCAATTCTTGTTTAAGAAACTTGTTTAAAAATTGTTAATTTTATTTAATGTCACAATTTAAAACTGCTTTATTTTGTAGGAGAAGATTGAAAAAGCAATTGGTGAAGGAAGAAATGATGGAGTTGTTCATGAACTTGTTTCTGATGGAAAGTCGCACGGTCCATCATGGCTTATAGGACGGCACACCAAGTCTCCAAAAGTTTCAAAAGCTGCTCCAACATCAGGCACATACATACAGAAGCGGGCACCGAAGATAAGGGAAGATATAGCCGACGAAGTCGAAGCAAAGGTGAACAAGATGGTCCAAAGTGAATTTGATGCAAAGGTGGATGAAAAAGTTCGGGAGAACTTGACAAGGATGCTGAACAAATTGGGTGAAGCAAACCTGCACATGCACATTGATATTGGGGATTTTTGTGCGATAGTTCGCAGTGAAGGCACTAAAACTGAAAGCAGTGAACGTAGTGGATGCTCGCGCTCTTAGTCATGATATTGGGGATATTTGTAAGCATGCTTTGTGAACATGAATTGATATTTAGTACGCACTAGCTGTGTTTGTAAGTATGCTCTGTGAACAGGATTTTTCTGGCTTGTTTGTAAGTATGTTGTAAGTACTAATATTTGTGTGGCTTGTGAATCCGAGATAATCAGTAGTTTAATTGATCAGTGTGATGTTAAATTCTGTAATGTTGTAGTATGTGATTTAATGTTGCCATAGCTCTTATATAATGTTGATGTATGTAATGTGAACTGTTGCCATTGTTATGATATGGTGTTGCCATTGGACGGTCAAAGTGTTGCATAGATAAATGCATGTGGGTCCCACAACATGATTCCGTGAACCCGGGCAACAGCCACAACAGGATTCCGTGAACCCGGATTACAGATTTTAGTGGACTCCACATTTTTGTAAATTTAGTACCCATGGCAACACCTGTGATGATGTTGCCTTAGGATCGCAAATGTGTTGCATTTGACTCTAAGGCAACGCGACAAAAGGCAACCCCAAAAAAGTGTTGCCACAGATCATTTTTTGCCTATACCAACACTTTTTGGCACCTACTGCATCATTTCTCTGGGGTTGCCGTAGGCCATCTATGACGTAGTTTATGTATTAATCTATGTTGATGATCTCATAATTACAGGTAATGACAGTACTGAAATCAACCAGTTGGTGCATCACTTAAACAAACACTTCTCAGGGGAGCTAAACTACTTCCTTGGAATAGAAGTAAAAACCGATTCATCGGGAGACAAATTCCTATCCCAAAGAAAATATATATCCGAGCTTCTTCTCAAAACAAAGCTGAATGAAGCAAAAGGACAGCCTACTCCCATGATCAGCAGTCAAAACTACTCTAAACACTGGGGGGGAACCTATACTTAATTCAAAAGAATATAGAAGTGTAGTTGGTGCATTAAAATATGCAACAATTACCAGACCTGTATAACTTTCAGTGTTAACAAGGTATGTCAATTTATGCAGGAACCACTAAATGATCACTGAAAGGTAGTTAAGAGAATTCTGAGATATCTAAATGCAACATTAGACTATGGACTCATCATCACAGCATGTAACAACTACAATATTACTGGATATGTAGACGCAGATTGGGCATCAGATCCTGATGATAGAAAATGTACTATTGGACAATGCATTTATGTGGGAAATAACATAGTATCATGGTGTTCAAAGAAGCAATCTACAATCTCCAGATCAAGTATTGAAGCAGAATACAAAGGAATATCTAATGCAACAACAGAAATAATGTGGCTCAAACCATTACTTTCAGAATTGGGACTGCAAACAAATAAATCAATATTGTGGTGCGACAACCAAAGTGCAAATTACATGGCTGAAAATTCAGTATTACACTCTAGAACAAAACACATAGAAATAGATCTACACTTTGTCAGAGAACAAGTTACAAAAGGGAATATTGAGGTAAGACACGTACCTGCAACTTACCAGAAAGATGACACACTTACCAAGGCATTATCAGCTCCAAATTTCACAAAATTCAGAGAAGAACCAAATGTAGTAAAAGCAGATAGCAAAACAAAGCAATTGCAACCAGCCGGTGAGAGATATAGCTCAGATATCATCAACCAAGACCAAGGAAACAATATTATCAACTCAGACGAGGCAACCAAATGCTAGGAAACCTTTACTAACATAATCGGCTCAACTTAGCCCAAAATCAGATAAGAGAAGCCAGATTTATCAACTATCAAAGACCCTCAAGCTGGAAATGGAGCATTTCATCGAACCGCCATGAAAACACAGGACGAAAACCTAACCCTAGCTTTGATTTGAGGGGGCGAAATGAAGAGTTCAGAAGTTAAATACACAAGTTATATTAGGCAAAATAACAAACGGGTCAACCCCGAAGACACTCAGCACAATGTAAATTGGACCTAAAGGCCTAATAGAGAGTAACAGTCACAAATGACCAAAGCTTATAAATAAAGTGTTATGTTTCATTGTACAAGCCGTCTTCTTTTCGTAATTAAGTTACAACTAACATTGTAAACCAAAATTTAATCATAATAATAAAATCAAGTTCATATTAAATCTTTTTATAAACTCTTATTTAATTCAGATTGTATTTTATATTTTATTTACTAATATCATTATTACAAGTTTATTAACAAACTACTGAAAATCGAAACCCGAACCAAAACAGAAACAAAAGCTTTATGAAATCTTCTGAAACTAGTAAATTTCAAATGACTGAAACTGAATTGAACCTGTGATGACCCGTAAATCCCCACCCTTTGAATCAACCATAAACCACACAGGTCTGAACCAAAGGATGGAAATTTGTGGATACATCAACTTTGGGAATATAACACATTAATACAAAAACAGAAGACTTTTATAACATCATAACAGAGTTACATCAGAGTACATCGAATATAAATTACAACGGAAGATAAATTACAATATCATAATACAATAGAGTGGAAACAATAAAATAGATACAGCGAAAGACAACTATGCGTTGGACATAGCTTTAAGCTTCAATCCAGAATCCTGCTCAAGAAGTAAATATCTGCAAAAAGCTACTCGACTGCCCGTGTAGAAAAAGAGGGCACCCGAGTTTGTAAAGGTGGAAACAAACAACGGTCAGTCATGGGACTGGTGTGAGAATTCTTAACTAATTTCACAAATAACAATAAGACAAATACAAGGACCACGCCCCTAACGCGGAACGGGTTTACTCCAATGGATTGTCGTGCATAAGTTAAAGTAAATCGTTAAACAACGCAATGCTTTTTGGAAAAATGAAACCATCATAAGACCCAAGTCCCATCACACAATGCAACGCAAACCGGAGGATAGGGTTTTACCTTGTAATGGTCAAAAATGCTTGATACGATAAAAAAGGATTTTGATATTATTATTAGTGTATATCAAAACATTTCAAAATAAATGTAACAATCCTAGGACACATAGATACCATAATACTATGCTTCCATACTAGTAATACAATCAAGTCCGTAGGTTCGTATTGGAAGTTTGGATTTCCATCATGAGTCATGGCTAGGGAGGATCCCCTTACCGATTCGAGACACTCTAGCTAATGTCTCAGGATTCCCCGCAGTTAACCCTTGGATCCTGCAGGGCCGGTCCACACATACAGCTTCGTGGATTGGCAATTCCTGAACACACGTTTCCCGGTCCTATAGGACCTGTCATCCGAGGCGCCTCATTCCATCATCCATATAAGTAAAATGTCGGGCCGTGTTAAAGCCCAAACACCACTTCTAGCTAGAAAGAAACGTGATGCTCTCACTGCGTTCCCTTCTCCCGTTTTAGACTTCGCCGGTGTGTGAGGCTCGCGAAGTCACGCTATACACAAATCTATGCCTAAACAGACTATGCTTTGATCATCCCACAAGGCCTGCTTTTCAACAAAGCCTTGATTATATGCATCTTAGCATGCCACATTGTCAGACTCTACCATATCATTGATCATCTACCAATATATATATAACCTCTAAGCTCATACATCTTAGAGAAGGGTGTTAAGTAGAGAATAAATTCTCCACCACCAAACAGAAATATATAATCAGTAGCATTCAACAAATATAGTAGAAATGAATACAATGTCAGAAATACAATCCATTTACAAGTCTGCTCTGGGTCTGAACGAAACAATGTGTCCGTCGATCTCCAAATGCTTTTGGACGATCATTACCAAATACCTTGCCTTGGGAGGCCAGTCCCAATTCAAGATACCAGTCATCATCATCCCAACGATTTGAAAACCTTCGGTTTTCAACCACCGCCTTCATCTTCGACTCTTGATTGTCATGGTGATTACTCAGAATGAGTTAAACTCGATCTTTCTGAGTAACTCGCGTATTTTGTGATTAAAAATCAAATGCTATAAAATCACACCAACACTGCATTCCAACACAGAATATTCCTTTAATAAGATATTAATATTAAAACATTCTTATAAATTAAGGGATAAATCTTGTCTTAAACTGGTTAAAGAACTAGTGTCTTTTAAACACGGTTCACGATAAACCCTCAAATCAATTTCTAAAATATGGAATTCCACAGAAATCAAATCAATACATAATGAATATAAAATTTCTGTATCAGACTATCAATATACATGGAATAAGCCTCTTAAATTCCATATATAATATCAGTCTTCTTTTATAGAAGCCCATCTCGATTATTACCAATCGAATTTCCACTTAATTCCAATTTAATATATTAAATTGGAAAACTTGATTTTTTTTGAAAATGTTTTTTTTTTAAATCTATAAAATAGATTCATAAGTTCCAAATAATAATTTCAATGTAAACTGGATTAAAGGACAAATGTCATTTAAAACATCGTCCACAATAAACCCACTTCTCATCTCAATTTATTTCGTATCACAAAATATAATTGCAAATGCTAGTAATCTTTTAAAAAAATATTTTGAAATAATCATAAAAATATTCTTTATATAAAGACTCTAAATAAAAAGTATGCTTTATATTACAAATTCTTTATCTTTTACAAATATTCTTTGTCTTAACTTATACTCAATTAAAAATATTTTTATATAAAAAGAATTTCTAAGGTAAAAATATTCTTATTTAAGAGTACACCTGAATCGAAATGCGACCCAATCATTTACCATATAATTTGGATTATATGGATCTCACACATATCATGTATATAACAATAATAGTATAATCATCAAGTCATCCATTTACATCCAGAGTGTAAATTCCACTGTGTAAGCGTTAAAATTAAATAATAACGCTCATCGCAGCCTGTCGATCTAACGATCAACATACAACTAAATATTAGAATTAGTGTATGTTAACTTTCATCCCAACACCCGTGCGGGGTTTCATCCAACAAACAAATAACAAATTTATTTGTGTACTTGGGCGATGTGTAAAAATTATCGACCCAATCACATAAACAAGTCGGGTAACTTGTCTATGGCAGTGTAATACACAATATATCACACAACGATAAAAATGCCACTTTTATTTCTATTCTTTTTATCGCATGTAAAATGTCAATAAAAATGTAATCTTTATTTCTATTCTTTTATCGCATCTAAAATGGCGTTAAAAATATAATCTTTATTTCAATTCCATTCATTGTAAATAAGTGGGAAGAAGAATATAATCTTTAATTCCATTTGTAATAGGGAATACAAATAATAACAAAAATATAACTTTTCATTTCATTCTTTATTTGCAATAAAGAATGCAAATAAAGATTCAACTTTTTAATTTGATGTTTATTTATATAGAGGAATGTAAATAAAAATTATAACTTTTCATTTCATAATTTATTTGCATTAAGGATTGCAAATGAAAATGTATCTTTTATTCTCATGTTTTATTTGCACTGAGTAATGCAAATAAAAATGTAATATTTAATTTCTAGTTTTATTTACATCAAGAAATGTAAATAAAAGAACGACTCCTTATTTTATGTTTATTTACATCAAGTGAAGTAAATAAATAAATAAAAATGTAACCTTTATTTTAATGTTTTGTTCGCATTTTAAAATCATGCGACAAAAAATGTAACTATTGTTTTTAAATAAATTTGTTTGCATCTAAATTTGCAAACAAAAATGTAATTTTTATTTTCTTGTTTGTAGCTAAAGTTGCAAACAAAAAATATAATTTTTATCTACTTGTTTTATTTGCATGATAGAATACAAATAAAAATGTATTTTCTATTTTCTATGTTTCGTTTGCATTGTAGAATGCAAACAAATTTTTTTTCTTTCTATTTTCATGTATTGTTTGCATTCGTGAATGCAAATAAAAGAACAACTTTTCTTTTCAAGATATATTTGCATTAATGAGTGCAAATAAAAGAACAAATTTTAATTTCAATGCATTTATACATTGGTGAATGTAAATAAAAGGATAAACTCGGATTTCAACATATATTTACATTTGTGAATATAAATAAAAGGATAAATTTTATTTCAATGTATATTTACATTTGTGAATATAAATAAAGGAATAAATTTTATTTTCAAAATATATTTGCATTGGTGAATGCAAATAAAAGAACAAGTTTATTTTTAATGTATATTTGCATTGGTAAATGCAAATAAAAGAACAAGTTTATTTTTAATGTATATTCGCATTTGTGAGATTTTTAAATGTTACAACTTTTATTGAAATCAAAGTGACAAATAAAATATGACCTTTATTTCAATCCCTGTTATTGAAAACAGTAGACAATAAAAATCTAATCTTTAATTTCAATTCTAAGATTACATAAAAATGTAATCTTTTAATTTTATTCTTTTTAATGAAACTATTCCATATTAAAAATATACGCTTTTTAATCCACTCTTCTTAATGTAACAAACTCACATTAAGAATATGTTCTTTTAATCCTTCTTTTTAATGTAAAAAAATTCTCATTAAAAATACATTCTTTTTTATTCATTCTTTTTAATGTAAACAAATTCACATTAAAATGTAATCTTTTTTTTTCCGTTGTTCAAATTCTATTGTAAATAAACAACAAAAATAATATTTTATTCGACATCCAAATTCTGTTGAAAAGTAAACAAATAAAATAAGATTTTATTTGTTAACTAGTCACCGTTGTGATATAAACAAATAAAAATAATGTTTTATTTGTCGTTCAATTTCTTTTGTTATATCAACAAATAAAAATGAGTTTTTATTTGTTGTTTCAATTCTATTGTTCACTTCAGAAAAATAAGAATTATGTTTTAATAACATAAAATAAATTTTTACAACTGGATCTGAAATAAGTATGATTTAAATATGAATATAATATGATTTAGATCAAATTTTATATCTAATCTCTAACTGTAAATAAATTCAACAATATGTAAAATTCCAATGCGGATTTAGCATATTATGAACAACAAAACATACAACAAGCAACAATTAACAATTCAAACAACACAGACATTTCAGATCTGAATTAGCATGATAATACAATCATTTTTAACACGAGAAAATAATTATAATTAATTAAATAAATAAAATTAGAATTCTCACATTGGTTTTTGCTGAAAATTTGACTGTCTCGGAATCAGCTCTGGTCTACGCCATCGGGAAGCTCCCGGAAAGACGAGTCCAACGCAACTGACGGTTCGAGAAACGGACCTCGTATGAAAGAGATATTGATTTTTAAAGATTGCATAAATTAAATAATTAAAATAATAATATAATATACTTCTTCTTCCTCGTTGTTGCGTATGGCCGAACCCAAAATCACGTCCGCACCCTTCTGCGCGCGCCACCCTCCGAGCCACCGACCGCCAATCAGACCCCGCCACGTCGAAGCCCTAGCCGAGCTCCACCTTCGGTCGAAACCCCATCGAACTCGACCCTCCCATTGCCTCGGAATCCGAACCCAAACCCGCCACGTTTCAGCCCAGAATTTGTGAAATCCGTGAACCAAAACCTGATCTTGACCATATGGATTGAAAGATCTCTCCGAGAGCTTCAATTTGGTACCAAGTTTGTCGATTTTCGTTGAGCGGATCAAAAGTTATGAGCGTTTGAAATTGGAGAAATTCTGGCCTTCGGTTTAGGCGGCGGCTGCCCTGAAAATTAGGGTTTCGGCCTGAATATTTTTAATAATATTTTAATATTAAATCTCGAAAATTGTGCTTAAAAGGTAGATTTTCGGACTTTCTCTGATTTGGGCCTACTTACTGTCGTTCTTAAGGTTTTGACACCTTCTGAACGCAATGGGATAGGTCCCGTGGCCCAATTCCGAAATCTGTACGATTTTTATTTAAAATTGCATTAAAAATTAGGGTCCGTTTTTTACAGGTCCCTATTAAGTTTCAAAATATAAAAAAAACCCGGTGATAAAAATAATATAGAATACATCCCTATTTTTGAATTTCCGCTAAAAAAATTCTAGATCTACCCTTATACACCTAAAAAACTATCCAACAACTGTTTGTCCTCATTTACTCAGTCTATCGCTCCTATTATCTCGCTCATAAACTAAATCCTACAATTCTGGAAAACCGTCTATCACTCCAACAGCGTTTTTTTTTTACTTTTTTTTTATTTTTACGAAAAACTAGAGAATTAGATACATATATTACGTAAAATTGCATACATATATTAATATTGTGCATAAAAAAATTATTAGTTTTGCGCAACAATGAAGTAGACGTGCATAAATTAATATTATACAGAAATAAATAATTACTTGAATGTAGGGACTACAATTTTTTTATTAACATTTTTGATTTTTACGAAAAACTAAACAATTACATACAAATGTTACTTAAAATTGCATAAATTTATGCAACTAAGTGAAATAATTGCATACATATACAAAACTATACTACATAATTGCTGAAACAAAAGAAATGACAAAAAAGTAAATACATATAATTATAACAAGATGCATATATATATATATATATATATATATATATATATATATGCAAATAACAGAAATATGTGCATACATACATGAAAAATTTCATAACATTTACATGTACTACATCAAAAAATAAGTACATACCACATTTACATGTACTACATAAAAAATTTCAAAACATTTACAAAGCAGAGATGATGGTCTTTTGCAGAACAAGTAATTTTGTTAAGACCCAGTTTATTGCGCAAACCACATCTTATAGTCTCTGTAGAAACAACTGCAGATTTCAATCATTTGGAAAAAGATGGACGACCAAGCTTCAACAACACCACTACACCAATATCCGCCGGAACACTGTTAGAAAAAAAGAAAATCAACATTAATAAGCTTAATGTGCAGTAACCTAAATTACAAAAATTGCTTCAGAATAATATAAATACATGCGTACAAATCAGCAAAATAACAATAATTTCTGAATATTTATATGCAAGTATTCCAGATATATGCATCGAAATATGAATATATTTGTAAAATAATATGTTTTTCTGTTTTTTTGTTAAAAAATTGCATACATATATGCGTATATTAAAAATAGCTGCATATTTGTCTGCAACTTTTTATCAGAAGTTCAGCAAAAATCAAAGATATTTTCCTACATCTTACACAATAATTTCTGAATATTTATATGCAAGTATTCCAGATATATGCATAGAAATATGAATACATTTGTAAAATAATATGTTCTTCTGTTTGGTTGATAAAAAATTGCATACATATATGCATATATTAAGAATAGCTGCATATTTGTCCGCAACTTTTTATCAGAAGTTCAGCAAAAATCAAAGATATTTTCCTACATCTTACAGATCGCGATTTTGAAAGTTTTTCTGATTGTATTTTCATGAAAAATTGCATACATATACGCATATATTAAGAATAGCTGCATATTTGTCCGCACTTTTTATCAGAAGTTCAGCAAAAATCTTTAGCATATATAAGTTCAAAGAGGTTTAAGAAGCAATGCTATGAAGCTAGCTAAAATCTACTATCATTGTTATATATCCCAAATGAAACATGGACGTTTAGCACACATTCATACAAAAATGTGAACAACAATTGGAAAATATATTTTATATGATACCTGAATTGTAAGTGACAACAAGCTATTCTTCCTCAACTACCAGCACACATTCAAACCCAATTTTTGTTGCACCAGATCAAGCCACTACGTCTAAAAGCCTACCCTTTGCACCAGATCAACCCAATTTTTGTTCGCTGACCACCGAGCTCCATTTCAAGTCGCGCACTGGTCTGAGACGGCGCGTTGGGTTGCTTGGACGGTCGTCGATGATCGGACAAGGGGTTGCGTGGAGATCGGACAGTGCATGCGGCGATTGACGAAGCGGCTTGGAAGCCGATTAAGGAGACACTGTTTTGGGGATTAAGGGTTTTCGGTTGAGAGGTGACGGACTGGCGGACGCGAGGCTGAAGGCGGTGACGGTGTACACCTCAGGCGGCGATGGAGGAAGCAGCCACCGATTAGAGGCCATGAATTTCAATGGAGCCGCCGCCGCCATGGAGAACGAAAATTAGGTTTCTGGAAAAGAAAAAAAACTAATTACGTAATGAGTAGATCCGACCTAGGTAAATACGGCGTGAATTAAGAAAAAGGGCATTTTTGTAAAAATATCAGACGCTGTTTGAAATTAGGGATGTAATTTATATGTTTTGAAACAGGAGGATGTGAGCCTAATTAAGTTTTATTTTAAGGATGTGACACTAATTTTCACTAAAAATTAATTAATTAAATATTGACCGTACATTGAAATATGCCGGGGCCACATACGACCTCTAAAAATTACAAAAAAGTTATTTTTGGCTTTCTTATGACGATATGGTTCTAACGAGACTAATTTCGTCGAATTCTGAGACTGTTTGAAAAATGTCTATTTTTAAGGCGTTTAAATTTAACTGAAATAGTCAAAACACATTTTCTTTTGCCACGCTCACATATTAATTCGGAAAATTCTAAAAATTGAAACTTAGCGATAATTTGACATTCCGGTTCCAACAAAAGGGTTTCGTCGAAAACAGAGGTCGTTTGAAAAATGACTATTTTTAAGGCCAATATATTTAATATTAAAAATACATATTTAAACAAATAAATTTCGAAACTCAAAATATATAAATGTTTACTGTTTTTCAATGCAGAAACGTCATTCCGAACTCAATGGAAGTTGTTTCGAGTCGAAATTCCTTCATATGTGAAAAGTAGCCTTTCGGGCCCAATATATTATATATATAAATTCTACAGCGACCTTTCTAAAAATTGAATTGGCCATAACTTTTGATTTCCGCTATGAAATTTCAATTTTTCAGATTCGTTAGAAAGATATGGTTAAACAAATTTAGGTATTTCTGGTTTCACTCAATTCTGATTTATTTTGAGTCCTGTACATCCCATTAAGGTTTAAAATCAAATTTTAAAACTACCGCGTCATTTCTAATTCCATTTATATATAAATTTAATTTATTCGTTTTAAATTCGATTAAAATAAATTCTAGCCATTATTATTTATATTATATCTTCAAAATTCATTAAAATTTTCTAAAATAAAATTTTTAAATTGGTTCAGAATTTGCGGGTTGTTACAATCTCCCCCACTTAAAATCTTTTCGTCCTCGAAAAGGAAATGAAGCTAAAGTTGTTTATTTAACTAATTTAATTTTCATTCTTTAATTGTTTAATAATTTTGTTAGTTGAACTCATATTCACATAACACAATCATCAATCAATCAGTTGATTAAATTTTCAAAAATATATAATTTTTTATATATTTAAAATCATATTTTCTAAAATCGAACTATATATAATAACAAGTACGTTAATTATGAACTCGTCTTCACTCTGACTCATTCTAGGGCGTTGCTAACCCCATCTCTAATGAGTATTCTCATTCTAGGATACTGCTGATCCTATCTCTAATGAGTATTATTATTGGATATTACTAATCCAACCTCTGATGAGTCTTCTGTTTAGTTCTAATGAGCTATATCCCAAAGATTTGAGCTAACCAAAGCTCTGATACCAACTGTGATGACCCGTAAATCCCTACCCTTTGAATCGACCATAAACCACACAGGTCTGAACCAAAGGATGGAAATCTGCGGATACATCAACTTTGGGAATATAACACATTAATACAAAAACAGAAGACTTTTATAATATCATAACAGAGTTATATCAGAGTACAGAATATCAGAGTACAGAATATAAGAGTACATCAAATATAAATTACAGCGGAAGATAAATTACAATATTATAATATAATACAGTGGAAACAATAAAATAGATACAGCGAAAGACAACTATGCTTTGGACACAGCTTTAAGCTTCAATTCAGAATCCTGCTCAAGAAGTAAATATCTGCAAAAAGCTACTCGACTGCCCATGTGGAAAAAGTGGGCACCCGAGTTTGTAAAGGTGGAAACAAACAATGGGTCAGTCATGGGACTGGTGTGAGAATTCTAAGCTAATTTCACTAATAACAATAAGACAAATCCAAGGACCACGCCGCTAACGCGGAACGGGTTTACTCCAATGGGTTGTCGTGCATAAATTAAAGTAAATCGTTAAATAATGCAATGCTTTTTGGAAAAATGAAACCATCATAAGACCCAAGTCCCATCACACAATGCAACGCAAACCGGAGGATAGGGTTTTACCTAATAATGGTCAAAAATGCTTGATACGATAAAAACGGATTTTGATATTATTATTAGTGTATATCAAAACATTTCAAAATAAATGTATCAATCCTAGGACACATAGATACCATAATACTATGCTTCCATACTAGTAATACAATCAAGTCCGTAGGTTCGTATTGGAAGTTTGGATTTCCATCATGAGTCAAGGCTAGGGAGGAGCTCCTTACCGATTCGAGACACTCTAGCTAATGTCTCAGGATTCCCCGCAGTTAACCCTTGGATCCTGCAGGGCCGGTCCACACATACAGCTTCGTGGATTGGCAATTCCTGAACACACGTTTCCCGGTCCTATAGGACCTATCATCCGAGGCGCCTCATTCCATCATCCACATAAGTAAAATGTCGGGCCGTGTTAAAGCCCAAACACCACTTCTAGCTAGAAAGAAACGTGTTGCTCTCCCAGCGTTCCCTTCTCCCGTTTTAGACTCCGCCCGCGTGTGAGGCTCGCAAAGTCAAGCTATACACAAAGCTATGCCTAAACAGACTATGCTTTGATCATCCCACAAGGCCTTCTTCTCAACAAAGCCTTGATTATATGCATCTTAGCATGCCACATTGTCAGACTCTACCATATCATTGATCATCTACCAATATATATAACCTCTAAGCTCATACGTCTTAGAGAAGGGTGTTAAGTAGAGAATAAATTCTCCACCACCAAACAGAAATATATAATCAGTAGCGTTCAACAAATATAGTAGAAAGGAATACAATGTCAGACATACAATCCATTTACAAGTCCGCTCTGGGTGTGAACGAAAAAACGTGTCCGTCGATCTCCAAATGCGTTTGGACGATCATTACCAAATACCTTGCCTTGGGAGGCCAGTCCCAATTCAAGATACCAGTCATCATCATCCCAACTATTTGAAAACCTTCGGTCTTCAACCAACGCCTTCATCTTCGACTCTTGATTGTCGCGGTGATTACTCAGAATGGGTTAAACCCGGTCTTTCTGAGCAACTCGCGTATTTTGTGATTAAAAATCAAATGCTATAAAATCACACCAACGCCGCATTCCAACACAGAATATTCCTTTAATAAGATATTAATATTAAAAGATTCTTATAAATTTTAAGGGATAAATCTTGTCTTAAACAGGTTAAAGAACTTGTGTCTTTTAAACACAGTTCACGATAAACCCTCAAATCAATTTTTAAAATATGGAATTCCACAGAAATCAAAACAATACATAATCAATATAAAATTTCTGTATCAGACTAACAATATACATGGAATAACGGCAAAGCCTCTTAAATTCCATATATAATATCGGTCTTCTTTTACAGAAGCTCATCTCGATTATTACCAATCGAATTTCCACTTAATTCCAATTTAATATATTAAATTGGAAAACTTGATTTTTTAGAAAATGTCTTTTTTAAATCTATAAATTAGATTCATAAGTTCCAAATAATAATTTCAATGTAAACTGGATTAAAGGACAAATGTCATTTAAAACATCGTCCACAATAAATCCACTTCACATCTCAATTTATTTCGTATCACAAAATATAATTGCAAATGCTAGTAATCTTTTAAAAACATATTTTAAAATAATCATAAAAATATTCTTTATATAAAGACTCTAAATGAAAAGTATGCTTTATATTACAAATTCTTTATCTTTTACAAATATTCTTTGTCTTAACATATACTCAATTAAAAATATTTTTATATAAAAAGAATTTCTAAGGTAAAAATATTCTTATTTAATAGTACACCTGAATCGAAATGCGACCCAATCATTTACCATATAATTTGGATTATATGGATCTCACACATATCATGTATATAACAATAATAGTATAATCATCAAGTCATCCATTTACATATAGAGTGTAAATTCCACTGTGTAAGCGTTAAAATTAAATAATAACGCTCATCGCAGCCTGTCGATCTAACTATCAACATACAACTAAATATTAGGATTAGTGTATGTTAACTTTCATCCCAACACCCGTGTGGGGTTTCATCCAACAAACAAATAACAAATTTATTTGTGTACTTGGGCGATGTGTAAAAATTATCGACCCAATCACATAAACAAGTCGGGTAACTTGTCTATGGCAGTGTAATACACAATATATCACACGACGATAAAAATGCCTCTTTTATTTCTATTCTTTTTATCGCATGTGAAATATCAATAAAAATGTAATCTTTATTTCTATTCTTTTATCGCATCTAAAATGGCGATAAAAATATAATCTTTATTTCAATTCCTTTCATTGTAAATAAGTGGGAAGAAGAATATAATCTTTAATTTCATTTGTAATAGGGAATACAAATAATAACAAAAATATAACTTTTCATTTCATTCTATATTTGCAATAAAGAATGCAAATAAAGACTCAACTTTTTAATTTGATGTTTATTTACATAGAGGAATGTAAATAAAAATTATAACTTTTCATTTCATAATTTATTTGCATTAAGGATTGCAAATGAAAATGTATCTTTTATTCTCATGTTTTATTTGCATTGAGTAATGCAAATAAAAATGTAATTTTTAATTTCTAGTTTTATTTACATCAAGAAATGTAAATAAAAGAACAACTCCTTATTTTATGTTTATTTACATCAAGTGAAGTAAATAAATAAATAAAAATGTAACCTTTATTTTAATGTTTTGTTCGCATTTTAAAATCATGCGATAAAAAATGTAACTATTGTTTTTAAATAAATTTGTTTGCATCTAAATTTGCAAACAAAAATGTAATTTTTATTTTCTTGTTTGTAGCTAAAGTTGAAAACAAAAAATGTAATTTTTATCTACTTGTTTTATTTGCATGATAGAATACAAATAAAAATGTATTTTCTATTTTCTATGTTTCGTTTGCATTGTAGAATGCAAACAATTTTTTTTTCTATTTTCATGTATTGTTTGCATTCGTGAATGCAAATAAAAGAACAACTTTTCTTTTCAAGATATATTTGCATTAATGAGTGCAAATAAAAGAACAAATTTTAATTTCAATGCATTTATACATTGGTGAATGTAAATAAAAGGATAAACTCGGATTTCAACATATATTTACATTTGTGAATATAAATAAAAGGATGAATTTTATTTCAATGTATATTTACATTTGTGAATGTAAATAAAGGAATAAAATTTATTTTCAAAATATATTTGCATTGGTGAATGCAAATAAAAGAACAAGTTTATTTTTAATGTATATTTGCATTGGTAAATGCAAATAAAAGAACAAATTTATTTTTAATGTATATTCGCATTTGTGAGATTTTTAAATGTTACAACTTTTATTGAAATCAAAGTGACAAATAAAATATGACCTTTATTTCAATCCCTGTTATTGAAAACAGTAGACAATAAAAATCTAATCTTTAATTTCAATTCTAAGATTACATAAAAATGTAATCTTTTAATTTTATTCTTTTTAATGAAACTATTCCATATTAAAAATATACGCTTTTTAATCCACTCTTCTTAATGTAACAAACTCACATTAAGAATATGTTCTTTTAATCCTTCTTTTTAATGTAAACAAATTCTCATTAAAAATACATTCTTTTTTATTCATTCTTTTTAATGTAAACAAATTCACATTAAAAATGTAATCTTTTTTTTTCCGTTGTTTAAATTCTATTGTAAATAAACAACAAAAATAATATTTTATTCGACATCCAAATTCTGTTGAAAAGTAAACAAATAAAATAAGATTTTATTTGTTAACTAGCCACCGTTGTAATATAAACAAATAAAAATAATGTTTTATTTGTCGTTCAATTTCTTTTGTTATATCAACAAATAAAAATGAGTTTTTATTTATTGTTTCAATTCTATTGTTCATTTCAGAAAAATAAGAATTATGTTTTAATAACATAAAATAAATTTTTACAACTTGATCTGAAATAAGTATGATTTAAATATGAATATAATATGATTTAGATCAAATTTTAGATCTAATCTCTAACTGCAAATAAATTCAACAATATGTAAAATTCCAATGCGGATTTAGCATATTATGAACAACAAAACATACAACAAGCAACAATTAACAATTCAAACAACACAGACATTTCAGATCTGAATTAGCATGATAATACAATCATTTTTAACACGAGAAAATAATTAATAATTAAATAAATAAATAAAATTAGAATTCTCACATTGATTTTTGCTGAAAATTTGACTGTCTCGGAATTAGCTCTGGTCTACGCCATCGCGAAGCTCCCGAAAAGACGAGTCCAACGCAACTGACGGTTCGAGAAACGGACCTCGTATGAAAGAGATATTGATTTTTAAAGATTGCATAAATTAAATAATTAAATAATTAAAATAATAATATAATATACTTCTTCTTCCTCGTTGTTGCGCATGGCCGAACCCAAAATCACGTCCGCACCCTTCTGCGCGTGCCACCCTCCGAGCCACCGACCACCGATCAGACCCCGCCACGTCGAAGCCCTAGCCGAGCTCTACCTTCGGCCGAAACCCCATCGAACTCGACCCTCTCCTTGCCTCGGAATCCGAACCCAAACCCGCCACGTTTCAGCCCAGAATTTGTGAAATCCGTGAACCAAAACCCGATCTTGACCGTATGGATTGAAAGACCTCTCCGAGAGCTTCGATTTGGCACCAAGTTTATCGATTTTCGTTGAGCGGATCAAAAGTTATGAGCGTTTGAAATTGGAGAAATTCTGGCCTTCGGTTTAGGTGGCGGCTGCCATGAAAATTAGGGTTTCGGCCTGAATATTTTTAATAATATTTTAATATTAAATCTCGAAAATTGTGCTTAAAAGGTGGATTTTCGGACTTTCTCTGATTTGGGCCTGCTTACTGTCGTTCTTAAGGTTTTGACACCTTCTGAATGCAATGGGATAGGTCCCGTGGCCCAATTCCGAAATCTATAGATTTTTATTTAAAATTGCATTAAAAATTAATTAATTAAATATTGACCGTACATTAAAATATGCCGGGGCCACATACGACCTCTAAAAATTACAAAAAAAATTATTTTTGGCTTTCTTATGACGATACGGTTCTAACGAGACTAATTTCGTCGAATTCTGAGACTGTTTGAAAAATGGCTATTTTTAGAGCGTTTAAATTTAACTGAAATAGTCAAAACACATTTTCTTTTGCCACACTCACATATTAATTCAAAAAATTCTGAAAATTGAAACTTAGCTATAATTTGACATTCCTGTTCCAACAAAAGTGGTTTCGTCGAAAACAGAGGTCATTTGAAAAATGACTATTTTTAAGGCCAATATATTTAATATTAAAAATATATTTTTAAGCAAATAAATTTCGAAACTCAAAATATATAAGTGTTTATTGTTTTTCAATGCAGAAACGTCATTCCGAACTCAATGGAAGTGGTTTCGAGTCGAAATTCCTTCATATGTGAAAAGTAGCCTTTCGGGCCCAATATATTATATATATAAATTCTACAGCGACCTTTCTAAAAATTGACTAGGCCATAACTTTTGATTTCCGCTATGAAATTTCAATTTTTCAGATTCGTTAGAAAGATATGGTTAAACAGATTTAGATATTTCTGGTTTCACTCAATTCTGATTTATTTTGAGTACTGTACATCCCATTAAAATTTAAAATCAAATTTTAAAATCAAAATTTAAAACTACCACGCCATTTCTAATTCCATTTATATATAAATTTAATTTATTCGTTTTAACTTCGATTAAAATAAATTCTAGCTATTATTATTTATATTATATCTTCAAAATTCATTAAAATTTTCTAAAATAAAAAATTTAAATTGGTTCAGAATTTGCGGGTTGTTACAGAACCTTACCACTAACAACTACTGATTAAGGGCTTCTCGAACAATTAAGGATTAGTAATCTTTTTCGGTAATCACGTTTCGGTCTTATACATACACGAGGAAATTATTTAAAAAAGAAAGAAGAAACAGGGTTCTTAAATAAAGCAGTTGATTTGCAATGGACGATGCTAGAAGGCCTAAAACCATAAGGGTATTGAATTCAAGGGAGTTGTTGATTTGCAAAATTTGATTTAAAAGCAGTCATTTGATCATTTTCACATCATTTTGGAGCTAGAATTTAGGCTTATTTTGTTTCATATAGATCAATAATGCTAGAGCTTTGATTTCAAGTTCTCAATTTCAAATATAGCAAACTGTTTATGATGCTTTTTCCACATATTCAACTTCATGTACTACTATCTTTTTTTTTAAAGCTGAACATAATGCAATGTAATTTTCATTTTATATTTGAGATCAATCATTGATTTTATTTTTGTTTGCTCATTTTAAGTACTCAAACGATTTCTTAAAGCAACAGAAAATCTTCCCCACAAAATATAATATATATACTTGTAGGAAGTCTGAGTTCCCCCCCATAGGGAAAGAAACTGCCAGGCGACTAAATTTCATTGATTACTGGGATTCTCGTATCCCTTCAAATTTTGATAAGCATCACGAAAATTTTAAAATCTAAACTATGCCGCAGATCCCAAATCCACGCTATAGTAGTCTCATCGTTGATTTCCGCCAGAGCCGGCCCTGAGCCTATGCAAGCTGGGCGACGGCCCAAGACCCAATTGTTGGGAAGGGCACAATAGTGGCAGTTTTAGTTATAAATTAGTTCATGTAGAAGATTGTGCACAAACGTGTGAGTAGCCTGGTGGTTAAACATTTTTCCAGTTAGGTAGCTGGGTTTAAATCTTAGGTTCGCTTTTTTCTGCAATACTTTAACCTTTTATACTCAGGTACATGTTGCTGCCTAGGGCCCAAATTTGAGTTGGACCGGGCCTGATTTCTGCGACTGTGAAGTTCCATTTCCTCAAATATTATGGTACTTCAGATCTGGAAGTTCAAAGTTTTTTCCGTTCTATCCCTATATCGCCCTTCAGCAAATCGTTCTAGAATCCTAGGTTTCACTTATATGATAAAGGATCAAGACATCCAGGGGTTTTTGGCATTTTGGCGTAATTAAGCTCAAGTTCTATCATATCAAAGTAAGAATATCTCCAAACTCCCAAATCGATCCTGTGGAAAATATCATCTGCAAAACGTAAGGCTGCTTTCTGATTTACTATGGGTTCAAATAGTGCAGCTAATTTAATTTTTTGGATTTTAGCGATTACTTTGATGAATACCCTACACAGTGATTTGTGGGGTTCATTAATTACAACAAAGAATTCGATCTGATTGCTAAATCATATGTTGTTCATTTGAAAACGTAATTTAGATAAATTGTTATGCTTCAATTTCTATATCTGTCAATCAAGCTCATGTATGCCAGATTATGGATTTGTGAAGAAGACTTAGGAAAAAGGTATACGGTTTAATTGGTTCTTTGTGTGGAAATATGCAATTGTTCGATCCACTAAGTACTAGTCAATAAATCAGAATGCTCAAGTTGAATCGTAGAGAACGAAATGTTATTACATATGAGCTTTCCATTCTGATTTTATTTGTTGCAGTCAACTATGTATGGGATTTTGGCTTATGGTAGTTATTGCGCGTGAATAATAGGAGGATGATGGGATTAAACATGTGAAGTAATTGTTCAATAGTCATAAACTAGTGGAACAAATTTTTAGGATATGAAAATGAGAATCATAGCAGTTATTGGATGTGAAGATAATGGAACATCTAACCATAGTAGGATGATATGTGCTGAAGAAATGGATATGATTGCTTAGGTGTTAGAAGTGCAGAGGTTGCACACTTGTAGGATACTGAAAGAAGATCTCATCATGGGTCTGGTTTTAGTTCATTTCAAATCTATTTCTTGTTTGTGTTTCATTGTCATGTACTTTTGGTTTTACTTATGTTTGTTACTGTTATTCTACAAGTTAATAAAAGCATACCAATTTTCAAACACACACACACACACACACACACATATATATATATATATAGTTGTAATACCTTAGATGTTAATACCTTTTTGGTGTTAGCGCGAACAATCGAAAATGCCCTTATAAATACTATCAAATCTTGATATACAAAAAAAACTTTACTAATAGTTGTAAAACCTTTGATATCATACCTTTCTAATATAAGCGTGATCTACAGAAATACTAGATATTATCGGATCTTAGTATTACAAAAAAAATCTTTAATAACATTTATAACACATTTGATTTCATACTTTTTTGGTGTAAAGGCGAACTAACGAAAATTCCCTTAATATTTATTATCAAATATTAATGAGATATGATCAAGAACACCAAACACTCTAGCATCTCTATAGCCTCTTTGAATTCCACTATACGTTCTCGTTTCTCTCTCTTTCCACTAACTCCCTCCCTCCCCCACTAACTTGTTTAATTATAAATGAGTGGCTATTATTTGAAATCAAAAGAAGTGCCACAAAAGAGGGGTGTCATATAACCCCTCATAACCTTAATATTACAAAAAAAATACTATACAACAGCTAAACCATTAATTCCAAACAAGTTGAAATTGGTTTGAGATAGAGCCCGAAACCAAAAGACAAAGTCAATTTAAAGGTAATGATAATAACAAGAGATTTAAAGGTGAAAGCATAAATAAAGATAAAGTAAAATTCAGCATTCAAAATAAAATTTAAAATAAGAAACAAAAACATATTATCCAAAAAATAATTTTATCTACCAATTCAAAATGTCTTCCTACAAATATTATTAAATTATAATACCACTTAGAAATAGGACCTAACACAAACTTTAATTACAAATTCAAAACATCAATCGATTAACCAACCATAATATCGCTTAAAAATAGGTCTGATAAATAAAGTCATATTTACATATCCATTCTTCGTTAATTAATAGAAATCGAAATTCAAATTAAAAATACAGCAGATGTTTCAATCTAGAAATAAAAATTAAGATCATATGATTTTAACATAAAAATATGACTAAATATATATATGTAAAACATATTATTTTGAATGTATTAGACATATCAAATTTAAAGAAAACTACGCACGCACAAAGCATGTGCCGTAAAGCTCATATATACATAGAAGACTGTTTTGTTGCACCTCAAACAGTGTAGCACACCCCTGAATGCCCTCTGACTTTCATCACACAATCTCCTTTATCTCTCTCCCCCACTAACTCACACTCTCATTCACTAATTATTTAAATATAAACGAGTGGTTGTGATTCAAATGCAAAAGGAATGCTAAAAAATATGGGTGCCATATATGGCTATTATGATAACGGTAAATTTGTCATTATCAGTTGATTGATTACACTTTTTGAGTGAAATTGATATATCAGTTAAATTGATATGAGAATAGTAAATTTACCATTCTTTACGATAAAACATAGGTAACATTTCTTCAAAACCAGTTGTGAAGGTAATTTACCAGTTATTTTATAACATGTATATTCGTTTAGCATGTTTTTTATATGTTTTAGAACAAAGCAAAATATTAAATTTGATTCATCAATTAAATGAATTAATGTTAAATGCAATTTTATTTCTTCCTCTTTATATCTTTTATTAGGATAAATTGTATAATGAAGTAACATTATGATTTGAATACTAGTTAAGTAGCTTAACCTTTTTAGACAAATGGTAATTTACTGTTAGCAGTGTAACATGTTGACACCAAAAATTGGCACAACGCCCAAAGAAGGAGTTATGTAGAGAGCAAATGAAGATTAATGATTGTAAACAGCTGAAAAAATAGAGAGGATCACACACAAATTTATAATGATTCGGCGTTAATGAGCCAACGTCCACTTTGTAATCTCTTATATACTGTTTCAACTATTAGACAAAATAGTTACAATGGCGTTACAATAAGATATTAAAATATTTGAAAGCTATGAGTTAAAATAAACTTCTAAAAGTCCCCTCTTCTGTGTTCAGAAGAGGTATTTATAGCTGATACAGTACTTGAGCCAGCTTAGACACATGTCATGGGATCCAAAAAATTAGTTAAGTCTAAAGAAACAGTTTTCTCCTAGGGAATCAATATTCCTCGAAATATCGGTGGGGGTGCCAATCGATCCGTTCAATTCGGATAACTTGAACATATAAGGCAGGCGTGAGCTATTCTTCAGGCCTGTATTCGGTTCTCAACTAGATCCGATATGACTAAGTATGGTTGATCACAATGGTCTTCTCTTGGACTGCGTCTGGCATAGGTGACGAACTCAATTGACGGGCATTATCTATCAGCCCACTTCTTAGCCTTGGGGTACCTGCTTCAGACATTCAAGACACGGGCCCGCGGCGTTATTGCGTCTTGATGGGCAGGCCGAAAGGCCCATCAACACTATGCCCCCCAAAGTATGTTGCGTTGGAGATGGGACATACTTTGTAAACACGTGCTAAGAACTAACATTTTCTTCATCAACCGATGAATCCCACTAGTCGATTTGAATCACCCCCTCATTGAGCTTCGTAAATCATAATAAGCCTATCATCTGTTTTGGAAACTTAAACTAATCCTGGTAATAATGGCGCCTTACTGTCATCCATCTCATTGGCTGATTCTTAGCCCATCAATGGCTTTACACGTTAGCCGAGTCCATTTTGAAGGTCATGTCAACCGAATGTGAATAGCCACTCTCTCATATTATAAAAGGAAAACCTTTTTCACCTTTCCCTTTCTACTTTTACTATTAAAAAAACTGGTTTACTGCTCCATAGGAAGAAGAAGAAGGACGATCACCATCTTCCTCTAAGATTATCTTTTTCAGCTAGCAATCAATTCTCAATCTTTTTCAAAATACTTAGATGTCATTCTTGCATATTGTCTATGGTGATTCCAATGTCATTTTAGAAAAATCTGATAGTCTGTGGTGATTCCAATGTCATTTTAGAAAAATCTAATAGTATCGGATCTGCTAACCTGATTATGTCATGAAGATAAAGAGATTTTCCACCTGTTCATAGCGTCCCGTCTATCAAGGTGTTGGTAAACCCTGGGACACGTGATAGTGCTTGAGAGGGCGATGAAAAACATAGTGATTTTTGTATAATCTGACACAAGAAACAAATCGTGATTTCTGTGGCTTGTCTTTTGCTGAGATTGCACTGTAAAGTGGAACTAACCCCTTTTGAATTGACCTTTAATTTTAGCTTAACAATCTTTTCATCTACCACTGGTTAAAGCACATGTACCCATAAGCAAGGATCAGATGAAAAGTTATCCTTTTCCATTAGAGTAGATAGCGCTTCTGAGTCATTGACTCGATCAGAGCCTGATTTTGATAGCGACCCTCGAAGTCGATCGATAAGTCCACTACCTCTCCCCAGAGTAACGGTCGAGTTGAATGTAGCGGCACCCATTCCCATAGCACCTAACTGCTCCTAGGTGCAGAAATCCTAGAAAACCCCCCAGATGTAGAAAGGACCACGATAGCTCTTAAACGAGTACCAAATTTGACTGGCAAACACAACATTCCTTTCGACGACGTTCTTCTTCCACAGAAAACCGATCGACCTTATAATCCCCCAGATGGTTACATGGAAATATCTCTCCCAATGTGTAATGTGGGAGCTATTCCCCCTAATCCTTCATTCATTGTCAATTTCTTACTACGAATGAACTGGCTCCGATGCAGTTCCACCCAATTGCTTATGGCAACCTGTTATCAGTCTATTACTTGCACATGAGGTATTTGGGTAACCCTCCAACCTTCGATGACTTGGCTTTCCTTTTCCACTTTAGACACAACAAGAAACAGTCCCCCACTCTTCTTTACTTCGAGGTTGCCTGAGGTTGGAAGATTATTGAAGAGATTCCAAGCAAGGCGGGTAATCCAAAGCGGGAATGGTTTTGGATTAAAGAGCAGTCAGGATGCACTCGATATCGGCTTCAATGCAGTAAGTCTCCTTGACGGTCGATACTTCCATAGTAGAGTTCCCTACATCGATCAATTTTTTTAGGGGACAACCCAACAAGGCCTGAGAAGGAAGTGTTTGAGGAACGCTATAGGCGATTGATCAAGTTAAAACCGGAGCAAGGGTGGTTTAAAGACGGAAAAAACTTACGACCAGAGGACCTTCGGGCTCCTTGAAAAGAAAATCACAGATTGTGAGCTGTAGGTAGTGGCCGATAAGGAGAGATATGAGAAAGGATCCGAGGATCTGAGAGCCCAAGTCCAATAGAAAATTCAGGAGTGTGATTCTTTGAGGGGAGAAATTGAATCTTTGAAGGACGACAAAACTCGACTGGGCCAGAGGTGCAGAATCTCAAGGCCGCCCTTCATTCATCTGAGCTAGCCCAAAACCTGGTCGAAGAGAACGCCGCTGCAGCAATTGAGTTAGCTAACAACTTGAAGCTTCAACATGATATTGACATTTGAACTGTCAAAGCTGAGCACACTCAGGAGATGTTCGAACTAAAAAAGGGGCTTGGACGTTAAACTCTTTCATTATTTGTAAGGTTCCTTTGTCATAGGGATCTATCTTAGATGCAGAGGTATTCCATTGTATTGGCCGATACTTGGAAAATAATTTTGAGAGAAGAAAGGGACGCAGCACAAGGGCAATTAATGGATGAGGAGACTTTGATGACCCAAATTTTGAATGACAAGGAGCGAGCAATTTTGGCTGAGGGGAGAAGTCAGGAAAAAAGCGATGCAGAGGAAGAACGCCGCAGAGTGAAGGGGAAGTCAGTCCCCGAGAAAGAAGTCGGTAGCAGTCGGACCAAGGCATCCATCTCTCTTGCTTCTGCAAACATCGAGTTGGGTTCGTCATCTATCACTCCACTCGAACCAGCCGGGGTCGTGGGAGAGAAGCTGATTGGGTTCGATATTGGAGGTAAGCCCACATGTTAATTCTAAGTTTACTCGTCCCACGTTGACTTGTGTTTTTTGTGGCAGGTGCTTCATTAGTGAAGGAGAGTGTAGAGGAAGAAACTGCCGTCGAGGGGAAGAGCGGCATGGAGGATGCAACCGAAGTCTTAAGGGAGGAGAGGATCGACATAGTATCATTAGACGAAGGCGACATTGAGATTGTCAAGGAGTCTAAAAGAGGTGACCATCCATCTATGGCCAAGAACAAAGCTTAGAGTGAGAAGGACATTTCGCTCACAAAGCCCAAGCCATCGGAAGACCCTTCGAATGTTCAACACATCCAAGCTATCCCTCTAACCATCCTGTCCTCAGTCGATGTTCCTCCCTTTGCGAACTCCACTAACTCCCAAGTCTCAGCACCAGTTCCTCGTTCATTTGGAAGTACGCTTAGGGGAACAAGGCACAAGACGACCACTGAAGAGATGCAGGAAATAATTAAGCAGGCAGAGCTGGTAGAAATGATCGAGTGAGGGGAAATGCTAACTCCGTTTAAGAAGTCCTTTTGTTGTAATTTTCTTTTTAGGCCCTCTAGAAGTTTCATGTGAGTGTGGCCCTCGCGTTTTTGTAATTATCAGACTTTGTATCTCTGGGGATGGTGTTTAAACCATTCCTATAGTAACATTTTGTAATAATGTCACGTTATCGTAAATGAAAATCTATTTTTACTTAAATACTTGTGTCAATCATGTGTTGGATATGTTAAGAATGAAAATTCGGATTTCCTATTTTAATCCATCCTTTGAGGGTTACTTGACTGCTACCTTAGTCTGGGTAATTCATCGACCCTCTTGCCCCCAGTGTCAGGGTAAGTTGCTTGGATAGCAAGTTCTCCATTCCTACTCAAGTAGAGTTGACCCTAGTCGGGGGCCATACACCATTAAGCATAAGCGCTCTTAGTCTTTTATACTCACCCTTTAGTCAATAAGGGGTAGAGTTTTTAAGGATCGAGCGGTCTCTTGTCGAGGTGTACCTTTCACGCTCTTCCGTCATTTATACTCATCCTCATGTCGTTGGGATTAGAGTTATGTCCAAAAAGTCAGTCGATATGTTTGGTTAGGTGTTAACCTTTCTTTAAGTCAAAAAAGTAGGAGTCGAAAGCGGTTTGATCAGTCTAGGTTTAAGATTGATACCTTCGCTTCAATTGAGTTTTTGTTCTCTCAATGGTGTTAGCCCGCTTTGTCCCGGGCCGGCACATTAGAGTGTTAGGATGTAAGCTACAGCAGGTCGAATCACAACAGTTAGCTTTTATAACAATGAAATAGAGTAGGAAAGGAGCCTTTTATTCATAGCTACTGTAATTGATAAACGATTACTTATTACAATACTAAAACAAATGAAATGGTAAAGAAACTAAGAAATTCTAAGAAAGATAAAGTCATAAGTGCTCTGCATTCCACGATCTTTGAAAAGGTTTGCCATCAACAGTTGAAAGCCTGAAGCTTCCATTATCAAGCTTTCGTTGACTTTCGCAGGGTCCTTCCCACTTGGGGCCCATGTGGACGAGGATTGGGAAGACCCGCTTCAAAACAAGGTCGCCTACATCAAAAGTCTTTGGTCGGATCTTCTTGTTGTAGTATCGTGCGACCCTTCGTTTGTAGGCCTCTGCACAGAGGTTTGCTTCTTCTCTTTTTTCGTCAACCATATCTAACGATGTCAGGATAAGTGCTTTATTAGACAAGGGGTCATAGTATGTCGTCCGATGAGAAAGGACCTCGAGTTTTATTGGGAGAACTGCTTTCGAACCGTAGGATAGGGCGAAAGGAGTATGGTCGGTAGTCGTCTTATGAGTGGAACGATATGCCCAAAGGGCTAGAGGTAGTTCGTCGAACCATTTTCCGTTGGCTCGCTCTAGCCGCTTTTTCAAGATGGTTTTGATAATTTTATTAACCGCTTCAACTTGACCATTAGACTGAGGTTGCACAACTGCAGTATACTTCTTCTCGATGTGATACTTCTCACAAAAGTCTCTGAACTCCAGGTTGTCAAACTGAGTTCCAATATCTGTGATAATGGTACGGGGTATCCCATATCGGCATATGATGTTTCTAACGATAAGTTGATGATTTGCTTTGTTGTGATCATAGTCATCTGCTCAGACTCTGCCCATTTTTTGAAATTGTCTACTGCCATAATCGCATATCTGGCACCTCCCTTCGAAATGGGCAAGGTCCCGATAATGTCTATCCCCAAACAGCGAATGGCCAAGGGCTAGCCATTTGGGTGATCTTTGTCGGAGGAGCTCATGGGACCTGTGTGAACCTTTGGAATTTATCATATCTTTTGGAATAGTTAGCAGCATCTTTGTTGACAGTCGGCCAGAAGTATCCATATTGTAATACTTTCTTGGCTAGGGTTTGTATCCCGGTATGTGCCCCGCGGTCTCTTTCATGTACTTGCTTCAGTATCATCTTGATATCATCATTGGCCACACGCCGGAACATGGGAACAAAGACACCCCTTCTATATAGCTGGTTCTGTTGTATAACGTACCTGGAAGCTTGTCGCACTCTAGCTTGTCTTTCGTTTCTCTTTTTTGGTAACGTGCCGTAGAGGAGGAAGTTTTTTATGGGAGTCATCCAGGATTCTGCTTCAGGCTCGGCGTCAGCTTGATCGACTTCCATCTGTTCTATGTTCGGTACGCTCAGGGTCAGAAAGATAAGAGTTCGTGCCTGTGGTCGAGTCCACCAATTGGTCTATTCTAGGAAATGGGAAACTATCTTACGCGCACGCTTTATTCAGATCAAAAAAATCAATTCAAGTTCGCCACTTTCCGTTAGCCTTCTTTACGAGCACCGGGTTCGCTATCTAATCGGGATAGTTCGAGTCCCGTGTAAATCCGTTGGCTTGCAGAATACCAATTTCTTCTTTCAAGGCTGCAGACCTTTGGGGGCTAAGGATTCTCTTCTTCTTGTTTATCGGGGCATACTTCGAGCTAATGCCGAGGGAGTGAGTTATAATGGAAGGTGAAATCCCACACATGTTAGCATGGGTCCATGCAAATACGCCAAGGTTTGCACGGAAAAATTCAGTCAATTCCCTCGTCCGGAGGGGGGCAAGGTGGGACCCGACCTTCAGAACCTTGGTAGGGTCATTTCCATCAATCGAAATCTCCACGGTAGCCTTATTTAGGGATGCCTTTCAACGTCCAGGTTCCTCGTCCTCTCTTGGGTTGATGTCCTCCACTTCACAGATGGTTGGTTCCGACCGGGATGTTCCCTGTAGTTGCTATGCTTCTTTCCCCTCCATGGAGGGAGAGGGTATTCCAGACTCCTTGCGGCTACCGTTACGTAGTTTTTCCACTCTGTCAAGTAGCAGGCTCAATGTGTTACTTGATCTCCTCGTACAGTCTCGGTTCCACTATCAGTCGGGAACTTCAAAAGTAGACATCAGGGAGCGATACATGCCCTTAATACAACCAGGGCCTGTCGTCCAAGAAATGCTTTATAATGCGAGTTGATATTCATCACAATAAATGGAAAAAATTCTAACTCTCCGTCTGTCTCCATCTCCCAATTCTACAGATAGCTTAACCTGACCGATGGGTTCAGTCGAAGTTCCATTGAAACCGCGTACTAGACGGTACACGGCTCCAAGTCCGTCGGCTCCAATTTCATTTCATCATAGGCCTGTCTGAACAAAATGTTCATCGAGCTTCCATTGTCGACCAAAACCTTTTGCACCGTAGTTGGTCCGATAATGGCTATTATCACCAGCGGATCGACCGTCAGGGCCTCTATGACGATCGACTCCCGGTCGCGGAAGACGATATCGTCGGGCATTGTTTTTCTCTGTTTAATGGGACTTGCAGCTTCGAGGGGACTTGTTTCCGCAACGTCAAGGTGTTTCGTGGAATTCACATAACGCTCCATGGATCGGATGTTGTAACCTACTAGGTGTTGTCCCCCAACAATGGAATTAATCATGATCCCCTTTCCTTTCTCTTGGGCGCTGGCCTGAGGTGTGGCCTGGCTCAGCTTGGGCGTCGAAGTCCCTTGGCCCTGTCTGGTGAGACCGCCTTATATTCATCAAGTTTTCCCTCTCGGATTAGCTTCTTAATGATGTCCCTGAGATGCCGATACCCGTTGGTCGTATGTCCATAAATTTCGCGGAATAAGCAATACTTCCCAGTCGCCCGCTCCTTCTCTATAGGTTCACGTAGGGGCGGTTTCTTGTATTGGACCGTGCTACATGTATCTAGGTAAATATTCTCCAGCGTATCATTCAAGGCTCCCCTCTATCCAGGGTTCCCACTGGTTTCCTTCGATCCTTCGATCCTTTACCATTCCGTTTACCGTGGTTCCCAACATTTACTTCTACCTTTCCCGAATTATCCCCAGATTGTTTGACCGCTACGTTGCTCTGAATCGATGTGGAAGATGTGTTTCTCAGCCCATCCTCCTCTTCTAACTATGCATCCTCTTGCCTCGGTCGGATGTGGGCCAGAATGCTTCAATCATTGTGGGAGGCTTCCCAATCAAATATTTTCCGAACTTTATTCGCTTATCGATGCCATCGACCATGGCCATCAGGATAGTTTCACGATTAGGGTTGCTAACTTCAGTGGCAGCCTGGGTTAACCAATTAAGGTAATTTCTCAGGGATTCGCCCCTTCCATGCTTGATTGGCGAAAGAGCCATGACATGCTTCGATTTGGTGGCATGGAGGCGGAATTGATTCAAGAATTTCTCACTCAAATCTTCAAAGCTTGAGACCGACCTCACGGGTAGGCGCAAGAACCACATGAGTGCTACTTCGCTCAAAAAGATTGGAAAGGCTTTGCATTTAATGATATCGGGAGCTACCACTACCTCCGTGTGCCATGAATACCTCATCAGATGTTGCTATGGGTCAGAGGTGTTGTCGTACTGGTTCCACTACACCATAGCAACGATTTTGGCACACAAGGATGCGGATATACAATTCGGCAATAAGCCGTATCAAATTTGATAGTGTGCAAATCCATATCAAACTACATTTTGCGATTCGCACCACCCCAAACACCCTTAATTTGACCGTCCATCAATGAAGCCCCGGATCAGCACAATTGATACGGCTTTGGACCATATGAAATGCGTATACAATTTTTCCGTCCTACTTCCATTCTGGCACAATCGAGTTTGACACATCAAAATTTTTGGCCAAATTATTCCTCTTTTTATTTTGCAACGGCGACCACCGAATACCCAAATTAGGGTTTTAGTACTCGACCGACTTCCACTGTCAATAAGCCATCCACCACAGTCTGTGGGTTATCGTCAGCTCACGCAGCCTTTAGTTGATCGACAAAGCCTCAGTCCACCGTTGCCTATCCTTCTCGTCGCCAATGGAGGTGAGTACTAGATCACAGTTAAATTTAAATATGAATTGGGTTTAATATGAATTCGAATTGGGTTTAAATTGTGTTTAAATTGGGTTTAATTTGAATTTCCATGACTTAGTTCAAAAATATGAATGACATATATTTGCATGCGCTTGTCTACCTAGAATTTATGCTGCTATTTTGCTTAAATTGGGTATTATCCCTAGTTTTATAGTGCGGCAGTGTATTTGCTGTCATTTACTTGTGTTGTATTTGTCTACCTTGAATTCAGACAATTTTACTTGCGCTGCCCTACTCATTTGTGTGTATTATTGCACCGTTTACACTGATCCTTACTGATCTAAAATGCATGTGTCATTTCTGCCTTGTGCCAAAACAAATCATGTGGTATGATTTGAGAACTAAAGCATACTAGTTTTGTTGACTAAGCTGCATGTATTTGGTAATTGATATTGGGAAATTTGTATGATTGAGTAGAAATGTCAGTGATGGATGCATGAATGAAAATAAAATGGCATTTATAGGTTGAGATTTAGTCAATTTGTTTGGTGTGTCATGTGTGTCACACTGCATGTGAGTAAAGGCTCCACCTGAACTACTTTTCCATTTATGACTTGCTGCCTTTAACCTGGTTGCTTTATACTCATGTATATGTCATTATGTGCATCAAGTATGTGCATGTGTTTGTGCATTGATTTGTTGTTTTCATCCATGACCTAACTGTATCTTCTTGCTTGTATGTTCATGATGTTGTTGTGCAGAGTAGGTGTGTGTGTTGTAATTGTATATTCTTCTGTTATCTTGTCCATTCAAGTCAGTACTTAGTCTTGTGGTAATATGTTCTTTTATGTGTAAATATGTGTGTTCTGACTCATTATTGTTCTAATGCAAATTAGGTTGCAAGTATAGACGAAGATGATGCATTCTGGTTAAGAATTTACTGGGTGATCTACCTGTGAAGCCTCACCAAGCTGAAGGCCTTAACTCTCTAGTTAAGAGTTACTGGGTGATTCAACAGGTGGCTGCACTTTAGCTCACGACGCCAGTTCGGGTATTTATCCCAGCTTATTCATTTAACTAAGCGCCAAGACTGGCAAAGGGGATAATATCAAGTGTCAAATGCTTTTTCCTAAGGTTTAGTGAAGCAACATATGACACTTGATATATTATCCCCTTTGATAGTCTTGGCGCTCAGTTAAATGCATAAGTTAGGATAAATACCCGAACCAGGTGTGTGAGCTAAAGTGCATCCACCTGGCGAATCACCCGGTAAATTCTTAACCAAAAAGTTACACCTTCAGCTTGGTGAATGCATTAGCTGCGGATCGAAGTGGTCGATCGCCGAAGTTGAAAAGTGGAGAGTGGTTGATCGTTGAATTTTACCTTCTTTATTGTAATGTAATTGTGAAACCATATGTATCTTCTTTATTATAATGAAACATTATGTATCTTCTTTATTGTAACGTAATGAAATAGTGTGTATCTTATTTACTGTAATGTAATCAAATAGCATGTATCATTATATATTGTAATGTAGTGAAATATTTCATACAATTGTTTCATTTACTGTTACAATTGTGAATTAGTGTATCTTGTGTATAAATTGTGTTATATACGTTGTGTTATAAATAATATGTACTACCATTTTTGCTTTATATGTATATATACACACGCACACACACACACATACATATATAAGATACGGTTTATAGCCATATCTACTAATACTTAGATATGGCCAATAGCTGTATGTTATTATGTTTGGACACGGTTTAGAGCCATATCTAATAATTTAACGCGCCATTTTTTGATACATCTTCTTATCGTGCCTAACTGCTTTAGATATGGTAAAAACACAACCTAACTAGCATACATGGTGTAGTGTTCATTTAGGGAACGTTGAATCTCCTGAGGAATTCTGCCCGTAAAATGTCATCGGTGAATGGTGTACGACTTCGGTCTACTCCCCAGTCCTCATTCCTATGTTCTCCATTGTCGTTCATGATCTGTTGTACCATGGCGGTCAGATTCGGTGGAATGATTGTGTCCCGATTGGCTTCTTCGATCGACCGGCCTCTCTTGGTTCCTTCATCGAGTAACGTCGTCGGACTTGCCGTCCGGGCAGTCCTTCTTACTCCCCGGATATCTTGGTCAATCAAAAGATCCCGGGATGGACGAATATGGGCCCGATCTCCCCGGGTAGCATTCTGATGAGCAGGAGGAGAGGTTTATCGGTCTTGTAGGGCTATGGTACCGACGGTCTCCACCTCGACTTGGTCGACCTGAGTTTGGTCACCTACCCCTGGTTGATGTTGACATCCCTCGAGACACAACTGGGAAACATTCTCGGGTCTTTCTAGCGGACGTCGGGACTGATGTGGATCCCTGCTCCCCACGGATGATGAGGAGCCTTCCGAAACACAATCCAACCAGGAAGGAGGGAGTTGATGGTTTCGGACCTCCTGAGCTTGATTTCTGAATTCCTCCCATTGCCTCGACATGCGAATCATATCATGCCGCATTGTGGAATTCTCTCGAGCATGAACCTTTAAGGCATCTGTGGTTTCTCGGAGTTGATTTAACACAACCATAAATTCATCACAGGTGGAGAAAGTTAAGGATGGGGCTGGTTCTATCACTGGGGGAGTATCGGTTGATCCGAAGTAGTGTCAGGTGCGATCGATTCGTTGGCCGCTTCCGCAGATGTCCTAACTTGCGGTTGTTTTCCGGTATTGCGAACTATTTTTCCAGCCATAATTCAACAACGTAAGAATGAAGATGAGATATTTGTCTCGGACTGGTGATCCGAAAGTAGAGCAAAAATCTATATTAGACTGAGAATATCAGTTCTTAGTGAATGCACCAAAGTGTTGACACCAAAAATTGTCACAACACCCAAAGGAGTTATGTAGAGAGCAAATGAAGATTAATGATTGTAAAAAACTGAAAAAATAGAGAGGATCACACACAACTTTATAGTGATTCCGTGTTAATGAGCCTACATCCACTTTGTAATCTCTTATATACCGTTTCAACTATTAGACAAAATAGTTACAATGGTGGTACAATAAGAGATTAAAATATTTGAAAGATAGAGTTAAAATAAACTTCCAAAAGTCCCCTCTTTTGTGTTCAGAAGAGGTATTTATAGCTAATACAGTACTTGAGCCGGTTTAGACAAGTGTCGTGGGATCCAAAAAGTAGTTAAGTTTGAAGAAACAATTTTCTCCTAGGGAATCGATATTCCTCGAAATATTGGTAAGGAGTGGCAATCGATCTATTCAATTCGGGTAACTTGGAACATATAAGGCAGACGTGAGCTATTCTTTAGGCGTGTATTCAGTTCTCAGCTAGGTCCGATATGACTAAGTATGCTTGATCACAATGGGCTTCTCTTGGACTACGTCTGGCATGGGTGACGAACTCAACCGACGGGCTTCATCTATCGGTCTACTTCTTAGCCTTGGGGTCCTTGCTTTGGACATTCAAGACACAGGCCCGTGGCGATATCAAGTCTTGATGGGCAGGCCGAAAGGCCCATCAACATAACGGTTACCATATTATCGATATACTAGTCTTCGGTATACCAGTGTATCGATAATGGTAATGGTAAGCAATTTTGGCTTACTAGTAAAAAAACGTTACAATAACAGTATTTGTTAAATGGTAATGGTAACCATTACCATAACAGCCCTACTGTCGTATAACCCACCTCATATATACACATAGTCATAATTACATGAACATAGTTTAATGGAAAAAAAATAAAGTTTAGCTTTGTATGTGCATGAGTACTAATGGTTGTAATAATAAGAATAATGCATTGATGCTGTTGCAAAAGTACTTCAATACAAATTGTTGAATTAGCATCACTATGGCAAAAACAAACCTATATATAAAATGCATTTTGAAATAGATCTATATGTAATGGATTACACAAATATTTGAGCCAACAAAATTTTTGAAAAGTATTGAAATCCATGTCCTATTATCTACTTGTGTTTGCAAAATCATTAATAAAGAAATTCAGTGTCAATCTGTCACTGAGTATCCTTTTAGAACCAAAGAGAAATTACTTTATTGGTTCAAAGTACTGCAATTCTATAAAAAGTCATGGGTACAATTATAATAAGCCATTTGCAATTCTCTCTACATACAGAATTAAACATTCTTACGTTATAGTATATTAAACACCTACTTTTGATCTTGCATAGTAGAACCTTAAGATAAATAAATTAGCAGTGAAAAATAAATATGATTGCAGGTTATTTGAACTAAGATAGTAAGTTCTCTTAGGTTCCAAATGATAAAACAATGATATATTGGTGCAAAATATCTTTATTAACAATTTACACATACAAACAAATAATAGAAAAACGATATTGGTACTCTTCCATAATGTTATTCGGCTATAGCTACAAATGTGTGTGTAAACCAATATGCAACACATGTTCGTGCACACAAGAAAACATACTCACGCATATATAAACATATAATTCAGTATTCAAACAAAAAAGTTGTATATTCAATGCCACTATTAGGGAATAGGATGCTCTAGATCAATTCTTTTTGCTTCTCACAAAGATTTCTTTCCAATATATACATAGTTTTTTCCTTGGTTCACAAAGTAAAAGAAAAGAGTTTAAAAAAACCAAATTTCTCATGCTACGTTAGCAAGATGGAACATTTGTTGATATGGCCTTCAATCTATTACGAGTACTCTCACAAATGAATGTAGGACAGATATTTGAATGTTTGCTCCGGTTAGCGTAGAAATTATAACAACACTTTTATTTCAGTCTCACTATTACTTGTAACAATAAGATCATTAATATATATTAGAATATAGATAATTAAGTCACCATTTAGCTTAACAAATAATGAATGGTCTGATTTGGTTGACTGAAACTTTAAATTATGTAAAGTAAGTTTCAATTTATCAAACCGGACCCTTGTGGCTTGCTTAAGCCCATAGATAGCTTTGTTCAACTTACACACAAGCCCTTTTTCTTTTTGATATCCATACAGTTGAGTCATATATACTTCTTTCTTTAAATCACTATTAAGGAAGCATTGTTAATATCAAGTTGTTGTATTTTCCAATTTTTGTGCAAAGCTATTGTCAGTATAGCACTGATTGTGGTAGACTTAACAACTAGTGAGAATGTTTCTTCAAAGTCAAACTCATATTGTTGTGTGTACTCTTTAACCACCAGTCTAGCTTTGTATCAAGTTATTAACCCATCTGTATTCCTTTTTAACCTGTAAATCCATTTACAGTCAACAATATTTTTGTCCTTGGTGCTTAAACAAGTGTCCATGTCTTATTTTTTTATAAGTGCTGGAGATTTATCATCCATAGCCTTCTTCCAATTTACTTTGATGACTGCTTGGTTGTAATTGATTTGTTCTTCAAATGCATGAGTGGCAGTATAAGCTTTAGGCTTGAGTATGCCACTCTTTGGCCTTCTAAGCATAGGATGTCTAGTTTGTGGTTGCGAACCTACTTGTTCGTGAATGCTTGAACTATTTTGATCAGTATTAGCTTCATTACTGTTATTTCCTTGACTTGAACTCTGTGATTCACTTGCTATAGAGGACTGAATGGGTTGAAAATATGGTCCATTTTGTTCAAGGCCTGGTCCAAGTAACATAGTGTGTTGTAGATCTGACCTGTAATCAACTTATTCATCATTCTGAATATATGTATATAGAGGTATGTAAGGAATAAAGTTTTCTGCATTATATATCTTTTGAGTTTTTGGAACCTCTGCACTAGTAAATGGAAACGCTCTTTCATTAAAAACAACATGCTTGCTCACAAATACTTTACTATTTTTATCTAAGCATTTGTATCCTTTTTTATCACTAGCATATCCAAGAATGTGAATGGTGCGAAGCTGATTTTATTTGTATTGTACGGTCTTAATTAAGGGTGCAACTAAAAACTCAGAATATTTTCTAGTTTGGTATTACATTGTATAATGCTTCCGCTGAAATTTTGTTTTTCAGTACTTTAGTTGGTAATTTATTTATCAGATATACTGCAATACTGAAAGCATCTGGCCAGAATTTCATTGGAAGTGAACTTTGAGCTAACAATGTAAGACCACACTCAATAACATGTCTATGTTTTCTTCCCACTAAACCATTTTTCTCTGAAGTATAGGGACAACTTAGTCTATGAGTGATTCCTTTATTTCAAAAGGAATCACTTATTGGTTTAAATTCAGTACCTTCTTTGTTTGTAATATTTTTAATTGTTGTCCAGTTTTCCTCTTAGCTTGATTAGTGAAATGAGTAACAACCTTAAAGGTTTCTGACTTGGTTTTCAAGAAATATGCCCAAGTATATTTATTACATGAACTAACAAAAGATATATAATAATTAAAATCATAGTCAGAATTTATTAGTGTTGGACCTCATAGATCAACAACAACCAACTCAAGTGGTTTACCATAAGTAGTTTGAGAATTAAGAAAAGGCAGCTTGTGGCATTTACCGTTTGACAACAAATGCACACAAAAGGAATGACTATATTTCCAAAAGAAATCTTATTATCCAATAGTACCTGCTTTACAACTTTTGCATTAGGATGTCCTAATTTCACATGCCACAAATCAAATATACTTGTACTATCATTAATTTCTGAAAAATGGCAGCTTTTGATCCCTTTTTCAATTTTTTTTGCAAAGTTAACAATATTGAATTTATACAATCCTCTGTCTGCTTTACTCTACAAAATAATTTCATTAGTCGACAAATCTTTAACAAGACAGTGATTAGGATGAAACTCAATATAAATACAATTGTCTTTAACAAATTGATATACACTTAGGAGATTTTTTTGATTTGGGAACCCTTGATAAGTTGTTAAGATGTAATTGTTTTTATCTCTAATGCTGCCAAAACCAATGTGTCTGATATTAATACTCTCACCAGTATACAAGTGCATGGAATGGTTACCTCTATATTCTTTTTGACCAAGATTTAGATTATCAAGATTGTTTGTGATATTATTTGTGGCTCCAGAGTCAAGGTATCAGTTTTCATAGTTGATTGTTTCTTGCATTGTCTGCTTGTGTGTTACTTTCTGCTTGAGCAACATTTGCACTTGGATTTGTTCTTTTTTGATTGTTTTGGTTTTGTCTTGCTAAATACTTAGAATTGAACCAGAAATAGCACTTTACTGCAGTATAACCAACTTTCTCGCATATTTGGCACTTGGGTCTTGTATTTTATTGTTCCACCTTTGTAACAACCCGCGTTCCGACGAACCAATTTTTTTCTTCAAAAACCCAATCCATCGAAACCCGAGTCGGTTTGCTCTGGTATCCTGCAGAAAAGATAGAGACATAAAACCTGTCAATGTTCGGAAAACATCTCACAGCGAAAGGAATAAAATACAATGTAGTTGAAACATAGCTTTGCCTTAATAATAATACTGCTAAACCAGTATCCAAAGCTATATAGTCTCTGTCATGAACCTTACCTGCGAATGTTATGAGGAGGGGGTCAGAACATAAGTTCTGTGTGAATGAATTTAAACTACACTTCTTGGATAATCCTACATATACTTTCAATTATATTTTCTTATTTATTAGGTTATTTGTGTTATTAGCACTCAAGGCTTACACACACGTCGCACCCATCTACTCTCTAGTAGATTAACCTAATATAGTGTATATGTAGCTACCCCCAGTTAAGGTATACTCTACTCGCATGGTCTCCACCGTATGTACGCAGTCCCTTATCCAATGTCGCATTTCGTATGTATATCAACGCTACGTTTGCCTAAAACTATCATCACTGTGTTACGTAAGCGTTTGGACTGCCATTCTAGATTCTACTAGATTCTGTCAGCGACATGAGTGTACCTAGACTTTCCCCACGTACGTATCGTCAATTGTACTCGATGTCTATTTGCATATGTTCTCTATATGTGCGCCTGAGTTCCGTGGCAGGGCTAATCAAGAAACACGGAACTCGGTCAGGAGCTTTCGGATATCTGCCGATTGTAGATGCTAAGGTCTGCTTTTACAGTGGCTATGGTCCCACTAGACCCCTCCCTCAACTAACAAATGAAAGGCACCCAAGAAAATCAAGAATGAGAACTGTAATCCCGGCCCCCTATACCCTTCGATCCTATTAGCCAACCTTATCCATAACTAGATAGCAAAGTGTATGGTCTTTTGGAGTTCTCCGCCTTTCCGCTTCACGTACTGATTGAAGATGGTAGGTAGACGACGAGTTGCTATCACAGGGCACTAACTGGTCTCGTCGAATCACGCTGGTCCATCTTAGTCTTTTGATTGCCCCTTAATTATTGCAATCAAGGCATGCTCATTGGTTCACCTACGCAGACCTAACCTTTGTGAGCATAGGCGGATCATCTGCCACTCACAGAGGAATACCAAGAGTACCCTATGTCCCCGGAAGCTGCGTGCTTCTTAACCCAGTCCGTTGGAGCCTACAAGAATATTTAGATGGTCATGCGCTACTCTTTGTGTCTTTTGACATCCCGATGATCTACCCCTTATGGTTATTCATCCTCTAACATATGGACTGGTCCAAGCGCCTTAGTTTTATATGTCATTAGACCCTATGTCTAACCATTTATTTACACGCTTGCGCCACCTCGTGAGTTTTCACATCTAACTTGGTTATTCTCCTTCACATTGATTTCCTTTCCAAGTATACCAAGTTACCCTCGCTTATTAATGTTTCATATATGACTAATTACTTGTAAGTTTCATTAATAAGCTTTGTACCCCATTATCCATCCTAACTTATTTCTTATATAATCCTAAATTATTTCTTATATAAGTTTTTCCTCATATCTATCTTCTTAGTCAGTTATACTTCCATTTATTGATGTCCCACAATCGGTCGTTGTTTGCTTAGTTCTCTTAACTAAGGCATATTGCTTAGTTTTCTTAACTAAGGCTTATTACTTATTTTTCTTAACTAAGGCTTATTACTTATTTCTCTTAACTAAGGTTTATTACTTAGTTCTCTAAACTAAGATTTACTACTTAGTTATCTTTATCGAGATTTACTTAGTTCTCTTAACTAAGGTTTTCTAATCATAACTCATGTTATGTTTATCCACAGATTACTCATTATCGCTTTGTAGTTTGTATTCAACTTATTTTATAATATAAGTTGTCCCATTCTCTAGTCTTATTATCATCTTCCCTTGTCCCTAGGATAAGTCTACCTATTATATGACTTTCATATTTCTCCTATATGTCCATAATAGGTTGCTATCATTCCTCATTACGACATTAATTAAGATTAACTTAACCTTTCCCATTTCTTTAACACGTTTACTTAACCCCTACCCAATTCAACTAGTTCGTAACACCACTTCAGATTTAATTGGGTTAAGTATTCTAATTCATTACCATGTCCAATTATGGTTATAATGGGCTAGACCTCCCACATTAGGCCTACAACGTGTGGATGCTGGATATGTTGGTCGGGTCTGGGCAGTCTTATTCCACAGTTGGGTCTAACCTCGTGTCTTAGCCCAATTTGTATTTACGTACTCAGACCTCCCACATTAGGTTCAACATTAGTGGCTGCTGGATATGTCGGTCGGGTCCGGGTAGACTTCCACCACTAATGTAACCTAACCTCGTGTCATAAGTACAATTACAATTCCTAATTATAATTACTAAACATTCCATTATTAATTAATTAATTAATTAATTTCCCCATTTGAGTTATGCCTAATTCACTATTCAAATTATAGGCTTTTATGCCTCTTCTTAATTCACTTTTAATTATGCCCCATATCATAAATTAAGGCATATATATATATATATATATATATGTGTGTGTGTGTGTGTGTGTGTATGTGTATAAATATATATTGCACCAATCCAAACCCACATATATTTTCCAATTTATGCCTAAAATTCATATTCACATACGTTCTAATTTATGTCCCAAATCACTATTTAGACATGTCCTATTTCATACCCAAATTATTTTTATACTTATAATCAAATTTCTGATCTTTAAACATAATTTGGTCAATATAGTCATACACTTACTCAAGCCATTCCTTGTACATAAATATGACAGTTTTTCGTATGAACTGTATAATACTCCGACTAATCTGATTACATGTTCAATGTTATTCTATAAATCATGTAAACGTTTAACTGGTTAAATAAACAAATTATTGATGTCATGACATGCTAACCATTCCCATAGTTTACTTTATTCAAGACATGAATTCGCGGATCTATTCATTTTTTACATTTCATCTTGTTACAATCGCAATTTATAGTTAAACTTGCAATTTCACAATTTACGTACAAATGGGAATGCTAAACGATAGCTATAACATTATCAAAAAGTCATAGTTTAATTCCACTCATAGTGATTTTTGCTTTCCTAGGTCTGATTTAGATTAGCATCCGAAGTTCTTCCCTTTCTTGCGGCGTAGATTTGTAGATCCAAAATCCCTTTTTCTCTTTATCTTGAAATAGAAGAAAGTCTAAATCTAATTCTTTTAATTTAAGAATAGATTTTGAAGAGAAAGGGAAGAAAGTAGATTTAAGATTTGGGGAAGAAGAAGCACAACTTTAGCGTAGTTTTGGGATTGTGAATTTTAGGGTTAGGTTTTGAGTTTTATTTATAAGTAGGCTAGAACAACTAGAGCCTTAGGATTAAAATAGATTTCATCTAAACCTTACACCTTGCTAAAGAAAAGAATGTTCTAGAGTAGGCTAATTGATTGCTCATTTTTTTTCTTTCATACACTTATGACGTTTCTTTTGTGCAATTAGATATATTGCATATCTTCCTTTCTTTAATTAATTTATCTCTAAAATTATTGCTTTCCCTCTATTCTAATTGCACGCCCATATTTCATATCCAATAAATTTTTCCTTTAATTTATTTATTGCAACAACTTAATTGTCACATACATTTTTTTCGTACAACTAAATTTATTTAATGCATCATTCTTTATTCATATATAACCCTTTCCTTTTTCCCACATGCGGTTTCTTTTCCATTAATGTGTCCTTCCATTATTTTATGTACAATATGAATTGTATTAATACTTTGTTGCATATTTCTAATGTTCTTATATTTTTCCATGCATTAAATTTATGTTTATTTTGGTTCATGCATCTACACTTTTTTAATTGCATGCATGGAATTCTTAACCGTTATGTGTATGTATATATACATCTTTCTTATTTTCACGCAATTAAATTTATTAATTAATTGCTCGTTACATTATGTATACAAAATTTGAATTGTACGCTCATTAACGCATTCAATTTCTTTTCTTCTTACTTCTAATTAGTACATTATATTGTACTATTTTTAATGCATTGCATATTAATCTCTTTCCTTCATGCATTTAACTCTTTTGACATTTGTTTTCTTTCTATTTTGATTGCACATCCTTATTTTACAATCAATTTACTATTTCTTCTTTTTATTTATTTATTGATTTATTCTTGCATATGCACATAATTAATTACATGCGCTAATTCTCTTCTTACTCTTTTTGTTTACATATTATTAACTTTTACATTAAAATATACATATGCACTATTACCTATTTGCTACTTAGAAAAATTGCAGGGTGTTACAACCTTCCTCTTCCTCTTGACATATTTCAGTAACCACCTCTTTGAATACGTTGAACATTTCTACTGCGTTGGCCTTTACTTTTATTTTTTGCATAGTTAACAGATAACTATGATAGTTGATTTTTCTTGGTTTTAATTCTTGCTTCATGTGCAAGTAAAATAGCATGCACATCTCCCATTGCAGACACAACTTTTTGAGATGAAATTACAGCAACTACAGCCTCATACTCATCACTAAGGCCATTTAAAATTGTTAAAACTTGTTCAGATTCAAGAACTAGTTGGCATGTTGCCTGCAAATGGTTATATGTATTTTTAACTTTTGCAAGATACTCACTCATTGATAGGTTGTCATTTATTGGTCCCTTGTAGTTATGTTCTATAATACATAATCTTTGCTGCATATTGAGTATAAAATGAACTTTAAACAATTGACCAAATCTCATTTGCTGTTTTACATCCTATCACTTGAGAAAGTAGATTTGCAATAATGGAAGGAGCAACCAACAACTAATTAACCTATCTTGCCTATGATACTTGATATATTCTTTATTCCTGATTACTTTATTTTGTGTGTCGGTGATAACTTTGGAGGAACTGGTAATTTACCAAGAAGATAGCCTTCTACACCATATCCTTGAATGGTTGTTTCCACTTGAAGTTTTCAGAGAAGATAATTGTTTTCTTCGAGATGAATTGTAATCAGCTAACTTGTGGGTTGATTATAGTTTTCACAAGAATTTCAGCAGTGATATTGGTTTGAACTTGGGTTCCGTCCATATTTTCAAAAGTGGCAGAGTTGTTATCTCCATCCATTAAGGATCAACGGTGATGTAGAGTTAACAATCTTCAAAAGAAATATTCATAATTGACATAGATAAGCAATCTGGACTTTTAAACTTTAAACTGGGATTTTTAGCAGATAATTCAGTAAAGTTTGGTGCAATTTTGAAAGCTTTAGATGATGATTTATCTATTTTAGAATATTTTATTTCGAAAATTTTCAGATTTGGCTTTCTTGAATGGCACTCTTTAGCTGAATGATTTTACTGAATTTCCTAATCAATTTTAAAGTTTCAGACTGCTTTTCCTTGAATCTGATTGGGATGAACTGACGCAGCCACACAAACTGGTCAGGCATGATTCTTGACAGACAACAACTCTTAAGTGAAGAGAATTTGAATCTCTGATAAGAGAAATCCAAATGATGATAATTCTTTGATGGATTAACCACAAGAATCATGAAATTGAAATATTTGTCGTTAGGCTTTGTAGCTTTGATACCATGTAAGATTTTGATATAAGAGTTGAATTTGAGGATTTGAGATTAATAGAGTAATCTCTGAATTGCAAGAGTAGCAAATGAATTTGTATTATTGATAATTTGATACAAGGCAACATACTCTGTGTGTGGATATATATATATATATATATATATATATATATCTGTGTGTGTGTATATATATGTATATGTATATGTATGTATATGTATACACAGTTGCAAAGAGACGTTATATAAAACAAAAGAAAAGGGTAAACGGGTTGGCTACAATGTCCAAGCCCAAATACACAACTGAAGAGTAAATTCAACCTGGGTACCGTTTTAATATTATATTTTATATATATTTACATTTGTGAGTTGCAATAAAAAAATCTAATTGCAACTGTGCATAGCACGGGTTTACAAACAATCATTCTGTTGGCCATAAAGCAAATATCATCAAATAAAATATTCAAATTAATATAACTAATGACTTAACAAACAATGAAATAATACAAACAACCAAACAAAACGCATAGTCTTTACGTTCTATCCTAACCCTCCCTTCTAAAGAGAATGGTTAACCCTATAACACACTAGGAAAACTAGACATAACTAGCATACAAACTACATTGTCATAAAGGATTTTAGCAATATTAAGACTCACATCACTCAGTCGTCCCCTATTCCATGCCACTTAGTAGTTTCATAACTCTCAAAATATTAGTTTTTTAAAATATATCTACAATAAAATACATTTTACCAAAAATCTCTATAGTTTATTTTTAAAATTAAATATTTTACCTTTTCAGCTATCTATTCTTAAATCAAATCATTTTCATCCTCCTACTAAAATATTCAAAATTAGGTATCTTATAATACACTCTTCTTCCAACAAGAAAAATAATATTTTTGGTATGTATACTTAAATTTGTATTTTTTGATCAAAAATGTTTTCTTGAAAACATCAATCATAAAAAACTATCCTTCACGTGAAACTTCTCTACTCGTTGGATAAAGCATGTTAACCGGTCTTTTGGTCCGATTCCCAAAAGCGTACCAGTCCCACTCGGCCCGTCGCATGACACCAAAGCTCGAAGTGTTGCCAAAACACTCAGGATTCTGGCTCGGAAGGAGTCGTTCGAACGTAGACCTCACAACCCCTTAGATACAACATTTCATATCTCTTATGATGGATACTAACATAAATTCGCATCCCACATGCAACATTTCGACTCCCTCATTTCTCCTTCCAATCATTTTGTTTCCCCTGCAATTTCACATCACGAAGACATTGCATCCTTTATGACTTCGCATCCCACTTTTCGCATCCCGAATGCCACACACCACACTCCACTTAGTATCCCCAAAATAGCCGCTTCCCTTCGTATTTCGCATCCCTGAATCGTGCATGTCTAACTACCATTTTGTATCCCTCGGATATGAAATTTTGTATCCCAGGGATACGCCTCCTGTGTCCCTATGGGGATAGGAATTTTGCACCCCTCGGGATGTGAAATTCGCAATCCCCACGGGAATACAAAACTTTCTATTATAATAGGGGGATGCAAATTTCTGGAAGTCGCCTGCTTGGGATGTGAAATCTCCTGCTGTGGTCCCCAAATCTCACCTACTCCCACCTAATCAACTACCTATAAATACAGCATACCTCATACTTTAAAAGAGTTGGCATTTGCATCATTTGAGAGCTTTAGAAGGACCTTGGACATCATTACTGCAAGCCTAAGCCTTAAGGAAGAAGAAGAACATATATTTTCTCCCAAGACATTACATATCCAAAATATGATTCCTGAATACTTAGCCGGAATTTGTACACAAATTTTGTGATCATGTTAAACACTTGTAACCTTCAATAGTGAATAAAAATCTGCAAACTCTTCAAAGTGGACGTAGATTCATTACCAACCGAACCACTATAAATTTCTGTGTTCTTTGCTTACTGCACTTACTTTTTTCATACGCAAAACATTATTCTCATGTAATTGAGAATCTTTGGGTATGACGATAATTTTTCGCGTCAACACTTGGGGCTTTCACTGAGATCGTTACTTTCTTCTTTCCATCCGACTTCCATCTCGACTTCGAAGCGCTACTATGGTTTTCTCGACCTACATTCCGAGTTTGCTTACGATGGCTAGAAAAGGAAACCCCAATGATCAGAATTTACACAGGGTTGATACTACTACTTCTCATCTGCCCCAACCCTCGGAAAACCCGGTCGACATGGAAACCGTTCCTCCTTATAATCCTGATGCTCTAGCAACCCAAGCTCAACTCTTCGAGCTCAACAAGAAATTAAAGGACACGAGTCGAGAACTTAACGACCAGTTGAGGACAAATATACCTCAAATATCGAGCTGACACAGCGACTTCAAGAAAGTCAACGCAACGTCACTCAACTTCAACCCAACCGAACAACACTCGTCCTTTACCCAATGTCTCGGAAAGCTCTTCTTCCGACACTCACCATGGGAACCAAAGCCAACGGAGGAGGACCAATGCTGATGCTAATGCTAACACCAACACTAATGTCAACGGCAACAATAGCGGCATCGACAACGAAATTGGTAATGGAACTATCGTAACTTTCGGTGAGGGGACACGTTAACGCGACCGTTCCCAGTTGGTTATCAACGATGAACCAGGTCCTAGTAATCGATCCCTCCGCATTAGAACCCAATTGTCGTCACTCTGAACTTGACGCATACGCATCCGGCAGCCCAACAGACCCAAGTTTAACCTAATAAAGCTCAATAGGATCAATTCCATTCCAACCAACTTCATTATAATCTAGAAGGCGAGGCTAATGACATGGATGAAGATGATGCTAACAATCATCTCCGAAGATGTCCATAGCTCCGAACTTCTGAGTTGAAATACGAGTGGTGGAATCCAGTAGAGGTTCAGTCTGTGTTCCTTACCTACATGAGCCGAAGGATCACGAGAGAGACGCGAGGAAATGCGACTAACATTTGGGAAACCAATATAAGGCATGACCCCTTTACTCGAGCCATCCACGAAGCAAAGGCCTCGACATTTCAGTTTCCTCAACTAATGGCTTTCACAGGAAAGCCTGATCCATGCAACTTCCTAAACCATTATGAATGTCATATGGACTCAAGTCGAGCCATTAATGTTGTCAAATGAAAGTGCTTCGCGGTTATCTGAGAAGACACAGCTCTAATCTGGTTTACTTGGCTTCCAGCTCGATCTATCTCTACCTTCGACCAACTCGCTTCGAACTAGTGAAGCAGTTGAGAATGCATGTCGCACGGCTAAATGATACTCTTACTCTTTGAAACCTCTACCAAGGCACAAGCGAATCTCTCAAGAGTTACCTCAAATGCTTCAACACCGCCCTTGCCGAGGTTGATGATTTAGAGACACGCACAGAATTGGTCCAACTTGCTAAGGCATCTTTCCCAGCTTTGAATTTCGGTATGGATCAACAATAAGCGACACAGGACCTTGGAAACTTTCTACGAGAAGGCTAATTAGTTTTTGTGCCAAGAGGAAGCACAAAGAAACAGAGAAGCTCAGGGTGGTCATCCCAACAATCCGCACTCGAGCACAATCGCTGATAGTGTCAAAGGAAAACAAGTCAGAGAATCCTCCGATAAGGGAAGGAGGTGATCCCATTCAAGCCCTAACCGAATAATGGCAAGCAGAGTGGCTGCAACAACAACCAGTCACCTGGCAATTCAAAGAAGCGTGACCACTACCCAACCTACAATGTCTACGCTTCACTCAATTGAGAGCTAAAGGAATTTTACCTTGAGACTTGTAATACCATCCAGTATAATAAACCGAATACGAGTGAATCTACCGACCGCGAGAAGAACTCCAGAAGTAGTCTCGGGCCTATCAATGCCTGCACTTCCTCTAGATAACGCAGCCTCAGGGTCGTCCAATCAAAAACAACGTGGTATCATGATCAACACGATCTGCGGTGGGACTCACCTCGTAAATGAGGGATTTCGGCGCATGGGGGTATACTCCAATTCCATCAAGCATGACAGCTTGGATGCAATGGTCCACTTTGGATGAATTTTTTTGTGCTAAGCTTCAGAAAATAATGCTGGATGATATTGTTTTCCGTGAGAGAGAGTCTACGGAAATCAAAATCCCAACCGTAGATCCACTTGTTATTTCTACTCACATAGGCCCAGCTTATGTCCAAAGAATCCTCTTTGAAACTAGAATCACTGAGCATAATCTTGAAGTCGGCCTATGACCAGACAAAACTTGAGGTCAAAGACATGAAGCCTTGCCATGCCATTGTTCATGGTTTCAAGGGCTCTTCCAACTAGCCAGTGGAAATGGTGGACATGCCGGTGAAGATAAGAGATGGGGGTCGAAGTAGAGACTGGATCCTCGGCTTTGTAGTCGTCGATGTCATTTCTCCTTATAATGCCTTTTTGGGACTTCCTTTGCTCGAAGAGTTCAGAGTATGAATGGCACCTTGGTCCCTTCTCATGAAATTTCCAACTGAGAACAGGATCGGAACCATCAAGGGCGATCAAGCCACAGTGAGAGTCTACTTCCTCGCTGAATGGAAGAATGCCATCAACAAGAAGAAAGGCAAGAGTGTAGAGTTGAACCACTATGCCAAAACCACCAGTGCATAGCAACTACTAGAGTTTGGGTCCTAGCTTAGATGTCATTGTCGTATTTTTGACGATCTTGACCAAAGGAAGATGAAGATCCTAATTTCGAGAGGGCTACCCCGGTGGAACCGACCAGCGACATCCAATCAATCCCGCTGATCCGACAAGGGTCTTGAACATGGGATCAAAGCCCCATTCATCAATAAAAGAAGAGACTGTGGACTTATTAAGGGCCAACTTCGATGTGTTTGCTTGGACCCACTCATATATGTGTAGCATCGACCTCCGTTAAGGTCACTCACAAAGGGAATGCTTTAACTTTGATGGAGCGTTTTAGTAGACAAAACAGAAATTTACAAGACAGATAAAACAGTACTTGAAAAATTTATAACTTTATTACAACAGAAACCGAAGTAAGTTTGGTTACATCTTTTCAAATCACAATATCAGAATTCAAGTAAAAAAATATCAGTCTTGTACAAAAGCCTTCAGAATACATAGTTTTTAAAATCATAATCCCCCAACATAAACTGCCATGGAAAGATAGAGCCAAGGCCAAGCGATACTTCAAGCAGAGAAAGTCCAAACCAAGCTCCTAGATTTCCACCCTACAAACCTGGGGGGAACGAAAGAGAAGGGGCGAAAACAAGCAAGGTCAGACATAAAGTCTGGCAAGTCCAGTGACTTTCAGCATATGAACAGATAATAATATCATGACATGAAAATAAAGCTGGATAAGAGACAATATCAATAGGAGTAACTAATATACTTAAGCTAAACAGAAGAAACAGAAGGATATAGCCCAAGTTATGTTTCTTACTTATATTTTACTTCTCTGCACTAATATTAGTATAACAGGATTAGGTGTTACCCTAATGTCTAAACAGAAACAGAATAATGGGCCTTTACCACCCGAACAGAAGGTACAGAAACAGAATAATCCTTACGGAAACAGAATGTTAGAATTAGGTGTACACTAGTAAATGGGCCTTTACCACCCCAACAGACGGTACCACGCAGAAACAGGCAGGTGTTACCACCCAACAGAAACAGACGGTACCCCAACGGAAACAGAAAGAACTAAGTGTACCCTAAATTTACCCTAAGCGATCGGCTCCCTAATACATAAATATCATGTGCAAGCCCCACAGAAGGGTGTATCACTCCCCAAAGTGGCAACCTTTAAATGACACAGACCTATTTACAGATGTCACGGTGTCTTACATCCTCAGAGGCAGACCGGGTTCCATGCACGCACATGACCCAGTTGGAATGCACCATCAACACCCCTCGCCATTATCAGAATGAACCGCTTATAATTAGTTCAGTAAGCGTGCCCGGACCCTACCTACTGTTGGGTCATAGTTTTGATACCAGAAAGGGTTACTGACTAATATGGGTCCCAAACAACAGATGACACAAGTATTTTCCCTCCTAACCTTGTGTCCCCAGACTAACAGATTTCAGATTAACTTGTTTACAAGTTTTCAGACATACAGAGTTCAAGTCAACTAGTTCACAGATCAGAAAAATCATGTTAACAGGTTTTCAGACTAACGGATTAGATGTACAGTTTTAACAGACTTACAGATTGTCTAACTTTGTATTGGGCCTACAGATTCACGAAACAGGTTTATTAATTCATCAGTCCAGTTGGTTTAGCCCTATCTACCCAACACGTTTTAGACATCATATTTACCTCATATTTGCATTAATTAAATATTAATGCGCAAATCTCTCACATTAGGTCGGTAGCTTGTGGCCGCTGGATAAGCCGGGTGGTTCCGGGCAGACGTCTGCCACAAGCCAGACCTAACCTCGTGTCTAAGCATATTTTATTTATGCCTACAACCTCTTACATTAGACTAGCAGTTTATGGTTGCTGGTTAAGCCGGTTGGGTCTGGGCAGGCTTCTACCGCAAACATGAGTCTAACCTCGTGTCTCAACATTTTTATTATAACCCATTTATTCCATTACAAATGATACAAATATCAGACTAATTATGCCAATTTAACGGATTTGACTTCTTTTCAAGTCGCAGCAAATTAAACAAATTAACATGTTTTACACAAATTACAATCATTCAGATTTTCAACAGATCTAACAGATTTAGCAGCTCAGGCGGTTCAACAGATTTAGCAGATTAGGCAACTCAACAGATTTAGCAGATTGGGCACAATTAGCAGATTAGGCGATTCAACATATTTAACAGTTTAGGAAATTCAGTAGATTAAACAGGCAACAGATTTAGCAGATTAGGCAAATTTAGCATACTAAACAGATAACAGTTTTAGTCGATTAAACATTCCTTAAAGTCCTATTCACATATCTTGCCTAATTCATAAAGCAAGCCTAAACTTATAAGCCCAAATTATGGTCATAATCCACCATATAACATATGTCCCAAATTTTTGTTAAACTTGCATATTTCAGAATATTCTCCAAAAACCTTACATATAAATTATGCCAAATACAGCCATGGATTACAATGCATGTCATATATCCAAAAACCCACTTTTAGGCGTGTTTACATTAATGGTTATCCTATTTAATATAGGTCTTTACGCCTAAGTTATACACAAAATAATCCTCCTTCTTCTAAATTGCAGACTATAATGTATAAAGTATGTCCAGATCTAGAATTACAACTTATGTCCTTTATATTCTAAGTCATAAACAATCTCATATAAGATGCCTCCAACTTATGTTCTGAATTACAACATGTGCTATGTATCTAAATCAATTGCTTATTTACAATTAAATCTTTACGCCCAAATCCTAAGTCATATATTCAATATTCTTTTATGCCTCAAGTCATATGTTCAATACACTTTATATTTCAAACATGTCTAGCCATATGTCTCAGATTTGTGTTCTAGCTACAACCTATATTCTTTCCTCAAATCAATCACAGATCAGTCATGCCCAATTTATGCATCATTCATTATTTGCCCCAAAAGTTTGGCATTCGTGCGTCAATCTCTTATGAGATTTGGCTCAGGCTCGTGGTAGCCTGGCTATAGAACAGAAAGAAGAGAGATACAGAATAGTTACAATAGGATATATCTAAACAGAACAGAATATGCATAACCTCAGATTCAGATTTACAACCATGTCACGATCATAATTAAAATTCATATCTAAAAATAACTGTGCTTGCCTTGATTGGATTATAGAAGAAGAGTTGTAGTAGTTCTCTTTTAACCTAATTTGGATTTGGAAGAAGATGCACTATTTCTAGTTTTGATTCCAGCAGAGTAGCGACGCCATTATTTTATTTATTTATAATATTTCAGAGGCTGTATAAGTAGAGAATAAAATGGTGTAAAGAGAATGAGGCTAGGAGGCTGTTTATATAGGATTAGGCGGACGAATCTAGATAGAAAACATGACCAGATACATCAGAATGAACCCAGGCTCAGAACTGGGTTCTGTCGCCAGGTCGACCCCCGGGTCGACCATAGGGTCGACCTGGTCCCTGGGAGGTCGACCATAGTGTCGACCCCAGGTCGACCTGGTCCTGGGCAGGAAAATTCCCGCCCAGTCTGCGCTGGAATTTAAATTCGAATTTCGAATTCAAATTTCGAGCTGTTTTCGGCTATGAAAATTCCTGAAACTTCAGAGGGTCTTATCTCCCTCGTACGGACTCCGTTTCTCGAAAACTCGGACTCGTTTCCAAGCAGAATTTCGAGACGAACGCAATGGCGCAACCCGTTTCCCTTGATTCTTATTTTAAAAATTAATTATTCTCTGATTTGTTACTTATACATTCACAGAAAATACGGGGTGTTACATTCTCCCCTCCTTAAAGGATTTCGTCCCCGAAATCTTCAAGTTAAGAAGAATGTGTCTTACCATCCAGTCATCCATCTCCTCAACCATCATCCACAAGCATCCACTGTCCTTAGAAAACTTCTAATGTTGTATGAACATATGCAAAAGTGTGTGTATATGTTCCTTATCTAATGCAAAGATCAGGTGGTCTACTGATTCAGTTGACCTCCTTTATGCGAATTATGTCAGTGCCATGAGTTCCACATGTATGCAATTTTCCTATTTGATACTTATCATTTCTATATGAGTGCACAACCATTCATTCATATGCAACATCCACGTGCTAAGTCAAACATTTTGCATCCATAAAAAAATGCACACACGTCAATATGCAGTATGAGAGTGTTTTTGAGCCGATCTAGTGCCTAGTGTGTGTATATGCATCCACCAGCAACCACTTGCATCCACTTGCAACCATCAAACATAACATGTCTCAAACACATGTTTACATCCATAGGATTCCTATCTATAGGTTGAGTACTCGATCAATATGATACAGTCGAGTGATGGAAGCGAGTACAGATAAAACAAAAACTTGGTTCCCATTAGACATTGGTTGAGAGAATAATTCCCCTAAGTATCAACCCCGAAGACCGAGATCAACATCAGGTTGACACCCAGAGGATTACCCTCTTTAGACAATGTCAAAACTGGAAATCTTAACCTTTTCAGAAATATCTAGATGCTTACAGACTACTAGTACATATCAGATTATCGAATGATTCTTAGAAAACTAAGCATGGGAAAATCCCACCATATCCCTCAAAAACCCAGAATGTATGCATTACAATCGACTTGACGCCTAACACAGATACCCTCAAACCCCAACCTATCACCAACAGACGAGTCGTAACCCTTATGGGGTTTGAGACTATAACCAGATCAGAAACAAGACTAGTATTAAAGTGCAGAGACTCGACTACAGAATCAGAATGCCATAACCGGAAAGAGTTCTAACCCAATAATCAAATAAGGAAACTAAACTCTCTACAGAAATTTTCCTACTTATATCCTATCCACCAACTATGAGAGCATTCGCCTGCCTTCCCGAAGTAGGTCATGTCCTCTGTCATTGCCCTTATTTCTTCGGGCAGTCCCTAGTGAAGTGTCCTATCTCACCACAGTTGAAGTGAGTGTCCTTCCTCTTTCGGCAATCCTTGTTCAGATGAGTCAAGCTTCCATAAGTAAAGCACTTTTCTCCTCCTTTATCTTCATACTTTTCTTCCTTCTTTTGTGTTTTCTTTTTGCCTCCTTTGTGAACCAAGTCCATATCTACGAGTTTCTCATCCTTGGGTTGTGCTCCTTAGCCAAACTCCCTCATTCTCATCTTTACTATCCGTGTGTAACACGTTGACAAGTCCCTCAAAAGCAGCCTCCATCGCACGGAAAATCCTACAAAGCTCCAAAGAAAATTATCCGTAGGTGAGACTACTGCGGCTACAGATGGAAGTCGGGCGCTTATTTGCCCTTTGACCGGTGTCGTAGTCTTATCAAGCCTACAGAACCAAGCCGCGATGAGGTTACCTCCCAGAAAGCCGGGAGCCCCGGAGAAAGAAGGAAACAAAGATTCAAACAGAGGATAAAAAGATAGATTTATGGCTTTTGGGGATTATGTTATTCAAAAATAAGCTTTACTTTTGAAAATACTTCCTTTTTAAAACCTTTTTGAAAATAGTTTTCAAAACTTTTCATCAAATCTGGTAACCTTCAGCTCTGATACCAAGTATAACACCCCACCTCCGTTACGGTCACTCACAAAGGGAATGCTTTAACTTTGATGGAGCGTTTTAGTAGACAGAATAGAAATTTACAAGACAGATAAAACAGTACTTGAAAAATATATAACTTTATTACAACAGAAACCGAAGTAAGTTTGGTTACATCTTTTCAAATCACAATATCAGAATTCAAGTACAAAAATATCAGTTTTGTACAAAAGCCTTCAGAATACATAGTTTTTAAAATCTTAATCCCCCAACATAAACTGCCATGGAAAGATAGAGCCAAGGCCAAGCGATACTTCAAGCAGAGAAAGTCCAAATCAAGCTCCTAGATTTCCACCCTACAAACCTGGGGGGGAGGGGGACGAAAGAGAAGGGGTGAAAACAAGCAAGGTCAGACATAAAGTCTGGCAAGTCCAGTGACTTTCAGCATATGAACAGATAATAATATCATGACATGAAAATAAAGCTGGATAAGAGACAATATCAATAGGAGTGTAACACCCCGTGTATTCTATAATAATGAGATTCACAAATTAAAGTATAACTAATTTCAAATCAAAGAATTAAGGAAAACGGGATACGTCTCGGAATTCTGCTTGAGATAGAGTCCGAGTTTGCGTAAAACGGATATCGTATGAAGAAGATATGGACGGACGAAGTTGGGCGAAAAACCAGAAAACGGGTCAGAATGCACTGGCGCACTTGGGAAGTGCGCCAGAACAAAAATGAACTGGCGCACTTGGGAAGTGCGCCAGTGCATTTTTAGCCTGGCGCACCTGCCAGGTGCGCCCAGGTCAGAATAGGCTAGCTGGTCAGGTCTTGGCTGGCCTGGTCTGTGTTTGGTCGATTTTCTGAGCCTTGCCTTGTCACTAGGGCTAGGTGTCAGCTCCGGATTGGCCTCTCCTTCAAACGAACGGCTATTATTGAATCAAGCTCCATCGACGGTCTAAAACAACTCACAAACATTATAAAAAGGACCTAAGACCTAGCCTAAATCATACTATTTCATTTTAGCCTCAGGTCGCCGCCATTAAACCTAGAGCTCTGAATTAAGAATACAAAGAATAAAATTATAGAAGATGGAGGACGATTCTTGAAGGCTACAACTAGAAGCTACAACAACTACGACGCTTTAGACAACGAATTTGGGACTATTTGATTTGGGATTTTTATTTGGATTATTTGCTTCATATTGTAAGTTCTATGTTACTTTTTAGGCAAAAACGCTAAAACAATATGGACATGCCATGAATTGAAACTGGATTTAGGAACTATTGTTAATCCATTGTTTATATTGTTTATCTTTGAATTATAATTTGGGGATATTGCTATGGCAATGTTGCAAGTTAAACTTGTCATGATTTTGATGTTGTTGTGAATCACTTGGGCTTAATTGTTTGGCAAGTTGGACTAATACATGTCCATGGAATCACTATGTTTATTGAAATCTTTATGCTAATTAAACCATGGCTATGACTATTGATGGAATTATGCCTGTGATGTTAATATACCCATCATGATTAATTAAAAATTGGGTATTGCTAGGTTATGATAAATTGGAATCATTATGTCTATAATGTTAATTGAGAATCATTATGTTAAAAACGCTAAATTGGAATCATTATGTCTATAATGTTAATTGAGAATCATTATGTTAAAAACGCTAAAGTGGAATCATTATGTCTATAATGTTAGTTGAGAATCATTATGTTAAAAATGCTAAATTGGAACCATTATGTTTATAATGTTAGTTGAGAATCATTATGTTAAAAACGCTAAATTGGAATCATTATGTCTATAATGTTAGTTGAGAATCATTATGTTAAAAATGCTAAGTTGGAACCATTATGTTTATAATGTTAGATGAGAATCATTATGATAAATTGGAATCATTATGTCTATGAGAATTATTATGTTAAAAATGCTAAATTGGAATCCACTATGCCTATTAGGATTACTATGCCTTTAATATTTCATGTTTATAATAAAATTATTATTATGCCCGCAATGCTTATTATGCCTATGAGGTAAAGTTGAAATCATCATGTTAAATTAAGTTGGAATCATTACTATGCCAAGTTATCATCATACTAGTATTGAAACCATGTGATATGTTATAGCCTGTTTATTATGCAAGTGATGTTGGAATTGTCACATATGCCTATCACATGTTTGGTGTTATTCCCCTTTATCTCTTGAATTGTTTATGCTTTTGAACGAAGTACGTTTATATACGTTAGGGATACGATTGGGTAGAATAGGCAAAACTTGAATTAATTATAAGCATAAACTGTGAAATTTGGCATAAGTAGAACATGAAATATGGCACGAAAACCTGACTTGAACATGCCATAACTTGACTTTAAACATGCCTTAGTTGGGCACGAAGTTGACATATGAACATGATGTGGAAATAGCAAAATCTGATAAGAACATGGGCATGACTTTAGAAAACAAGAAAGTGGCCAACTCGAGGTTGGGTTGAGTTTGTAGTGTAAATCTGCCCGGAACCGCCCGGCAAATCCAGTTGCTACAAACAATAAGATCCAATGTGGGTAGTTGGTCACATCGCGCTTGAAACCCGAGGTTGGGTTGAGTTCGTAGCGTAAACCTGCCCGGAACCGCCCGGCAAATCCAGTGGCTACGAACAATAGGATCCAATGTGAGTGGTTCGGTGCATTAACGAGTCAATTAAAGCCAATTAGGGTTAAGTCATGAACATGAAAAGACAACTTAACCAACTTGAACACGATTTGTAGGGCTAAGTCATGAACTTGAAAACGACAACACTTAGCCAACTTGACATGACACGTAGGCGGGTTAAGTCGTGAACTGAAATGACATACTTAACCATCTTGACATGACTAGACTAGAAAAGGATTAAGTCACGAATTACATGACTTAATCTGTTAGGCGGGTTAGGTCACGAATTACATGACCTAATCTATTAGGCGAAACCCTAGACACGACCCCTTTCAGCAGTAACCCTCTAGATGTATCAAGGTACCCTGGGGCTAGGCCGGGTAGGGCACGATTACTGGGCTAATTGTAAGAGGTGAACGACGGTAGTGGGGTACGCCAGTGTAGGTTCGGTGGACTACGATCGTGCACGTATCCGGGGCAGACACTGGGTATCTGTAGATTTATCTGTGCAACTTGAATCGTGTCAGGGGTTGACACCCTAGGGCTGATACACCCGAAGGTGGACCCAGCACAGGTGACTACATTCGTGATTAGCCGTATGACACGGACACTTGACGAGCTAGAACTTGTAGGGAGCCGATCGACTAGATAATTGCTCCGTAGGACCCCGTACTTGGGTCAGACCCCGTTTCAGGGTCATTTCATGATATTGGGCCGTGGGATTTATTTCGTGATTAACTTGTGATATGGGCTTAGTATACTAGTACAGTCGATGCAACGAATCTCAAACATGTGATTCTTTACTTGACTTGTCTTGACTTATCCTGATCACCTTAGTCTATCTTGTTCACCTTGACACCATTCTTAAGTTTAGTTCCAGTTCATACATGAAAGGTTGTTTTAACCGTTTCTACACTGAAAGTCACTAGAACTTACTCAGTCTTTATGACTGACCCTTTTCCTTTCGCCTCTTTTTCTTTCGTTTCCCCCCCAGGTTCTCAGGGAGGGAATACCGCAGCTTGACCAATTTTCACATCCAGCTTGAAGAGAAAGAATGTATTGCTTGGATCTTTTCCGTTTTGGACTATGGCTTTGGACAGCAATTAGGGGACTTTTGCAGTTTATTTATGTTTTCTTCATGCTTCTTTAAATAATGTAATCAAGACAGTTATGATTTTGGGAAGTATTATGGCATGGTTTGTGTAACACGTATTTTGAATAAATAAAAGTTGTTGTTTTCCGCTGTTCAAAAATATGTGTTATTATATTTTTCTTGTATATCTGTGACTTATACTTATAAACCTCCACCAAAATTAGGGCATTCCCTTTGAGAGTGACCCTAATGGAGGTGGGGTGTTTCACTTGGTATCAGAGCATAGGTTTACCAGATAAGATAAAAAGTTTTGAAAATTTATTTTCAAAAGGAAAATTTAAAGAAGCATTTTTAAAAGATAAAATATTATTTTATTTTAAAAAGGCAAAGTCCCCCAAAGCCATAGGTATTATCTCTTATCCTTCGTTTTGAATCTATCCTTTTGTTTCAGCATGTCCGAAGAACTTAACTTGCCAGAGGGTGTACCAATACCTGGTTGGTTTAGACGATTCTTAGAAGCAAGGGCCACCCAGCTAGGTCCTACCGTTCCTCCTCCCCCAGCTGCAGGAAATCATCCAGCTGCAGCAGCACCTCTTCCTCCACCTCCTCCATGGGGAAACACTTTTGCTAAGATATGTAAAGATTTTAAGGCTATGGGAGGAAAGGACTTTCATGGAACTGAGTCCTTCGTGGCAGCTAGGAATTGGTTAAAGGAAACCGAGGACTTATTCGTCATCTTTAAGGTAGAAGATAGGCAGAAGGTACAACTGGCAGTGTGGCTACTCAAAGGTGAGGCTTCCTACTGGTGGGAAGTCACTAATGCAGAAAGACCAGTGGAAACATGGGAGGACTTTAGGGCAAGGTTTGAGGCTAAATTTCTCTCAAAAGCTGAAAGGAGTTTGCAGTTGGAGAAATTTTTATTTCTTAAGCAAGGAAATATGACAGTCAAAGAGTACGTTAATCAGTTCGACGAGCTGGCTAGGTTCGGACTAGACCTAGTCAACACCCCGCACAAAAAGGCTCTCCGCTTTGTCAAAGGATTGAATGAGCCATTACACAGTTTGGCCATGACCCATATACCCATGGGAGCTACGTATGAAAGGTTGGTGCAGATGGCATTGCTAAACGAAGAAGATAAGGGCAAGAAGGAGACAGAGGCAGAAAACTCTCAAGGGAAGAAAGAGGTCAAGCCCAACGATTCTCAGAATAAGAAGGTAGACTCCGAGAAAGGAGGCAAGAACAACAACTCACGTGATAAAAGGAAATACAATTACTGTGGTATGGAAGGGCACATAGCCAAGGATTGTAGAAAGAGGAAGAGAAAGCAAGGTGAATGTTTTCATTGTGGGAAGACTAGACACATCAGCAAAGACTGCCCTGAGAAGCAGACCGGACCCTCTGGCGGTACATCGTTAACTTATTCTAGATGCTTTGTTTTATCTTATTTCTCTCCTCGATCCTATCTTGAGAACCATAGGTAGAATCTTTTTGGATGTAAACATGTAATTGAAACATGTTATGATTGCGAAATGGTTGCAAGTGGTCGCAAGTGGTTGCTCGTGGATGCATGAATACACATTAGGCACTAGATCGGCTCAGACACATTTTCATGTTGCATATGCATGAGTGTTTATTTTGGAAACTTGGTTGCGCTATCATTTGGTTGTTGCATATGATTGAATGTTCGAGCACTCATGTAGAAATTATGAATTATAATAGGAAAAAATTTGCATACATATTGGATTCATTTCACTAAACATATTTTGCATTTAGAAGATCAATCAGGCCTGATCATTAGCATTAGCTAAGGAACATATACACACACTCTTCGCATATGATCATGAAGCATTAGAAGTCTTTTAAGGACAATGGATGCTCGTGTTTGATGGATGAGTAGATGGATGTTAGGATGTACATTCTTCCTGAACTTGAAGATTTCGGGGACGAAATCCTTTTAAGTGGGGGAGAATGTAACACCCCGTGTATTCTATAACAATGAGATTCACAAATTAAAGTATAACTAATTTCAAATCAAAGAATTAAGGGAAACGGGATACGCCATTGCATTCGTCTCGGAATTCTGCTTGAGATAGAGTCCGAGTTTGCGTAAAACGGATATCGTATGAAGAAGATATGGACGGACAAAGTTGGGCGAAAAACCAGAAAACGGGTCAGAATGCACTGGCGCACTTGGGAAGAGCGCCAGAACAAAAATGAACTGGCGCACTTGGGAAGTGCGCCAGTGCATTTTTAGCCTGGCGCACCTGCCAGGTGAACCCAGGTCAGAATAGGCTAGCTGGTCAGGTCTTGGCTGGCCTGGTCTGTGTTTGGTCGATTTTCTGAGCCTTGCCTTGTCACTAGGGCTAGGTGTCAGCTCCGGATTGGCCTCTCCTTCAAACGAACGGCTATTATTGAATCAAGCTCCATCGACGGTCTAAAACAACTCACAAACATTATAAAAAGGACCTAAGACCTAGCCTAAATCATACTATTTCATTTTAGCCTCAGGCCGCCGCCATTAAACCTAGAGCTCTGAATTAAGAATACAAAGAATAAAATTATAGAAGATGGAGGACGATTCTTGAAGGCTACAACTAGAAGCTACAACAACTACGACGCTTTAGACAACGAATTTGGGACTATTTGATTTGGGATTTTTATTTGGATTATTTGCTTCATATTGTAAGTTCTATGTTACTTTTTAGGCAAAAACGCTAAAACAATATGGACATGCCATGAATTGAAACCGGATTTAGGAACTATTGTTAATCCATTGTTTATATTGTTTATCTTTGAATTATAATTTGGGGATATTGCTATGGCAACGTTGCAAGTTAAACTTGTCATGATTTTGATGTTGTTGTGAATCACTTGGGCTTAATTGTTTGGCAAGTTGGACTAATACATGTCCATGGAATCACTATGTTTATTGAAATCTTTATGCTAATTAAACCATGGCTATGACTATTGATGGAATTATGCCTGTGATGTTAATATACCCATCATGATTAATTAAAAATTGGGTATTGTTAGGTTATGATAAATTGGAATCATTATGTCTATAATGTTAATTGAGAATCATTATGTTAAAAATGCTAAATTGGAATCATTATGTCTATAATGTTAATTGAGAATCATTATGTTAAAAACGCTAAAGTGGAATCATTATGTCTATAATGTTAGTTGAGAATCATTATGTTAAAAATGCTAAATTGGAACCATTATGTTTATAATGTTAGTTGAGAATCATTATGTTAAAAATGCTAAATTGGAATCATTATGTCTATAATGTTAGTTGAGAATCATTATGTTAAAAATGCTAAGTTGGAACCATTATGTTTATAATGTTAGATGAGAATCATTATGATAAATTGGAATCATTATGTCTATGAGAATTATTATGTTAAAAATGCTAAATTGGAATCCACTATGCCTATTAGGATTACTATGCCTTTAATGTTTCATGTTTATAATAAAATTATTATTATGCCCGCAATGATTATTATGCCTATGATGTAAAGTTGAAATCATCATGTTAAATTAAGTTGGAATCATTACTATGCCAAGTTATCATCATACTAGTATTGAAACCATGTGATATGTTATAGCCTGTTTATTATGCAAGTGATGTTGGAATTGTCACATATGCCTATCACATGTTTGGTGTTATTCCCCTTTATCTCTTGAATTGTTTATGCTTTTGAACGAAGTACGTTTATATACGTTGGGGATACGATTGGGTAGAATAGGCAAAACTTGAATTAATTATAAGCATAAACTGTGAAATTTGGCATAAGTAAAACATGAAATATGGCATAAAAACCTGACTTGAACATGCCATAACTTGACTTTAAACATGCCTTAGTTGGGCACGAAGTTGACATATGAACATGATGTGGAAATAGCAAAATCTGATAAGAACATGGGCATGACTTTAGAAAACAAGAAAGTGGCCAACTCGAGGTTGGGTTGAGTTTGTATTGTAAATCTGCCCGGAACCGTCCGGCAAATCCAGTTGCTACAAACAATAAGATCCAATGTGGGTAGTTGGTCACATCGCGCTTGAAACCCGAGGTTGGGTTGAGTTCGTAGCGTAAACCTGCCCGGAACCGCCCGGCAAATCCAGTGGCTACGAACAATAGGATCCAATGTGAGTGGTTCGGTGCATTAACGAGTCAATTAAAGCCAATTAGGGTTATGTCATGAACATGAAAAGACAACTTAACCAACTTGAACACGATTTGTAGGGCTAAGTCGTGAACTTGAAAACGACAACACTTAGCCAACTTGACATGACACGTAGGCGGGTTAAGTCGTGAACTGAAATGACATACTTAACCATCTTGACATGACTAGACTAGAAAAGGATTAAGTCACGAATTACATGACTTAATCTGTTAGGCGGGTTAGGTCACGAATTACATGACCTAATCTATTAGGCAAAACCCTAGACACGACCCCTTTCAGCAGTAACCCTCTAGATGTATCAAGGTACCCTGGGGCTAGGCCGGGTGGGGCACGATTACTGGGCTGATTGTAAGAGGTGAACGACGGCAGTGGGGTACGCCAGTGTAGGTTCGGTGGACTACGATCGTGCACGTATCCGGGGCAGACACTGGGTATCCATAGATTTATCTGTTCATCTTGAATCGTATCAGGGGTTGACACCCTAGGGCTGATACACCCGAAGGTGGACCCAGCACAGGTGACTACATTCGTGATTAGCCGTATGACACGGACACTTGACGAGCTAGAACTTGTAGGGAGCCGATCGATTAGATAATCGCTCCGTAGGACCCCGTACTTGGGTCAGACCCCGTTTCAGGGTCATTTCATGATATTGGGCCGTGGGATTTATTTCGTGATTAACTTGTGATATGGGCTTAGTATACTAGTACAGTCGATGCAACGAATCTCGAACATGTGATTCTTTACTTGACTTGTCTTGACTTATCCTGATCACCTTAGTCTATCTTGTTCACCTTGACACCATTCTTAAGTTTAGTTCCAGTTCATACATGACAGGTTGTTTTAACCGTTTCTACACTGAAAGTCACTAGAACTTACTCAGTCTTTATGACTGACCCTTTTCCTTTCGCCTCTTTTTCTTCCGTCCCCCCCCCCCCCCAGGTTCTCAGGGAGGGAATACCGCAGCTTGACCAGTTTTCACATCCAGCTTGAAGAGAAAGAATGTATTGCTTGGATCTTTTCCGTTTTGGACTATGGCTTTGGACAGCAATTAGGGGACTTTTGCAGTTTATTTATGTTTTCTTCATGCTTCTTTAAATAATGTAATCAAGACAGTTATGATTTTGGGAAGTATTATGGCATGGTTTGTGTAACACGTATTTTGAAGAAATAAAAGTTGTTGTTTTCCGCTGTTCAAAAATATGTGTTATTATATCTGTCTTGTATATCTGTGACTTATACTTATAAACCTCCACCAAAATTAGGGCATTCCCTTTGAGAGTGACCCTAATGGAGGTGGGGTGTTTCAAGGAGTAACTAATATACTTAAGCTAAATAGAAGAAACAGAATGATATAGCCCAAGTTATGCTTCTTACTTATATTTTACTTCTCTGCACTAATACTAGTATAACAGGATTAGGTGTTACCCTAATGTCTAAACAGAAACAAAATAATGGGCCTTTACCACCCGAACAAAAGGTACAGAAACAGAAACAGAATAATCCTTACGGAAACAGAATGTTAGAAACAGGTGTACACTAGTAAATGGGCCTTTACCACCCCAACAAACGGTACCACGCAGAAACAGACAGGTGTTACCACCCAATAGAAACAGACGGTAGCCCAACGGAAACAGACAGAACTAAGTGTACCCTAAATCTACCCCAAGCGGTTGGCTCCCTAATACATAAATACCCTGTGTCAGCCCCACAGAAGGGTGTATCACTCCCCAAAGTGGCAACCTTTAAATGACGCAGACCTATTTACAGATGTCACGGTGTCTTACATCCTCAGAGGCAGACCGGGATCCATGCACGCACATGACCCAGTTGGAACGCACCATCAACACCCCTCTCCATTATCAGAATGAACCGCTTATAATTAGTTCAGTAAGCGTGCCCGGACCCTACCTACTGTTGGGTCATAGTTTTGATACCAGAAAGGGTTACTGACTAATATGGGTCCCAAACAACAGATGACACAAGTATTTTCCCTCCTAACCTTGTGTCCCCAGACTAACAGATTTCAGATTAACTTGTTTACAAGTTTTCAGACATACAGAGTTCAAGTCAACTAGTTCACAGATCAGAAAAATCAGGTTAACAGGTTTTTAGACTAACGGATCAGATGTACTGTTTTAACAGACTTACAGATTGTCTAACTTTGTATTGGGCCTACAGATTCACGAAACAGGTTTATTAATTCATCATTCCAGTTGGTTTAGCCCTATCTACCCAACACGTTTTAGACATCATATTTACCTCATATTTGCATTAATTAAATATTAATGCGCAGACCTCTCACATTAGGTCGGTAGCTTGTGGCCGCTGGATAAGCCGGGCGGTTCCGGGCAGACTTCTGCCACAAGCCAGACCTAACCTCGTGTCTAAGCATATTTTATTTATGCCTACGACCTCTCACATTAGAATAGTAGTTTGCGGTTGCTGGTTAAGCCGGTTGGGTTCGGGCAGGCTTCTACCGCAAACATGAGTCTAACCTCGTGTCTCAGCATTTTTATTATAACCCATTTATTCCATTACAAATGATACAAATATCAGACTAGTTATGCCAATTTAACAGATTTGACTTCTTTTCAAGTCGCAGTAGATTAAACAAATTAACATGTTTTACACAAATTACAATCATTCAGCTTTTCAACAGATCTAACAGATTTAGCAGCTCAGGCGGTTCAACAGATTTAGCAGATTAGGCAACTCAACAGATTTAGCAGATTGGGCACAATCAGCAGATTAGACGATTCAACATATTTAACAGTTTAGGCAATTCAGTAGATTAAACAGGTAACATATTTAGCAGATAAGGCAAATTTAGCATATTAAACAGATAACAGTTTTAGTCGATTAAACATTCCTTAAAGACCTATTCACCTATCTTGCCTAATTCATAAAGTAAGCCTAAACTTATAAGCCTAAATTATGGTCATAATCCACCATATAACATATGTCCCAATTTTTTGTTAAACTTGCATAGTTCAGAATATTCTCCAAAAACCTTACATATAAATTATGCCAAATATAGCCATGGATTACAATGCATGTCATATATCCAAAAACCCACTTTTAGTGGTATTCACATTAATGGTTATCCTATTTAATATAGGTCTTTGTGCCTAAGTTATACACAAAATAATCCTCCTTCTTCTATATTACAGACTATAATATATAAAGTGTGTCCAGATCTAGAATTACAACTTATGTCCTTTATATTCTAAATCATAAACAATCTCATATAATATGCCTCCAACTTATGTCCTGAATTACAACATGTGCTATGTATCTAAATCAATTTCTTATTTACAGTTAAATCTTTACGCCCAAATCCTAAGTCATATGTCCAATATTCTTCTATGCCTCAAGTCATATGTTCAATGCACTTTATGTTTCAAACATGTCTAGCAATATGTCTCAGATTTATGTTCTAGCTACAGCCTATATTCTTTCCTCAAATCAGTCACAGATCAGTCATGCCCAATTTATGCATCAATCATTATTTGCCCCAAAAGTTTGGCATTCGTGCGCCAATCTCTTATGAGATTTGGCTCAGGCTCGTGGTAGCCTGGCTATAGAACAGAAAGAAGAGAGATACAGAATAGTTACAACAGGATAGATCTAAACAGAACAGAATATGCATAACCTCAGATTCAGATTTACAACCATGTCACGATCATAATTAAAATTCATATCTAAAAATAACTGTGCTTGCCTTGATTGGATTATAGAAGAAGAGTTGTAGTAGTTCTCTTTTAACCTAATTCGGATTTGGAAGAAGATGCACTATTTCTAGTTTTGATTCCAGCAGAGTAGCGACGCCATTATTTTATTTGTTTACAATATTTCAGAGGCAGCATAAGGAGAGAATAAAATGGTGTAAAGAGAATGAGGCTAGGAGGCTGTTTAAATAGGATTAGGCGGACGAATCTAGACAGAAAACGTGACCAGATACATCAGAATGAACCCAGGCTCAGAACTGGGTTCTGTCACCAGGTCGACCATAGGGTCGACCTGGTCCCTGGGAGGTCGACCATAGTGTCGACCCCCAGGTCGACCTAGTCCTGGGCGGGAAAATTCCCGCCTAGTCTGCGCTGGCGTTTGAATTCGAATTTCGAGCTGTTTTCGGTTCTGAAAATTCCTGAAACTTCGGAGGGTCATATCTCCCTCATACGGACTCCGTTTCTCGAAAACTCGAACTTGTTTCCAAGCAGAATTTCGAGACGAACGCAATGGTGCAACCCGTTTCCCTTGATTCTTATTTTAAAAATTAATTATTCTCTGATTTGTTACTTATACGTTCACAGAAAATATGGGGTGTTACAGGGCTACCCCGGTGGAACCGACCAGTGACATCCAATCAATCCCGCTGATCAGACAAGGGTCTTGAACATGGGATCAAAACCCCATTCGTCAATAAAAGAAGAGATTTGTGGATTTATTAAGGGCCAACTTTGATGTGTTTGCTTGAACCCACTCATATATGTGTAGCATCGACCTAGGAATCACTTGTTACATTCTCAGTATCAAGCCAAAGCATCTTACAGTCAAACAAAAGCGTCGAATCTTGGGAATAGAGAGATCGACGACACTCAGAGAAGAAGTGGATAGGATGCTTGACAACAGCTTTATCCGCGATGCCTTCTACCCCGAATGGGTCTCCAACCCGGTCTTGGTCGAGAAATCAAATGACAAGTGGCGAATGTGTGTCGAATACTCAAACATGAACAAAGTCTGCCCAAGGGTCAACTTCCCACTTTCAAAGATCGACCAGCTAATTGATTCAACTGTCGGCTACCAGCTTCTCTCCTTCATGGATGCGTACTCAGACTACAATCAGATTTCAATGTACCTTCCAGATTAGAAGCACACTTCACTCATTACCGAATTTGGGTTCTACTGCTATGCTGTCATGCCTTTCGGCCTCAAGAATGTTGAAGCCACCTATAAGCGACAGGCCAGCCGCATGTTCAAGGGCCAGGTAAGGAGATCCATGGAGATCTACGTCGTTGATATGCTCATGAAAACGAGGGTATCAAATGACCATGTCAACGACCTTTCAGAAATGTCCGATATCCTTCGTAAATATGGCATAAAACTCAATCCCTTGAAATGCTCTTTTGGCATTGTGTCATGAAAATTCTTGGGTTTCATTGTCAAATCAAGCGGTATCGAGAAAAATCCAAGCTATCCACGATATTCAAACCCCTCAGAGCATCAAACATGTTCAAAGCTTAAACGGGAAAGTGACCGCCCTAAGTTGATTCATCTCAAAAGCTACTAATAAATACATTCCCTTCTTTGACTTGTTTAGAAAGACAAAGCACAACTTCACATGGACACTGGAGTGCATTATCGCATTCCAGGACCTCTCGAATCACTTAAAGTGACAACCTATCTTGTCAAAACACAGGGATCATGAAGACTTAAGCATCTATTTGGCTGTTTCTATGTAGGAAATTAGCTTGGTGCTAGAGCGTGAAGAAGATCGTGTTCAACGGACCTTTTACTAAATCAGCAAGAGGTTGACAGATGAAGAAAAGAATTATCCAAAACTTAAGAAGCTTGCTTAATGCCTATTGATCTTTTCCTGGAAGCGACAACCATACTATCAGTCCCATCCAATCAAAGTCTGCACTGATCAGCCGCTACGAGAGGTCCTGCATTAACCTGAGACGTCTGGTCGACTTTTGAAGTGGAATATAGAACCGAGTCTGTTTGAGATTACATTTATTCCTAGTCGAGTCATACTCGGACAAGCCCTCGCAGACTTCGTAGAGGAGTTCACTACTCCCGAAGAGCCTCCTTTGGAAGACAGTGAACCTCCAGACATCCAAATAGAACTATTTGTGGATGGATAATGGTCAGTGTTCTGGCGCCGGAGTCGTATTCATTACTCCCAAGGAATGCTTGATTTGTTATACTCTAAATCTTGACTTCTCTACCACCAACAATGATGCATAATATGAAGCCTTGATTGTTGGAGTTAGAATTGTAATTGAACTCAACATCAATGCTACCCATGTTTACTCCGATTCACAGCTCATCGTACGCCAGGTGTAGGGTGAATATCAAGCCAAGGAGGCACGGCTTGCTTCCTACCATGCTCAGGTCGGCGAACTGCTTACCCACTTCTACCGCTACATCATTACATACATCCCTTGATAATAGAAAGAGAAAGTTGATTCGTTAGCCAAGCTGGAAAGCTCTAGGGATGTGCAACTCTTGGGACTTTCCCCAATTGAAGTACACGACTCTACGAGCATCAATCAGTTGCGGATTGATTCGATATCAATGACGGAGACCGAGCCCAAACCCGAGTATTGGATGATGCTGATTAAGAACTATCTGCTTCATGGAATTTTCCCTGATCACCCCAAGGAAAGACGAGCACTGATCCGCAAATCATCATGATACATCATTCAATATGGAGTGCTCTACCGAAGAGGATACTCTGTTTAATTACTCTGGTATGTAGCCCACAATGACGTCGACTTTGTACTGCTGGATGTGCACGAAGGCGAGTGCAGTGACCATAATTGGGGACAAACTCTAGCAAAGAGGATTCTCAGATATGGCTACTTTTGACCAACACCTGATTAGGATGCAGCGCACTACGCCCATAAGTGAGACAAGTTCCAGAGTTTTTTTAGGATTCCAAGAGCCCCGCCAACCGAGCTAACACAGATGGTCAGTCCTTGGTCGTTTGCTATGTGGGGAACCACTATCATCAAAACTCTTCCGATGGTTGGAGGCGGTGCATGCTATGTTATCATCGCAGTTGATTACTTAACCAAATGGGTCGAAGCCAAGCCTATTACTAAGATTACTAGCAATAAAGTGATCAACTTCATCATTCGCAACATTGTTTGTCATTTTGGAGTCTCCCAGAATACCATTTTCGATAACGGGACCCAATTCAAAAGTGCTAAGTTTAAGACCTTCTGCCGATGACACAACATTGAGAAGAAATTCTCGGTAGTAGCTCATCCTCAAGCCAATGGGAAAGTCGATGTTGTTAACAAAGTGATTAAATCCATTGTCAAGAAGCATATGGAAAAGGCCGAAGGATTATGGATATATGAAATCCCTCTAGCCCTTAGGGCTTACCAGAATACTCATAAATTAGCGATCGGTCGTGCTCCTTTCGCTCTCTCTTATGGATATGAAGTCATCATTCCCATTGAGATCAAGCTCCAATCTCATCGAGTCACTTACCATGATCTAAAGAATAACCAAGACCTCCTCTTGGAGTCACTCGACTTACTCGAAGAGAAAAAAGACGAAGCTAAACTTAGAGTCGCCGCTCTGCGACAATGAGACGCCCAATATTTCAACTTCAAAGTCCGTTCAAAGCACCTCGACATCGATGGCCTCATTCTGAAGCGGAACTTTCCCACACCGACCTGTTTCGGTCCTCATTGGGAAGGTCCGTATGTCATACAACAGAGGCTTGGAGATGGAATCTTCAAGCTAACGACCGTTGATGGCGCCAAACTACCAAGAGAATGGAACAACGAACACCTTCGTCGCTACTTCACTTAATCTAGCCATAGATTTACTTCTTTCCAACAATGTTTGTTTTCTAAGTTCAAGGCACTATAAAGTAAAGGTCGTTACTATCAAAGTAATTAATAAAGAAATTTTCAGATGTTAATGTACTTAGTGTGTTTTCTTTCTGCGTAGTATGTTTGAGCAACTATTACAACTGACTTGCATGCACGAGTGCACAACACTAGATCGACACCCCGAAACTTGGAATCGATCCCCAAACTCGAGTCTTGAACCAACAACGAAGCCGAGTATAAACAACCCAACTCGAGTCTCGAACCATCAACGAGGCCAAGTATAAATAACTCAGGACGCTCATTAACTTGAGTATCCAACCACATTCCTAAGTCTCCGGATTTGGGGGCAACCCACCAGCCGGGTGAGTGTGACATCAACCGCCCGCTTGGATCCATCCAACACGAAGAGTCTAGGTCCAGGTACCAAAACGGCGAACCAATGACGCCCTCGAACTCTAACCCAAACGAAATAGTGGGAGAGTATAAAGGATGAACCAACGATGTCCTCCTTGCCTCCTCATGACTCTAGATCAATGACCGCAAGGAGATCCTGAGAAAGGAGACACCAAATCTAAACTCTGCATGACTCGAAGCTCCCAACCAAAAGGAAATCCCGAGAGCGGACTCAGCACATGCAACCTTCACACAACTCAAGAATCTAGAGACGAAAGTCACATAGAATGTTTTCCCAAGTGTGTTGATGAGTGCATTTACACAAATACGAACATTCGAAAGCATAAGGGAAAGTTCAAACACTCAATACAACATGTGACATAAGAAAAGTCAAATAAAAAATTCCGTTCACATCAAAAGCAAACTACAACTGTCTATTTTCTTTATAATGACGTGATGTACATGAAAAAACATCATGCCTCCAAAAGTGAGGGTCGTATTCGCGTATCCTATTTTCCTACATAAGAAAAAGTTTTCTATAACCTGCACTTAGATGAGCCGCCCTTCTTATTCTTCTTCTCAGACTCAACACTGGACGACTCGTCCCTAGTTTTTTTCCCCCTGCTTACGGAGCTTCCTCCACCTCTTCGCTTCATTCCCTTGGTCGGACAAGCAAACCCATGAGGCACCATGTTGAACTTCCCCTCGTCATCCTCGCCACTTGTGATATTATTGACCTCCTCGTCGATAGGCGGGATTGTTTGCGGAGGTTTATGAGTGACGTCGGTGGCAAGAGCTAGTATTGCATGGGTGTCCCCCTCCTTTTCGGCCTCCTTGGCTTTCTTCTCCTCCATCTCAGTCTTTTTCTTGGCCCCTCTCGCTGCCTTCTGTTCGGTCACCAGCCCAGCCTTGAGCTTCTTGGTCTCGGCCTCCTGCAGCTTTTATATTCAGCATCGGCCTTCCTCTTAGAGGCCTCATCATTGGCCCTCTTCTTTTTGGCCTCATCATCGACTCGTCTCTTGGCAGCTTAATCATCGACTTTTTTCTTCATTTCCTTTTGCACCGTAGTTGCAGCCTCATCCTTTCTTGGCCTCCGCCTGAGCTGTCTGCAGGGTTGCATCGTCTGCCTTTCTCTTATCCTCCTACTCCTCGTACTTAGCAAGTAGTTGGACCTTGTATGATTCGACCAAATTGTGCATTGTCTATACTCCCGCCTCCACCAACGTAGTCACTTGGGCCTCCTATCCATCCTTTATCTCTCTTCCTCTTCCATGAGCAAGTCCCTAAAATCTCCAGGGTCCATATTAGAAAATGTATCCAAGTGACTGCCTCCTTCTCCAAGTTGCACTCCCTACATCCCCGCATCGATCCCAGGCAATGTTGGCGCGAAGCCCATTGTTGCTTCTTCTCTAGAGGGGCCTGCATAATGAAAGAGAAGAAGAATTAGTCTACTTTAATTAGTGCTTATATCCTTCCAAGAACTTGTGATAATGAGACTTTACCTCCCAACACTAGAGGCCTAGTCGCGGCAGACATAGTGCTCTCGGTTGTTAGTTGGAGAGAGTTTCCTTGTCCCATCCCTAGAAAATAGGGGTCATACTCTGTAGTGATGAGGGTTGGGACCATTAAACCGCTTGCAGAGGTGGATGGCATAACTTCTTGTTGTTGGAAGCTGCCTCCTATAAACTCATGATTGACTATCACGCTCTCGGTATCCACTGTCTTTCCCTTGGCAACAGTAAGTTCTTCCATCCTCACCCTCTCGGCGTAATCTATTAACAACCTCCTCCCTTCCTCCAACACCGATCGCTCCTCCTCGGTCAGATGATGAAACATTAATTTAAACTCATCTACCGTGTCCACCTGCCGCACCTGAGCCTCAAACTGTAACAGCTTATCCCAAGTATGTGCCATCGTCCGAAGGTAGTCTTCGACCCGCTTTGATTCCGCGGAATCGAAGTACTTTAATGTACATCCCCCAGATTTATGGCTCCAAAGACTCTTCCACCTTGGCTTCAACATCCTCAGTGTCTTCCTTGAACTACTCTACCTCAGCTTTTATGCCATCTATCTGGGTCAACATCTCCTTGCTCTTTGCCTCGCCATCCGCTTTTTCTTTCATAGCTTGGGAAAGCCTGGTATTCCTCAGATTAAGTAACTTTTAGAGATCATCATTTTCTTTCATGAGACGTCGTACCTTTCTCCTCCTTCTCCCATTTTTCTTTTCCTCTTCTTCTCTTCCTTCTCCTTCCTTCGCTCAATCTTGCTTGAACCCCTCAAGAGCACGAGATCACACCTTAGGAATTTCGTTGGTTTCGAGTGTGTAAATCGAATCATGAGGCCCACCTAAAAAGTCAGTTCGTACTCGGCTGTTGTTCAAGTCTTAAGATGTGAGATAAGGTTCGGTAAAGGGGGAGAAAACACATTAGGGTATTTACATGGGGGAGGATGGAGGAGAAAGGGTCTGACCTAATTGGGAATATCGTATCCACTTGAGGATGAGAAATTTCACCGGGATGCGAAAATTCGAACCCCCTCCCCCGATGTAAGATTTTCCACCTATCAAAATAAAGGAGTGAGAATTGAATTTTCGACGTCGAGAATTCTTGATTAATGACTTCGGTTACTGTAACACCCCACACCCGCTAAGGTCATTCACTAAGGGAATGCCTTAACTTCGGTGGAGCATTTTAAGTGAATATAGAACAGAAAAATTACACAAGACAGATATAAATACTTGAAATTTAAAACATCATTTCATTGCAGCAGAAGGTAAACATGTTTAGTTACAACACCATAAAGAGTCAAGTACTAAATATCCATCCTGATAAAACATAAGTACATAATCCCACTACATAAACAATAGCCATAATAGAAAAGATAAGTTGGGCTTTACATCACGGTCCAAGCTCCAAAAGATAGATAAAGAAATCTGATCAAAGCCCACTAGTGCTAGGCCCAACCTGAGGACCTGAGGGGGAAAAAGATAAAAACAACGGGGTCAGACATAAGTCTGAGTGAGCCCTATAACTTTAACAACACAATCATTAAAGTAATTAGGGTATGATATAAACTTGGTACGGGATGACTGGGGATATATGACTACACTAAGTAGCCAACTAGACATAGGATGAACTAAGATAACGGTAAAGACGCATCTACCCACCCAAGAGTAATTACTAACTGCACCACACCAGACATTCCTACATAAAGGTTGATCCCTCCCAAGGACTTAGCAAATTTACCCAGTAGTTTCTTGTACCCCTAGCTGACTACATAGGTGCCGTCTGCCCCTATCTCCACTAGGTGTACCCACTACTCCCAAGTGATCGGCTCCCTACTGTAGATACCCGTGTTGGCCCCACAATGGGGTGTATCACTCCCCAAAGTGGCAACCCGATACAACAAATGGTGCACGGCTTATACCTACACGATGCAACAACGTCTTACCTACCAGCCCGGGTCCACACACGCATATGAAACCCGTTGGACTTGCGTTGCCACCGCTTACCCGTTTTGGCCTCTTATAATCAAGCCCAGTACGCGTGTCCCGTCCTCGACATGGGTCGAGCCCAATAAGATACATATGGGTTACTGGGTGAAATGGGCTCCTACAAGCTACCACCTAAGCTTGTCATTATATCTAGTGCATCCCACATAACCCTTTAATCATGTTTAATTACATGTTTCCACTTGGTTAAGTATTCTAATCGTATTTTCTATTGCCACCCAAGGCAACCCACTAGATTTCCTCATGCCACCCAAGGCACTTACTTGATTTCCACATGCCACCCAAGGCACCCACTTAACCCCTCATGCCCACTACATGCTTATCTGGTTAAGTGTTTCTTAATTGATTAAAAACGTAACCGTTGTAAAGACCTCTCACATTAGACTATCTTTTATGGCAGCTGGATTTGCCGGTTGGGTCCAGGCAGCCTTACGCCATAACTGAGTCTAACCTCGTGTCTATACACTTGTCACGTATTTAGTTTGTGCCTAAGAACTCTCACATTGGGCCAATCATTTGTAGCCGCTGGATTTGCCGGTCGGTTCCGGGCAGTCTTACGCTACAAAAGGGTCCAACCTCGTGTCTTAGTCGATTAATTACACCTAATTAATCACCCCATATTTCGAATTAATTTTCCCTAATTAATTCCAATTTTAACGATATACATAATTGACTCAATTATGTCCATCCACTTTATGGTATGCATAATCATACCAACTTCACAACATTTCATTAACATGTATATTAACCCCATCGTTCACCACGTAATTCGCTAACATGACATAAAAAAAAGGAAGATTCATCACAAATACAATGGGTTCAACTTGCATAACATTAGCATCAACATGGGTTTAAAGGTGTCAACATGCATATGGCATCAAACCCAACTAGCATAAATAACCAACCCAAACTTGCATGAATCACATATGTCATAAGGAGGTTAACTTGCATAAGTTATTTATGTCATACAAAGGGGTAAACTAGCATATGTATGTATGACATACAAAGGGGTTAACTTGCATATGTATGCATATCATACTAAGGTGTCAACTTGCACATGTTACTTGCATATAATCAAACACCAAACTTGCATAACATGTCATATATGAACTTGCATATAATCAAACACCAAACTTGCATAACATATCATATATGAACTTGCATATAATCTTGCACCAAACTTGCATAATCATGGTGTCATAATGGATCAATGTTTATCATAGCAATTTGCATAACTACCATCATGAACACATAGCCTAACACTTGCATAACATCATGATCATATAGCATACAACTTGCATAACATCATGAACATGTAGCATATGACTTTCATAACTTGCATAACATCATGAACATGTAGCATATGACTTGCATAACTTGCATAACATCACAAACACATAGCATATAACTTGCATAACATGCATAACATCATTAACACATAGCATATAACTTGCATAACATGCATAACATCATTAACACATAGCATATAACTTGCATAACTTGCATTGATCCACATTCATAGCCATAACCTCATTATATCCTGTCATAATCATTTCAACAATTGGTCATTAAGGCTATAGAAAACTCACAACTTGTTGATTAGCACTCCTAAGAAGAAGATTAAGTTGCTAGAGTTGATTAGAAGTTGATTTGAGATACTATCTTCTTCTACAATTTGATGGAGGCTCCTTCAAGTTGCATTTTGACGGCATGACGACATTGTTTCTATTTTTAGTATGAATTAGGGTAGTCTTAGGGTGTATTTATAGAGTAGTTAGGTGTTTTAGGCCATTAGATTAACCCTAAATCAGATTAGAGCCGTCAGATCTCGTCCTAGCCACCAAAACACAGCCAAAAAGCCAAACTGGTGCACCCAGATCACCTGGGCTCGACTAGGGAGGTCGACCCCCAGGTCGACACTAGGGTTGACACCCTAGTCGACCTGGTGGGCAGGTCGACACCCCTGTCGACGCCCAGGTCGACTCCCTGAGTCTGGCGGGAATTTTCCCGCCACTTCTGAAATTTGAAATTTTACTATTTAAAATCTGTTTTAAATTTCTGAAAACTTCTTCGGGCCTTAACTGGGTCATACGGACTCCGATTTTCGAAAACTCGGACTCTATTTCGCGTATTTTTCCGAGACGAACGCAATGGCATAGCCCGTTTCCCCTGATTCAGATTTTAAAATTTAATTCTGCCCTGTTTTATAATATAACAAGTTATTCAACATACGGGGTGTTACATTCTCCCCTACTTAAAGGATTTCGTCCCCGAAATCTCTAAGTCAAGAAGAACGTATCCTACCAACCAAACAACCATCTACTCAAACCATCAAACACTGGCATCCATTGTCCTTAGAGTTTCTAATGTTGTATGAACATATGCAAAGAGTGTGTGTATATGTTCCCTGTCTAATGCAAAATCAGGCAGTCTACTGATTCAGTTGACCTCCTTAATGCAAACCATGATAGTGCCATGCATCCAATATGTATGCGAAAGAACCCTATCGACACATACTATTTCTACATGAGTGCACAATCATACACCAAAATGCATCATCCATATGATAACGCAACCATTATACATCCATTAATATAGCTACCTACACACAATTTTATGCAATATGCAATATGAAGTGATTGAGCCGATCTAGTGCCTAGAGTGTGTGTATATGCATCCACGAGCAACCACTAGCAACCACTTGCATCCACATGCATCCATCAAACATAACATGTCTCAAACACATGTTTCAACCATAGGTTTACCCTACCTAAAGGTCAAAGGTACTAATGAGAGGACATACTAAAGATAAGATAAGTACTAGACAAATGATAAAGGAGAAGTTAAAAGACATACCCTCAAAAAGGAATGGGTATAGTGAACGCATCTTCGCTTCTGTCTCCCAAGTAGCATTGTTCTCATCTTCTCCCCATTGCACTTTGACTAGTCGAACCTCTCTGTTTCTCAACTTCCTAATTTCTGACCCAAGGATGCGGGTAGGAGCTCGTCGAATAGTCGTATCACGCTCTACCTCCACTTCTTTAAGCAAGCTCGGCTCTACCACCTCTGCGGTCTCATGTAGGCACTTCCTCAAATGTGACACATGGAATACGTCATGTACCCCACTAAGTCTCTCGGGTAAATCCACCCTATATGCCATCCGCCCAATCCTTTCCTTAATAGGAAACGGTCCTACAAATCTTGGAGCTAACTTCCCAACGGACCCAAAGCGAACTAGATTCCGTAATGGAGATACTTTAACAAAGACCATGTCTCCAACATCAAATTCCAGATCCGTCCTCCTCTTATCCGCGTAAGATTTCTGCCTGTCTTGCGCCGCTTTCATCCTTCTTCGAATCAAATCAATCTTTTCCGAAGTCTCTCTAACCATATCAGGCCCAAGCAAGATCTTATCCGTAGATTCCCACCAACATGTAGGTGATCGACAAGGCCTTCCATAAAGAGCTTCGAAAGGAGCCATACCAATACTGGACTGAAAGCTGTTATTATACGCGAACTCTACCAATGGAAGATGCTCTTCCCATGTACCTCCAAAATCTAAGATACAAAGCCTCAAAAGGTCTTCCAGAACACGATTCACCCTCTCGGTCTGGCCGTCCGTCTGAGGATGATATGCGGTGCTCAGACACAACTGAGTCCCCACTGCTTCTTGCAAACTCTTCCAAAACTCGCTAGTGAAGATGGGATCTCGATCGCTCACTATGCTAGAGGGTACCCCATGCAATCGAACTATCTCTCGAAGATAAACTGAAGCTAGCCATGGAGCAGTCCTCTTGCTCTTCACGGGTATGAAATGGGTGCTCTTAGTAAGTCTGTCTACCACAACCCAAATTCCCGTATTACCCTTCCTCGATCTAGGTAACCCATCAATAAAATCCATCGAGACGCTATCCCACTTCCATTGCGGAACTTCCAATGGGTGCAGCAACCCACCGGGTTTATTTTGCTCCGCTTTCACTTGTTGGCACACCAAGCATCTAGCGACATACTCGGCCACATCTTTCTTCATACCGGCCCAAAAGAAAACTCGCTTCATGTCTTGGTACATTTTGTCCCCACCGGGATGAATGGTCATCCTAGAACGGTATGCATCATCAAGAATAGCCTTCCTCAAACCCTCGTCTTGCGGTACACAAAGTCTACCGTCTCTACGCAAGCACCCCCTATCGTCTAGGGTGTACCTACTCAAATGGCTGGACGACTCCCCCCTTATGAGCCTCTCTACCAACTCAACCAACTGTGGGTCGTCCCGCTGTGCCTCGCCAATCCGCCCCAAAAGAGTAGGTCTTACCTCCAAGGATGCGAGCAAACCGGGTATATAGTCAACGGAAGGTCTGAAATCAAACATCGAGATAAATTCCAAGCTTCGTCGTTCCACGAACAATGGACTCAAGGACAACCTTTTTCTACTCAAGGCGTCCGCCACCACGTTACCCTTGCCAGGGGTATACGCTATCTCGAAATCATAGGATGCTAAGAACTCCATCCATCTTTGCTGTCTCAAGTTCAAATCCTTCTGAGAAAACAAGTACTTCAATGATTTGTGGTCAGTGAACAATTCGAACCTCTCTCCCAGAATATAATGGCACCAAATCTTAAGCGCAAAAACAATAGCGGCCAACTCTAGATCATGGGTAGGGTAATTTTTCTCATGCGCTCTCAACTGCCTTCCACCATAGGCTATTACCCTTCCCTCTTGCATTAAGACTGCGCCCAGTCCTGTCCCACAAGCATCGGTATAGACAACAAATGGCTTACTCCCATCCGGCAACACTAAGACTGGAGCTGTGGTTAAAGCTCTCTTTAACCGTCGGAACGCATCATCACAATCTACGTCCCATACGAAGACTAGATTCTTCTTCGTCAAGCGAGTTAATGGGACTGATATCTTCGCGAAGTCCTTGATAAACTTCCTATAGTAGCCAGCCAACCCCAAGAAACTCCTCACCTCGGTAGCATTCTTCGGAACCTTCCAATCTTGGACGGATACTACCTTTGCGGGATCCACAGCTATCCCTTCCTTGGAGACCACGTGCCCCAAGAACCGCACTTCCTTCCTCCAGAAGTGACATTTAGAGAATTTAGCCTTAAGGCTATGCGCTCAAAGAGTCTCCAACACTTCCCTAAGATATAGGGCATGCTCTTCTTCACTCTTAGAAAATACTAAGATGTCATCCACGAAGACCACCACGAACTTATTAAGGAACTCCCTGAACACCCTACTCATCAAATCAACAAAGTATGCAGGGGCGTTCGTCAAACCAAATGGCATCACCAGCCACTCATAGAAACCATCCGGAGTCCTAAAGGCAGTCTTGTCTATGCTATCCTCAGCCACCCTCAACTGATGAAACCCCGTGGCTAAGTCCAACTGAGAAAATACTGAAGCGCCAACCAACTGATCAAAAAGATCATCAATCCTCGGCAATGGGTGTCTATTCTTCTTTATGAGCTTGTTGAGTTCTCTATAGTCTGCACAAAGTCTGAGGGACCCATCCGCCTTCGTGGCAAAAACTACTGGAGCACCCCACTCCGATATACTTCGTCTTATGAACCCCTTTTCAAGCAACTCCCCTACTGGCTTATGGAGTTCCCTCCTCTCACGAGGAGCCATGTGGCGCACTGGTAAAGATACAGGTTTAGCATTATCCACCAGATATATTCGGAAGTCTATCTCCCGCTTCGGAGGTAAGCCCTTCACCTCCTCAAACACATCCGAGTATTCCCGGACCACTCTAACAGATCGCAAACTCTCGACCGAAGCGTCAAGCGATTCAAGATAACTTATCATAACAGAATCCATGGGATTACAAGAAATCTCGAGAGTGTTCCCCAAGCGGGTCATGAGCCTAACAACTCTCCTTTCGCAATCAAGAACGGCACCATTACTGGATAACCAGTCCATGCCCAAAATCAACCCATAGCCCGTGAAGCCCAAAACAAAAGCATCACATCTAAACTCAACGCTAAGTATAGAAATCTTCAAACCCAAACATATCATGGACAAATAAGTGGAGCCCCCAATTGGGTTTGAAACAACCAAGGGATCATCTACTAGACTGGTGTCTAAGTGCAGTGACTCAACTAATGATGATGAGATAAACGAATGCGATGCGCCAGAATCAAACAATGTACGGACAGGATGATCAAATAGAAAAACCAGACTTTCAACGGAAATAGTTCTACCTCTTTCCTGAATCGGTGGAACCGCGAGAGCCTGAACTTGCCCCCTTGCCTGACCCGGTGCCATAAGAGCTTGCACCTGTCCTCCTGAGGTAGATCCTGTCCTTTGCCCCTTCTTAGGGCAGTCCTTCACTAGATGCCCTGCTTCACCACAGTGGTAGCAGACAGTCTTCTTCTTCTTCCGACAATCTTTGCTTAGGTGGCCTGGTATCCCGCAATTGAAGCACTTCTTCTTCCCCTTGCCACCGTTGCCTTTCCCACCCTTGTTTTGCTGTTGCTGTTGAGGTCTCTTTTGATCTCCTTTCTTCTCGGGTGCCTTATTAGCATTGGGACCCTTCTCTTCCTCATGCATGAGTGCCATGTCAACTAGCTTCTCAAAGGTGGCCCCCATAGGGATGTGAGTCATATCCAATCCATGCATCAGTTCATTCAAGCCCTTAACGAACCTCAAAGCCTTCTTCTCCGGTGTATTCACCATGTCTATGCCAAACCATGCCAATTGATTAAACTTGTTGACATATTCCTTCACCGAGAGGTTTCCTTGCTTTAGAGTCAAGAACCTTTCCATATACAAGTTTTCCTCCGCCCTTGAGAGAAACTTTGCCACAAATCTTTGCCTGAAATCCGCCCAAGAGTCAAAAGGGCGCTCTCCATTAGTGATCTCCCACTAGAATGAGGCCTCTCCCTTCATTAACCAAGCGACTAACTTGACTTTCTTTCCTTCTTCCATCTCAAAGATGTCTATCAACTCTTCCACCTCCTTAAGCCAATCTCTAGCCTCCACAAAAGTTTCTGATCCTTGAAAAGGTTTCCCTCCCATAGCCTTAAATTCCTTTCAAGTCTTATCAAAAGTATCCGTGCAAGGAGGAGGAGGGGGAGGAGGAAGATCGGGTGCTACGGTTGGTGGAGGAACATTTGCTGGACCCGCAGTGGCGGCCCTAGCCTCCATCAATCTCCTATACCATACTGGTATCGTCACACCCTCCGGAAAGTTAAGATCTTCAGCCATGCTGAAACAAAAAAGAAAAGATTCAAAATGGAGAATTCAAAAGATAAAGATATGGCTATTGGGGATTATGCTTTTCTTTCAAAAACTTTTCTCTTTAAAGACATGTTTTTGAAAATACTTCTTCCAAAAATGTTTTTAGAAAAATAGTTTTCTAAAAATTTTATCTGTTCTGGTAACCTCGCTCTGATACCACGTGTAACACCCCTAACCCGCTAAGGTCACTCACTAAGGGAATGCCTTAACTTCGGTGGAGCATTTTAAGTGAATATAGAACAGAAAAATTACACAAGACAGATATAAATACTTGAAATTTAAAACATCATTTCATTGCAGCAGAAGGTAAACATGTTTAGTTACAACACCATAGAAAGTCAAGTACTAAATATCCATCCTGATAAAACATTAGTACATAATCCCACTACATAAACAATAGCCATAATAGAAAAGATAAGCTGGGCTTTACATCACGGTCCAAGCTCCAAAAGATAGATAAAGAAATCTGATCAAAGCCCACTAGTGCTAGGCCCAACCTGAGGACCTGAGGGGGAAAAAGATAAAAACAACGGGGTCAGACATAAGTCTGAGTGAGCCCTATAACTTTAACAACACAATCATTAAAGTAATTAGGGTATGATATAAACTTGGTACGGGATGACTGGGGATATATGACTACACTAAGTAGCCAACTAGACACAGGATGAACTAAGATAACAGTAAAGACGCATCTACCCACCCAAGGGTATTTACTAACTGCACCACACCAGACATTCCTACATAAAGGTTGAACCCTCCCAAGGACTTAGCAAATTTACCCAGTAGTTTCGTGTACCCCTAGCTGACTACATAGGTGCCGTCTGCCCCTTCTCCACTAGGTGTACCCACTACTCCCAAGCGATCGGATCCCTACCGTAGATACCCGTGCTGGCCCCACAATGGGATGTATCACTCCCCAAAGTGGCAACCCGATACAACAAATGGTGCACGTCTTATACCTACACGATGCAACAACGTCTTACCTACCAGCCCGGGTCCACACACGCATATGAAACCCATTGGACTTGCGTTGCCACCGCTAACCCGTTTTGGCCTCTTATAATCAAGCCCAGTACGCGTGTCCCGTCCTCGACATGGGTCGAGCCCAATAAGATACATATGGGTTACTGGGTGAAATGGGCCCCCACAAGCTACCACCTAAGCTTGTCATTATATCTAGTGCATCCCACTTAACCCTTTAATCATGTTTAATTACATGTTTCCACTTCGTTAAGTATTCTAATCGTATTTTCTATTGCCACCCAAGGCAACCCACTAGATTTCCTCATGCCACCCAAGGCACTTACTTGATTTCCACATGCCACCCAAGGCACCCACTTAACCCCTCATGCCCACTACATGCTTATCTGGTTAAGTGTTTCTTAATTGATTAAAAACGTAACCGTTGTAAAGACCTCTCACATTAGACTATCTTTTATGGCAGCTGGATTTGTCGGTTGGGTCCGGGCAGCCTTACGCCATAACTGAGTCTAACCTCGTGTCTATACACTTGTCACGTATTTAGTTTGTGCCTAAGACCACTCACATTGGGCCAATCATTTGTAGCCGCTGGATTTGCCGGTCGGTTTCGGGCAGTCTTACGCTACAAAAGGGTCCAACCTCGTGTCTTAGTCGATTAATTACACCTAATTAATCACCCCCATATTTCGAATTAATTTTCCCTAATTAATTCCAATTTTAACGATGTACATAATTGACTCAATTATGTCCATCCACTTTATGGTATGCATAATCATACCAACTTCACAACATTTCATTAACATGTATATTAACCCCATCGTTCCCCACGTAATTCGCTAACATGACATAAAAAAAAGGAAGATTCATCACAAATACAATGGGTTCAACTTGCATAACATTAGCATCAACATGGGTTTAAAGGTGTCAACATGCATATGGCATCAAACCCAACTAGCATAAATAACCAACCCAAACTTGCATGAATCACATATGTCATAAGGAGGTTAACTTGCATAAGTTATTTATGTCATACAAAGGGGTAAACTAGCATATGTATGTATGACATACAAAGGGGTTAACTTGCATATGTATGCATATCATACTAAGGTTTCAACTTGCACATGTTACTTGCATATAATCAAACACCAAACTTGCATAACATGTCATATATGAACTTGCATATAATCAAACACCAAACTTGCATAACATATCATATATGAACTTGCATATAATCTTGCACCAAACTTGCATAATCATGGTGTCATAATGGATCAATGTTTATCATAGCAATTTGCATAACTACCATCATGAACACATAGCCTAACACTTGCATAACATCATGATCATATAGCATACAACTTGCATAACTTGCATAACATCATGAACATGTAGCATATGACTTGCATAACTTGCATAACATCATGAACATGTAGCATATGACTTGCATAACTTGCATAACATCACAAACAAATAGCATATAACTTGCATAACATGCATAACATCATTAACACATAGCATATAACTTGCATAACATGCGTAACATCATTAACACATAGCATATAACTTGCATAACTTGCATTGATCCACATTCATAGCCATAACCTCATTATATCCTATCATAATCATTTCAACAATTGGTCATTAAGGCTATAGAAAACTCACAACTTGTTGATTAGCACTCCTAAGAAGAAGATTAAGTTGCTAGAGTTGATTAGAAGTTGATTTGAGATACTATCTTCTTCTACAATTTGATGGAGGCTCCTTCAAGTTGCATTTTGACGGCATGACGGCATTGTTTCTATTTTTAGTATGAATTAGGGTAGTCTTAGGGTGTATTTATAGAGTAGTTAGGTGTTTTAGGCCATTAGATTAACCCTAAATCAGATTAGAGCCGTCAGATCTCGTCCTAGCCACCAAAACACAGCCAAAAAGCCAAACTGGTGCACCCAGATCACCTGGGCTCGACCAGGGAGGTCGACCCCCAGGTCGACACTAGGGTCGACACCCTAGTCGACCTGGTGGGCAGGTCGACACCCCTGTCGACCCCCAGGTCGACTCCCTGAGTCTGGCGGGAATTTTCCCGCCACTTCTGAAATTTGATATTTTACTATTTAAAATCTGTTTTAAATTTCTGAAAACTTCTTCGGGCCTTAACTAGGTCATACGGACTCCGATTTTCGAAAACTCGGACTCTATTTCGCGTATTTTTCCGAGACGAACGCAATGGCATAGCCCGTTTCCCCTAATTCAGATTTTAAAATTTAATTCTGCCCTGTTTTATAATATAACAAGTTATTCAACATACGGGGTGTTACAGTTACGAATGCACGTACGCATTTTCGAAAATATAATAATCGATACCAATTAGATTCACTAACCAATCGTACATTCGTAATTTAAACGACCCATGAACGTATGTCAAGCGATCGAGTTCATGATTCGATATCGTTTTCAAAAACCAACTGACGTAATCGTAAATTGAAGACATATTCATTGTTTATATTCTATTTCACATTCCTATCACATCGCGCAATATCACGTGAAAACTTGTGAGCGTATATGCGATACTACGTCGACAACAACTCATTTACATTCCGATGTAAATGGGAGTCGACGACTAACGTCTAATTTCATGAGTCGACAAGAATTAGATGTTTGAAGAAGGCACCAAAGAATTAGAATTCTCAACACGCTCAATGGAATGATCGCGACCAAGCATTTGACACAACTTGGAGATCTTTTCAGCTTATAGAGGTGATTAATTAAACTCAAATAAGATCATGTCAAGACAAGACGTATTTTGATGGGCGAGTGCTAACTGGCCTTTTGGTCCGGTTTCCAAAACCGTACCAGGCACACTTGATTCGGCCCGTCCCGTGGCACTAAAGTCTGAAGTGTTGCCAAAGCACCCATGATTTAGGCCCAGAAGGAGTCATGCTAGAGTAGACCTCACAACCTCTCAAATACAACATTTTGCATACCTTATGATGGAGACCAACATAAATTCACATCCTACATGCAACATTTCGACTCCTTCATTTCACCTTCCAATCATTTCGTATCCCCTGCAATTTTGCATCACGAAGACATTGCATCCTTTATGACTTCGCATCTCACTATTCGCATTCTGAATTCCACACACCATGCTCCACTTCATATCCCCAAAACAGTCGCATCCCTCTGTATTTCGCATCCCCGAATCATGCATGTCTCACTCTTATTTCGTATCCCTTAGGATACAAATTTCGAATCCCTTGGGATACGCGTCCCGTGTCCCCATAAGGATACAGGATTTCGTATTCCCAAGGAATACGAGATCTTCGTATCCCCCACGGGATACGAATTTCGCACCCCTCAGGATGCGAAATTCATATACCCCACATGAGTATGAAATTTCCTGTTATGATATGGGGATGCGAATTTCTGGAAGCTGCTTGTTCGGGATGCGAAATCTCATGTTGTGGTCCCCAAATCTCACCTACTCCCACCTAATCCACCACCTATAAATACCCCTACTTCATACTTCAAAAGGATTGACATTTGCATGATTTGAGAGCTCTAGAAAGACATTGGACATCATTAATGGCAGCCTAAGCCTTAAGAAAGAAGAAGAACGTATATTTTCTCTCAAGACTTTACATATGCAAAATAGGACTCCCGAATACTTAGCCGAAATTTGTACACAAATGGTGATGATGTTCAACACTTGTAACCTTCAATAGGTAATAAAAATCTGCAAACACTTCAACGTGGATGTAGGTTCATTACGAACCAAACCACTATAAATTTCTGTGTTCTTTGCTTACTGCAGTTACTTTTTCCTTGCGCGAAACATTATTCTCGTGTAATCGAGAACCTTTGGGTGTGAGGACAATTTTGCGCGTCTACAAAACACTTCCGTTATATTTTACTCAAAAGGATGTTTCTCGAATAAAATATTTTCAATTAAATATTTTCCAAAGTTTTCCTTACAATGATCTCTAAACATAATCCTCTAGAGTGCGATATCTGTCGTCTAAACATCTTTAAAATAAGCATTAGCCAACAATTTATATTTGTCAAAATAGTTTTCGCATAAGTCATATTTATAGTAAATGCTCTATAAAACCTATACCGTTTATTTTAAACATTCTTCAAAAAAATATCTCATCCTCTTTGCATAAGAATTTTCAATAAATGTCCATTGACAAAGTGCTTTTAATAAAGAATTTCTAATCACAATATTATTATAAAATACTTATATATATATATATATATATATATATATGGGAGCGTCTATATAAACACGAAACTAGACACAAAATTCAAGTCATTGGATTAGTTTGTCTTTATGTGAGAGATGGAAATCAGAGTCAACATGAGGATAGAGATTTTGTGTCTATTTTTGTGTGTTCAAATAGACTTTCAATATGTATATACAAAAAAAGAAACATATACATATTTTTTTTCCAAATATTCAAAACTAAATGACCTTCCATAAGAACAAATATTTTTACAACAATCGTATTTCCAAAACTACCTTATAAAAAAATATTTCTTAAAATAATTGGTCCACTCTTGCTCATATAGTACTTTTTAACAAGAGGGTTTCAACTCAAAGGGCTTATTCGTTCAAAGTAATTAGTTTTAAAGACATCATTTATAAAAAAAAACTAGTTTTAAGGACAATTTACTGAAAATAAATAAATGAATTCATCACATTCAATTGCACAAATAATGTTAAATGATTTTGTCATTTTTAGTATAACTTTTAGAAAACTATTTTTTTCTAAAATTATCCTTTTAGCTATTTTTTCAAAAATAATATCCTCAAAGCTAATTGTCGTGAAATTAGATGCCTTTGAACCTAATTTCCGCTTTTCAACGAATTACTTTAGGCCCAAAAACGCACATTTCCAATTTTTATAAATTACCTTTAAAAACAAATAGCGCAAATTTGACATAACATGTCCTAACGAAAATTATTAGCTTAAATTTAAATGGTAACGTAGTAAGGTGTTAGGTTTTAATCATAGTTTAACATTCTATATCACCTCGAGTTGTAACCAACACTTGATCCCCTCCCCCAAGCATAACCAAATGCTTATTCCCTCTCATAAGCGTTTATCATACATTCTATTTTATTTATATTTAATACAAAGGTCATCATAAATTAACACCCTCCCAGGATGGATATGGCTAGTTAACTGAACGATCGGTCCATATAACCGACTTGTGCATACGGTTCGATCAAACAAACCAAAAACATATTTGAACACTCTGTACCAACCAAACCGCTAAAATTTAACCATTGCAACCACATGCATAAGTCAATTAATTGATCATGCTTTACCATTTAACCACAAAAAAATCAACTACATTCAACTGCAATAATTAGCCAAATTGCAATTTATTTTTCTTCAGGGGATTCATATCATCTGCCATGCTATTACAAAGCTACAACAAGTCGTTAACACCACATAAGCAATTAGCAGTGTTAAATTTAGGTGATACAAAATCTCGAATAGATGGAAAGTAAATATTGGTTTAATATGAAAATGCATGAATTAGTTTATTGCATTTGCATGAGATGGAAAGAAATAAATGCGGCGTTAATTTTCTTCCATCTTTGCTAAAGAAACAGATTGATTTACTTTCTATCTTTGCACATTTGTTGTTACGGTAAATTGCCTCCATTATATTTTATTATTATATGTTGGTAATTTAATTGATGACTCACATGATTTTGCACTGGCTATATATTGAGGGGTAGAATTCTGTGTAAATCCATCCTGACATGGAGCCAGTGATCCCAATGATGTCTCTTCTTGTTAAGCCAATTTGAGGTTTGGATAAGTAAACTCTTATTTTGTAATCTCTTGTAATTCTCTCATGTGGAATAAAATCTCTCTTTCGGACTGGACGTACACTATCTCGATGATAGTAGAACCAGTATAAATATTGTTTGTCTCTTTGTTTCTATGTTATAGTTATTTACTATTTTTTGATGTAATAGAATAATTGCTATCAGATTAGATTGTTGTTCAATTGTCAAATTTAGATCTTGTTTATTGTGCTTCCGCATTTGCGCAATCTTCTCGCACAACAGACTGGTATCAGAGTGAGGCAATTTGTTTTGAATTGTGCATCAATTATTTCTACAAAGGTTGGTAGATTCAGTGGTGTTTATGCTATTACTATTTTGGGAGAAAAGGAGACTTTGGTAGAGAAGATTACATCGAGAGAGAAGAGTGTTCTAAGCTTGGAATTTTGATGTAGCTTGAGCTTTGTATTCTCATTAAGGTGGAGTTATATGTTTGTTCAAGAATGTGACTTCGTTGAAAACAGCTTGGAGAAATTTCTTAGAGGTGGTAGTGATCAAAGACGAACAACTGGAGGTGTCAGCGACTTTTCCAAGTATTTGAGGACTCTGTATAACTTCAAGTTCTGTTGAGAAATGCTTGCATTGCATGAGATTTTGATGATAAAGAGTTTAATGTGTTGAAGGGACTAATGGATCATTTTGAAATTATATCTGATGTAGCTGATTTTGATGACAGATTTGATGCCACTCAGACTTATCGACTTGTGATGCTATCTTGGAGAGTTCAGTTCGTAAAGCTGATTTTGACGGATTTTGTGCCACTGTGATACACTATCGATTTTGTGATGCCGTCTTAAAGAAGGTGCTACATGCAGATATGTGGAAGGAGAGAAAATTGCATTGCATACAGAGATTTGGATTTTGGCTCTGTTTTTTTGGCTTGGTGCTACATTTTGAAGAGTTATATGTTGTGTAGAGAATTTGATTCGAGATGGGGTGTTGTAGATATGTGATTTTGCATCAGGGTGGAGTGTTAAATTTAGGTGATACAAAATTACGAATAGATGGAAAGTAAATAGTGGTTTAATATGGAAATGCATGAATTAATTGATTGCATCTGCATGAGATGGAAAGAAATAAATGCCGCATTAATTTTCTTCCATCTATGCTAAAGAAACGGATTGATTTACTTTCTATCTTTGCACATTTATTGCTATGGTAATTTGCCTCCATTGTATTTTATTACCATATGTTGGTAATTTAATTGATGACTCACATAGTTTTGCATTGGCTATATATTGAAGGGTTGAATTTTGTGTAAATCCATCCTGGCATGGAGCCAGTGATTCCAATGGCGTATCTTCTTGTTAAGTCAATTTGAGGTTTGGATAAGTAAACTCTTATTTTGTAATCTCTTTTAATTCTCTCATGTGGAATAAAATCTCTCTTTCGGACTGGACGTACACTATCTCGATGATAGTGGAACAAGTATAAATATTGTTTGTCTCTTTGTTTCTCCGTTGTAGTTATTTACTATTTTTTGATATAATAGAATAATTGCTATCAGATTAGACACAACAAGCAACACATTTCAGTTCACAATCCACTATATGGTTCATATAGTCCATAGTACATACGGCCTTTATCCCTAAATTACAGTACATGAATATAAAACATAGCATCACTGTCACGGTTGCGGTTCATATGAGCAATTGAGCATGCATGGCCATCGGTTACAAACTGCAATACAAGCACCAAACTACAGAGTTGCCAAATGCAGGCTATTCATCAACCCAAAGCTCCAGAGTTACCAAACTACAAGCCTAGAAACCAGCAAAAAAAAAACTCCAAGCTCTAAGCAGTTGTCACCAAATATGCAGTAAGATACCTATAAATAAGCAAAAATATAGTAAATTTTATGTAAATAAATGGCTACCAAGATTCTGATATTGCCTCGTACTGTGCTTTAGGAAATCAGTAGCTATAAATCTTTGTAATTGCCTGGCAACTTTGTAATGATTTTTTTTTTTAACTACTGGAGTCTGATATCTATGCCTTACAAATTCTGTAAGATGACTGAACATACTCAATACCCCATTCACGTTCGTCGCCAGCGCAACTTAAATAACACATGATGAGAAACTTGAAAGAAATGTTATGTTTAAATTCAACTATATGATGCCATAATGCAACATCGCTAAATTTAGATGGCAAGTAAAATTAATTAACTTGCTAGGAAAGTCACTGATTAAGCTTTATTGAGATGTGCAAGGTTGTGCACAGTTCATGGCACATGCAGTAGGCTTAGCGATGCATACATGTGCAGATATATTATATGTGAAACTGAACCGGCATACTAATATACAGACGAAGTAAAAGCTTCTAAACTTTTCAAAGTTGAAAGTTGAACACAACGTCGGAAAAATGGAAACCATAATGTTTGGATCTCGACCATCTTTCTTCGTTGTTGTGGTTCTGATAGCAAATGTATAGTAAGCAAAAACCATATTAGAAGTCATATATTCAATGGGAAGGTTACAATAAGCAAATTTACATGGTTTATTATCAAGCTATTCAGTTGTTTATGATAGCCTGTCGTGTGTCACTATCACAGCCATGTTTACTGCTAGCTAACAAAGGGGATGAATTGTTCTGTACACAACTCTGGTGTTCCATGTACCAGATCATTCTTATCCATTGATTTGCACAAAATCTAATTGTTTTGAGTGGATTGTAGGACACGTTCATTAGATTATTAATAATATGTGTGGTTGATGTGTGGTTGTGATTTTTCAGGCACACGGAAACATCGGGGTTGGGTTCCCCTAACAAAGATTCAAGAATGGAGTTTACATGACTTATTTACTATCATGTTTTACGTATTCAGTAGTGCTTGGATAAAATAAGTGTGATGCTAAGGGAACCTTAATATCCTCTTCCTAATACCACAATTAAAAAAATAAAACTCGTTAAATTTTGTATGCTTCCTCACTCAATTAGTATTTGCCAAACTAATCACGTAGTCAGCCCTAATCTGGAAACCCTAATCAACAATAATTGCTGTCTACTTCATATTTCCCACGAAAAATATTCAAATTTTTACCGTTTGAAGCCCTAAACTTACTTGATTGAGTTGGACTAGGGTTGAGACAATGATATATATGCAGCTTTCTTTTTTCTCGGTATTACTGCGGCGTCGAACAACTTATTGTTGATCGATCGGTTGAAAAACTAGGGTATCATAATGGAATGAAAGAGGAAAAAATAAGAGATGAGAGAGAAATAAGGTAAGGGTGATGTGGTAGTCCCTATTTTTTACGTGAGGTATTAAAAAGAGTGTAATGGTAATTATTGTGGTATTTTTTAGTAGCGGTAATAGGAAGAGTAAATTGGGTTGTCCTTAGCACCGGACTAAAATAAAGCTTTTGGAGGCAAAATAGTCAGTGGAACAAACATTTGATACATATGTCAACGATAAAAGAATGAACGAACATACTTCCCTATGTTTAATTCATTCGAACGACAGATGGAAAGGAAAACATTCAATATCATGTCAGATGGTTGGATTTATCATCTATTGCGGAGTAAATTTTGAAGGTAATATGTGTAGATGGCAAAAAAATTAACAGTCCACACAGCAAACCCAAAGTAACACTGTTAATTTACCAACATCTAAAAAGCAATGATGCAAGCAAAACGTCTACAAAATTGATGCACAAGATTACCGTTTTTTTTGTTGTTGAACAAGATTACATCTTTACAATCAAAACAAAATAAAAATCATTTTTACAATCTATTAAGTAATAGTAAAGCAAAAGAATTTGAACCCCTCCCATTGATTCTATGAGTATTCTCTTTCTCCTTAATTCTCTCTCAATATTTTATTTTCAAATTAGCTTATTACTTTAAACTTATTTACTAATTCTCGCCCACCATTTTTCCTCTCCCATCATTTTACATTTTGGCATGAAGACTTTACAGTTTGTACAATTTTTTACATATAATTTAACAGTTAGCTCATAATATTTTATATTTTAGTCGACGTATTTGAATTAATTATGTAATCCAAAATCTAAGTAATTAAATTAAATTAAATAATATTTTTTAAAAATACTAAAGAATGACAAACTTATGTTCTTTTTGCACCGAATACCTACACTTCAACATTTTATAATCATTTAAGTGCTTCCCAAGTTTTTTTTAATATTGTACATTTACCATATATTATAATTAATTACATATAATGTTAAAACTATTTAAATAACTTTAGCAAACTACCATTCATGAATTTGTCCAATAAATCACATCAAGAAAAACTATATTTATATTAACAAAAACGAGAAATCTTTTCATTCAAATCAATAATATGTCAATCGCATGACATACAGACACATAAATAATAATTGCAAGTTCAGAATTTAATTCATTTACATCAATATATTTATCATGTATTCCATTGTAATATTAAAGTCAAGCACCTATAATTCAAAATTAATTTAGTTATTTACAAAACACTTCACATTATCACTTAACATTTTACATTTAAGTCAATATATTTAAATTAATTATGTTATTTTAAACTTAATAAATAAATGCAATCAATAAATTGTTTTTAATTCATCTAATTAATGCTACGTTTTAAAATGTATATCATATTCATATCAACAGAAGAAGTAAAAATAATTTTCATTTAAACATGAAGTTAAATAAGTCACACAATATAAACAATATATGTAGACCATCACAGAAAATATAATATATTATTCATTTATCTCAATAAATTTACTGTACATTAAATACGATACTTTTCAACTTCAAATATTTGCATTTTATCATTTCTACAATTATTTACTGAACCCGGTCATTTCTCACGATATTTTATATTTAGATCCACGTGTTTGAGTTATTGATGAAATCTTAAATTCAAATTATTTAAATAATCTTATTGAATATAGTCCATTTTTCTAATAACCCTTAAAAATATACATCAATTTTAATATATATTCATATTAAAAAAGGTTAATTTTACTCTCTCTCTCTCTCTATATATATATATATATATATATATATATATATACACACACACACACATACATATATATATACCTATATAAGCGACTATTTGAACACAAAATTAGGCACGACTGGTGATACAAAAGATCTGGACTATTGGATCTTTTTGTCCTTATATAAAAGGGTGAAATTAAGGTGACAATTCAATGGTGGAGATCCTTTGTGTTTAAATTTTGTATCTAAATAGACTCTCTCTCTCTCTGTATGTATGTGTATATATAATAAAGTTAATTGATAAATCAATTATGATTTGTTTACATGACCGGCCCTGACACGGTGTGACCCGTGCGACAAATAGTCCTTTTGATAAATCAATTATGTATGTGTATATATAATAAAGTTAATTGACAAATAGTCCTTTTGTAAATAAGCCAGCGTCGAATACGGTGGAAAAATCCCTACCGGTGCATGTTGGGAAAAAACTCTTGCTTGCGCCCCTCGGAAAAATTCTGTTGTGAAAAAATTTGTACTACTACCTTTTTGTGAAAAAAATCCAACTACTAGTGCCTTTTTGTGAAAAAATCCCTACGTGTGCCTTTTGTAAAAAAATTGGACGGGAACACCGCCACACAAAACCTCCCCTCCCCTCTCCTGAAAGCAATCCGCGCCTGATCCATCCCCAAAATTTTCGAACTACACAGGTATGCAAATTCGCTTTTAATCCAATTTTAGGGCTTTCAAAATAAAAAATCCTATGGTTTTAAAAATCGTGTACTTGTTTTTATAATCTCTTCTAGCTATGCTTATTTTTTTGATGATTGAAATTTGAAACTAATTTAACTATGATAATTTTTTTTTCAGTTTTGGAATTGGTTGCTGGTACTTGGTGTAGTAAAGATTGGTGGAGTCGTGAAGTCCTCTTGTTAAATTGGTGGGACTAAAGATTGTGACACTTGTTTATTCATCCAGGTTTTATTATTATTCTCATCCTCCCATTCAGTGTTGCAATTTAAGTTGAAAATGTTCAATAAAAAACATATGTCTGGTCATGAGAAAAGAAAACGAAAAAAAGAGGAAGAAGAGAAGATTAAAACCCTTAAAGGATCACTTAAAAAACTTTGGAAAAAAGCCAAACCACCAGAAGAAAAAGAAGTGCATGTTGTTGAAAATGAAGTGCCTGAAATTATAAGAAATTCTATAGAAGATGAGAATGTGGTTAATGAAAAGACTGAAAATGAAGTAATTGAAAAAGAAATTGATGTGTTTGAAAATATGATTAGTGAAAATTAGTGAAAACAGGTATACTAACTTCATTTATAATTCATAATATCTTTTTTTTTTTACTTAATGTGTCTTATTATATGATGTTCATCCCATATAATTTATGTCAAATTTAGATTAATTTTAATGAGTTATTTACTTAGAGCTGCTTTTTCTTGTCAGGATGCGTAATATATCTCCATTATGATCTGCTCAGTGAGGAAGAATGAGATCCAACACTTGTTAAGTTTGCTTTAGAAAGGTTAGAAAAATTTATTCAACTTTCTTGTTTCTGCTTATTACCAGTTGTGTTTTTAAACATGTCATGAGTATAATAAAATTTAGTTGACATATGACAATGATATGACATATGACTTAACTTCAATTTCGTATAAAAAAAAATTAAGGACCCAAAATTTTCTTTCCGCACTAAGCCTACAAATACTCAGGACCGGCCCTGTTTGTTTATATCAAGAATTTATCGTACATTACATCATAAAACTCCTTTTTATGAAAGGAAAAAAAATTCAGGGAGCAATCCAATGGTGGAGATCCATTGTGTTTAAATTTGATGTCTAAATAGACTAAATATATATATATATATGTATATATGTACATATATATATATAGTGGCTATTTAGACATAAAATAAAACACAAATCAAGGAAAATAGAGTATTAGCCGTTGGATCATTTTGTCTTTATGTGGAGAGTTGGAAATCATGGGGGATCCAATGGTGGAAATGCATTGTGTCACCAATTATGTCTATATTTTGTATCCAAATAGAATTTCTCATATATATATATATATATATATATATATATATATATATATATATTGTAACACCCCGCCTCCGCCAGGGTCACTCGCAAAGGAATGCACTAGCTTTAGAGGGGCATTATTGGTAAACATGCACAGAAATATCACAAGACAGAACATATAAAATAGCGGAAGTAAAATCAAACTTTCATAACATGAATAAATAAGGTCTAAAGCCTTTTACATCAGAGTACATCAAAACCTGTCTTGCAATAGTAAAGAAGCATAAAGACATTTTCATAAATTATTCCCCAAGTAAAACAGTAAAGTAGCCATAGCCAAGAAAAGTCCAAGCCATCCATGATGACCTTCAAGCAGAAGAAGTCCGAACTAAACAACAGTATTTCCTCCCTGTAACCTGGGGGGGAACGGAAGACAAGAAGCGAAACAAAACGGGTCAGTCAAAAAGACTGAGTAAGCCCTATCTACTATCAGCATAAAAACTAGTAAAGTTAACTGACATGAGAAACTGAGATGAACATAAGCATGATGACAAGATAAATAAGCTAAATCAAAATAACAGGATGAACTACTGAACTCAGATAAACTAAGGTGTCATGATAAATTACGATGTCAAGATAAAACAAGATATCCCTTCGTCAGGTTCCTATCAAGTGTAATATCCCCAAGATATCTATTACATATAACATCCCATGGTATCTATCCTGTGTTTTAGCTCTGCACCTACCGTACTAGTATCCCCACCGTATCATGTGTTAACCATGAATGACCCTTACTCAAAAGTCGTGTAATAGTCCATGACAACCTACTATGTCGCATATATAGGTTACTCAACTCGTATGTTTCTTTCCATGTAAATGTTCAGTCCCTTGCCGTAGACCGTACGGGCTTCCCCATGAGGTTCTATACTACTCCAACGTAATTCCATGATCCTTAAGAACGTTTTGGACTGTTACCCTAGGTCTAGCTAGGTTCTTTCATATGAATCACTGTTTGTACAACTAGGACTTATGCTACCTAGGACTACTAGGGATTATGCTTACCTATTGCACGTTTTCGTATCTCGGTTTGGGTTCAACTACCTAGGGCCACTAGGGATTACGCTAACCGTCAACCGCGCCCTTTTTCCCACGCTTTCATCGTGAATCGTTTTTCCATGACTGTATGCACATGTATCACATCGTGCCATCCGAGTCCTGTCACAGGGCAGATCAAGAAATACAGGACTCGGTTGGGAGCTTTCGATTTATCTGCCGATGCAGATGCTAAGGTCTGTTTTTCTATACGTGGCTATGGTCCCACGAGACCACTCCCTCAACTAGCGAAAGACAAGACAGGATAAATCCTGTATGAGAACACACTACTGGCCAACCCACAATCTAGCCTTACCGCAACCATAATTAGATAGCAATTATGGTCTTTTGGGTGTTCTCTGCCTTTCCGTACGTACACGCTTGACCAAAGATGGTAGGTAGCCTGACGAAAATGCTATCTAGGGCACGACCGTGTATCGTCGACTATCCCCTATCCATCCCCGTCTTTAGGTCGCTCGTATAGCAACCAATGCATACTCTTGGTTCTTCTAACGCAGACCTTAACCTCTCATGAGCCTAGTATGATCACCTGGCAGCTCACAGAGGGATACCAAGAATACCCTCACGTTCCCCGAAGCTGCTGCTTCGTTACCCAGTTCGCTGGAGCCTTTATCTAAATCAGATAACTTGCTCCTACTCGTGTGCTTAAACGATGACCTACCGTATCAGGTTACTCATCTATCTATGAACTGGTCCAAATCTCCTTGACTAAGAATTATTACTTAGCTATTCTTCAACTAAGGCTTACCACTTTGCCTTATTCCCGTTATTCTTGTTAATTACGGTTATCCACCTAATTCTCCGAATTAGGGTTTATATAATAGATTAAGTGTCACTTAAGTTCATGACTTAATCCCGTCTACAAATCATGTCAAAATTGGCTAAGTATCCAAGTCCAAGACTTAACCCTACAAACCATGTTCAAGTTGGTTAAGTATGTATTAACTTGACCCTATCAAATTACTGAGTCAAATTGGTCAAGTGTATTCAAACGATTCGTGACTTAGCCTTATCATGTTATCACGTTAGATTGGTTAAGTATTGGTTAACTTAACCTTATCAAATAACCGAGTTGGAGTGTTTAAGTATAGGTTACTTAATCACTTCAAAATTACTGAGTTAGATTGGTTAAGTGTTGGTTAACTTAACCACTTCAAAATCACCGAATTGGATGGGTTAAGTCTAGATTAACTTAACCACATCCCCTAACTGTATTATACGGTTAAGTGTAATTAGGAAAGCTTAATTAACCGTATCAAATTCACATGCTGGTTTGGTTAAGTGTTGGTTAACTTAACACCGTCCACTAGTCGTATAAAAATGGTTAAGTGTCATTAGGCAAATCAAGTTACTTAACCTACCCAACCTTGTCATGTTTTGTTAAGTATCATTAGCCTAATCAATTTACTTAACTCATTTGTCCATGTCATATTTGGTTAAGAGTCATTAATCAAATTAACTTAACCCTATCATGTGGCATTAATTACTTAATGCACCTCAACCTCTCACATTAGACTTTGTTGTGGTTACTAGTTAAGCCGGTCGGTTCCGGGTAGCTTTACACCACAACTTGGTCTAACCTCGGGTTCAAGCACAACATGACCAACTTCTCACATTGGGTCTTATTGTTTGCAACTACTAGTTAGGCCGGTCGGTTCCGGGTAGCTTTATGTTGCAAACTCAACTCAACCTCGAGTTGGTCACACTTGTATTTTCTAAGTGTCATGTCCATCGTGTTTCCAAAACACATTACAAGTTTTCAAGCAATTGGGTAGACCTAACTTAATAGGTAAATTCCCAATGGGTAGACCTAACTTAATAGGTAAATTCCCAAGCTTATGTTTTTATGTCATTAGAAATTTCCCATAACATAACCCAACGCTTTTAAACTCGCATATACGTTCGCAACAACGTAATGGATTAAAAGAATAGACTTGGCAAAGGCATGGCAATAATGGATATTAAGCCACAAGTTAATCATGGTGGCAAATGAGGCACAAATGTGTTCATTAACTTGCGTGTTACATTCTTAAGCCTCAAAAACATGCATAAACCCAAACTTGGCACATAAGCGAATCATGGTGACAAAAGACATGGAATGATGACTAGTAACTCGCATATATCATCATATAAGGGTTATGACTTCATATGCAAGTTGACATAAAGGTTATGAGGGTTCTCATGTTGCATAATGCAACATTTCAACATAAAGGTTGTAGCTTTTAGCCCACAAGATCAAGATAATGACTTCATAAACTTGCATACCATGATAGCATGTATCATTCTCAATGATCAAACCCAAACTTGCAACATGAACATTTAACTTCATAGTTAATATCTAAGAGTAGGGAAATGGCTTACATTGCTATGAAGGCACAAATCGATTAAATTAAAGATTGAGACAAAGCCTATGCATGCCATTCTCCAAAAACCCAAAGATGAAAGCTCCAAATCAATAAAAACCCCATCTTTATGAACAAAGAACAAAGCTTTAGCCTTGAAATCAACTTGAGAAGCTCTCATACTAACATAGAGACTCTCTAACACTCACATGATCATGAAACCTCTCATAGAAATGAAGATAGAAACTTTGGGCAAGAGGATGGAGGCTAGGGTTTTGAGTGGAGGCCATGAGAGGAGCAATTTTGCCATAGTTTAGTTGCATGAATGAATAATGAGGATTTAGGAGAGGGTTAGGGGCTTATTTATAGAGATTAGGATTAGTTAGGACCCTTAGATTAACCCTAGGATCAACCTGAACCATCAGATTTCGAACCAGGCCGAAAAACCTAGCCAAGACAGGAAACAGGTGCACCAGGCAAAACAGCCCGGCATCCATAAGTCGACACCCAAGTCGACAGGGCTGTCGACTTGGGTCATGCCATGTCGACTCCCAAGTCGACAGCCCTGTCGACTTGGGGTGGCTGGCGGGAATTTTCCCGCTTAGCCTTCTAGGCAAAATTTTCGAAATTAGAACTCGTTTTTGAACTTGAATTTTTCCGAAAACTTCGTCGGACCATAACTTGGTCATACGGACTCCGATTCTCGAAAACTCGGACTCTATTTCGCGTATTTTTCCGAGACGAATGCAATGGCATAGCCCGTTTCACTTGATTCAGAATTTAAAATTAAATTTTGCCTTGATTCTCGTCTTAATCATGTTATCGAAATACGGGTTGTTACATATATATGTGGGGTTATATGACACCCCTTTTGCATCCCACCCACATCAGTATATATTTATAATTAAATAAGTTAGTGGAAAAAAAGAATTAATGGTAGGAGAGAGAAACGAGAATGTGTGGTGGAAATCAGAAAAACTATAGGAGTGATGCACTATTTGGGATATTTTAGATCATATATATATATATATATATATATATATATATATATATATGTAGGGGAAGTTAATTTAGACACAAAAGGTTGACACAAGCAATTTCAACCACTAGGTCTCCCCCGAATTCCACTTTCTACGTAAAGACAAACAAATCCTATGGTCCAAAGTTTGTGTATATAATTCTGTGTTTAATTTTATGTCCCAATAGTCACTCCTTAATATATATATATATATATATATACACACACACACACACTTGTATATACGTATGTATGTATATATATATGCATGTATATATATGTATGTATATATAACAAAATAAACTAGTAAATGATAAATCAATTATGATTCGTTTGTATCAAGAATTTATCATACATTATATCATAAAATTCTTTTTAAACACAAATAACGCCACAACAAACCTATACATTTTTCTACAAATTTCTTCTTAATTCTTCCTGCTATAAGTCTATGCAGTTAAACTAATTTCATAATTTCACATTAAACATATTAAAAAAAATTCTATTAAATAATAATTTCTAATTCATCTAAGTAATTTACTAACAAACATTAGTTTCAACATGCATAGTGTATTCATATTAACAAAAATGATAAAATTATTCTATTTCTCGAATACACACGTATTGTTTTTGTAAGCTATGAAACATAGATTACATACAATCAATAATTATTTTGTTTCTCGAATACACACATGTATTGTTTTTGAAAATTTTGAAATACTCAAAACCAGGAAAGAGCTCCACTGCCCAGTGCCAATGTAACAATCATAAGGATACAACCTACTTAAGTACGGAACTTAATAAACAACTTTCTTGCATGTTAATGATAAGAAAATTTCAGAGCAGGTACTATAGGATGCAAATAAAATTTAAATTTCTTCACAAGATGCATCAGAGTGTTATCTTTATGAATTCAAATGTCAAACAGTTAATTGGCATATCATTTGATATTTTAAATCAAGTATAACAACTGTAATACAAAGAACCAAGCTATTAGATAAAATATACATATATGCTGATTGAGACCATCCAACAGAAGTTTAATATCTTAAGTGATTGGAGCTACTCCAAAACACACCTTGAACCCACATGTCTGTAATCAGTTAATAAAATGTAAGAAAAGGATCCCCTATAAAACAACATAATGATTGAACTAAATGGAAAGTAGCAAATCATTTTACGTTAAATAGGAAAATGTGATTTGTGAGCTTGAATCATAGTTTAAGGCATGGAGATAATCTGCGAATTGATTAGTCAGCTGTGTGTGCTGGGAAAGTGTTCTGCTTGTGAGGCTATAGTTCCCACTAAGATATAGATATTTGAGCTATAATTGATATGTTAACCTATTATGTAAACAGTAGCTAGGTAAAAGTAAAAAAACAATTACTAATTGCTGAAAAATGAATGCAACAATTGCTGAAGATGGGATATACCACAGGACTCATCACGGTCATAATAAACAAGAAATCTGAAATGTGATCTAAATTCACTTGTTGAACCAATTTTGCTTTGATCGGTTGATAAAATGGCACAAAACGTCAAAAAAAAGACAGAATAACAATTTTCACTTGGACCAAATGAAAGATAATGCTGAAGCAGAATCAATTTACCTTAAAATAAAAAATTGATCTTAGCTTGGATATGAGATGAAAATTGACTTGTCATCTCTCGACTGTGTTCGCTGGGCAAGTATTCTGCCTGTGATGCTCCAGTTGCCAACAAGACGTACAAGTTTGAGGTATGGTCGTCCATTAGCTTGTGTTCAACTACATAAACTTTGGTTAAGTGAAAATGAAACAACGTCTCTGGTTATTCATTTGCCTGTGTTTGTTAGGAATATTTTTAAGAGAAAAAGGATTTTTTAAGAGAATTATTTTAATAAGGAGGAAATTTTCATTGCTTTCCTTTGATTACAAATTTTGATTGCATACATCAGCTTGACTGCCTTGCTTTTATAATGCAGTGCACTCTCTAGAGTATTCTATGAATGCATTATCTAGAATATCTAAAATAGGAATTCTAGATTTTCCCTTAATTTATTCAATTCATTAATACAATTGCTAATTTAACAATACAATTAATTGTTTCCTGAAAAGCCAAGATTATTTCCAATATTCCCTCGTAGGCTTGGTTTTTGAACTCCAAGAAGATCTCGCAATCTTTTAAAATTATCAGGCTTCAATGCTTTTGTGAAAATATCAGCAACTTGATTATTTGTTTTGTAAAAATTCAATTGCACCTCTTCATTTTCAATTGCTTCTCAAATGAAATGATGTTTGATGGCTATATGCTTTGTTCTTCCATGATGGACTAGATTTTTAGCTATAGAAATGGTTGATATATTGTCACAATGGATGGTCACAGCTTCTTGTTTCTCACCAAAATCATTAGTATTTTCTTCAACCATATTGCTTGTTGGGTAGCTAGGCTAGCTGAAATATATTCAGCTTCTGCAGAAGATTGAGCAACTGTTTGTTGCTTCTTCGAACACCAAGAAAATGGTCCTGATCCAAGAGAAAACACATATCCAGAAGTGCTTTTCATGTCATCTATACTTCCTGCCCAGTCACTATCGCAAAACCCAAATAAATTAGTTTCAACATTATTTTCATATTTGATCCCATAGCCCAAAGTGCCCTGAATATATCTCAGCATCCTTTTTGTTGCACTTAGATGGATATGACTAGGATCATTCATGAACCGAGAAAGTAGGCTGGCTGCAAACATGATGTTAGGTCTTCTATTAGTAAGGTAAAATAAACTACCAACTAGACTTCTGTAGTAACTAGCATCAGTCTTCCTTCCCCCATCTTCTTTTTTTAGCTTTTCATTCACAACTAGCGGTGTATCAACCAGATTACACCCAAGCATCTCAAACTTTCTCAATATTTTCTCAGCATATTTCTTTTGACAAATAAAAATTCCATCATCATCTTGAGAGATTTCTATTTCGACGAAAAAATGCAGCAAACCCAAATTGTTCATTTCATATTTCTTCATCATTTCTTTTATAAAATCTTCAATCAACTTTAAATTGTTTCCGGTATAAATTAATCATCTACATAAAGTGCAATAATTAGAATACTGTCCATACCTTGCCGTTTGACATAAAAAGTAGACTCATTCTTGCTCTTCTCAAAGCCTTTCTCCATGAAGTAATTGTCAATATTGCTATACCATGCTCGTGGTGCTTGTTTTAGCCCATAAAGAGCTTTCTTTAGTTTGTAAACTTTTCTTTCTTGTCCTTCAATCTCAAATTCTTAAGGCTGCTCCACGTAAACCTCTTCTTTCAATTCTCCATTCAAGAATGCCGATTTTACATCTAGCTGATATAATTTCCATCCTTTTTGGGCTGCAAGTGATATTAAAGCTCTAATGGTGTCAAGACGTGCCACTGGAGCGAATATCTCTTCGTAGTCAATACCGGGCTGTTGAGAATAGTCCTTTGCAACGAGTCTCCCTTTGTTCTTTTGAATTGAACCATCTGGATTATGCTTCACTTTGTAGATCCATTTTACTCCAATGGTTTCTTTGTCTTTTGGCTTATCAACCAACATCCATGTTTTGTTCCTTTCAAGTGCATCCATCTCTTCTTGCATTGCCTTCCTCCAAGCATCTTCCTTAACCGCTTCTTCAAAATTTTCTGGTTCCATTGTGCAATAGTTGCACCTAGCAAAAATATCATCCAAACTCCTCATTTTTATTGGGGTTGAGCATGGAGATGATGAATTATGACTTGCTGAGGATGAAGTGCTAGATGGAGAACTTGGTGTAGATGAATCACATTGGTTATTTGCAAGCGTAGTTGGATTTTGTTCTAAAATTACTGCTGGAACGGTTTTATCCTCCACTTTCTCCTTTTGCCAGTTCCAAGATGTCTTCCCATCAAATACAACATCTCTATTGATAATTACTTTCTTTGTCTTCAAGTTGTAAAGTCTGTAGCCCTTTGACACAGAACTATAGCCAATAAAAATGCATCTTTCACTTGCTTCTTAAAGCTGTCCTTTTTTCTTTAGGAATTTGAGCATAGCAAATACTCCCAAAGACTTTAAGATGATTCACTGAAGGCTTTCTTCCACTCCACGCTTCAAACGGCGTCATATTCCATACAGCTTTTGTTGGACATCTATTCAGCAAATACATAGCTGTATTTACAGCCTCGGACCAAAAATCTTTAGGCATGTCTTTCTCAAACAACATTGATTTAGCCATCTCCATCACTGTTTGATTCTTCCTTTCGGATACACCGTTTTGCTAAGGTGTATACCTAACGGTTAGTTGCCTCTCCACACCTTCTTCTTCACAAAATTTATCAAAATCATTGGAGTTATACTCCTTTCCCCTGTCACTTCTCAAAACTTTTATGGACCTGCCACTTTGTTTCTCAACAAAAGCTTTAAACTTCTTAAATATAACAAACACTTCAGATTTTTGTATCATAAAATAAACCCATGTCATGCGGGTCAAATCATCAATAAAATAAAGTACCTGTTTTGAGCATGAGATAATGTGCTCATAGGACCGCATACATCCGTGTGTACTAATTCCAACACTTCTTTGGCTCTCCTTGATCCTTCCTTTGGAAACGGTTGCCGATGATGTTTGCCAAATACACAGCCTTCACATACTCCATGTTCTTCTTCTTTTATTGTTGGCAACCCGTACACCATCTTCTTTTGTGAAAACAATGTGAGACTATTGTAGTTTAAGTGCCCAAGTCTCTTATGCCATAAACAAGTGTCGTCTTCCTTTTTTGCCATGAAGCTATGATTTTTCTCATAATTGAGATGGAGGGGAAAGCTTCTGTTGTTTGTCATTTTTATTACAGCAGTAGCTTTTCCTTTTGAATCAAAGATTTTACATTTTCGATTCTCAAATTTAAGAGAATAACCATGCTTTAAAAGTTGTCCAATGCTCAACAAATTCTCATCAATTTAGGAACATAAAAGGTACCATGAATAACTTTACTTCCCTGCTTTGTTGCAACTCTAATGCTGCCTTTGCCTCAACTTCAATATACTCTCCATTGTCAAGTTTAACTTTCGAACCAAATGAATGATCTATGTCAATGAATGCATTTTTGTCTCCTGTCATATGAATGCTACATCCGCTGTCCAGGTACCATATATTCTTATATTCTCCAGTTGCCTTTTGACAAGCAAAGAACAAGCTCCCTTCCATATCTCCCGCTCCGGCAAATGCTGTGTTATGTGACTTACCAAGGCGACGGTCCTTTTGAATGTGCCCGAACCTTTTGCAATTATGACATTGTGGCTTTCCTTTGTTCCAGCAATCCTTTTCTTCATGAGAGCTTTTTTTGCAAATTCCACACCATTTATTTGTTCCTTCATCACTTCCTCTTCCGCCATAGGTGTCTCGACCTCTTCCGCGTGAATTTCTTCCACTTCGTTTGCCAAATCTGCCCCCTCTAGAAGATTTGCCATTATTTTGTTTTATTGTTTTGTCATTGTTTAATTGAGTGATGAGTTTGGACTGAAACACGTTTTCAACCGTCTTTTCCATATGGCATAACAACCTTTGCCCGTACGATCTAAATGAACTCATCAAGCCTTGAACGGTCATGTTTGACAAATCTTTGGTTTCTTCTATAACAGCCACCATAGGATCAAATTTTTCAGTTAAGATTGTCAAAATTTTATCAATGATTCTACGATCGTCAATTATATCTCCATGAGACTTCATTTGATTCACTAATTCGGACAGCCTATTAAAATACTCATTCAAACTTTCATTTTTTCATTTTCAAAATCTCTCTTTAGAGATTGAAGTTTGACAGTTCTCACTTTTGAATCCCCTTCATACTCTTGTTGCAAGATTTCCCACGCTTCCTTCGCTGTTTTTGCTCTCATAATTCTTGGGAATATGGTGTTTGACACTCCTCTTTGAATCATTCCAAGAACTCCAGCATCTGTGATTCTTTTCTTTTTTAATACTTCAGTTTGGGCTGCTATACGTTCTGCCGCAGCTGTTGAGTCTTCATATCCTTGTTTGATGAACTCCAAGACATCCAAGGAGGTGAACAAAGTCTCCATTTTAACTGCCCAAAAATCATAATTTTCTCCTTCAAATAAAGGAACTTGGACATTGCTATAGGTGGAGTTGATGCTTGTTGAAGTATTGCTTGGAGAAGCCATTACTTTGCACTTTGTTTTTTTTTTTTTTTTTTTAATTGCAAGGATCTAGGGCTCTGATACCACTGTTAGGAATATTTTTAAGAGAAGAAGAAGGAATTTTTGAGAGAGTTATTTTAATAAGGAGGAAATTTTCTTTGCTTTCCTTTGATTACAAATTTTGATTTCATACATACATCAGCTTGATTGTCTTGCTTTTATAATGCAGTGCACTCTCTAGAGTATTCAAGGAATGCATTATCTAGAATATATAAAATAGGAATTCTAGATTTTCCTTTAATTTATTCAATTCATTAATACAATTGGTAATTTAACAATACAATTAATTGTTTCCTGAAAAGCCAAGATTATTTCCAATAGTGTTCAACTACATAAACGTTGGTTAGATGAAAGTGAAACAATATCTCAGTTCTGGAAGATAGGTATGACAATTGTCGCACATGGAACTATAAATGGACGAAAGTGGATATTAATCTGAGCCCGATATTACAATGTTGAGTTGCAAAAAAAAGTAAAGAAACATCATTAAAAACTAGAGAGGGGCATTCCGAGAATCGAACTCGGGACCTCTCGCACCCAAAGTTGGTTAGATGAAAGTGAAACAATATCTCAGTCTTGGAAGATAGGTATGACAATTGTGTCACATGGAACTATAAACGGACGAAAGTGGATATTAATCTGAGGCCGGTATTACAATGTTGAGTTGCAAAAAAAGAGTAAAGAAACATTATTAAAACCCAAAGAGGGGCATTTCGAGAATCAAACTCGGGACCTCTCGCACCAAAGCAAGAATCATACCACTAGACCAAATGCCCATTTGCCAACAAATATGGGCATATAGGTATGATTACCCTCATTTTTTGTTATTAGTATACCTGCATAAGGGGCATGCATGTAACTTAAGTACCCTACAAGCCAAATATTCTACGAAAATTGCATGTGCTACCATTGATTACAATGGTTTTAGCATTGTAAATAGGGCTCTTTAAAGAAAAAGGAGATACAAACCTCTAAAGTATCTTGGTAAAGAGTAATTAATAAATAACAATGTGTCGTATTTCATATATAAAGTCTGTTGCCATTAATACATAGAATCATGGTAATTTTACCCTTTCTAGTTTGTACAAATTAGGAGTGGGGGTATTTAGTCAAAACCAAATAAATTCCTGGTCGATTCAATTTGTTTCCAAAGTTGAATTGGTGTTACAAACTTGTAAAATAGTTTATTGCGTTTCGCTTCAACAAGAATAACTGAATATTCGTTGTGTTTCCAAAACTAAAAATGTTTATTAAGTTTTTAGATAAGTTTAGTGATAAAACTAAAATTTTGATATCATAAGTGGTTAAATATTACTCATGTATTGCACAGAAATAACAAAAATGCAATTATGTATATGCTTTATTTTTTAGTAGCCTGGACATTAAATCATAAATGATTCAGACTGGTCAAACCAAAAATGGGTCAAAAAAAAACAAAAAATGATTCAGTCGGTGTGACTCAGCTCTATAGCTTCCGCTTTTATTTTGGTTTAGCATTTTTCGCTATAAAAACAATCGAACCAATCAACATTCCGTCCCAAATATCTACGTAATGTTTTGTTTTTGAAGACATATAAAACTGCGATAAACAAATTTGATTCATTGTGGAAGTGATGTGAAAATTTGGGTGCAACATTTACGAGCTTAATGATTGGATATATGTCCCCGGTTTACCCACTACCAATTCATAAATTTCCCATCCAGTTGCAATAGGTCCAATACATCTTGAATTAGTTCTGTCTCGCTCTTGTTGAATTATAAGCACATGCCTCAATTCATATAAAAATCTGCACATCAAAAATAGTATGTGCATAAAAGTTATTTGGCGTTGAATATTTTTCATTCCTTGATAGACATTGAATGTTGCCTCTAGATATATTATTTTTAAAATAAAATGTACAACAGTTGAATGACCATCGGTTACAATTGCTCATTTGAAGAGAGAAATAAAGCAACCATGTATAGTTGATTACATCATAAGGACACACAAGGGAAAAAAAAAAAAAATAGCTTTCAATGAAATTAAAAATCACCGAAATCGAATGAAAATTTTCATAACATAATGCATTGTTGAGTGGACAATAGTTTATATTCATTAAACGATGACAACTCTTCCATCCAGCTGCAACAAATTCAATGACATTCTAAAAATCTCATTGTACTTGTCCTGTAAAAAAAATTATGTACTAATTTCTAAATAGTTTTGCATTGCAACTTCCTAGTAAAAATGTTTGAATGTAACATGACTTTTAGGTTACAACAATTTAATTTTCATGTTTTATAAGAAACGAATGTATGATAGATTACATAAATTTACCATGATGAACTTAGAAAAATGACATTTTCTTTGCAACATATCCAAATATAGAAGGATTCTAGTCATTCTCCTGATCAAAATCACTAAAACCAAGTTTGAAAACTCTTTATAAATAGTCAAACATACTTACAAGTTGCTTATTTGAATGGTGGTGTTTGAGAATTCCATATATGGAGCTTGTAGAAGTGGCTTAAAAGTAGAAATGTAAGAAGCAACTACTTGCTGCTGCTTAGGACTTATGAAGGATTTTTTTTAAAGCCATTATAACCAAGTAAATCACTGAAATGGCCTTATATTTTCAACCAAATTACTAAGAAATTGCCATTATTTGAATTCATCATGGTCCAGTTATGTGATTTATTATACGAACAAGTCGTAGTAGTCAAATGCCAAATTCAGCTTATTTTAACTTAAAAGTCAAATTACATTAGAAATTGTTTTTCGAAACTACTTGGAATTATCGTTTAAAACTCCTTTTATGAAACTCAAAATAAGCTGTTGTAAGCAACAAGTACTTTATTTCTTAACAGCTTGTGTGGATAGACTGGATGAACATAACAAGACTACAGTGAATAATCCACGGACACCGAGAAAAATAGTGAAATTAAAGAAGTAATCAAAGCCATCGACGAATCCATATTATCCAGAGCGGCTTACGCAACATGAGATGAATTTAAGCAGCTTTGTACAACTAGCCTAAAACCACGACGGTTTTCTGCTTCTATCAGCCACTCCAGAAACCCTAGTTTCAAAAGCAAACCAAATTTTCCAACACATAATCGTAACTGAATGTGAATGAAATTCATATGCAGAGATTACCTGAATTAAACTGAGAGTACACTTTCAGCAGTTTGTGTGAAATCTTCCAAGCTTTGCGCGGAATTTTCAAAGATAGAAAGAAACGGTCCGAAAGAATTTTGGGAGACGCTTTCTTTAATTTATTATTTTTAGACTATTAGGCCGCATGCACTATTTTGGCACAATTTTCCATAAACTTTTGGCACATTTTTGAGTAGATATCTGTTCGAACGACCGAAAAATAATGGTGAATTTCATCGTATTTTAAAATGTGCGGCAGGAATTCAGTTTAATTCACGGTATGGAACAATCAAACGGCTTATACATCTGCCACATTTTCTGACTTCTTACATTTTAGTTGATTTAGCATTAGCGTTTAAGTAGATATTTGTTCGCCTGGCCAAACTGGCTGCAAAGTTCTCAATGTATGTGACACGTCCGATGCGTCAACAACTTTGTCTAACCATTTGGTCAGCAGCGCCAGTTCAAGAAATCCGACGATTAGAATTTAGTGTCCATTTCTACACAAAATTTCATCGTGTTTTTTCTTTTTCAAAATGTGTTACTATAACATACAAAATATGCATTAGCAAGTTTGCTTGTTTAGATGATATCAAAATGCATGGAGATTGCAGTGAATAAAATATATGTATCTTTTTGTTGTTGATAATAGAAATGTATGTCCACCCGATATGGTTTTATTGCTTGCAACCATGTTTTCTATTAAAGTAACATGTCGTTGCACCAAATTCAAACATTAGAATGATAATATAACTTGTATATCCTACTTATATGCATATTATTGCAATCCTACTATTTTCATCATATGGCCTATTTTTTAGGCCAACCCTGATTAAGTTTCCAATTGAACTAAAGCAAATATGCATAAAACTAGCAACAAAAGAATATTCTGCTGAGTTTCCATGTTTGCCTGCAAATTAATACAATAATACTCAAATGAATATGGGTTTCTAGTAATCCACATATTTTGACACACAAAAAACTCATTGCATGACTTACTCATCAAAACTAACTAAGGGTGTGTTTGGCGCAAGCGAAAACGGAGAATTGTAGTAAGCGGAGAATGTGTTTAGCGCTTTAAGCGGACCATTTTATTTTTATTTGTAATTTAATTAATTAATGATTAAAACCGAACAATGTTATTAAAGCAAAATAATACGTTAGACCAAAGTCACCAAACATAACAGTCCATTAAACAATAACAATACAAAAACTGATAAAATACAGAAATACAAAGAAGTACAAATATATCAGTGCAAGTCTGTTGCAACAAGCTCGTCTCTTATTCTATCCCGACGTATTGTCATATCAGCACTGCCATGATAGCGTTGAGTCGGTGCAAGTTCACTATTTTTGATATTTCTCAAGTCAGCATTTTCTTCAGCATATTCATCTATAATAAGATTTGGATCACCGTCATACGCCATAAAATCTAGATCACCCATATTGTATTTGCGTATATAATTGTATATAGTCATAAAGGGATTTGCAACTATGAATCATCAAGAACCTGTAGTATATCTCACAGCGCATGGAATAAAATATAATAGTAACATAACTTGATATAAAACATGCAAGATAGTGCATAAGCTGAAAACTAAACCATATCCATCAGAGTAGCGGAATCCAAAATACAGCTTATGATCCAAACCATTATTGCAACTTCAAAATACTGTCTCTAAAGCAAAATAGAAAAGGTACACTACTAATGCCCAAAGTAGTAACCAACAACAACACAGGGAGAATATATATAAATAGTACGTGGAAGCCTCATGCTCGTCTCCGGACAGTTACTCGTGCATAACCACCTAAGCTATCTCTAGTGTGCTCATTTAGGAGCAACTAGAGTAATAAGAAGAGACATAAAACTCTGGGTCAGAAAAAAGTCTGGTATGAGCGATATCAATAAAATAAAGCATTAACAGATATAAATATTCATACTTGAACCTGGTCCTGCAACCAAAGAGTTAGCACAACAAGATTTACAGTACTCTAAGGTAACACTAACATAAAGTGTAAAATTGGAGTGTGCATGTCATGGTGATAGCAAACATCAAGCATAGCAATCATCCTCTCATCTCTCACTCAGTGTGTAAAGCATACAATATCCCTCACTTTGATCATCAAAACTATTGGGGCCATGATGGAGTCCCACCCCGTCCAACTATCACTACGACCACTTTGCCCTTAGAGGCCCTGATGGAGTTCGACTCCATACAACTTCTGACCCCACCGCACTGGTCCAAAGTCAATGCCTCCCTCTCAATAGTGAACCAAAGTCATAGATATCGATAATCCCTTTGCACAGGTCCCGCCGCAAAGCCCAACTTTAGAGGTTACCCGTCGATCCCCATTTGGATCCTGAGCTGTTACTTCTCATCTGGACTTCCTTTGCATCTCGGGTTTAGTCGGATTAGAATTGATCTTCAGAAGAGTTCACGGTCATTGCCAGTCGTTCATCTCTCATGGGCCGGTCGAACTTGCACCTCTGGTTGGTCGAACATGCATCTCTGGTCGGTCAAACATGCATCTCTGATCGATCGAACATCATTACGTAGGGTCAGTCGGACACGTATACATATAGGGTCGGGTCGGACATGTATATAAGGGTCGATCGAACATGCTCATAAGGGTCGGTCGAACATGTTCATAAGGGTCGGTCGCTCGACCCATAACCTGCACCAATTTCCAGTAACCCAATTTCGCCTCTTGACGGCGTTTTCGACCATTCTGACTTTCCTTTGCAATCATAGATCATACCAAACAGTAGTGGGAACATATGGAATCAACTAAAAACATTAAAACATCAATTACATGTGTTATTTAGGATCGAACATACCCAAATCCATAGTTTTCCCCTTAATCCCCTAAATTCCGGGATTAGCAAACTTAATCCAAATTAACCAAATTCATATATGTGACATAAGATATGATTCTAGAAATATTTTTCAATATTTTTCTGAGGTATAGTTTCGTTAATTATCACTAATCATACCTAATTAGCCATAATTGGTGAATATACTTGCTAATCACTCACCTTAGCCACAAATAAATTTCAGATCTGAAACTCTAGCTGATTTAGCACGAATCCCAATGTATTCCAGCAGCTCTATCTCGATTTCTATGCTAATTCGCCTTAATTTGATATAGATTTGGCTAATATGTGATTAGAAAGTGATTAAAGATGAATTTAGAAGGTGGAGGCCATTGTTAGGGTTAGGGAAATGTTTGTGGCAGTTGGAAAAATGAAAAGGAACCATTCTCTAACTCCTTTCAGCCCTCCCATAACCCTAATCCCGAAATGGGTTATGGGCTTGGCTGCTAATCACTCGGTTAAGCCCAATTATGTTGTTTTTCACCTTCCAAACCTTATTTCATCCATATCTCCTAAACGGTAAGTCCGTTTGATTAATGTGACCATTCTACGGAAAGGTAAACCATCATCCAAATTCAATGGAAGTTGTTTCATGTCAAAACACCTTACCAATCAAAAGTTATAACCGAAATAAGATTCGCCTGGGGAAAATGGTCATTTAAAATTCGGGAAAAATCGTGAATGTGGGAAATGACCCCAATAGCCTTTTCCCAAAGTTGCACGACCCTACGACTTCGTATGAAAATAAAATAAATATTCTACGATCCTCCGATACGTACAATGCGAGTCGTTACAATATCCAGTAGTTAGTGGGAAACCAGAATCCACTACATAATACCGTCCAGTAGGAGGATGAAGAAAATTGCAATTTCTGTCATTCACTATAAAATTAAAAATTCGACTGTCATGCACAGTACCTTCCCAACCAGTTACATCATACGTAAACAGTAAATCAAATGAGCAAGCAGCTAAAATATTTCATGTAGGGAATCCTTTCCGTACTATATACGAAATAACTCGATCTTGAGATAAGTGTGCCGTTACATGTGTACCGTCGATGACACCAACACAGTTTTTAAAGTTAGAGTAGTAACGGTTATCATTTCTAATTTCAGTTCAAATTGTGTTAAATTGAGGATCAACAGGCTTTATAATATTTGCGATAATTTTTGGATGGAATTCAAAACAACATGAAAATACAGAGAGATTGTGCTACCTGATTGTTGAAATATTTCAACCAATTTTCTAATCGAATTAGTCGTAGCCATAGTGTACAAAAATATGCCAACGGCTTCTCGAACACTAACGGTTTCCAATGCACCCAAAGCATAACTTTCCAGTCTATCACACAAAGAAATAAAACAAAATTCTTTCATACGAAACTGCCTTTGACATCGTTCTTGATGACCACTTAATATGTCATCTACCAACATTAAACCTGTCGTGACTTGAACTTCCCGACCACTACAAGAAAACTGCCAATCAGCTGCGATAATTGGTTGCGTTCATACTGCATATGCAACTGTCTACCCTGTAATTGAAATTTGGATACTATTCCACAGTGAAAATTTGAGGGTTGCCACCTCATCACGTTTTTTCTTTGCTCATTTCCCCTCCTACCGCTTTCTTTTACCTCTACTCTTCCAACTTCATGTTTTCCCGTAATTCCCCTCCAGCCTCCAACGTTCTCGATTAAACAAGCGCTGTCTTCGTTTCGCTTTCTTCCGCAACATCGCCAAACTACTCCCCTCAATCAGCTTCATCTTCGGTTCGTCAATAGCCGTCTCCATTTCGTAGATCTACTTCGTAGCATTACGTCTTCGGTTCGTCAATAGCCATCAATAGCCAATTCTTGGTACATTTATTACTTTGCAATAACCGATTTGTATTTGGTGGTTATTGAGTTTCGTTTCAATTTGTATAATATGAATAAATGATTGGAGACATGCCCTGTTTGTAACAGTTACGATGCTATAGATGTATACTGTCAAGATAAATTTTAGATGATATGATAACATATCAACATTGATGTTGTAGCTTATTATGGATAATCCATGTTTTACTTACATATTTTTATTTGATACCAGTACCTTATCTTGATTATTATGGATTATAACATATAGAGCTTTTTCATTGATAAAGGCTTCAAATTACAGTAAACTTGTTGGTTCTGAAGCATTAGATATGCCTGCAATATTGATATGTAAGTACATAATTGTCTATAATTTGATTTAAAATGTAAATCTTATATTAGAGTCCATGACTATTTGAAACGGTGCTTGTATTCTCAATATTTGACTGTACTCGTGAGGTAGTATTTCTCTTGAGCAACTAAAAGTTTTTCTAAACATTTTTTAGTATAATAATAAGTAATTATATTAATTAAATAATTTACAGTTAAGTCATCTGGCTTCAAACGTTTATCAATAACTGGTATTGTATTATTGGGGTCTCTTGGAAATTAGGTTGTTGTTTAGTTTATTATATTTCAGTAACCGTTGTAGGTAATGCTGTCGGTTTTTGTATTTCTATTCTGAATTATATGTTGGTTAAATGGATTAATCCCCAGTCAACAATTTTTTTATTTTATACATAGATAAATGGAATAGATATATTATTGTGTATGCTTTGAAAGCGAAACTAGTTGTACTATATAAGATCTTAAATAACTTATGTGCCCAAATTATTTGATATCTTTGTAACAGTAGTTTAGGTCAGGCTAGCACAACTTAACACACAAGTTATGAGTTTTATATTTGTGAACCATACACGTATTGGATCTGAAACAACATAATGACCCCACACATACTATTAAAATGCCAAGATCCATATTTTTAAATATTGCTCCAATATATCAATAAAAGATAGCTAATGGGAAATGTTGGAAGTTCATGAAAGTGAAACTACAACTGGAAAAGTAGTGGATCTTAAGCTAGAGTACCATGAGAAAATTAATAGATTTAAACAATTGACTAGGAGTCTATTTTACTCTGTATTTTCGGTTGTAACACAAACTGGAATAATTAAAAATAAAAAGCTCTTCTTATATTAGACGTTAGTAGTGTGAACATTCAACTAATTAGCCAAAGTAAGCGATAAAAAGAAAAACGAAAAGGCGGGAAAAGTAGAAAAGCAAGAAGAGTATGTAAGGAGTAAGGGGGAGAATCTTCTTTATTTTCATCAATAGGCATCATCGTTTCTTTCCTATTTCAGATCGCACTATGTTGACCATCGTTTATATTCAGTGCCAAAGATTACCCGGTTGGTAATCTGGAGCGCGAAGGTTCGAGTCCCGGCCTCTTCACATATGTGAGGGAAAGGCTTTGGCACTAATCAACCACCCCCAGAGCCCGAAAAGTCGTGAGAATAGTACCAAGACGGAAGACTGACCTGGGAAGTCCTCTCGCTCTTGAGTACGGGAGCCTTTGGCACTGGGTATCCACCTGCAGAAAGCATATGTTTCGACAACTATGCATCCAACATTTTTTGAAATTGGTTGCAATTGCCAAGAGTAGAAAGAACTTCTTTCCAAAACTTTTACATTGTTAATAAATCTTTTATTTTTTAAATTTTTTTCAACTTTAGTTTGCTTTTGTTATTGTGTTCTTAAATGAGTTCCTGCATTTTTCTTCACCCCATCATATTTTTGTATACTTAACAAAGTTTTTCCCTAAAATCTACTTCTCAAGTTAAGTCATATAACTCAACGTTGTGCATACACAAAATAACTAAAGAAAATTAGATTAGATAATAATTGTTGGGGATGATGTGGCTAGGGGAGATTGGTCGTGGGTTGTAGCGGTTTGCGGTTGAGTTGCGGATTATGATGGAGGATTTGACTGTACTTGCTAAGTGTGTGGTTGAGGTGGGTTCGTATGCAAAGGAAAGTGGATGGTTTGGCATTTATTTGAAGATAGGATGGGTGCAGCTGATTCAGATTCAATGTTTAGGGAAGAATACATTGACTGTAGTTGTGGTATTGTTCGATGAGGGATTCTTCGACAGTGAAGGCGAAAGAAGTTTGTTTTGAGTGGTATGGAGATGAGTAGGCAGAGAAGGTGTATGTTGATATGGTTAGAATGTGGTTGATGATGAGATGGTTGCATGTCCAGGAAAGTAGCAATTTGGTGGCAGTGATGAATGTTGGAGGGTAGCCGTTAGTTCGGGTGCAGTTAGTTCATGGTCGATGGCCATAGTTGGTGAACTATTTTACTTCCATTGGAGTGTCATAGGGTTTAAAGGCAATGGTAGTGGCAAGAAGGGTGGATGAAGTGAAGAGGGGTTGTGGTTAATAGTTGACTGTGAGGATATTGTTGGAGAAAAAGTTCAGACGAATGCTGGTGATGTTGTATTGCCGAAATGAGGTGATTTGGGTTGTAGAAGTTTGGAAGTGAAATGAAGTGTTGGCAGTTTGATAGAGAAATGTGATTGTTTGTTTGGTGAATTCAGGTGGTTTATGGGAAATTGTAGTGTTTTGTAGGAATGTGACTTGTATTGAGGTGTACTTGTGTCGATGTTCACTGGTCTGGTTGTTTGAGGTTGGTATAGTAAGCTGAAGCAACAATAAACAAATTAGAAACAGTGAATTGAGGATACAAAAATGCAGCTGTAAACACAATATCGAATGCAAATTGTAAATAAAATTATAATGTAATTTTTTTAAATGTATAAGGAAAATTGTAGTCATAACAGAACTATAGAAATGGACCTAAGTTCTTACACCATAACAACTTGATGGTCAGTATGTACACACAATGTTGTGCGTTTATTAATTTCATAACTACTAAATGCTCGGCCAAATTTACTGTAACAAAAATCAAATCATCTTCTAATGTGATGTTTAACATGCATATTTCTATAGGGCCCAACAGCTGTAGGCAATAATTCCATTTCCCAGCGTGTCATTTGGATCCAAAGAATTGCAGGTCCGCTAACCGCTATGTCGTTGTCTTTGTTGACCGACTGACTCACCCATGGACACATATGCCTCACCTTGTGTGCAGCCATTGCTGTATTTTCAACTTATGGCTTCCCGCGCTGCTCTTAACTGGATGGACTGTTTACTAGGTTACACCAGTTCATGTCTGGTAGCATACCATTACGGCTTACCATTGGGTTGAGTGGTTATACATAATGTCATAATATTTTTAGTAACCGGATATAGTAGTTAAATTGTAGGTATTTACAAAATAAAACCATACCCATTAAATACAAATCATGTATTTTATATTATTTATGTTTTAATTCAATTAGTTAGAGTAATATCTATCGTCGTTGCAACAAAGAAAATGGACAAATATATCATAAATAAAATTTGAAAATATAAGTGCACGTTAAATAACTGTTGGTGTTTGAATGAAATTACTCGTTCTTTGTATTATGGATACTTTGATATATTATTTTCTAAATAGGTTAATCCTTTAATAGGATCAAATTCTTTAGAGAACTAATTTTGTTTGAAAATATTTGATTTGTTATGTAATATAATAATATAACAAAATGTGAATTTCTTTTTTCTGTTGAACTTTATGTCTTGGTGTGTGTGGGGGGGCTGTAAGTAGCTCCGGCCAAGTGTGTGCGCATCTATACACACATATATACCGGGTGTGTGCATGCGTTTATGTGTGTATTTTGTTTCAATTTATTTTGTTTCTTGCATACGTTGGCCTATTTGTAATAAGTTGTTTGTACATGCATGCATTAACATGCCGACACTTATCAACGTGCAAACACTTGAATTTTAATATGATTTCATATGTTTTTTTATATACGGCATGTGTATAGTATACTACATTTTAAATTATTTCTTCTATTTCCCTATAAACTTATCGAGAACAATGACATGGAATTTTGAGCAAAATCATGATGAGTGCATAGCACTGTTTCATATAATATATATCCGAGTGAACCCTTAAAGGAAATATCTGTTAAGAATACAAAATGGTAGGATAATATTTTAATGAAATGAAAATTTGTAATGTACAAAGAAAAGGAAACCTAAAGACCTGGAAGTGGTCTAGCAGCAGTGACTGTGAGGAAGAGTTGCGCCTTTCCCTGGTTTAGGCATGCATGTGTACATAACTGCATTCGAGTAATAAAAGAGTCGAACTTTATGGGCTTCTGTGATCAAATCTGTTGATGAATTCAGACCATTTTTTGGGGTAAATAGCGGCCTATGATTCCTATAATATGAGAACAAGTATCATGAAATGTTATGTTGAGATTGAACTAATAGTTTTTTTTGTTTCTTTCTAGAAAAAATTGTTGTTTCCTGCACTCATATCCTCTCTTCCTCTCCATCTCTGTTTGACTCCTTTCTCAGTCTCTTTTGCGCTTTCTACATTTCTCATGTATTATCATTTTAATATGTCCTCTATACTTGTAAACTACCCTGAACTCACGATCACTTCTAAGATCATCCAGAAACCTGAAAGCATAATGACCAGAAACATGAACAAGCAACTAAGCGATAACAATAATCTTTACTTCATGTGTTATAATTTGTGCATTTTTCTTTTGTTTATACCTTAAATGTCATTCAGCTTTATTTTAATCGCTTCCCTTATTCTGCTTATAGTTTTATACATTGTTGGTAGAAGCCATTTTCGTACTAGCTAATTGGAATGATATGTATATTATTGCTTCCATTTATATCCAGGCTGATTATATATGCTTTGTATTTGGTAAAAGAAGCCCCCTGGAAGACTGGGATAATTTAGCTAGATTTATGTCCTTGGCATGTTGACTCATAAGTTATAATATAATGGGTATGAGAGGAAATGTCATTATCACAACAAGAAAATGATGAAAACAAACTTTTGAAAACTGAACTTTTCATGTCAGTTTACTGTGTGAACCACATACTATTTTAATATGTGTAAGGTAATAATACAGTTATATTTGATTTAGAAAAACAGGAAATAAGAACCCCTTACGTGTACGCATTTCTATATGGTAATTTCAAAATACTCGATCACGGTTATTTTCTCTTTTTACCTTTTTACTAGCCTAATACAAACTGTTATAGCCCACATTTCTATTTACTATAATTGTCTTTCCCCCAATTATTTCTCCATAATTATTCAGTTATTCCCTTTCTCCTCTTGATTCTTTATCGCCTTTAATTCCATTAATTAATAAGGCATCTGCATCAAATTCTGCCGACAATCAAGTGCAAGCAGTGAAGAATCAGTCAAGACATTTTAATTTCTCATATCGTACTGTCAGTTTTGATGGGAAGGTACTAATTTTCCTCACATCCTTTCTTATTTTCTCTCTGTTGCTGAATTTAGGTTACTGAAACCAGTTTAAACATAACTCAAATCAGGTTACATGGTAGTTCAGTTTTCTCTTATTTTGAAATGCTATACTCCTGTTTTGTTGTTTAATTTTGTAACTTCCCACCTACCGACTTCATCCATTTCTTCCATGGTCTTTCACGTTTGTACCCACTAAATTTTATCCAACCATACAACAAATTATTTCCTCCTTTATTATGTTGTTCCAGTTCTTTTCAAACCCTACTAGACTTTTATTTTATTCCTCACAAAATTGTGATTTCCAGGATTTTTCCATGGTTCAGCCAAACTTAATGAATTTACGTTGCTGGGGAAAGACGACGTGTTTTCTATGATAGAGAATGAATTTGTAACTCGAAGCCGATCGGATCAAATTATTATCGTCGATTATCCTAAGAAATTTTAGCGCTTCCGATTTTTTTTTAATGTTTCGACTTGTTCCTCTATTATATATAATTTGCTATATGTTGTTTATGTTTATATTTTTGGTTGATGTTTGGTCATAAAAGTTGGTTATAAAGACATTATGATAAAATAATAATATTTATTACTGTGAAAGTGTTTAAATATTACCTTGTTCCTATAATTATTTCCTTACGGTACTCATATGTTCATGATGTTGTAGTTACTATTGTTAATAAATATTCATCTCAGTACCATAAAATTTATGATTGATTCACAGGCTATGGTAGATCAACTATTTCCACTTGTCGAGTTTTGATTTTCTTGCCTGAGAAACTATATAATTTCCTTCCAGACTGTCTTATCCATTATCTTTGTTTATTTTATGATTTTTGATTTTCCAAATAGTAAGAAGGCATGCTTGGCTATATAAAAATTACCTATATCAGGCAATCCTTATCAAATACACAAGTGTGAATTGCAATTACTTCTTAGTTAGGATTATTTTGAAATGATTTTTATTCTTTTCATCCTGATTTTCACATTTATGTTTAGAGAAGTAGATTTTTTATTCATATAAATTAAGTACCCATATACATATTTATATGCACATAAGTTTTTTGCAATAAAGTTTTGAGTTCATTATCTATTTATGTTTTTCTTCTTCTTTTTGATTACTTCTTTCTATATGCACATAAAATGGCTGGAACTGCAGTCTTACTATTTTTTTTCATTTTGCTAATGCAGGTTTAAGCAAGAAGATAGATTATTTCCAAATTCTCAAATAAAGCGTTTGCTCTTCGTGCCATGTTTTTTCTAAGGTAATTACATTTGACATCCTTTCCTCACTATAAAAGTTTTTAATTTTTACCTACCTTCTAAATTATATGCTTTTGATTTGAAAATGACATTATCTGGCATCTATGGTTGACATGAACACATATTCCCACCAAGTTAAAATTTCACGTACATTAGTAGTTTAACTTCTGTAAATTTTAATCTATTATAATATAGGTCTATCCTTTCTCTAATTTGAATAGATTTAACTATTATTTGTCAATTACTACAAGTCAAATCCATTTTATATTTCATTACTTCGGGCCGGGCCTGAGTGGAAATAAGAGCACCTAATTGCTATATATTAGCACACACACGTTAGGTTTCACATTACGCGGCACCATTAAGCTATATGAACTCGAGAATGTCAAATAAGCGAAAACAAGTCCCCTAAACACCTGCTTGGCCGAAACTAGGTCTAGGATCAACCTGGCTAGCTTGACGCAGATATCTAGATGTAGATTTCTAGCGAGAGGAATACTTAAATAGTATACCCGTGAGTGTTACTTATATATTATAACTTTTCCAATTGTCTGGTTGCATGCAACATGAACTTGTTGGCTTTTTCAGTTCATTGACACATTATTTCTGGTTGACTCAAACTCCTTTCCATCTCTGCATTATTTACTTCTCACAAATAAAGTGGAAATGGTTCCAGCTGACTACTCACCTATAGAAAGTGTTCCAGGTATCAAAACCACATCATTTTTTAGGTTACAATGATTGGGAAATGATTATATGGCCTGAATCTAGTTCTTGATGACAATTAATATGTACACTATATTTGCTTTATTTTCTGCTAGATTAATACTTATGGATCCCGTAGTTTTGTGTTTATACTGGATTACCTTGAAAAAAATATCCTTCCAAGTAGTGCATTTGCATTCAATTAACCATGCAAAGTTTGAGGAGATTTTATACATGATTTTGGTGACAGTAACTAGTATGATGCATCAGATGTGTCACTTAGTTTTATAAATGGACTTTTGTTTTTTCAAATCTCAATGTTTTTAAATATTTTTTTACATCTTAAAGATACTCCTATAGGCTGTAGTATGTGGAAAATGGAACTTCAAAATTCTTGAATATGTTTTATAGCTAAATCATTAACGTTAACAATTGATTCATGACATATTAATTTGAATATTTTCTTAAGTACTGATATACTTATTAATTTTTGATGTGGGTGTGTAGCCAGTTTGAAGTAAAAGTCTCTATTTTTCTCGAAATATATGTGTTCTGACTTTTCAATTTTTCTTTCATAAAGTAATGGAAATCAAATCCCGTAGTTTACTAGTATAAACTTCATTTTCAGCGTAATATTGTATTGTACATGCTTTTCCAATCATTGTTGATTGTATATAAGAACTGTTATGCATGTATTTAAAAAAAACGGTGATTTATTGAATAAAGAAATTTTGGAGCTATGCAAAACATTTATGAAGTTTCAATTTGTTTTGCACTGTTATTTCCTCTTCATTGCAAATATCTGCTGTCGTACAGTTACACGAATCAGGGAAAACATCACCTGCTGCACTGCAGTTATAGGGAGAATACTTGCACTGCAAAATAAATGTTTCTGTAGTTGTTTTCTGTCATTGGATAATTCTAGTGCAGCTCTCTACGGGGAGAAAACTGGTGGTGGTTCAGTCACACACATGTATGTTTATTAGCAATTGCAACTAAAAGGGATACAAGTTTGATCATCCGCACCCACAATCACAAAATATTATCTTTCCTATTGTTTCGTGTTCTATTAATATTGTTTATGTGCTTGTTTTAATAATAACAAATTAATATTGTTTACAGGTAGTTAGCTTTTTTAAGAGTGAAGACCATCAGCAACAATGGACATGACTTTAATTGTTGTATGTATTATGGTATTACTTGTGTAGATTTGTTTCTGAATGCTTGTGGTATGTGAATTTACCAATTTTGTCAAATAACACTAGTACAAAACTGCTTATTTGCGACGCCTTATTTGCGATGGTTTAGCTAAAAAAAGTAGCATATATGGTTATGTGCGACAGTTTTTGTTACAACCGTAGCAGGTTGTCAGGGAAATGGATGTAGAAGACAAATTTGCGACGGTTTTTTTAAAAAACTATAGCAAATGTTTACAATTTGCGATGGTTGTATATAAATCCGTAGCAAATAAAACGAGGTTGGAATTGGTGAAGTTTTATTTTGCGACGGTTAAATATGAAACAGTCGCACATGGAAATACTTACAATTTGCAACGGTTATATATATCCGTGGCAAATAAAATGGGTTGCAATTTGTGAAGTTTCATTCCATTTTATTATTTGGGCCTGTTGGTTTATTGCAAATAGGCTGGGACGGTTAGATATAAGCCATCGCACAAACCATTTCATTTGGGCTTCCTATTTCCGTCGAACTACACCTATTTTCGATTAAACAAAGTATAACCTTTTTTTTCTTTCGATCAAACAAAATATTTTATCCACCTGCTTCCATTGTACAAAATTAAAGCTCCTCCAATTTCGATCGAACAAAATCTTAGCCTCCAAATCATCGGTTTCGATCCACTAAGAAGAACGAAATCGACGTCTTCGATCTCCTCAAAAGTCGCGTTTCAGATCTAGGTAAGTTATTGTGGTTTATTGCAGAATTTTTTGGATGTCTGGATTTGCCAGAGAATTGTTTGGTTTAAAAGCTATACAAGTTTCTCCCCAATTTCTGTTCGCATCTATTTTTCTGTTCTGAACTTCTGGCGATGAAGATTGATATTGGTCTCGTCTGATGGTAATTTGATTTATCACCTTGCCGACCATTCTGGTTTATCGCCACCCATATTCTGAGTTTATTAAACTGTTTCTAAATCGTTATTCTGTGGTTTTAGAAGCTGTCTGTATCCTTGGTAGAAGGTACAAAGCAATCAACTCCAGCCTATTTAAATTCAGTTCTGTTCAGTGCGTTTGTTCTGTGAACCATGGCTCAAATAATATATCGAATGTAGTTAATTTTTATTCGCTATTGCTTCAACTTGCTCCAATAGGCAAATCAATGGAAAGAGTTGATAGGAAACATATAAAGCCGGTAAGTGCTAGCTACGTATCAATTGGATTATAGCAGGCACCTCCAAAGCTCGAGCGAGAAAGTATACAGTCGTATGCACGTATTGTAGCAATGCTAAAGTGAAATATGGAATATAAATATACTGATCTACAGCTTAGAAAGGATATTAAATGGATCATATAATTGTTTAACAAAAACAAGTTTTCGTAATTTCACAACAAAAACTTGTGTATGTGAAGTGAGGTTAATAAGGATATACTTAACATGTAAATGACACCCACATCAAACATGATCTGGTGGGGAATCAAGTGATATTCTATTATGTACCACTGAATTTTGTGATTTTATTTCTTTGTGCTAATATGATTTTTCTTTTTCCTTTTTTGGCTGCAGATAATCTTATACTTGGAGCTTTATGTAAGTAAAAGTCCCAACAAGCTTTCTTTCATTGTTTTATGTTGTTATGGACTTCATGCCTTACAGCACTTGATAACTTCAAATTTGCGATTTGCGTTGAATACATTACACTTGTTGGAGATAGCTTAGCATCAATGTTACCTAGTGCAAGTATGAATTTAATGGGGCTTCATATGGATAGTCATCAACTATTTGCAGTGATAACAACTCTTGTAGTTCTTCCCACTGTATGGCTTCAAGACTTGAGCTTGCTCTCATATCTTTCAGGCAACTGATTCTCACTTTGTTTTATCGTTTGATACACACAAAAAATTAGTTTCACTGGACCATCATATTCATGAATCTGCTGAAATTTTGACTTGTTAGTTTTCACGTAGGGATTTTTTTTTTCTTCCAGCTGGAGGTGTAGCAGCATCTGTTATAGTGGTGCTATGTTTATTTTGGGTTGGAATATCTGATGGAGTTGGGTTCCGTAGAGGATGGACAATATTAGACGTCTCAAATATTTCCGTTGCACTTGGATTGTATGGATTTTGTTATTTTGGACATACGGTTTTTCCAAATATATATTTGTCCATGAGAATGCGAGAAGATTTTTCAACTGTGTTAATAGTGTATGGTAATGGTACTCAATAACCATTTTCTTTTCGATACATAGTTTATATGTGACCTGTCTTATGTAAATTCTTGGATACTGTCTCCGCATCAGTACATGAAAAAAAAGGATTATTAGCATCCTTCTACCAAAAATCGTCTCAGATGCAAATTACTTGAATTTTCTTAAGGATTATACGCGTAAGCTGTATGTTCATTGAGATAGTATATTTAACCACATTGGCCACTTTACCAGGCTTATCCCTTGTGCTATAAATTTAGTAGTGTTTCTGAGTACTAACTTTTGCCGTGCAGCTTTACACTATGCACAATCTTATATGCTGGGGTAGCTGCAGCAAGATTTCTAATGTTTGGTGAATCAACAAAATCACAGTTCACATTGAATTTGCCGGCTGAATATCGGAGTTCCAAAATTGTAGTATGGACTATGGTAAGATTATGATCAACTAGGATTTTGTTATATCATTTTTGCTCTAAATCAAACAGGCTGCGATTATTTCATGTCCAATGCTTACATCAATCTGCCTGACAACGATATAAGAATCACGAAAAATTATTTCAGAAATTAAACTCAAATTCAAATTAAACTAACAACACCTTCATCATAGGTTTACATTGCACTTATCTTTACTTGAAACAGTATTCATGTGTATTTTAGGTTGTGAATCCACTCACAAAGTATGCTTTGACGATGATTTCTGTTGCACTTCGCATAGAGGAGCTATTACCTCCGGGAAAGCAAACTCATTCCACTACTATGATGATCAGAACAATGCTTGTTTGCTCAACTTTAATTGTTTCGTTATCCTTTCCTTTCTTCGGTGAGTGCTTTCAAGTTCAACCAACTTGCATTTTTCATATTTATTGAATACGAACTATTTTGGGAATATGATTTATACATTTACAGGTATGCTATGGCATTACTTGGATTCCTATTCACTATGCTTGTGGTAAGCCTTAACATCTTCTTTAAGGCAGATCAACAGTTTTTATTAGACTATTTAGTTTGCAACAGCTCAGACATTTTCATGTATAACAGGCACTTATACTACCATGTGCATGCTACCTCAGTATTTTCCAAAACTCGGATTATCCTCTAGAGGTGAGTGTTTTTTAGAATTTTATCGAAGTTGGTTACCGCTAACAAACTCCAAGTAGTCAGTTGGTCAAGTTTTCGCACCAAAGGCAAATAACATGGGAACTCTTGACTGAACAGTCCGGAGAAAGGACCCGAAGAGGTCCTTTCATACCAGACGTGTTGGACGCCAATACACCATCTTTTTTTCCGCACTTATTTCCTGCTCCCGTTTCACTATCCTTTTTTCCAATTCATTTTCATGCTTCCCTCCCTTTTTCAACACATAAAACACAATTCTTTCTCAGTTCTATCCCTTTCCTATTGTTCTATTCTCATTTCCCAACCCTGTCCCTTAATGCAAGAAGGCACACTTAATTGAAACTGCGATTGCCCTCTGTTAAGGTCATTTGACAATCAACAGTTAAAAAAAAGGTCAATGAGAGAAAGAGGACCCTTCTGTTTAATGTCCTTTATTAGCCCTTTATTTCTAGTTACTAGTTTTCCGATTCATGCAATTGAATGTTTCGAAATATGCTGATCTATAGCGAGAAAGCATACCCATCAAAACAATGATCTAAATGAGGTATCACTTAAAATTTTCCTTCATATTTTATGTTATACAATTATTTGATTAATGTTTCGAAATAATCTCTTAATTGCAGTACTTTTTACAATCTGATTTTTATAGCCAAAGGGAGATGGATGAGGTTCGGGATAATTTAGCCGATTATATCATCCATAAATAGATGTAGTCTTCTTATATGATCTCGATTTTTTGGTGAGCATTTCCTATCCAAAAAAAAATTGATCGGCATTTTTTATTTTGAAGTGGAAATAAACCTATACTATACTAAGAAAAAAAGTTAAAATCTCTAAAAAAAAATGTTAAATACAAAATACTGTAACATGCATGCACTATATATGGAAGAAAAAGGAGGTACATAATAATACTCAACATTTTGATTTTGCAACAGGGACGCTGATCGTTGAATACAAAAGAGGTTAAAAAAATAGTTTTAATAAAAGCAGAAACAATATTACTACTATCAGTGCAAGGTCATAAATTTATGTGCCTCTAAGTACACAAATACTTCATTTGTCTAAACAATATTAAAGCCACGCGAAAGTTTGTTTGGGCTAACATTTCATATGCTTGTGTTTTTATACGTTGGAAGTCCTGCATTGATTAAAACTTAATCCAATATTATTTTATAGTACATTATCCAATATTATTTTTCAATAATTTAAAGTGGTATATAATACTTTTTATTAATGACTTTGTTTCCATAGTCTGTTTTGTTGTAATCGAATTTTCTATAAGACAATGACTAAAAAGAACTAAGTCCATCAGTATTTTCTCAAACTGAACTTGCTCGCAGCTGTATACCATTGGGATTCATACTGTCATCCTTACATCACACGAGAATTTATCATTACTATATCCATGTATTTTTGTGGTGCGAAGAACAGATTGAATTTCATAAATCAAAGTTTGGTGAAGGAGATGTATTACTATATCCCTGTATTTCTGCATCGGTCCTTTTCATTTATATAAGATCGATTCCGTCCAGACTTACAGGGGCGAGCTGATATGATTATATCCCAAGAATGCTGCAACGTTATCCATAGATGGTTTTTATTTGACTATAGAAGATTAGGTAACTGGGGAACTATGTATCCAGTAGTGTTGCATTCTTAATTTTTATTATGCTAAATTATTGATCTTTTCCTCAGGCTAAGTTGAGGAGTCAAAATCCTGGAAATACATTGTTAGAGGTAATAAATGGCGATATTCTATTGTTGTTGTCTCTTGTGCATCGTTGGTACCTTTAAGGAAGGGGTTATAAAAGTAAAGATAACAAAGAGCTCAGTAAAATTCGAAAGAATCGGCTGGTGATGTATGTGGTAGTGCCTTAGCAGGCTTTGGAAAGACAGCTGCTTTTGCATTACCAGTTCTTTGCTTCACTGTCAGAAGTCTCCGACTCCTGCTATAAGGGTGTTAATCCTTGCTCCAACGAGAGAGCTGGCTACATAGGTACATAGCATGATACAGACACTTGCTCAGTTTACTAATATCGGTGTTGTCTAATTATTAATAGTTGGAGGGGAATCTCTAAGGTCACAAGAGGCTGAATTAAGGAGTCAACCTGATATAGTTCTGGCTACTCCAGGAAGAATAATAGATCATTTACACAATTCAATATCAGTTGGTTTAGATGATCTTAATATTTTAATCCTAGATGAGGCCGATCGTCTCCTATAGAAGTCTCATTGCAACTGATGTTGCTGCACGTGGACTTGATATCTACGGTGTTCAGACTGTCATAAATTATGCTTGCCCTAGAGATATTGCAACCTATGTTCATCGAGTTGGCCGTACTGCTAGAGTTGAAAGAGAAGGATATGCAGTTACGTTTGTCACCGAAAATGACCTTTTGCTCATGAAATCTATTGCAAAAAAAGAACTGGGTCATACATGAAAATCCGACATGTCGCAAAACAACCCATAGCTGAATGGAGCAAGCATATTGAGCAGTTGGAAGATCAAATTTCTTAAGTGCTGGAGGAAGAAAGTGAAGAAAGAATATTGAGAGCTGAAATGGAAGCAACAAAGGCTGAGAACTTGATCAAGCATAAAGATGAGATATATTCTCGTCCCTAAAGATATTATCCTATAAGCGAGCGAGAGAAGAGGCTTATAGCTAAGAATGCAAAAGCTTCTTTGGATGAAAATAAAATTGCCACCAAGGTTTTCCAAATGGGATTCGAATCGCAAATCGTGAAGTTCAAAATTTAAATTGAAACGAAATTTAAATTGTAAATCGTAGATTCATATTATCCATATTTCAAGGTATACGCACACTTTGAGATTGATTTCAATGTTTGAACCTCTACATTTAAACTTCAACTCAGCCTTTTCGTTTATCGTATTTTTATATTATTTAAAAAACATTTGAATGTTAATTGTGAGTGCAAATAAGTAAGCTAAATATATCATTATAAACTTATTGATTTTTCGTAATTGGAGTTTTAACTAGATTTGACTCGGAATATGAATCAAATCATAAAGGGTAAGATTCGATTCAAAACCGGATTTAAATCTTAGGATTTTAAGATTTTTGACAACAATGATTGCCACAAAGCAGGTGATGAGTGTTCAACAATCTGAAAAGGAAAGACCGAAGGAAAAGAGGAAAAAAGAGCACGAGAAGCGTCGCAGACTTGAAGCAGCTCGCCAGATGCTAGAGGATGATGATGAACATACAGAAGAGAGAACTGGAAAATCATTAGTTGAAGCAGGTTACGCACGGGCAAAATCTGTGAAAACTGCAATGAGGGCCCGTGAAAGTGGTAAAACATTGAAGAAATCTAGCAAGCAGGGTAAGAAAAATCATCGAAAAAGCCTAGGAAGAAAAGAAGAGATGATGGAATTCTTTCAAAGTGACATGAGTTAAAAGAAACTACCTAGAGGCGAAAACAGTGATGCATTTGGAAGTAAAAAGGCAAAAAGTTCATTCAAGAGCATATCAAGGTACATTATATACTCTTATTGTAGGTATAACATCGATTTGTTCTTTATGATACAATGCAGCCATGACACATATTTAAACAGTAATCAATTAGAATGACATATTTCATGTTAAAGTTTTTTTCTTCTTAAATTAGTTATATTAGATGCTGCATTTATCTGCTGCAAAAATAAAAATTGTTGGTTCTTTAAGTTCTTTCCCTTCTTCTTCCAAGTGCATATGTGTGCATGTATCAAATACTATCTTGAATTAGCCAGCTGTTAACCTCATATACTCTATGGAGTATGTATGCTAAGATATTTCCATGTATCATCTCTGTTTGTTTAGTAATGCAGTAAAGATACAATGATTCTTCATGATAATGCAACGAAGAGTATGAAGCAACGAAGAATTTAATTAAATGTGATGCGCAAAAAAAGCCAACATTTCGACAGTTCATTAATTTTTTTTGAAGGATTTTCGTTTCCTTCTATCTTTGTCTTTCAAGATATATGATTCAGTTTGGCAATGTCAGAGATTATGTAGGATGGACAAATTTTAATTCAGTTATCATGTTGGAGTAAAATATTCCATCCCAAACGATTTTTCATACTTATCGGTGCTTCCCTAGTTTGGTCTTACGTACTTAAGGGGATGGTCAGAATTTCCATTAGGAATATCATCCTTTTGTGGCTATTCAAGAACGATAGACTTTCTGCATCTATTTTGTTGTTGAAAAGCTTGGCATCTGCCTGAGCTTATACAATGGCATTTCATTGCTAGGCCTTTATAGGGTCGGTTTTCTATAAGAGCATTAGTTTTCTGTAAGCGCAGTGGCTGGATTGAGCTTAACTTATAACAAATGTACCAATTAGATGGATTTGGTAAAGTGATATATTAATAAAAAGCGATCTAGTTGTAAAAGTGAACTTACAATAAGCTCCTTTTGTCCAAAATAAGTATATACATTACCAGCCTGTTAGTTCTTTAGCAGTATCCAGTAATCAAGCCTAAGGGCCAGGTTTTAATACATATTGTGCGAGCTCCATTTTAATCTTTGCCTTATGTCTCAGACTCACAAAAAAAAATATCTAAAAATGTAACTGTATTGTGAGTGCTAAAATGTCTAAACATATAGTCTCAATATAGTAGTTATACACGTTCCTAATGATTGCAACGATTTACAGGTACAAGTGCAGGAAATAAAGGGAGAATCATGGTTGCAATTTTCAAAAGGTACTTTTTTTTTTTGCCAAACTGTCTGTACGGTTATATACACCTTTGTGATAAGCAGTTAGGGAACTGATTTGAAATTGTGTTATTTGGAGACTCCAATTGTTAAAATTGTTTTTATCTCTTATACCTAATATCAGTTTCAACTAAGGTACCATTATTTTTTTATCATTTAGCTTTATATTAACAATTGATCCGCAATTCCTTCGTGCAGACAACAAAACAAGACGGGATTTTCTTTGCCTCATAGCTAGATACTAGTTTTCCATAGTCAGTATTAAGATTATTTCGAACTACGTCATATGCCTATCAGTTCTTTGGGAAACAAACGTAGAGCTATGTAGTACAACTTCATGATTGCTTTTTAAAAAAAAGGGTGTACGGTAGAGGTGTTACGGTTACGACAACCGTCAATTTTACTATAAGTCGTAACCGTTTTTGACGATTAGCAAATTTTATAATCATTATTGTAACCGTCTAACCATTACCGCAATAATTACCGTAAATTTACATTGTTATCCGTAAATAATTCAAGTTCCAACTTTTTTCTTAAGAATTAGTTTATTTACCTATGAAAAAAACCTCCATGTGCATGTTGTCTATAAATAAAACGCAAATAATTTATATGTATGTTATTTCTCTAGCTTAAGTTATTACAGAACATTTTTTTTATGAAATAGTACCCAAAAAAAAATCATGTACGTTCTTTTTACCATGGTGATCAAAATCCACAACCGTTATCGTAGTAGGCGGTAACCGTGTAAATGGTTAGTACGGTTTAATGGTTCAATCAAACAACCCTAGTGTGTTTTATTCAAATTATTCTTTTATGGTCCAAATCCACTTGTCTCATGTTAAGCATTGTTTGTTTTTTTATATCGTCTGCGTACGGCGGGAAGAGTAATAGAGCTGATCCTTCTACTTGGCCTGACATTGAAGGACCTGTGGAGGTAAAAAAAATGCCATATTTTTTTGTATATTATCCAATCATTTTTTGAATGTATTATTTGAATTTTAAAATATGTGTATCTGTCAATCTACATCTAGGTTGTTCTATTTGAAGGCTTGCTTGGCTTCAAACCTATCCCTGATGAAGTAGTGAAAGCAGTTGACCCACAGGTTAATGTAGATCACTGGAATAAATATAGGATCATGCCATTATCGTTTATTTACTTTATATATATGATGATGATGTAAAATTTATTGTTTTAGCTTGCAATAGTTAACAAGAACCTTATAGCGTATTATGATGCGTGAGAAAAGTTTATCGAGGCAGGGATAATTATAAAGATTAATCGCCCTAGTTGTGTCTTCCTATGGCGATTACAGGTATAATGATAAGTGTTGCAATATCTGTTTGCATATTTTATTCAAAATAATTACCTTTTTAAATTTGTAAGTCACCATGTAATTATAGGCTGAAGTTGCCATGAAGTTAGATAATGCAATCTCAGTATTATGAAGTTAATGATAAATTATATAACATGTGAATTTGTGCTAATTATGGTAAATGTGACCATTGATATTATTTTGATTTATGTTAAATGTTGATTGTTGGAAGTGTGTACAATGTCCATTCATTTATAGTTTATGCTGAGTTATGTGGGATACTAAATCTATATGGATGTAAATTTGATGATACCAGTAATTTTTTGTGGATGCAGTATTGTGTAAATTTGCGACGGTTATATTAAAAGTCGTAGCATAATAAATCAAAATATATATCATTTGCGACGATTTTTAATAAAAACAGTCGCATAACAATACAATTTTTGCGACAGTTGTTACTGAACCGTAGCATGCTAGGAAAATTCAAAATAAAAATAATGTTCATTTGCGACAATTTTTTATTAACAGCATTCGCAAAACACAAAATTTTTGCGGCGGATTTTAAAAATCCGTAGCATACTTGAAAAATTCAAAACAGAAACAATATTCGTTTGCGACTAGTCGCAAAATAGAACTTTTTGCGACGGTTTTTAATTAAAAGCTATCGCAAAAAGCACCTTTTTGCGACGGTTGAAAACCATTGCAACAGATTTTTACATTTGCGACATCGGCATTTGCTACGGTTATTAACCGTCGCAAATCATGCTAAACAACCGTCGCAAATGGTCTTTTTTGTAGTAGTGTAACTATTATCTTAATGGTTATGGAAGATATTTATGTGATTAATGTGTTCTCAGTTATTTGAATATGATGATTGATTGGTTGATTGTTATTTTAAATAAAACTTTTATATGATTAGTGTCGATGTTAATATGATTAATATATAACTAGTTGCTGGAAATAATATAAGCAAGTAATAGTATACAGTAGCATTTAAAATATGATATAAAAAATCAACACCTTTTAGTAGCGTTTTAGAAAAAATACAGAAACAAATATGACATACCACCTGAATCTTTAGTGACACAAAATAAACGCTAATTAAAAGCAAAAAATTCCACGTACAGGCCTTCAGTAGCATTTGGAAAACGCAATTGTGCTAATCATATAGTAGCATTTATCAAAACGCAACAAAAAAATTCAGACTTTTAGTTGTAGGACCTGTAGTAGTGTTCTTTAAAACGCTACCAAAGGTTTTGGTAGCGTTTTTCAAACGCTACTAAAGGTCTTTTCTGGTGTAGTGCGACCGGCCTAAACCGAACATGAAGGCTGGCTGCTTTGAGAACACGACGCATCGGAACACAAACAGGAGAACGTTTCATTGCTATTACAATAATTTACATCAGAGCACAAGTGAATAATATATAGAGGAAAAAAATATCAGAGATTTAAATTACATAGCAGCGGAAATAAAATACATAAATAAATGTGCAGTGGAAAACATCAACGACCACAACTAAAAGAAATACACGGATACAAAGCTTTCCGAATATAGCTCCATCCGTTATCCAGGATCTTGTGAAAAGAAATATCTACGAAAACCAAAACTACTAGCTGCCCGTGTGGAAAATATGGGCACCCGAAGTTTAGGTGGGAAAAACCAAAACAATTATTAAACTTTATTTTATTGCTGGGTAAATCAAGGGACCATGCCATATGACACTGAACGGGTTTTCTCTAAAGAATACCATAAAACAAACAGCGCAATGCTAAAAAAGGAAAAATGGAGCTATCATAAGACTTAGGTCCCATCACACGCAATGCAATGCTACGCAAGCCGAAGGATGGAGTTTTACCTTATAATAGCCAAACATGCTTGATACGTGAAATTTATCTTTCATTATTATTATAAGTGTAGAAATCAATTTCAAATATAAATGTATCAATCATAGATGACATAGGTACCATATATTATGTCGCCATATAGATTTACAACTAAAATCATAAAATTGCATATTGGAAATTAGGTTTCCATCTATGAACCAAGGCAAAGGATATTCCTTTCGGATTTTGAGACATTCTAGCATATGCCTCAGGATCACACTTTTGGGAAACCCTTGTATCTTTAGAGTTGGTCAGCCATCGCTGATTAGTTATACCTTAGACAATATGTTCCCCGATCCTATCGGACCTATCACATGGTCAGTATGTCGATCGTCAAGGGCCATTGGCGACCCAAATCAAATCCGAGGTACCTCGCTTTCCATCATCCAACATCCACATAAGTAAAATGTCTGGGATCCATACCATGACATCACTCGTAGCTAGAAGGCAATGTATATCCATTTCTCAATAGTTCCTAATTCCGTTTTAGGTTCATACCGAGGAGTGAAGCTCGCAAATTAATGCTACACAAAGCTATGTTATATTAAAGTGGTGCTTTGATCATCAACTACAAGGCTCTGATTTTCAACGAAAGCCTTGATTTATGCATCTCAGTATGCTACATTGTCAATGCATAACATACCATTGATTTCCACCAATATATAACCTCTAAGCTCGTACATCTCAGAGAAGGGTGTTAAGCAAGAAAATGAATTCTCCACCACCAAACAGATATATATATATATATATATATATATTTATTTATTTAGCAGAGGTCAACGAATACAGCGCGAAGTACAATGTAAAACATACAATCCGTTTGCAAGTCTGTTATGGGTCTGAACGAAACCGGAGGCATCTTATTCCTTGTCCCATATGTCCAACACAGGAGAGATGCCCTTGCATATCCGGTCAATCTCCAAGTACGTGTGGACGATTGCTACTTGTTACCTCGTTTTGGGTGTACATCCAAATCGATACATCGGCAATAATCCAAATGATGTAAAGATCTCCGGTGTTCAACCACCGTCTTCAAATCTTCGACTTTTAATCCTTGTACCAGTTGTTCAAAATGGATTAAACCCGATCTTTTCGAATAACTCACGTATCTTATAATCATGTGAAATATTAACACATCATATTCCTCATTCCAATCCAGCATATTCTTTTGTTCAAATATTCTTGGAAATCATTCCAAAAGATTTTATAATATCTGTTCACAACTTAAACCAAATTGAGGTTTATCAAACTACTCGGGATTTATGAGCCTTACCTGTAACGACCAGGGATTTTCGACCCAGAAAATTGACACAAAAACACCATATCAACCTTTCAAGCATCGAAAACACTAGAATGTTATAAGAGAGAAATTAGAGGGTGAGAAAAGAAAGAAAGAAATTTTTGGATAGAAGAATAAGAAGAAGAACACATCAGAATATCACAGCGGAATGAATAAAATATAATATATCAAATCTCTTTATACAAAAAGGACAGTATATACAAACCAATTGTGACGACCCAAATTTCCCCATAAAGGAAAGCCTGAATTGCTTTGAGAACAACACACATTAGAACACAAACTGAAGAACATTTTTATTGCTGATTACAACAATTACATCAAAGTACAAGAAAATAACAGAGTATGAATACTCATTAAACAATTGAAATACAATACTATCAGAGATTTAAATTACATTTAAATAGTAGCAGAAAAAATAATACAAATATACAACTGAAAGGAATACACGGATATAGAGCTTTCCAAATACCGCTTCAGCTGTAAACCAGGATCCTGTAAATATATCTGCAAAAAGCTACTCGACTGCCCGTGTGGAAAATATGGGCACCCGAGTTTGCCAGTGAAACAAACTACAGGTCAGTCATGGGACTGGTATGAGAAATCTAACTTAACTAATCTAATAATAAGGTGAATCAAAGGACCACGCCGCTAACACGGAACGAGTTTACTCCATTGGATTGCCAGTGCATAAAATAAAGTAAATCGTTAGACAACGCAATGCTTTTTAGAAAAATGAAAACCATTATAAGACTCAAGTCCCATCACATAATGCAACGCAAACTGGAGGATAGAGTTTTACCTTATAATGGTCAAAAATTCCTGATACGATAAAAACTGATTTAATATTAGTGTGTATATGTTCTAATAAAAACATTTCAATCATAATGTATCAATCATAGACGGCATGGGTACCATATATCATGTCGCCATACTAGTTCTACAATCAAAACCGCAAGGTTGTATTGGAAATTGGATTTCCATCATGAGTCAAGGCTAGGGATCATCCTCTCCGATTCAAGACACTCTAGCAAATGCCTCAGGATCCCCCACAGTGAACCCTTGGATCTTCAGGACCGGTCCCCGCCTATCGGCAGTGGATTGGTTATGCCTGAACACATGCTTCCCGGTCCCTTTGGACCTCCATATGACCACTAACGGCCTATAAATCCGAGGCGCCTAAAAATCCATCATCCACATAAGTAAAATGCCAGTCAGTTTAAGCACTAACACTACTCCTAGCTAGAAAGAAACGTGTGCACTCCCTGCAGTCCTACTCCCATTTTTGACTTATACCGGGGTGTGAGGCTCGCGAAGTCACGCTATACACAAAGCTATGCCGAAATAGTCTATGCTTTGATCATCCCATAAGGCCCTTCTTTTCAACAAAAAGCCTTGATCAATTGCATCTTGGCGTGCCACATTGACAATTCACGCCATGCGATCAATCACTATTAATATACACCAGGGTGTTAAGCAGAGAATAAATTCTCCTCCACCAATCCGATATACATTAATAAAAATCAATTTAATTCACATGGAACGAAATCCAATGTCAGACACACATCCATTTACAAGTCCGTTCTGGGTCTGAACGAAACCGGAGACACCTGAGAGGTCCTCGCATATCCGAAACAATCAACAATAGTCCGGACGACTACCACTGAAGCCCCTTCAAGGTAGCTACTCCCTTCATGGGCATCAGTAGCAACACACCCATTCGATGTGAAGATCGTCGGTCTTCAACCTCCGTCTTCATCTTCGACTCTTCATCGTCATAGTAATTATTTGGAATGGGTTAAACCCGGTCTTTCCGAATAATCCACATATTTTTATAATTAAAAATCAAGTACTATAAAAACACATCCAACTCCTCATTCCAATTCAGAATTATTCTTCTAATAAAATATTCACATTATTTTATCAAAGATAAGTTCTTCAAATTTATTCTTAAATCTTTCTTTTTAAAGACTTATTAAAACATTTGGTTTTAGATATCAAAAATCATTATTCAATGATTATTTAAATTCAAGAAATTAATCTTATTCTTAACTGGCTAAAGAACTAATGTCATTTAAAACACAGTTCATGGTAAACCCAAAGTCATCTTCCATAAATATGGAATCTTCACAGAAAACAGGTCAATATATACTCGTTATAAATTTCTGTATCGAACCAATAATATAAATGGAATAACGGCAAAGCCTCTTAAATTCCATATGTAGTATCGGTTTTCTTCTACAGAAGCTTATCTCGGTTATTATTAATTCAAGTTCCATTCAATTCCAATTTAATATACTAAATTGGAAAACTTTACTTTTGGAAAATTCCCATTTAAATCTTAATAAAAGATTTATAAATTCCAAATCATATTTTCACTGTCAGTTGGGTTAAAGAACACATGTCACTTAAAAGCACGGTTCACAATAAACCCAACTCACCTTTCATCTTATTTCAATTACTAAATATAACTGAAAACTTTAATAATCTAAAGAAAAGATTTTTTTTCCATGCGGGGTTTAAGAACAGTGTTATTTAAGACACTATTCACGACAAACCCAAAATCCAATTTATTTAATCTAACTACAATTAAATATAAACACATTGGAAAACTTCATTAAATCTTAATTTAATGATTTATCCTAGTTAATAACAAGTTCATTTCAATAAAAAAATATTTTCTAAAATATTCCTTTCGGGAATATTCTTTATTGGAATGTGACTCCATCAACAACCATATACTACATGTAATCAATGATAAACATTATCAAACATCCAAATACAACCAGAGTGGATTCTACACTAAATATTGGGACTAGTGTAGGTCAAATATCATCCCAACACCCGTGTGGGGTTTCATCCAACAAACAAATAATAAATTATTTGTGCACTTGGGCGATGTGTAAAAATTATCGACCCAATCACATAAACAAGTCGGATGACTTATAAATGGAAGTGTAATATTCAGTTTGGATATACTAACAATATATTTAACACATCAAACATTTCAACATCACAGGTACATGTTTCAATTCTTTTTATTGCGAACAAATGACAATAAAATTCTGGTCTTTTATTTCTATTCTTTTTATTGTTGACAAATGACAATAAAAATCTTAACTTTGATTTCAATCCTTTTTATTGTTAATCAATGAAAATAAAATCTTAACTCTTGTTTATTTACCAAAATGTATATTTTGGTCTCATTCATTTTTAAATGGCAAAATGAATGTTTTACTTCATCCCTTTTAAAATGAAAAAAATGTCTCTTTTATTCTAATTCTTTTAAAGTGCCAAAAATTGTAATTTTGTCTAATCCTTTTAAATAACAAAAATGTAAATGTTTTCTTTAATCCTTCTTAATAATCAAAATGTACTTTTTCTTCTTAATGAACAAAAATGATTATTTTGGTTAAACTCTTTTTAAATGACCCAAAAATGTTTATCTTTGGTTTAATCCTTTTTTATGCACAAAAATGTTTATTTTGTGTAACTCTTTCTAATGCACAAAAATGTCTATTTTGTGTAACCCTTTTTAATATATAAAAATGTTCATTTTTATTCACTAATCAAGTTTTCACAAAACTGTGATCTTCATTTCTTATAAATGACAAAATGTGTATTTCTGCTTCATTCTTTTTAATGTGACAAAAATGTCCATTACTAATTCATTCTTTTTAATGTATAAAAATATACATTTTCCATTCTTTCTTTTTACTGTATAAAAGTATACATCTTCAATTCTTTCTTTTTAATGTATAAAAGTATACATTTTCAATTCTTTCTTTTTAGTGTATAAAAGTATACATTTTCAATTCTTTCTTTTTAATGTATAAAAGTATACATTTTCAATTCTTTCTTTTTAATGATCAAAATGTATAATTTGGTTAAATCCTTTCTAATGTAAACAAAATATGAATTTTTTCATATTCTCTTTAATGTAAACAAAATATGAATTTCTAATTCAATCTTTTTAATGATGCAAAAACGTTCATTTCTAATTCAATCTTTTTAATGATTCTAAAATGACGGTGAAATATGACATTCCAAAATGTAACCAAAAATGACATTTTTATTATTTGACTAAAAATGACATGTTTTTATTCTAATATCATATTTGCTAACAAAAAGGTCTTTTTATACTAATGTTACATTTCTAAAATAAAAATGTACTTTTATTAAAAGATAACATTTTATAACAAATGTTATTTATATATATTTTAACAAAAATGATAACTATGATTTCTATTTTCAATCTTTAAATAAAAACATAACCATATTAAAAATGCAATCTTTTTTTTATGCAAACAAAATTACATAAAAAATGCAAATTTGAAATCAGTTCTTTTTATTGTCTCAAATTTGATAATTAAAATGCATCTTTAAAAATCTATTCCTTCTTTTTTTTATGTAGATAATACTGCAATAAAATGTGTATTCTATTTTGTTGAAAATCTAGTTCAACAAAATAACATAAAAAAATGGGTATTCTAAATTTTGTTGAAAACTAGTTCAACAAACAACATAAAAATGTTTACTCTATTTTTTGTTGAAAAACTAGTTCAACAAAATAACACAAAAATATGTATTCATGTTTTATTCCAAAATTTGACTACATAAAAATGAATAAACTGTTTGATCCATTTTAATGTTAAAATTGATGATTTAACAAATTAACAAGATTCTGTGTTTCATGTATGGTGAAAAATTCTAATTTTACACATTTAAAAAATTTGTTGTTCTATACATTTGATCCTTTTATATAAACCAAAATTATACATATTTTGTTTAAATCAAATTCTAATTAACCGCAATGTTAATTTTAAACAGTTAAGTGGACAAAATGATAATTTGGGTTTAACCCAACTCTAATTAACATAAATGTTAATTTTCAATGGTATGATAAACAAAATAATAATTTTGTTTAATCTAAATAACAGAAATGTAAATTTAACAATTCTATCGCCACAAAACATAATCAAACAAACAAATGTATATTTTACGTTTAACACAGAATAATAACCACATGAATTAGTTGTGGATTAATGATAATAATTTCAGAATTTATTTCTAATTTTAAAAGAAAGAAATAAATAGATTTCTCACCGACAGTTTAATTCAGAACAGTTCAGGTTTGAAATTTCCTATAATTCAGATTTGCTCCGTTTCAGTTCTAGTCTTTTCCAGGCGTAGTGTTCTCTGTTGTGATTCCAACGCAACTGACGGTTCGCAAAACGGACCTCGTACGAAGAAGATATCGAATTTTAAACTTGGATTACATAATTAGATAGTTAAATTATAATTAAAACTAAATTAACCTTTTACAACGTTAAACAAGCGCTGCCTTATGCGCTGTCCTTTTTCTTCTTCATCGTTTGAACATCGGTTTGTAGAAGAACCCATCAGCCGATTCAAGAACCGCTGTCGCACCGAGAGTCGCGCCACCAACAACCGATCGGAACCCACCACGACGCCGGCCTCCACATCGCGCACCAGCGCCGCCAACTCCGTCGAACTCGCAGCCTCCGTCGACCTCGAAACCGGACCCAAACCCACCGACTTTGGGGTCCAAATTCTGATGCCACGGTCTTCTAGGATCCATCAAAACCGTATGGATCAAAGGAGCTGAAGAAGGGCTTCGATTCTTGTATTGGGGTATGGAGTATTGTTGAGAGAATTAGGAGAAATTGATGAGTCGGAGGAGGGTGGCCATCAAAACTGAAGATGGCGGCTGGAAGAAATAGGAATTAGGGTTCGTATAGTATAGCGTATTTCTATGCGTATTTTCCTATTTATTTTAATTTTTAGTTCAATAATTATTTATTCGTCGATACTAACTCCAAATCGAACCCAACGAATGACGCCCTTAGCTAAATACCCTCATTCCGAACACACTGGAATATGTTTCGTAACCCAATTCGGTTGTTACAGTAATTTTTTCTTTAAATTAAATTATAAATCATTTAATTATTAATTCAAACGTACATCTTCAATTGCCGGGGCCACAAACTGACTCTAAAAATTACAGAAAAATTATTTCTAGTTATGTTTTGACGATACGGTTCTAACACGACTAATTTCGTTGAATTCTGAGACCGCTTGAAAAATGGCCATTTTCAAGTCGATTAAATTTAACTGAAACAGTCAAAACACGTTTTCCTTTGCCATGCTCACATATTACTTCGAAAAGTTCTGGAAAATTAAACTTAACAATAATTTTACATTCCGGTTCCAACAAAAGTGGTTTCGTCAAAAGCAGAGGTCGTTTGTAAAATGGCTATTTTTAAGGGCTATATATTATATTAAAATATATATAAATTCTACAGTGACTTTTCTAAATTTTAAACTAGGCATAACTTTTGATTTATAAAACGAAATTTCAATTTTTCAGATTCATTAGAAAGATATGATTAAACTGATTTAAATATTTCTGGTTTTGCTCAATTCTGATTTAAAATGAATTCTGTACATTTGAAGCAAAGCAAAATTCACTCGGATCAGTCTAGAATACTTTCAGTGGTTAATTCACAACAAACAACTTGCTTAACTTTAGAAATCCTTTTTGAAAGAAAGGATAATAGTAAGACGAGTCCACACATAAACACGGACGGCTTTTATCTTACTATAGCCCAAAACATATTGAAATCATATCTTATATGATATTATGATATTGTATAAATACAAATAAATAGAATCTAGCGGAACGCTTGCATCTCACGCTCCACATATATAGTATACAATCAAAACCGCAGCGCTTATTGGAGATTGGATTCTGACTATGACAAGGTATGGAACCACCTGCCGATAGTGTATCTCTAGAGAGGAATACACTGGGTTCAATAAGAACGTCTTGCAACCCGACCCACACATGACCGACCACTCATTTCTCTTGAGTGTATCGAATATATTGTCACCTTACGGCTGCAGCCACCGTAGTCCGCGGAGATACAGAAAATGAAAGAAGTAACAAATTGAATATTCTCTAGATGGTGACAATACACCCTAATGGGTGCGACCCACATAGCCATGCTGCTTGCCCGATTTTTGTCATTTCTCGGTTGTGAGGCTTGAGGTTATAATTTCCTTTTTGAACATCTGATCACCACTTACTTTTGAATCCCACATCGTCCATACACGTCATCCAGGAACAGGATGAACCAAAGTCACCCTCTTACCGCATCCTTATAGGACTCACCCCAAGGATCAGCAGCGAGCAGTCCTTGCAATCCATAGACTCCAACCACGACAGAATCACAGTTTATCACTGGGAGCTAACCAGAGATTACAAGTAATAATTCCGTTTTATGAAGATCTATGGTTGTAACGACCCGGATTTTTAGTCGATTTATTGTAAATATTTAATATGGTTTTAAATATTGAATTTATTATATAAATGGTATTTTATCGGGTTATCGATTAAATAATCGAAATGCGATTTATTTTGATAATCATCGTAATACGAGAATTTAAAATAATTCAATTCGAAGTTAGAATTAAATCAAAACAATTCAGATGATCAGTATTAATTGTATTTGAATATGTATGATAATAAAAATATTTTATTATTAGAGAATTTATTTGTTTTTGAATTTAAATTATATTTTATCGATTTAATATGGGTATTTTATATATACACGTTCGAAAGAAATTTCAGAAAAATATTCTGTTGAGTTCAGTATAGTGTAATAACATTATAATGACGGTCGGTACGCTAAAATAGCGGTTCACGATTTTTAATTGTGAACCCCGATTTATTTGATCAGTGGATAGGATCAAAATCAAATCGATATCTGTTTAAAAGAAATAAAAATCTATTTATTTCAAATCATATTAAATTAGAAATCAAATCACATTAAAAATATGGTACCTTACCTATAACTATTCGCAGGCCTATTCCTTAGAACCGAAGAGTTCTTCATCTATTTATACGCAACACCCTCCCTTTACTTCTTTATTTCGATCGTCTGGCAACAATAAAAATCAAACCAAAAGCTTTGAAATCAAAATAAAATGGTTGATCTGTTTTCCCGTTCTCCTTTATTTAAGTACGATTAATCCCCCTTTTCTTTCCTTTTAATTCCTCTCACGTTCATTCCTTCAGTTGAAATAGAAATAAATATAAACCGCTTCATTCCTTTTCTATAAATCAAAATCGAGATCGCTTAACTGTTCGATCCACGAAATCGAAATCATCATCTAAGAAAAGAAGGAGATCGAGAATGGAAAACCGCGATTTCCATTTATCAGTAATTCGAAAGTTTGAGGAGTTGGGTTCGAGTCTTATTCCAATTTCTGAAATCAAGTTTGTAAATCGCGATTTGTATTGCCAGTTCCTCCTAATGCTCGTCGACGTTGGGAGATACTAGAAGGGGGCGGTGATGGGTTTATCGATTTTGTGGGATGTCGATCTCGATGAGGTCGCTGAAAATTTTAGGGGAGGTTGAGTTGCGTTCAACCAGATGTGGCAGAGCTGGGAGTGAAGAGCTGGAGTACAGTAGCAGTTCGTTCGAACTTGGGACAGTGGAGATAGCTACTGTAAATAGTTGCGGATAAATTTCCAAATCGTGTTCTGTCTCGCACTGCTGAGGTTTGATTTCAAGAATAAAAGATGTCACATATTTCCATGATGCAAGTTGTATTTGAAGAGGTTAAAGTCGCAAGAACTAGAAGGGATTTATCGAGTGAACAACGTGATGGTCTAAAGGAGTTCACTAGTACTGGATTTATAGGAATAGGAAAGTAGAAGGATTTTTCAGTAAGGTAAAATTTGTTAATTTAATTATTTAAGTTAATCTAGTTTTAGTTAATTAAGTAATAAATTCCTTAGAAACGCCATGTTTAATGTATACAAGGTCGGAAGGAATTGTTGATAAACTAGGACCTATAGTAATATTGAGCAACAACAAATTATTGGCTTCGTAGTTGATCGAGCCATCTTCAAGGAAATAAGGTGCGAAGTAGATTTTTTCAAGATGGTCTATAGCCGCGATGGGATGTAATTAAACGGGATATTCAGAAAAATAAAATCATGGTGAGTAAATCTCACTCACTGTTTTATATTTAAATTTATTTTTATTGTTAAAAATAAATTTGTTGGTTGTTTGGGTGCATGAATGAATTGTTTAATTATTGTGGTTATTGGATATTTCCCGCAATACTATTAGAGGATGCCCGCAGTATCATTAGCGGATGACCCTGCGCCCACGTATATAAGTAGATCCCCTTTTATACCGCGATATCCTGCCTTGAAGCAGGATTTGTATTACTTATGTGACTAACATCTGTGGATGCAGGGAAAATAGGTGGGAGGGATCCAAATGGATTCCTCAAAAATATTATTATTTGTTTGTTTCCACATATATCATATATGATTTGTTAATTGAAAATTGAGTGGTTTGATTGTTTAATTATCACTGGGCCTGAATGTTGATCTATAAAAATATTATAAAAGAGATTTTGAGATTTTAAACGGAAAATTCTGTTTTTCCAATAATAGAATTTGAAATTCGAATGGATTAAAATATTGACTTGTTTTGAATAGATAAAACAAGTACTGAAATTTATAAACAATGTTATAAATATATATAGGAGATGGAAGTATTGAAATTTACAAACGATATTTGTAAATTGGAAAACACGGGGGAATGAATTGAATTTATAAACAAGGTTTATAAATGTAGCGGGAAAAAATTATCATTGGATAATTTGAATATTTAAATTCAAATGTGAATTTAAAAATAAAAATAGGAAAATCGTTTTAAAGAAATAAATGATTGAATTTATTCTGATGTTCAGAATATAAATTGAACTAAAATAAATCCGTAAGGATTTATGATTTTGAATTCGATTAATTCAAATTAATTTGAATAGAATTTGAATATATAGGAACTGAAATAGAATTTGAATTCAAAGGAATTGAAATAGAATTTGAATTTAAAGGAATTCAAATAGAATTTGAATTCAAAGGAATTCAAATGGATTTGAATAAAGAAAATTCAAATGAAATTTAAAATATAGAATTTGAAAATAGAAGTGAAATGGAGTTTAAATATAGAATTCAAATAGAGTTGAATTGGAATTTGAGTACAGGATTCAAGTAGGAATTTAAAAATAGAATTTGCAAATAGAAATTGAATATAGAAATTTAAACGAAATGTGAGTATGAAATTTGAATAAGGGAAATTCAAATAGAATTTGAATATGAGAAATTTAAATAGAATTTGAATATAAGAGAAATTGAAATGGACTTTGAATGTAGAAAATTCAAAGAAAACTAAATATCGACTTTGAATGTAGAATTCAAAGAGAATTAGATATGGAATTTGAATATAGAATTCAAATAGTTTAAATATAGAATTTGAATATAGGAATTCAAATAGATTGAAATGGAATTGGAAAATAGAATTTGAAATAGATTTGGACATAGAAATTCAAATGAAGTTTGAAAATAGATTTGAATATAGAAATTCAAATGAAGATTGATAACAGAATTTGAATAAAGGAAATTCAATTTGAATTAAAATAGAATTTGAATTGAAAGGAATTGAAATAGAATTTGAATTCAAAGGAATTCAAATAGATTTGAATAAAGAAAAGTCAAATAGAATTTGAAAATAGGATTCAAATGAAGTTTAACTATAAAATTTGAAAATAGAATTCATATGGAGTTTAATTATAAGAAATTCAAATAGGTTTGAAATGAAATTTGAATTTAGAAGATCAGAAATATTATGTTGAATTGGAAAAATGGATTTGATATATATTAAAATATATCAGAATAGAGTTGAAACTATTTAAACGAAGTTTAAAAGTTTATATATATAAATATAATTAAAACGAGCCCGCCGCAGCGCGACAGTTGTTAAATTGGCAATTCGAACTTCAATTGAGTATACAGAACTCAATTGAAGTCGAAATTCTTTGAAAGAATAACCGTCGGGACCGGTTGGATAATAGTTTTCTAATAGAAGAGAAAAATCTGGATTCCGTCGAATAGATTTTGAGATATGTCAAAATCAAATTTCTAAAAGTGCAGCGCCAAAATCGTTTAAAAACCATAAGGATTTATTTAAATAAATATAAGGATTTTAAACAAATTAAATCCGAGTTTCCATTTGAAAAATCCAGATTTGAAATGTAAAATAAATACGAGCTCAAGCTGTGTAAATGAAATGATTTTTGGGACAAAAATCATATTTTGAATTTTTGAATAGAGTTAACTAATTGAAGAATAATTAGTTAATGTGATTTTGAATCGAACATTGACTTTGGATAAGAGAATTAGGTTAGTAATTTTATATTCGTAATCGAATATGAAATTTAGGTTGAGAATGGAATTCAATTAGTTTATAAACAAGTTAAACTTATATTTGAACATGTTACATTCAAATACAAAGAAGAAAATAGGCAAACGGTTAATTAGCAATTAGTTGATGGAGTTTTGAATTAAAGTTGAACTTTGAAAGGTAAAGGGAATTTGAGGATTTTTGTTCGAAACTGAATATGAAGCGTAAGTTGAAAAATGGAGTTCAAATTCGTTGTAAACTAATTAAAATATATTTGAACATGTTATGTTCAAATATAAAAGTAAAATAGACTAAAGAGTTAATTAACAAATTTATTAACAAATTGAGTTAAAAATGATCGGGTATAGTTGGACAGGTATAGACATACAGGAGACAGGCATGGGATGAAGTATATGAAGATTTTGATTTATGCGCCCGACAAAAAGGTACATGTTTAAATTCATATATGAGGTTTTATACGCCGTATCGGCAAGCCGCTTGGCTTTTCTTTTTCTTTTGGATTGGAAAGGGCCATGGGAGGCTACTTGAAATATCCCGATGCTCCCGGTACAAGGGAGGTTATGGCGAAATTTTCCCGGAATTTAAGGAGATAGAATATTTTTAAGAAATTTTTATAGTTAGAAATAAATGTATCGATATACAGAATTCGATTAGGAAACGAATTTAAAATCGAATATTATAAACAGAAAGGAAATATATAATTTTTGGTAAAAATAGAAAGAGAAACATATATACGTTTAAAAATGAATAATTTGTTTGTGTGGTGTTGATTATTCGAGGTAAGTGGTTTTGTCTGTTTTGAAGTTAATGATGTTTTCAGTCAAGGTCTGAGAGGTAATTTAACAACAACTTGATTGATTTCATTTTTAATTGATAAACAGCAAGATCTAGTCTCGAAGAGAAGTGTTGAATAAGAGTTAGTTGAATAAAATATTTTGGGTTGTTGTAACGATGTTTTACACAGCATTCGCTTTAATCCAAGTGGTGGAAATTTTGGAAATATAAAAGTAAATATTTCCTGAGTGTAATTAGAGTAGTCGGGAAAGAGATAAGTGATTGAAATTGTTTTCAATTGCAAATAGAGACATTTTCTAAATATAGAAAATAAATGAAGTTGATATTTGGAAATGTTTTCCAAATAGCGTAAGTGGCCAAGAAGATTATCGAAATTATTTGGTTAACAAATATTGTTAGAGAAATAGAGAAGTGAATTAATTAATGAAATATTAATTAACAGGCCCAGTGATTGGTGGATGTTATGGATGAATGGATGTTTTTTTTCTTCGATAGTTAAATAACCGACTATAGAAGTATTTACCAATATCGTTGTCAATATGGAGAGACCGGTTGGATTATTATCCGAGAACCACTCTGTATTGGCAATAGCGTTGCGGATCAGATTATATGAAGATAATTGAAGATGGAGTGAAGTGCAAGGACTTTTTCTATTAATAGAAATTATGCCTTCGGTTTCGTTCAAATCCCAGAACGAACGTATATGGATGGATGTCTGACAAAGTATTTCCAATGATCGAATATGTTGATCTATACAAATATACATGGTGGCAACGGATTCATTCCCTTAGCATAATATCTAGAATATTTGTGCAAATCAACTGGTGATTAACGGATTTGACAATGTGGCATTCAAAGTGATTGTGCTATCAATGAATAGAAAGTAATCGTAGCCTCAGGCCTCAACAACCGGGAAATGACAAAAATCGGGCAGGCAGCATGGCTATGTGGGTCGCTCCCATTAGGATGTATAATCACCTATCTAGAGATTCATTTAATTCCTTATTATATTCGATGTTGTCCCATTCGGGAAACAGTTGCTGATCCCAACCGTTGGTGATATACATTCGATACACTCAAGCGAAACGAGTGGTCGGTCATGTGAGGGTCGGGTTGCAAGACGTTCTAGTTGAACCCAGTGTATTCGCCTCTAGAGATGCACTAACGGCAGGTGGTCCCATACCTTGTCAAGGTTGGAATCCAGCTGTGACGATCCCAAAACCCCGTGACACGGTGTTAAGGATAATCATTGGAATATAACACATTAATCATCATTAGCAGATCACAGATAATAGCATAAACAGAAAATAGAATAATTTACACATATATGACAGCGGAATCATATAGATATCATCACATCAGAGAAGCACAGTACAGGATACAACTTAGTGCATAATGATACATAATCAGTCACCATCGCCAAAGGCGGAATCATACATAAAGGGTACTCAAAATAAATATCAGTCTACATCGCCAATGGCGGAATCATAATATAGATACAATAATGGCGGAGAAAATCCAAGTCAGCACAGTGTAGTCATGCCTCGCCATGAGCCAAAAGATGCGTCAGAAACCTGTAACTAGGCTGCCCGTGTGAAAATGAGGGCACCCGAGTTTGCAAGGTGAAACAAACTACGAGTCAGTCATGGGACTGGTATGAGAAATCTACTCAACTTATTAACAACAATAATAAGGCAAATCAAAGGACCACGCCACTTTCGCGGAACGGGTTTACTCCAATGAGTGCTAGTGCATGAAATAAAATAACGATTAAATCAACGCAATGCTTTTTATAAAATGAAGCCATTATAAGACTCAGGTCCCATCACACAATGCAACGCAAGCCGGAGGATAGAGTTTTTACCTTATAATGGCCAAAGATGCTTCATACGAATAAAACAAAGGTGTTCGATATTATTACTAGTGCATATATGTTTCAAAAGCAATTCAATCATAAATATCAATCCTAGGCGGCATAGCTACCATCTACTATGTCGCCATACTAGTAATACAATCACATTCGCATATTTCGTATTGGAAATTGGATTCCTTCATGAGTCGAGGCAAGGGGCAAGCTCCTCTCCGTTCGAGACACTCTAGCAAATGTCCCAGGACCCCACTATGATCCTTGGAATCGGCTGGGCCGGTCCTCTCTTACTTTTGAGGATTAGTTATTCCTGAACACACGTTTCCCGGTCCTTACAGACCTATAATCGAGGCGCCTCGCATTCCAACAACCACACAGGTGAAAAGTATATATAATGTCAGGGCTGGTAGGTCACTGACACCACCATAGCTAGAAAGAAACGTCGTGCACTCCCAGCGGTCCGTCTCCCGTTTTTGACTCATACCGAGGTGTGAGGCTCGCGAATTCACGTTATACACAAAGCTACGTCACACAGACCATGCTTTGATCATCAACCACAAGACTTTGCTTTGCAACAGAAGCCTTGATCATATGCCACTTAGGCGTGCCACACAGGCAATCCACTCCATGCGACTGATTTCTGTCAATACATAACCTCTGAGCTCGTACGTCTCAGAGAAGGGCGTTAAGCAAGAGAATAAATTCTCTGCCGCCAAACAGATATATATTTAACAGAGATCAATCAACACAGAACAAAATCCAATGTCAGACACACAGTCCATTTACAAGTCCGTTCTGGGTCTGAACGAAACCAGAGGCACCAATTCCTCGCATATCCGTACAATCAACAGTATGTGTGGACGGCTACTACTTCAATTCCTTCATGGTAGCTACTCCAATCACGAGCATCAGTAGCGCCCACCCACCCAATGTGGAGATCGTCGGTCTTCAGTCGTCTTCGACTCTTCGACTTCTCAACGTCGATCGATTATTTGAAATGAGTTAAACTCGGCCTTTTCAAATAACCCACGTATATTTAGATTTCCAAATCAATAATCACGTGGTTGGACTATTCAACATTCACATTTCAGTTATTTAGTTATAATTTTCATGTCAAATACATTCAACCATCACATATCAAGCAAACACAACAAAATTGGTTTATTTTCACTCTATATCGTCTATAGTACTTTATAACGATATATCGCCATTTTTATTTAATTTAAAACGGCCATATTTAATTGAACGACGTTTCAGGTCGTGTCGATGCACTGGCGCTGCTTTTCATTAATTTTGTTTTACACATATATGAAAATCTAACCGTTGGATCTTCACAAATTTGACATCATTAGGAAGGTCATTTCAAAACGAATCCAACGGTTTCAGTTTTGGGAAAATCCGACGGTCGGATCTTCCACACTAACCATTTGAAGTTACGAACTGCAGCGTCGTTATTCGATTTAATTAAATTATATTTATATAAATATATAAATATAATTGTTTCTGGCGCTGTTTTTCTTCAGTTTTGAATTAAACATTCCAGACAATCCAACCGTCGGATCTTCACAAAGTTGGTGCCGTTGGAAAGATATTTCCAAGGCGAACCCAACGGTTGCAGTTTCGGGAAAATCCAATGGTCGGATTTCCCACACTAGTCGTTTGAAATCATGGTTTCAAAACATGAACTGCACGGCCACGTTTCGTTTTAATTCTATTTATATTTATATATTTATATAAATATAGTTCATTCAAAATTTCCTATATCGTTTCCACTTCAATTATTTCACTAACGCTTTTAAATTTTGGAAAATTTCGCCATAACCTCCTTTGTACGGGAGGGTCTGGGAAAATTCCCAAATAGCCACACGGGCGTCTCATATCAAAAAGAAAAAGAAAAAGCCAAACGGCTAGCCAACAGGCTCATAAAATCATCACCCAAACAAAGCGGTAAATGTGTACCTATTTGTCGGGCACAAAATTCTATTTCTCTTCTCTAGCCCCCTTTTGCTTTAACCTGTTCAATAGATATGCATGTACATATATACAATTTCTAACATTTATCATTTTCCATTCAATTTCATATTTGATTTGCTTTGATTTAAAAACACCATTCATTCTAATGTTGCATGCATAGGCTAAAATCATAGCATTAGCTAGTTAATGTATATTTCAACTCATGCACGTTTATTTGAACAAGTGGCTATTTTTAACACTTCACATTTCAAAGATGATAATTTTGGCGAACTAAAATAGATTTCAACACATGACTATTTTATTTAGTTCCTATGCATATTAAAAATACTATTTCTTTCACAAATATTTATTTCAACGTCCGCATATCTTTAGCACATCACAAATATGTTAAAAATGATATTTTTATCATTCAAAATATTTATTCAACCAATGGATGGTTTCAACACTTCATAGTTTCAATAAAAATGTAATTTTTATTGTTCGATCTTTTTATTCAACACATGAACTTTTCCACTACACACACTTCTCAACAAATGAGCATTTCCACATATGGACATTTTATTTATGTTGTTCATATTGGAAAGATGAGATTTTTATTGTTGAAACTATTTATATAAGGCGAATATTTTTCATACTTCATATATAATAAAAATGTGATTTTTATTGTTTAAACACTTCGTTCATTCACAAACGAATTCAATTTTCCCACAGCACTTTTCAACACACAAACATTTCCACACATGGATATAGTTTCAACATATGGCTTTAATTTCAACGCATGAAAATAATTTCAACATATGAAAATAATTCTAACACACAAAGATTATTCAAAATTTCGGCAGCATAACGGCAGGGTAGTTAAAACCGGCACCGTCCCTAGTACGGCTCCTCGCTCTACCTTAAAACCTCGCGGTTTTTGACAATGGGGATTCATGCATCTAATTCGCATGCAGGCGGCATGTTTATTTTTATTTCCACAAATATTTCCAATTCATTTCAATCACCAATGGGTATTTTTCAACCACAACCAAACAATATCAACCACAAACAATTATCCAACCATTCATATTTTTCATCCAATATTTCACACCAATTTACCACAATAAATATCGTCCATGGTTTGTGGACGAGGGGAGTATATATATATAATATAATATATATTTATATTTCACTAGCATTTCAACACATATATCACTTATTCTATGCATGTAAAAATTCATACTTCGCTTATATAGCTTACACTACGCATGTACATGAGGTATACAACACGTATGTAATTTATATTTCGCTTATATAAATTATACACGACATTTTCCATTCAATTTCACGTTAATTTAGATTTCTCACCTTGGTTTTCTGAGCGCTAAAAATCGATACGATGTCAGAAAAATCCGCAGCTTCTTCTATTGGGTAGAGAGCTTCCTTGCGGTCTCGATGTTTCCTGTTTCATCGAATTTCGTCAACACACCAAAAAGATATGATTTTTCAAAGTGTAAAGATCAAAGAAAACTCACTTTCACGAAGCTTCAAAACTAGGTTTACAGTTTTCGCGAAATCCGTGGCACGTGGGGACGATCGGGGGTGCTGACGTGGAAGAGGGAAGAGAGGGCTTTAAATCGGTGGTGGTTTGGTGGCGTTCGGTGGTCGGTGGCGTTCAGGGCGGCGGCGGGAAGTGTTCGACTTCCTGGCGTCGATACAGGCGGAGGAGGCGATGAGGGTGGCAGCGGTGGGGTCGGATTTGAAGAGGAGGCTGAGGCGCGTCGAATGGTGGTGGCGGCGAAGGCTGTAGGTGGCGGTAGCGGCGACGACGGAGGAGAGAAGGTGGTGAACGGGTTTCGCCGTTGATCGGGGGGGTTTAAAATTATGAATGGAAATTTTGGATTGGCCGAGGACTATATTAAATTTTTAAATAGTGTTTTCTCAAACGAACTCCTTTTTAAACCCAACGACTGTCGCCCCTAGCTAAATACCCCCATTCCAGACACAATGGGATATGTTTCGTAGGCCAATTCGACTGTTACAGTCAGTTATTTTTCAAATTAAAGTATAAAACATTTAATTTTTAACTCTGAACGCACATTTCAATTTGCCCGGGCCACAAACTGGTTCGAAAAATTCCAGAAAAATAAATCTAGCTATGTTTTGACGCTACGGTCCCAACAAAACTAGTTTCGTCGAATTCTGAGGTCGTTTGAAAAATGGCCATTTTCTGGTCGATCCAATTTAACAGAAATCGACCAAACACATTTTCTTTTGCCACGCTCACATACTAGTTTCAAAAATTATGAAATTTGAAACCTAGCAATAGTTTGACATCCCGGACCCAACAAAAGTGGTTTCGTCGAATTCTGAGGTCGTATGCAAAATATCAATTTTCCAGGCCTATATATTCTATATACCGACCCTTCTGAAAATTCATTCGGCCATAACTTTTGATTCCCGTTATGAAACTTCGATTCTTCAGATTCGATAGAAAGGTATTGACTAACAGATTTAAATATTTTTGGTTTCGCTAAAATCCGTTATATTTTCCACCCTGCACAGTCGGTCAAAGTATGAATTCAAATTTTCAAACTGACTCACTATTTCTAATTCACTATTTTATTGAAATATTCTATTTCAATTGTTCAAATTCCTTTGAAATAACCAATTTAAAAATTTTAAATTGGCTCGTATTTTCCAGGTTATTACAATCTCCCCCACTTAAAACTTTTCGTCCTCGAAAAGGAAACAGCAGTAAAGTAGGAAATAAAATGTAAATGCAAAGTATGGTAAAGGTACCTTGCACCGGAGTTAGTCAGAGATATCCACTCTGCATTTGGGGTAAGCTTGCTTAATGCTTTCCTCAGTCTCCCAAGTACAGTCTCTAGGATCACTGCTCCACTGCACTTTAACTAAATGAACCTTTTTGCTTCTGAGTTCTCTAGTTTCTTTGCCAACAATTTTTAATGGCTCTCTTCTGAGTGCTAATTCTGGAGTTATCTCCACATCCCGTTGCGCTGCTTCTTCTACAACAAGATCCGGATCATGCACATGTCTCCTAAGTTGAGATACGTGAAAAACATTGTGCACTCCAGGCAACCAATCTGGTAATTGAACCCTATAAGCAAGAGTTCCAATTCGCTCAAGTATAGGAAAGGGACCAATAAATCTCGGTGCCAACTTCCCAGTCTTTCCAAATCTGATTACTCCTCTCATCGGAGAAACCTTTAAATAAACATGATCACCAACAGCAAATGTCAAATCTCTCCTTCTAGAGTCTGCATAACTTTTCTGTCTGCTTTGGGCGGTTTTCAATCGCTTCTTGATGAAGTCCACTTTATCAGATGCTTCTCTAATCATATCGGGTCCTAGTACAAGTCTGTTGCCAGGTTCTACCCAACATGCTGGAGATCTGCAGGGTCTACCATATAATGCTTCAAATGGTGACATTCTCAAACTTGCTTGATAGCTATTGTTATATGAGAATTCTGCTAAATGCAAATGATCTTCCCATGACCCACCAAAATCGATTATACAAGCCCGCAATAAATCTTCTAGAATTCTATTCACCCGCTCAGTTTGGCCATCTGTTTGAGGGTGATAAGCGGTGCTCATATTCAGTTTTGTTCCCAATTCTGTCTGGAAAGCCTCCCAGAACATGCTAGTAAATAGGGGATCTCTATCACTGACTATGCTGATGGGAATTCCATGCAGCTTAACAATTTCTTTGAAATATATCTGTGCTAGACTTTGGGCAGTTCTATTGGACCTGACAGGTATAAAATGGGCAGTCTTCGTGAAGCGATCTACGATTACCCAAATGCTGTCATTACCTTTCTTGGTTCGCGGCAAACCATCTATGAAATCCATGGAAATCTGTTCCCATTTCCAGCCTGGGACTTCCAACGGTTGCAACAGTCCAGCTAGCTTCTGTTGGTCACTCTTGACCAATTGACAAGTAGGGCATCTGCTAACATACAAAGAAATATCCCTTTTCATTGCCTTCCACCAGAAAGTGCGTTTGATATCGTTGTACATTTTACTCACCCCAGGATGGATGCAAAATTTGGATTTATGGCATTCGTCCAGCACTTCTCTTCGAAGGCCTGGAATATTTGGGATGCAAATCCTATTATTTAACCTGAGAACCCCCCTATTGTCAATACGGAAACTCGTGGTTTCACCTTCCTTGACTCTCTTACTGATTCTCTGAATGAATTCATCGTCTTTCTGAAGGGCTGAAATCCTATCAATCAATCCAGGTGTAATTATAAGATGGGCAACGATTGCGGTCTTTCTACTAAGCGCATCCGCTACTACGTTAGCTTTCCCCGGCGTATACAGGATATCAAGATCATACGCTGCAAGAAATTCTAGCCAACGCTGCTGTCTCAGATTCAGATCTTTCTGGGTATGTAAATACTTCAATGATTGATGATCTGTGTACAGTATAAATTTCTCGCCCAACAAGTAATGCCTCCAAATTTTCAAGGCAAAAACGATGGCTAGCAACTCAAGATCATGAGTCACATAATTCTTCTCATGCGGTTTCAATTGGCGGCTTGCATAAGCGACTACTTGGCCTCTCTGCATTAACACTGCACCAAGACCTCTAATAGAAGCATCTGTCCAAACCGTTAAATCCTGATTGCCATCAATAATTGTTAACACTGGAGCGGTGGTCAGATTCGATTTCAATTCCTGGAAAGCTTCTTCACAGTCGGAAGTCCACTTAAACTTCTCATGTTTCTTTGTGAGCTTCGTTAACGGACCGGATATCTTCGAAAAATCCTTAACGAACTTTCGATAATAACTAGCCAACCCCATAAAACTTCTAACTTCTGTGGGAGTAGTGGGTTGTTTCCAGTCTTGAATCGCTGTTATTTTGCTTGGGTCAACAGAAATTCCTTTCTCTGACACGACATGGCCAAGAAATTTAACTTCTTCTTGCCAGAAGACACATTTAGAGAATTTGGCTTTGAAGACGTTCTTCCTTAGAATCTCCAATACTTGTTCTAAGTGTTTTTCATGCTCGGGTTTTGATTTGGAGTAGATTAAAATATCATCGATAAATACGAGGACAAATTTATTCAGAACTCCCCTGAACACTCTATTCATTAGATCGACAAAGTATGCTGGAGCGTTGCATAGGCCAAACGACATTACTAACCATTCATAAAATATGTCTGGACCTCTGAAAGCGGTCAAGGGAACACACTTTTCTGCTATTCTCAATTGATGAAAACCTGTAGCTAGGTCCATTCGGGAAAATACTTTCGCCCCATTCAATTGGTCTAGCAAATCATCAATGCGGGGAAATGGATATTTATTTTTAAGCGTCTGTTTGTTGAGGTCTCAGTAATCAACACATAATCTAAGAGTACCGTCTGACTTCGGGACAAACACAACAGCTGCACCCCAATTGGAAAAACTCGGTCTGATTAGACCTTTCCACAACAGTTGACGAGTTTGATCGCCTAATTCTTCTTTTTCTTTCGGAGTCATTCTACGAATTGGATGCACCACTGGTCTGGCATTGGGAATTAGATCGATTCGGAATTCTATTTCTCTTTGCGGAGGTAAGTTTTCAACCTCTTCAAACACATCTGCAAAGTTTCTAACAATCGGAATCTTTTCCATGGAAGTGGGGATAAGTTCCAATGCTGACCAAAATTCTTCTCTATTCGGATTCGAACCATGACAGGGAACCGCAATATATCCAAGCTTCGTTCGAATTTTAACGATTCTTTCCGCACAATTCACTTCGGCTTCATATTTCGTTAACCAATCCAGCCCGAGAATAATATCGAATTCGGGAAAATCCATAACGATTAAATTGAAAGGAAACTGGTATCTGGAGAAAGAAGTTGGAACCTTACAACACGAACTGAGGGTAATAGGACCCCCTATCGGGTTATGAACTACCACCGATTCTTTGAGCTTTCGCTGTTTTAACTTTAATTTGTGCACTGTGTTTTTAGCAATAAAACTACGCGATGCACCTGTGTCAAATAATACAGAAACAGGAATATTTTTAATTGTAAGGGTACCTCCCAAAACATCGGGTTTACCTGCTCCATCGGAAGCAGCTGGCGGGCTAGACCCGTCATAGACATGAGCTACTGTAGCTTTCTTCAGCAAAGGACAGTCTCTGACCAGATGATCGGTCTTGCGACAATTGAAGCACGAGCGAGGGTTCTGAGAGCCTTGGCTCGAGCCTTGAGAATTTGTCTTCTGTCTCTTCGGAGCTGTGCAGACGTTTGAGTAGTGCCCCGGCTTACCACAGTTAAAGCAATTTCCTCTTGGCGGCTTGCCAGTCTGAGGCTTTGAAGATGCTGCTTGGCTTGACTCGCCCTGATTTACAGCAGGCTTGCGCTTGTTTTCGGCTTGGCTTCTAGCGCGATCCTGATCCAGATGCCTTTGATCAAGGTCTTCATAGTTGCATGTCATTTCCACCAGCTCGTTGAAATCCAGCTTGACATGGGCCATTGCTCTATCATGATATTGTCGTCTTAGCCCAAGGATAAACCTCTTATTTTTGGATTTCGCGGTGGCGACGAGCTCTGGAGCATAGGGCGACAACATTGTAAATTTGTTCAGATAGTCTTGCACGGAAAGATCCCCTTGCTGGAGATTGGCGAAGTCATCGTGCATTCTTTCTAAAGCTTGTTCTGGGACATATTTCTCCTTAAATAGTTCTTTAAATCCATCCCATGTTCTCCCAGCTTCTCTATTCCCGGCGGTAAGAGATTCCCACCATAATTCAGCTTGTTCCTGCATAAGCCAGGCGCCCATAATAGCTTTGTCTTCGTCTCCAAGCCTTAGGCCTTCAAGAATTTTCTCGCATGTTTTGTGCCATGCAAGGGCCTCTATTACGGTGCCAGTTCCCGAGAAGGTCTTGCCTCCTAAGTTCTTATATCTCTTAGCTACGCGGTCAAGCTCGAAGTATTGAGCTGCCGGAGGTTGTATCAAAGGTCCTTCTTGAGCTGGGATTTCTCCCCTTCCTCGGCCTCGGCCGGCTCGGCCTCCTCTAGCGGCGGCTGCTCCGGTAGCCATTTGTCAAATTCTGTATAAGCAACGAAAAAGTCAGCTAACAGAAATGATAGTCTATTGCATAGTTAAGCAGAAAATTTCTACGGAAAGATAACGATGGACTGATCAATTATTTTTGCTATTCTGCTCAGCTCATTCTAGGACCTTACTAGTCCTATCTCTAATGAGCCACTCGCCTTAGAATACTACTGATTCTATTTTGATGAAGTGTATAATGTGTTACACTCCAGAACTAAGGTTAACCAAAGCTCTGATACCAGCTGTGACGATCCCAAAACCCCGTGACACGGTGTTAAGGATAATCATTGGAATATAACACATTAATCATCATTAGCAGATCACAGATAATAGCATAAACAGAAAATAGAATAATTTACACATATATGACAACGGAATCATATAGATATCATCACATCAGAGAAGCACAGTACAGGATACAACTTAGTGCATAATGATACATAATCAGTCACCATCGCCAAAGGCGGAATCATACATAAAGGGTACTCAAAATAAATATCAGTCTACATCGCCAATGGCGGAATCATAATATAGATACAATAATGGCGGAGAAAATCCAAGTCAGCACAGTGTAGTCATGCCTCGCCATGAGCCAAAAGATGCGTCAGAAACCTGTAACTAGGCTGCCCGTGTGAAAATGAGGGCACCCGAGTTTGCAAGGTGAAACAAACTACGAGTCAGTCATGGGACTGGTATGAGAAATCTACTCAACTTATTAACAACAATAATAAGGCAAATCAAAGGACCACGCCACTTTCGCGGAACGGGTTTACTCCAATGAGTGCTAGTGCATGAAATAAAATAACGATTAAATCAACGCAATGCTTTTTATAAAATGAAGCCATTATAAGACTCAGGTCCCATCACACAATGCAACGCAAGCCGGAGGATAGAGTTTTTACCTTATAATGGCCAAAGATGCTTCATACGAATAAAACAAAGGTGTTCGATATTATTACTAGTGCATATATGTTTCAAAAGCAATTCAATCATAAATATCAATCCTAGGCGGCATAGCTACCATCTACTATGTCGCCATACTAGTAATACAATCACATTCGCATATTTCGTATTGGAAATTGGATTCCTTCATGAGTTGAGGCAAGGGGCAAGCTCCTCTCCGTTCGAGACACTCTAGCAAATGTCCCAGGACCCCACTATGATCCTTGGAATCGGCTGGGCCGGTCCTCTCTTACTTTTGAGGATTAGTTATTCCTGAACACACGTTTCCCGGTCCTTACAGACCTATAATCGAGGCGCCTCGCATTCCAACAACCACACAGGTGAAAAGTATATATAATGTCAGGGCTGGTAGGTCACTGACACCACCATAGCTAGAAAGAAACGTCGTGCACTCCCAGCGGTCCGTCTCCCGTTTTTGACTCATACCGAGGTGTGAGGCTCGCGAATTCACGTTATACACAAAGCTACGTCACACAGACCATGCTTTGATCATCAACCACAAGACTTTGCTTTGCAACAGAAGCCTTGATCATATGCCACTTAGGCGTGCCACACAGGCAATCCACTCCATGCGACTGATTTCTGTCAATACATAACCTCTGAGCTCGTACGTCTCAGAGAAGGGCGTTAAGCAAGAGAATAAATTCTCTGCCGCCAAACAGATATATATTTAACAGAGATCAATCAACACAGAACAAAATCCAATGTCAGACACACAGTCCATTTACAAGTCCGTTCTGGGTCTGAACGAAACCAGAGGCACCAATTCCTCGCATATCCGTACAATCAACAGTATGTGTGGACGGCTACTACTTCAATTCCTTCATGGTAGCTACTCCAATCACGAGCATCAGTAGCGCCCACCCACCCAATGTGGAGATCGTCGGTCTTCAGTCGTCTTCGACTCTTCGACTTCTCAACGTCGATCGATTATTTGAAATGAGTTAAACTCGGCCTTTTCAAATAACCCACGTATATTTAGATTTCCAAATCAATAATCACGTGGTTGGACTATTCAACATTCACATTTCAGTTATTTAGTTATAATTTTCATGTCAAATACATTCAACCATCACATATCAAGCAAACACAACAAAATTGGTTTATTTTCACTCTATATCGTCTATAGTACTTTATAACGATATATCGCCATTTTTATTTAATTTAAAACGGCCATATTTAATTGAACGACGTTTCAGGTCGTGTCGATGCACTGGCGCTGCTTTTCATTAATTTTGTTTTACACATATATGAAAATCTAACCGTTGGATCTTCACAAATTTGACATCATTAGGAAGGTCATTTCAAAACGAATCCAACGGTTTCAGTTTTGGGAAAATCCGACGGTCGGATCTTCCACACTAACCATTTGAAGTTACGATTTCAATTTACGAACTGCAGCGTCGTTATTCGATTTAATTAAATTATATTTATATAAATATATAAATATATTCATTTCTGGCGCTGTTTTTCTTCAGTTTTGAATTAAACATTCCAGACAATCCAACCGTCGGATCTTCACAAAGTTGGTGCCGTTGGAAAGATATTTCCAAGGCGAACCCAACGGTTGCGGTTTCGGGAAAAATCCAATGGTCGGATTTCCCACACTAGTCGTTTGAAATCACGGTTTCAAAACATGAACTGCACGGCCACGTTTCGTTTTAATTCTATTTATATTTATATATTTATATAAATATAGTTCATTCAAAATTTCCTATATCGTTTCCACTTCAATTATTTCACTAACGCTTTTAAATTTTGGAAAATTTCGCCATAACCTCCTTTGTACGGGAGGGTCTGGGAAAATTCCCAAATAGCCACACGGGCGTCTCATATCAAAAAGAAAAAGAAAAAGCCAAGCGGCTAGCCAACAGGCTCATAAAATCATCACCCAAACAAAGCGGTAAATGTGTACCTATTTGTCGGGCACAAAATTCTATTTCTCTTCTCTAGCCCCCTTTTGCTTTAACCTGTTCAATAGATATGCATGTACATATATACAATTTCTAACATTTATCATTTTCCATTCAATTTCATATTTGATTTGCTTTGATTTAAAAACACCATTCATTCTAATGTTGCATGCATAGGCTAAAATCATACCATTAGCTAGTTAATGTATATTTCAACTCATGCACATTTATTTGAACAAGTGGCTATTTTTAACACTTCACATTTCAAAGATGATAATTTTGGCGAACTAAAATAGATTTCAACACATGACTATTTTATTTAGTTCCTATGCATATTAAAAATACTATTTCTTTCACAAATATTTATTTCAACGTCCGCATATCTTTAGCACATCACAAATATGATAAAAATGATATTTTTATCATTCAAAATATTTATTCAACCAATGGATGGTTTCAACACTTCATAGTTTCAATAAAAATGTAATTTTTATTGTTCGATCTTTTTATTCAACACATGAACTTTTCCACTACACACACTTCTCAACAAATGAGCATTTCCACACATGGACATTTTATTTATGTTGTTCATATTGGAAAGATGAGATTTTTATTGTTGAAACTATTTATATAAGGCGAATATTTTTCATACTTCATATATAACAAAAATGTGATTTTTATTGTTTAAACACTTCGTTCATTCACAAACGAATTCAATTTTCCCACAGCACTTTTCATCACACAAACATTTCCACATATGGATATAGTTTCAACATATGGCTTTAATTTCAACGCATGAAAATAATTTCAACAAATGAAAATAATTCTAACACACAAAGATTATTCAAAATTTCGGCAGCATAACGGCAGGGTAGTTAAAACCGGCACCGTCCCTAGTACGGCTCCTCGCTCTACCTTAAAACCTCGCGGTTTTTGACAATGGGGATTCATGCATCTAATTCGCAAGCAGGCGGCATGTTTATTTTTATTTCCACAAATATTTCCAATTCATTTCAATCACCAATGGGTATTTTTCAACCACAACCAAACAATATCAACCACAAACAATTATCCAACCATTCGTATTTTTCATCCAATATTTCACACCAATTTACCACAATAAATATCGTCCATGGTTTGTGGACGAGGGGAGTATATATATATATAATATAATATATATTTGCTATATTTCACTAGCATTTCAACACATATATCACTTATTCTATGCATGTAAAAATTCATACTTCGCTTATATAGCTTACACTACGCATGTACATGAGGTATACAACACGTATGTAATTTATATTTCGCTTATATAAATTATACACGACATTTTCCATTCAATTTCACGTTAATTTAGATTTCTCACCTTGGTTTTCTGAGCGCTAAAAATCGATACGATGTCAGAAAAATCCGCAGCTTCTTCTATTGGGTAGAGAGCTTCCTTGCGGTCTCGATGTTTCCTGTTTCATCGAATTTCGTCAACACACCAAAAAGATATGATTTTTCAAAGTGTAAAGATCAAAGAAAACTCACTTTCACGAAGCTTCAAAACTAGGTTTACAGTTTTCGCGAAATCCGTGGCACGTGGGGACGATCGGGGGTGCTGACGTGGAAGAGGGAAGAGAGGGCTTTAAATCGGTGGTGGTTTGGTGGCGTTCGGTGGTCGGTGGCGTTCAGGGCGGCGGCGGGAAGTGTTCGACTTCCTGGCGTCGATATAGGCGGAGGAGGCGACGAGGGTGGCAGCGGTGCGGTCTGATTTGAAGAGGAGGCTGAGGCGCGTCGAATGGTGGCGGCGGCGAAGGCTGTAGGTGGCGGTAGCGGCGGCGACGGAGGAGAGAAGGTGGTGAACGGGTTTCGCCGTTGATCGGGGGGGTTTCTTTTTTTTTTTTTTAAATTATGAATGGAAATTTTTGATTGGCCGAGGACTATATTAAATTTTTAAATAGTGTTTTCTCAAACGAACTCCTTTTTAAACCCCAACGACTGTCGGCCCTAGCTAAATACCCACATTCCGGACACAATGGGATATGTTTCGTAGGCCAATTCGACTGTTACAGTCAGTTATTTTTCAAATTAAAGTATAAAACATTTAATTTTTAACTCTGAACGCACATTTCAATTTGCCCGGGCCACAAACTGGTTCGAAAAATTCCAGAAAAATAAATCTAGCTATGTTTTGACGCTACGGTCCCAACAAAACTAGTTTCGTCGAATTCTGAGGTCGTTTGAAAAATGGCCATTTTCTGGTCGATCCAATTTAACAGAAATCGGCCAAACACATTTTCTTTTGCCACGCTCACATACTAGCTTCAAAAATTATGAAATTTGAAACCTAGCAATAGTTTGACATCCCGGACCCAACAAAAGTGGTTTCGTCGAATTCCGAGGTCGTATGCAAAATATCAATTTTCCAGGCCTATATATTCTATATACCGACCCTTCTGAAAATTCATTCGGCCATAACTTTTGATTCCCGTTATGAAACTTCGATTTTTCAGATTTGATAGAAAGGTATTGACTAACAGATTTAAATATTTTTGGTTTCGCTAAAATCCGTTATATTTTCCACCCTGCACAGTCGGTCAAAGTATGAATTCAAATTTTCAAACTGACTCACTATTTCTAATTCACTATTTTATTGAAATATTCTATTTCAATTGTTCAAATTCCTTTGAAATAACCAATTTAAAAATTTTAAATTGGCTCGTATTTTCCGGGTTATTACACCAATATCCAATAAGCGCCCGTGGTTTTGATTTGTATACTATATATGGGGAGTGTGAGATGCAAGCGTTCCTCTACATTGTTATTTATTTGCAATCAGACATTATGATAATATCAGAGAAAGTATGATTTCAAGAAACGTTTTGGGTTACCGTAAGGTAAAAACCATTCGTGTTTATGTGTGGATCGGTCTTATGATTATCATTTCTTTCGGAAGGATTTTAAAGTTAAACAAATGGTTGGAGTTTACTCACACCAATCTTATGACCGACCCAGAGTTTATTGTGTTTGTTTTCCCTAAACTCTTGGGTGCCCAAATTTGTACGGGCAGTCAAGTAGTCGGGATTTTACAGATTCACTTGGAGGAGCTGGAAGTAGGAGGCTTCACTGGTTAGCTATAGACTATCATATATTCCGCTGTGAACCATGTCTGTATCTGGAAACAGGTGTTTATAACTACTCCAGGAATAAATGTTGTGCTCTGATGATGGTATGTATATAAAGTTACTGATTTGTATTTCAAAAGTTATGTTATATGATATGTTTTATTCATTCCGCTATGAGTTTGTGATCTCTATTTTCTTCTATTCTAATATTTCTTTCTTTCTATTTCTCATCCTCTAACTTCTTTCTAATAATGATTCGTATTTCTGTGCAATTTGGGTTAGACGTGTGGTGTTATTAGTTAACTCAGATAGTATGGATTTGCAGTCCTTTGCAGTTGGTATCAGAGCTTAGGTTGAGCGAACACCTAGGCTTTGGTGGGATGTGCTCATTAGATGTAGGGTTAGTAGTACCTTATAAAGAGTTGAGTGAATATATACCAGAGAGCGTATTTGTAAATTGATATAAAAATTGTTTTATATTGTGTTGGCTAGTCTGTTGAGCTGTTTATGAATTATGATAGAATCGTGGGATGCCACGACGTCGATAAGAGTCTGTAAACACTTGAATAGAGAAATTTGACACAATACTATTTTGAGTGGGTAAATGAAATAAATTTACTCAAAATTCTATTTTGATAGAAAATGAATAATTTTCTGGAATTATTATAATATATGGGTGTTGGATGTTATTATTATAATCAGATGAGATTATAAAATTGAAATGATTATATATAACCAAAATAGAATTTGTATACGAATAAAATATACAAATGAGATGAATTACAATTAAATTCAAACCATAAATTGGAATTTAAATCCTGGAAAGTTTGAAAATATTTTCGAAGTATATTAAAAGGACATAGCTTTGTTTTGAAAAGACCGTTTGAATAAAAATCATATTTGAATGGATTTTGAAATAGGTAAAGCACTGAACTCACTTCAGTGACTGGAAAATAATTCTGATGATGACTGCAGCTTCATCAGTGTTCATTTTCGAGTTATAAGTTACGAATGGCTACCTTAGAAAAGTTTTAATGGAAAGTTATTTGAAAGAAAACCAGTTGATCTGAAAATTCAAATGTTTTGAATTTTAGATGAAAATAAATATAAGTATATGTTTATGTATTTCAAAGGATTTGAAATGAAAACCCGGGGATTTGAATTCTGGAATTTAAATTTAACTTAAGAAAGTTAAATCAATCGAAGTAAATAAATTGTTCAGAATCAATTTGAATGGAATATGAATTGATTGTAAATCATTCAGATAAAAATGAATGTGATTATGTATATGAAAACCAAAAGTTGGTTGGGACTAAAATTTTCGAAATACGAGGAGTTGAGTTTCAACATAAATGAATTATTGAAAAGTAATGAGTTTGTACCATTTTTTCTACCTTAGCAATTTCGAGGACGAAATTATTTTAAGGAGGGAAGAATGTAACGACCCGGATTTTTGGTCGATTTATTGTAAATATTTAGTATGGTTTTAAATATTGAATTTATAATATAAATGGTATTTCATCGGGTTATCGATTAAATAATCGAAATGCGATTTATTTTGATATCATCGTAATACGAGAATTTAAAATAATTCAATTTGAAGTTAGAATTAAATCAAAACAATTTAGATGATCAGTATTAATTGTATTTGAATATAGATGATAATAAAAATATTTTATTATCAGAGAATTTATTTGTTTTTGAATTTAAATTATATTTTATCGATTTAATATGGGTATTTTATATACACACGTTCGAAAGAAATTTCAGAAAAATATTCTATTGAGTTCAGTACAGTGTAATAACATTATAACGACGGTCGGTATGCTAAAATAGCGGTTCACGATTTTTAAGTGTGAACCCCAATTTATTTGATCGGGGATAGGATCAAAATCAAATCGGTATCTGTTTAAAAGAAATAAAAATCTCTTTATTTCAAATCATATTAAATTAGAAATCAAATCACATTAAAAATATGGTACCTTACCTATAACTATACGCAGGCCTATTCCTTAGTACCGAAGAGTTCTCCTTCTATTTATATGCAACACCCTCTCTTTACTTCTTTATTTCGATCCTCTGGCAATAATAAAAATCAAACCAAAAGCTATAAAATCAAAGTAAAATGGTTGATCTGTTTTCCCGTTCTCTATTTAAGTACGATTAACCCCCCTTTTCTTTCCTTTTAATTCCTCTCACGTTCATTCCTTCAGTTGAAATAAAAATAAATATAAACCGCTTCATTCCTTTTCTATAAATCAAAATCGAAATCGCTTAACTGTTCGATCCACGAAATCGAAATCATCATCTAAGAAAAGAAGGAGATCGAGAATGGAAAACCGCGATTTCCATTTATCAGTAATTCGAAAGTTTGAGGAGGTGGGTTCGAGTCTTATTCCAATTTCTGAAATCAAGTTTGTAAATCGTGATTTGTATTGCCAGTTCCTCCTAATGCTCATCGACGTTGGGAGATACTAGAAGGGGGCGGTGATGGGTTTATCGATTTTGTGGGATGTCGATCTCGATGAGGTCACCGAAAATTTGAGGGGAGGTTGAGTTGCGTTCAACCAGATGTGGCAGACCTGGGAGTGAAGAGCTGGAGTACAGTAGCAGTTCGTTCGAACTTGGGACAGTGGAGATAGCTACTGTAAATAGTTGCGGATAAATTTCCAAATCGTGTTCTGTCTCGCACTGCTGAGGTTTGATTTCAAGAATAAAAGATGTCGCATATTTCCATGATGCAAGTTGTATTTGAAGAGGTTAAAGTCGCAAGAACTAGAAGGGATTTATCGAGTGAACATCGTGATGGTCTAAAGGAGTTCACTAGTACTGGATTTATAGGAATAGGAAAGTAGAAGGATTTTTCAGTAAGGTAAAATTTGATAATTTAATTATTTAAGTTAATCTAATTTTAGTTAATTAAGTAATAAATTCCTTAGAAACGCCATGTTTAATGTATACAAGGTCGGAAGGAATTGTTGATAAACTAGGACCTATAGTAATATTGAGCAAAAACAAATTATTGGCTTCGTAGTTGATCGAGCCATCTTCAAGGAAATAAGGTGCGAAGTAGATTTTTTCAAGATGGTCTATAGCCGCGATGGGATGTAATTAAACGGGATATTCGGAAAAATAAAATCATGGTGAGTAAATCTCACTCACTGTTTTATATTTAAATTTATTTTTATCGTTAGAAATAAATTTGTTGGTTGTTTGGGTGCATGAATGAATTGTTGAATTATTGTGGTTATTGGATATTTCCTGCAATACTATTAGCAGATGCCCGCAGTATCATTAGCGGATGACCCTGCGCCCACGTATCTGAGTTTGTGATCTCCATTTTCTTCTATTCTAATATTTCTTAATTTCTATTTCTCATCCTCTAACTTCTTTCTAATAATGATTCGTATTTCTATGCAATTTGGGTTGGACGTGTGGTGTTATTAGTCAACTCAGATAGTACTGATTTGCAGGCCTTTACAATGGTCTTCAAATGCTCCATCACAATCAGCGTCTGATCTCTTCCACGATTACGTATTTGTTTGTCGGAATGGTTTTCAAATATAAATTCGACCTTGGTCTTTCCGTAGCAACAATCAATAATTGGCCAGATTTGATAGTCGGTTACTTAACTATCAAGTAAACGAAACTTCGTCCGTTAAAAAACAAAATACATCCACTTGTTCAGTATTCAGCATCACTTGGCCTCTTTAGCAATTAACGCATGGTTAATTTAAAACTTTGAATCTTTAATATTTGGAAAAACATTACCCTATTCTTATTTAGTATAAGATTATTCAATTATCTTATCACTTCTACTCTATTAGTTCCTTGTTGTAAATTAGTAAGTGAATAATTATCTAAGTATCTACCCCGAAGGCCGAAACCAACATCAGATTGACACCTCGAAAATTACTCAACCAACCAACGTACAACTGGTTCTAATTTCTTTAAAGATATTGCCGATTCCCTCTCGTATTTTATACATCTTTTTAAACCATTATAAATAAGTCTTGATTCAAATATGAATCAAATATAATATAAAAACTTCATTAAAACTTACTTTAAATCCATTCTGGTTTCATCTTAATCCAACCCCATCCCTTACTTTAAAATACGAAATGTTATTAGCTTCTTATCTTGATTGGCCCAACTCATTATAGTTCACTTTGGTTCTATTTCCCATTTCATATCTTACACTTCCAACCTTTCATTTATTATATAAATCATTTCAAAGTTCATAACCTGATTACTCGTTTCATTATTTGTAATCTCTTAAAATACATTCAACTCAACATGGTTTCCAATATCTTTGTTCAACTTGGATGTTATGAAATCCATTTTTCACGAAGAATTCGATTTAACGTACACACATATTTAACATATATCCATTTACTTGAAATTCGTTTAACTTTAAACAGTGCCTTATGGTTTCATCAACTCCATATATTTAAATCCAAGATTTATTGTTTAACTATTATTGAATAAATAATAATAAACTTCGATGTTATAAAAACGATTTACTTCCTTATCATTAATCATTTTATTTAAACAAATTTACTAATTGATCCTATTTAAACCGTTGACTTATTCAACTAAGCATAACTAACTCGTTAGTCCCTTCCAAATAGTCCTTCCATTTAAATTAATTTAAACAAACCCCAATCACTTTGGTTATTATTAATTAAGTAATTAATTCCAATATAATCCCAATTGTATTATTTATCTAATTTATTCCAGTCATGAATTGTTAGGTAAATCTTTGCCCGCTTGCCATTAAATCTTAAAATCATAGGAACTTATTTCTTAAAGCCAATAAATATTTCCTTATAAAACTTTATAAATAATAAATATTAATATCCTTTTACAAACTTTAATTTAAAATAATATATTTCAAAACTATCTTCGGTTAAAAAAATGTATTTTATAACTTCATTTGGATTAATTTACTTGACGGTAAATAAATATTTATAAAACAAGGAATTTTTAGGCCATCCGTTGTCAATTACCCAACCAATACTGCCCATTGGTTTAAAACGCCACATCAACGTTGAATTTCAATTCAACGTTCAATATTCAATTAATATCATCATTTGGGGTAAATAGTTCTATATTTAAATAATATAAACAACATATAATGTATTTTAAGGAATCCGGTTGGATCCCTCCAACCTGTACGCCCCTGCATTACAGATTATAATATTTAATAAAAATATGTAAACAATTATTTAAATTAAAATCATCCAATACGACTAATATAATTGTCGACAATCAATAACTAGCCAATCAACCAAGGCATGCAATCATCCAATCAACGATAAATTATTTTTATGTGAATTTAACACATCATAGTATTCCAGAAAAATGTGAGAGTTAACTCACCTTAGGTTTGACGATTTCAGCGTTGTTCCACTAAATTTTAAACAGATGAAATTCCAATTGCTTCCAGTCCTGTCCGAAACTAGCATTTTTCATTATGATTCCATCGTGATTGTTTTTACGTGATTCTGAGATCGTATGTATTAATTATCACCATTCCAATTTTTAACCGGGTTGAAATAATATAAATTAAACATTAGATAACTAATTAGCTTAATATCTTCGTCATTAACTGCCTTTAATATACCTTGGTCACGTGCAATAAAATTTCGGATTTCACCATCCAATCAGGGTTTAATATGATGGCCCTGTCTTACTTTTTCCACGCATCAGGGTTTCACTCCTTATTTGATTTCCTAGACCCAATTTCTTCAATAGACAAAACAGGCTCCAAGCCCACGCATGGCCCAAATCACCTTACACTACATTTATCCGGTTTACGCCGTCGCTTCCACATCTTTCTTCTTCCTCCCTTCACATATTACTTCACCCTTTAACAAACCAAACCCATCACCGATAGTCACCTTCCCCCGACCTTCACCATCTAGCTACAGCCCCTCCAGTGGACTGCCACGTCACCAGTGGTCCTTCTTCAAATATTGCTGCTCCTCCTCTTTTCAAATGACGTGAACTACCCCTAACACCACACCAAAAGATCAGCACCGCACTAAAGCATTTCATTTCCACCTGCGCTTAAACTCATTACCCACGTGTCCCCCTCCTTGTAACCCCCTTACTCCATGTGTTTCCTATATATGCCATCCATTCAAACACTATTAGCTCAAATCTTTCCTTCCTGCATGGTTTCCATGCCCGCCTTTCCATTCTAAACCCGAACCGCAACTGTACTTTCCCCCAACTCCACTGCCTCCTCACCCCGTCAGTACATACGTTTTTATTATAAAATAATAGAGTGGGTTATTTCCATTTTATCTTGCATTTTGATATTCCAATGGTGGTGCTGAGCTGTGTACGCTTCCTGGAAACGAAGAAGGGATATATGATGTGTATATATAATCATGCAGAAGAAGTTAGACATCACGTTATATCCTAGCCTTCCATAGCCACGCACATAGATGCATGGCGATGTCATGTAACTTCATGTGGTTTTCAGATGGCATGTGCAGTGATGGCTTTGTAGCTTTTCAGCAGATAGTCGTAGCATGTGCCAAGGATGGTAGGCTAGTTCATGTAGCATGTGTAGTCGTAGGCTCTCTGGTTTACAGAAAGAGAATTGAACAGTAGCATGTACCATCAAACTTAAGTGCGAAGGCATAGCTTACTTGCTTGAGCCATGTGCATTGGCTCGAAAAATATGTTAGATGTGTTCTTCAGTACTTTGGATGGAGCAAAGTTTATATGTATGAGGTATTAACTATACATGTAGGCTCTAGGTGTATTTATAGGGTGGGCTGGCTCATTTGAAAAGATGGATCAGGCAGTGTGTTTCATTTTGATGGGAGATGGGGGCTCTACAGGACCATGTCTTTCCAATTCTACGATCAGATGGTAGCTTTCAGGATGGATGTCTTAGGTAGGCTAAAAATTTATCATATGGTAGGCTGTGGGAAAAGAAATATCAATGGGGCTAGATAATTTAAATAAAAACAGTGTACATATAGGTTACTTTAAGCTGATGGGGAAAATATAGCGTACAGGTAGGTACGATTTGAGAATGGACAGATGGGTAGTGTATTTTCGTTTCAAAAGATATATGCTTATGTGCGTTGATTTCATGGGGTAGGTTGAGTTTATATACATTATCACTTTCATACGCAGTTAAACAGAATTTGCACTGTTAATCTCATTACCGTAAAATATATGCTGCACCAAACACAAATTTTAAATTTAAATAAAATAAATATACTACTACGTCTGGTCATTCCGGTCCCAATGACAACAATTTCGTCGAAACAGACTCCGTTTGCACAATGACGATATTTTAATTTATCGGTTCACCGCTAAATATCGCCCACCGACAAAACAACTATGTTTGGCTCCAAACTGAAAATATAGCAATAATTAATTATACACATTCCAATAAAACTGGTTTCATCGAAAATGGACATCGTTTGTACAAACAATAAAGTTTATATAAAATCGATAAATTAATATTTAATTCTAAAACAATTCAATTTAACGATAATAAATTAATATTATCGTAAATATATTTGGATGGGATTTTATACAGCTTTAAACACAACCAATATAGTCTTTAAAACCCCATATTCAGAAATTCGGGTTAAACAGTGCCTAAATATATAGAAATTCCTTTATATTTATTAATGTAAATCGTTATAATTTATTAACAATTCCACAACGACTATTTGAAAATTTGAATTGGTCATATCTTACAATTTTATAAGATGAAATTCTGATTTTTCTCTTTCATTAGAAAAATATAATCACATAGATTCAAGCAATTCTTGTTTCACAAAATCCGACTTATATCGGACTCTGTATATTCAACGGAAGTTCAAAATCCAATATTACGATCTACCGCGTCGTTTCGAGCTCATTTTAATTAATTTATAAATTATATAAATTCAAACTCCATTTTTAGATAAATAATTTCGATATAAAATCAATTAATATCACTAAATCAATATTTAAAACGGATTTAATTATTCGTAATTAATGCTCAAAAATCTGGGACGTTACATTCTTCCCCCTTAAAAGAATTTCGTCCCCGAAATTACGAGGCAAGAAGAATACTCCGAATCTTGTTATCTTAAAATAATTATTATAGAATTATCATAACAATAAATTCAAACTCTTTAAAATTTTCGAAAATTTCGCCAGTACCTCCACTGCACGGCTCGATCAGAATAACTACAAGTGCCACTCTGTTCCTTAACTTCTCCAAAAGAAAAACCAAAACCAAATGACTACTCAACTCAGGGGTGTAAACTCAATCACCAACCAATAATATATATTAAGTTTTACCTATTTGTCGGGCAACTCAATCTCAATTTCAAAACAAATCGACCAACTGCACTTCGTTTTCCATTTTGTACTTCATTCTTTGTAATCAAGCCAATTTCCATAGCCTTCTGGTATCTGCACTTAACTCTATTTACATTACAAATAACAATAATTGGGTCAAATCATCCAGTTCCATTTCATAACTGATTTCATACCCAATTCATTATACTGGAATTTTGTTCAATTCATTCAACTTCTTTATTGACCCGCTGATGAATTTTATTCGATCTATCCAACATCCAAATAACAAATAACCAAATCATTATATTCAACATTGGCCCTTACTGGTCTGCATTCCCTTTGGTTTAACATACACTTATATCAATCAATTATTTTCCGATTGATTTCCATTATCCATTCGATTTTCAAACCCAAATTTATCTTATTCAATTCCCCTTAACCAGGCTAGGTCTTATTTCCATATTTTATTAACCAATTGGTTTCTAATCAGATCAATTCCATTTCAATTCATTCATTCAGGGCCATTAAACTTGAATTAGTTCCAAATAAGTTCGACTCGTTTATTCCAAATCGGTTTCAATCTAGTTTAAATTTATATTCATTTCCAGTTTATATTCATGCAGTCCATCATACCTCCCAAACAACGAATTTAAATTCATTGATTTTCATATATATTCTATTGACTTATGTCAAGTTTTATCTCAATATCCAGGTTAAATTTTGATTCACATTTGAAATTCTTGCTTGATTAATCCTTTCAATTTCATAATCAAACCAATTTAAATCCACAAATCAATACTCAATCATACAAGGCACAATCAACAAACCAAATCAGTATGATTCATTTTTAACTTTAATATTCACTTTAATTTCAAATTAAACTTTACATTGAAGTTTTTATTTCCAAATTTCATATTTGGAATTCCCAGCTGGTTAGATCATTTCAATTTTATAATCCACTCTGAATTCTAATTCAAACCAATATTAGTCGGTTAATATTATAATAATTCGAAGAAATAATTACTTCTATAAAATACACGGGTCAAAATGGTTAAAATAATTTTATATTAAATTACAAATACGCACTTTAGTATATATACTCAAACTCAATCTAGGGTATTACTAACCCCATCTATATTGAGTTACTCCACACAGCCAAGGTTACTACTCAACCAATAGCTCGGATACTACTGTAACGATTAGGGATTTTCGATCTCGAAAATCGACACAAAAACACTATGTCGACCTTTCAAGCGTCGAAAACACCGGAATGTTATGAGAGAGAAATTAGAGGGTGAGGAAAGAAAGAAAGAAATTTTAGGATAGAAGAATAAGAAGAAGAATACATCAGAATCTCATAGCGGAATGAAAAAAATATAATATATCAAATCTCTTTATACAAAAAGGACAGTATATACATACCAATCATCGGAGTACATCATATATCAGACCCAGCGGAAATAAACTCTAAATAACTAATGGTGAAGCCTCCTGCTTCCACCTCCTGAACTCCAAGCGTAACCTAACCTGTAAATATACTCGGTCTGACCCGAGCACATTTGAAGCAAAGCAAAATTCACCTGGATTAGTCTGGAATACTTTCAGTGGTAAATTCACAACAAACAACTTGCTTAACTTTAGAAATCCTTTTTGAAAGAAAGGATAATAGTAAGACCAATCCACATATAAACACGGACGGCTTTTACCTTACTATAACCCAAAACATTTTGAAATCATATCTTATCTGATATTATGATAGCGTCTAAATACAAATAAATAGAATCTAGCGGAACGCTTGCATCTCACGCTTCACATATATAGTATACAATCAAAACCGCAGCTCTTATTGGAGATTGGATTTCGACTATGACAAGGTATGGAACCACCTGCCGATAGTGTATCTCAAGAGAGGGATACACTGGGTTCAACAAGAACGTCTTGCAACCCGGCCCATACATAACCGACCACTCATTTCTCTTAAGTGTATCGAGTATATTGTCACCTTAAGGCTGCAGCCACCATAGTCCGCAGAGATACGGAAAATGAAAGAAGTAACAAATTGAATATTCTCTAGATGGTGACAATACACCCTAATGGGTGTGACCCACATAGCCATGCTACCTGCCTGATTTTTGTAATTTCCCGGTTGTGAGGATTGAGGTTATAATTTCCTTTTTGAACATCTGGCCACCATTTACTTTTAAATACCACATCGTCCATACATGTCAACTAGGGACAGGATGAACCGAAGGCACCCTCCTACCGCATACTTATAGGAATCACCCCAAGGATCAGTAGCGAGTAGTCCTTGCAATCTATAGACTCCAACCACGACAAAATCACAGTTTACCTCTGGGAGCTAACCAGAGATTATAAGCAATACTTCCGTTTTATGAAGATTTATGGTCTTCAAATGCTCCATCTCGATCTACGTCTTATCTCTTCCACGATTACGTATTTGTTAGTCGAAATGGTTTTTGAATATAAATTCGATCCTAGTCTTTCAGTAACAACAATCGATAATTGGCCAGATTTGATAGTCGTTTAGTTAACTATAAAATAAACGAAACATTCAACCATTAAAAAACAAAATACATCCACCGGTTCAGTATTCAGCATCCATTGGCCTCTTTAATAATTAACGCATGGTTAATTTAAAACTCTGAATCTTTAATATTTGGAAAAACATTCCCCTATTCTTATTTCGTATAAGATTATTCAATTATCGTGTCACTTCTACTCTATTAGTTCCTCATTGTAAATTAGTAAGTGAATAATTAACTAAGTATCAACCTCGTAGGCCGAAACCAATATCAGATTGACACCTCGAAAATTTCTCAACCAACCAGCGTACAACTGGTTCTAATTTCTTTAAAACTATAGCCAATTCCCTCTCGTATTTTATACATCTTTTTAAACCATTATAAATAAGTCTTGATTCAAATATGAATCAAATACAATATAAAAACTTCATTAAAACTTACATCAAATCCATTCTGGTTGTATCTTAATCCAACCTCATCCCTTGTTTTAAAATACGCAATTTTATTAGCTTCTTATCTTGATTGTCCCAACTCATTATAGTTCACTTTGGTTCTACTTCCAATTTCATATCCTACACTTCTAACCTTTCGTTTATTATATAAATCATTTCAAAGTTCATAACCTTATAACTCGTTTCATTATTTGTAATACCTTATAATACATTCAACTCAACTTGGTTTCCAATATCTTTGTTCAACTTGGATGTTATGAAATCCATTTTTCACGAAGAACTCGATTTAACTTACATACATATTTAACATATATTCATTCACTTAAAACTCGTTTAACTTTAAACTGTGTCTTATGGTTTCTGTAATGACCCGCAAATCCGTGCTATCTGAATTGACTAAAAACACCACACGTCCAACCCAAATAACACAGAAATACGATTCATTATTAGAAAGAAGTTAGAGGATGAGAAATAGAAAGAAAGAAATATTAGAATAGAAGAAAAACGAAGATCACAACTCACAGCGGAACGAAGAAAATATATTATATAACATAAGCTTCGAAATACAAATCTGGTTTGTACATATATACATACCATCATCAGAGTACACATAACATTTGATCCAGCGGAAGTAACTCTAAGTAACTAACGTTGAAGCCTCCTGCTTCAAGCTCTTCCAAGTGTATCTGTAAAAAACCTGAAACACTTGACTGCCCGTACAAATTTGGGCACCCAAGAGTTTAGGGAAAACAAAACAAAACAAACTCTGGGTCAGTCATGGGACTGGTGTGAGTAAACTCCAACCACTTGTTTAACTTTCAAAAAACTCTTTTCGAAAGAAAAGATAATAGTAAGACCAGCCCACACATAAACATGGATGGTTTTTACCTTACTATAACCCAAAACACTTTGATATCAAATCCAGTGATATTATAGTAATGTCTACATCAAATAAATAACCAAATAGCAGAACGCTTGCATCTCACGCTCCACATATATAGTATAAAATCAAAAACCGCATGGCGCTTATTGGAGATTGGATTTCCAACATGACAAGGTATGGGACCACCTTCCGATGATGTATCTCTAGAGGCAAATACACCTGGGTTCAACAAGAACATCTTGTAACCCGGCCCACACATGACCGACCACTCATTTCGCTTGAGTGTATCGAATGTATATCACCAACGGTTGGACTCAAACCACCGTTTCCCGAATGGGCAGAATCGATAGATTTTGAAACAAAAGGAATTTCTCTAGATAGGTGATTATACACCCTAATGGGTGCGACCCACATAGCCATGCTGCCTGCCCGATTTTTGTCATTTCCTAGTTGTTGAGGCCTGAGGCTACGCATACTTACCATTCATTGACAGCACAATCACTTTGAATGCCACATTGTCAGATCCGTTAATCACTAGTTGAGTTTGCACAAATATTCTGGATATTATGCTAAGGGATAAATCCGTTGCAACCATATATATTCATACAGACCAACCCATTTGATCATTGGAAATACTTTGTCAGACATTCGTCCATTTACGTTCGTTCTGGGATTGAACGAAACCGAAGGCACTATTTCTATAAATAGAAAAGCCCTTGCACTTCACTCCGTCTTCAATATATTCAGCATACTTGGTTCGCAACGCTTATGCCGATACGGAGTGGTTCTTCGGATAATAATCCAACCGGTCTCTCCATATTGACAACGATGGTCAAAAACTTCGGTAGTCTGTGTTTTAACTATCGAATAAAAACAAGTGTTCAATCAACATATCAACAAATCACTGGGCTCTTTAATTAATATTTCATTAATTAAATCCCTTCTCCATTTCCTTATCAATATTTGTTAACCAAATATTTTCAATAACCATATTGGCTGCTTATGTCTTTTGGAAAACATTTCCCAATATCACTTCTTTTATTTTCTATATATTAGAAAAATCTCTATTTGCAATTGGAAACAATTCCAATCACTTATCTCTATCTCTTTTTGTTTACGACATTCGATTTCTTTTATATTCACTTACTTATCGAATTCAATACGTCGATACAACGATTTCAAATTATCAAAATATCTTAAAAATATTCTAACTCCTTAAATTTCCGGAAAATTTCGCCATAACCTCCCCTGTATCGGGAGCATCGGGAAATTTCAAATAGCATCCCGGTATCTTCTAATCTCAAAAAGAAAAAGAAAAAGCCAAGCGGCTAGCCGATACGGCGCATAAAACCCATATATGAATTTAAACATGTACCTTTTTGTCGAGCATTACATTTATAAACTTCATATACCTCATCCCATACCTGTCTAACACCTGTTCACCTGTTTTCAATTCAATTCAACACTATCTAATCGTTTGAATTCAGTTTCGCCCATTTATTCTTTAAATCGGCCATTTTGCCTATTTTACTCCTTTGTTTGAACATAGCATTTTCAAACAAATATTTAACTCGTTCATAACCAAATTGAATTTCAATTTCATTTCAAGTTTCCTTTTTGATTTCGAATATAAATTTCCAAATCGAATTCACTTATTTAAGGCCCAATGTCAATTCAACCTCTCCTTTACGAATTACTATTCGAATTAGTTAATTCTATTCAAAGTAAAAATCTGATTTCTGTTTCAAAAATCAATTTCCTTACTCCACCTGAGTTCACATATATTTTATAACTCAAATCTGAAATTTTCTAAATAGAAACTCGGATTTTATTTCTTTAAAATCCTTTTATAAACCGAAATAAACCGTTATGGTTTTTAAATAGTTCTGGCGCTGTTTTTCTGAAAATTTGATTTTGACATAACTCAAAATCTATACGACGAAATTCATATTTTTCTCTTTCATTAGAAAACTATTATCAAACCGGTCCTGACGTTTCTTGTTTCAAAGAATTCCGACTTCAATTGAGTTCTGTATATTCAATTGAAGTTCGAATTGCCAATTTACAAACTGCAGCGCTGCGGCGAGTTCGTTTTAATTATATTTATAAATATAAACCTTTAAACTTCTAACTTCTTTAAAATGAATTCAATTCCATTTAACTCTGCTTGATTCAAATTCAAATCTCACCTTTATTTGAATTCTAAATTCAAATTCTAATTCCTTTTCTATTTGATATTCAAATTCAATATTTGAATTTCTATTTGAATTCCCTATATTCAAATTCCATGTTTGAATTCATTTGAATTCTCTTATTCAAACTTTATATTTAAATTCCCTTGGAACTTCTATATTTCCATTTCTATATTTGAATTCTATTGAAGTTCAAATATTCAAACTCCTTTTTAAATTCTAGATACAAAATTCCATAGTTTAAAATTCCATTTGAATTTCATATTCAAATCCCATAGATCAAATCCTATTTGAATTCAATTTGAATCTCTTACATTCAAATTCCATTTTCCATTTCCGACCCCATTTGAATTTCTAATATTCAAATTCATTTTCAACACCATTTGAATTCTAGTATTCAAACCCATTTTCAACGCCATTTGAATTTCTAATATTCAAATTCATTTTCAATGCCATTTGAATTTCTAATATTCAAATTCATTTTAATTCCCTTGAATTCAAATTCCATTTCAAAACCCTTTGGATTTCCTATTTGAAATCCTATTTGAAATTCCATTTCCCATTCTACTTTGAAATTCTATTTCAAAGTTTATTTCAAATTCTATTTTGAAATCTCATATTCAAATTTCTACTTGAATTTCTATGTTCAATTCCATGTTCAAATTCAACACTTGAATTTCTATTCAAATCTTTATTCAAATTTCATATTTGAATTCCATTTCAAATTTCACATTTGAATTCTTCTTTGAAATACTATATTTCAAATTCTATTTAATTCTTCTTTGAAATTCTATATTTCAAATTCTATTTTGAAATTCTACATTCAAATCTCTATTTGAATTCCTTTATTTGAATTCCTTCGAATTCAAATTATAATTTAATTCCTTGAATGCAAATTCTATTTTTCATTCTAATCTCGTTTATTCAAATTCTATTTGAACTTCTTATTTGAATTTCTAATATTCAATCCCCTTTTAAAATTCAAATATTTAAACTCCTTTTTAAAATTCAAATGTTATACTTCAAATTTCATTTGAGTTATATATATTTAAAAATTTCATTTCACATCTTATTTGAAATTTCATTTCAAATTTCAATTTCACACTGGCATTTCTATTTCTGAATTTTCAAATGATAATTCTTTCCACTTCATTTATAACTTCGTTATAAAAGGATTATTTATAAACTTCGTTTATAAAGAAACTACTTGTTTTATTTTAAAACAAGTTTATATTTTATTTCCATTTAAAATTCAAATTCTATTTAAAATAGAATTTTCTCTTTTTAAATCTCCAATATCCTTTTTACGATATTTTTAAATATCATTACTTAAGCCCAGTGATATTTAAACACATAAAGCAACGAATTATTTATTTTTCTAACACATCATATATAACAACATATATATGCAAACCAATAAACAAACAGATAATATATTTTTGAGGAATCCAGTTGGATTCCTCCAACCTGTTTTCCTGCATCCACAGATGTTAGCACATAAATAATACCCATTCTGCTTCGTGGCAGAATATCGCGGTATAGAAGGTCATCCACTAATCATAGCGTGGGGCGTATAGGGTAATCATCCGCTATGAAACTGCGGGCATCCGCTAATGAGACTGCGGGAATCCAACCAATCAATCAACCCAATATATATATATATAATAGCCTAAATAACTAATATATATGAAACTACCAGAAAACATTCACACAAGCAACAAACAATTATTTTTAATAAAATAAAAATAATTCTAAAGGTGAGTGAGATTTACTCACCAGGATTTTAAATTGCCGAACAACCAATAAATTTCCATTTCTTTTCGGCTATGTATTTTCTCGAATAAATTCACACCTTAATCCATAGGGTCTTGGCTCTACAGCAAAACAAAAATTCGAATTCCCCTCAGTCTCGTGAAGGAGGCCAACTCCGATCTTCCCAGCATCGATTCTTGACACCTCAACCTCGGCAATCTTTGAGGAACCCATCGAACTTCCTTAGTTTGAACCCCTCATCAATTCTGTCATCGTCAGTATTGAACACAGTGGTACCCCTTCGAATGCGCAACCAAAGTTCAGCTCGCCTCCCTTGAAATCGTGGTGTGCCTCATTCCTCCAATCGCAACTCCTCCCTGGTCCGAACTCAAACGATTCGCACCCTTTTTCCCCATATCCTTGAATGAATTCGCGAGCGCCTTATTACCCCAAAAATCCGAAGCCGTCGAACATCGATCCTCCCTGACAACATCACTCTCGATTCTGGTTTATGGGAGCGGAGACTATCATATGAGAAGAGGGATTAACGTCTTCAATTTGGATTGGGTTCCCGATTTGTATTGCGATGTTTTGATTTGTGGAAGAATTAAAAAGGGGGGTTTTGATTTCGGTTTTTGCTGAGGAAATGGAGATGGCCAAAGCAACGTCGCGATATATATATATAATAGTGGGAAGGAGACAATTCGTACTCGGCATTAAAATTGTGCTTTACTTTGCAACGAAGCTGGGAGCAGAATTTGTGGCTCGAGAAAACATTATAGGTCTGCGCTGGGAAAGTGGAGGTCTGCGTGAAGGAAAGGGATAGGTCGGCTGAGGAACATTTGTTTTTGAAATGATTTTTATAAAATAAAATACTCTAAAATATCTTTTGGTCCATACTTAACATTTTGAACCACTTTCTTATCGCATCGAACGGCATTTTCAGCGTTATTCGTTACCCTGAACTTAACGGGACGAGTTCTGAAATTAAGTTCAACTGTATAGAAGAGAACAATTTTTAAATTAACACTTTAATTTAAATTCGATTAAAAATATAAATAGATTTCAACATTTACTTCCATCGATAATAAATTATTATCGTTTTAATTCAACCTGGAATTTATATTAATTGACCGAAGTGTTTCGATTCAGTATTAAATTATGAATTCAATTATATTACGTTTTCGTATAACAACTATTCAATATATTCAAATTAGATTGTATATTGATTATTTAATCGATAACCCAATAAAATACCATTTATATTATAAATTCAATATTTAAAACTATATTAAATATTTAAAATAAATCGACGAAAAATCTGGGTCGTTACATTCTTTCCCCCTTAAAATAATTTCGTCCTCGAAATTGCTAAGGTAGGAAAAATACTATAAACTCACTAACTTTTCAAAACTTCTTTATGTTGAAACTCACCTCTTCATATTTCAACAAATTAGCTCCAACCAAAACTTTTGGTTTTCACACATTTAATTCAAATGATTTACGATCAATCCATTTATATCCAATCTATATTCCGTTAAACCTATTCAAATTGATTCTAATCAATTCACTCACTTCGACCCATTTAACTTGTTTAAGTTAAATTTCAATTCCAGAATTCAAATCCCTGGGTTTTTCTTTTGAAATCCCATAAATATATACATATATTTGTTTTCATTTCAAATTCAAAACATTTGAATTTTCAAATCACTTGTTTCTTTCAAAACAAATTTCCATCAAAATTTTCTATGTAGCAATCCATCACTTAGAAACTTGAAAATGAACACTGATGATGTCGCGACCATCATCAGAATTATTTCCCAGCCACCGAAGTGAGTTCAGTGCTTTATTATTTCAAAATCCATGATTTTCTTTCAAATCCTTTTAAACAAATCTATATTATTTTAATATACTTTGAAAAATATTTTTCAACTTCCCAGGATTTTTAATTCTAAATTCTGGTTTGAATTTAATTCTAATCCATCTCATTTGTATATTTAATTTCTATACAAATTCTATTTTGGTTATAAATAACCATTCCAATTTTATAATCTTATTGATTATAAAATCAACATCCAACACATCCATATAATAATAATTCTAGAAAATTATTCTTTCTATATCAAAATAGAAATTTTGGGTAAAATAATTTCACCCACTTTAAAACAATATCATGTCGTATTTTCTGTTCAAGTGTTTACAAACTCCTATCGACGTCGTGGCGTCCCACGATTCGACCAGAATTCATAAACCACTCAACAGACTAGCCAACACAATATAAAACAACTTTTATATCAACATACAAATACGCTCTCTCATATATATACACTCAACTCATTCTAGGGTACTACTGACCCTATCTCTAATGAGCACATGCCACACAAGCCTAGGTGTTCGCTCAACCTAAGCTCTGATACCACCTGTAATGACCCGCAAATCCGTGCTATCTGAATTGACTAAAAACACCACACGTCCAACCCAAATAACACAGAAATACGACTCATTATTAGAAAGAAGTTAGAGGATGAGAAATAGAAAGAAAGAAATATTAGAATAGAAGAAAAACGAAGATCACAACTCACAGCGGAACGAAGAAAATATATTATATAACATAAGCTTCGAAATACAAATCTGGTTTGTACATATATACATACCATCATCAGAGTACACATAACATTTGATCCAGCGGAAGTAACTCTAAGTAACTAACGTTGAAGCCTCCTGCTTCAAGCTCTTCCAAGTGTATCTGTAAAAAACCTGAAACACTTGACTGCCCGTACAAATTTGGGCACCCAAGAGTTTAGGGAAAACAAAACAAAACAAACTCTGGGTCAGTCATGGGACTGGTGTGAGTAAACTCCAACCACTTGTTTAACTTTCAAAAAACTCTTTTCGAAAGAAAAGATAATAGTAAGACCAGCCCACACATAAACATGGATGGTTTTTACCTTACTATAACCCAAAACACTTTGATATCAAATCCAGTGATATTATAGTAATGTCTACATCAAATAAATAACCAAATAGCAGAACGCTTGCATCTCACGCTCCACATATATAGTATAAAATCAAAAACCGCATGGCGCTTATTGGAGATTGGATTTCCAACATGACAAGGTATGGGACCACCTTCCGATGATGTATCTCTAGAGGCAAATACACCTGGGTTCAACAAGAACATCTTGTAACCCGGCCCACACATGACCGACCACTCATTTCGCTTGAGTGTATCGAATGTATATCACCAACGGTTGGACTCAAACCACCGTTTCCCGAATGGGCAGAATCGATAGATTTTGAAACAAAAGGAATTTCTCTAGATAGGTGATTATACACCCTAATGGGTGCGACCCACATAGCCATGCTGCCTGCCCGATTTTTGTCATTTCCTAGTTGTTGAGGCCTGAGGCTACGCATACTTACCATTCATTGACAGCACAATCACTTTGAATGCCACATTGTCAGATCCGTTAATCACTAGTTGAGTTTGCACAAATATTCTGGATATTATGCTAAGGGATAAATCCGTTGCAACCATATATATTCATACAGACCAACCCATTTGATCATTGGAAATACTTTGTCAGACATTCGTCCATTTACGTTCGTTCTGGGATTGAACGAAACCGAAGGCACTATTTCTATAAATAGAAAAGCCCTTGCACTTCACTCCGTCTTCAATATATTCAGCATACTTGGTTCGCAACGCTTATGCCGATACGGAGTGGTTCTTCGGATAATAATCCAACCGGTCTCTCCATATTGACAACGATGGTCAAAAACTTCGGTAGTCTGTGTTTTAACTATCGAATAAAAACAAGTGTTCAATCAACATATCAACAAATCACTGGGCTCTTTAATTAATATTTCATTAATTAAATCCCTTCTCCATTTCCTTATCAATATTTGTTAACCAAATATTTTCAATAACCATATTGGCTGCTTATGTCTTTTGGAAAACATTTCCCAATATCACTTCTTTTATTTTCTATATATTAGAAAAATCTCTATTTGCAATTGGAAACAATTCCAATCACTTATCTCTATCTCTTTTTGTTTACGACATTCGATTTCTTTTATATTCACTTACTTATCGAATTCAATACGTCGATACAACGATTTCAAATTATCAAAATATCTTAAAAATATTCTAACTCCTTAAATTTCCGGAAAATTTCGCCATAACCTCCCCTGTATCGGGAGCATCGGGAAATTTCAAATAGCATCCCGGTATCTTCTAATCTCAAAAAGAAAAAGAAAAAGCCAAGCGGCTAGCCGATACGGCGCATAAAACCCATATATGAATTTAAACATGTACCTTTTTGTCGAGCATTACATTTATAAACTTCATATACCTCATCCCATACCTGTCTAACACCTGTTCACCTGTTTTCAATTCAATTCAACACTATCTAATCGTTTGAATTCAGTTTCGCCCATTTATTCTTTAAATCGGCCATTTTGCCTATTTTACTCCTTTGTTTGAACATAGCATTTTCAAACAAATATTTAACTCGTTCATAACCAAATTGAATTTCAATTTCATTTCAAGTTTCCTTTTTGATTTCGAATATAAATTTCCAAATCGAATTCACTTATTTAAGGCCCAATGTCAATTCAACCTCTCCTTTACGAATTACTATTCGAATTAGTTAATTCTATTCAAAGTAAAAATCTGATTTCTGTTTCAAAAATCAATTTCCTTACTCCACCTGAGTTCACATATATTTTATAACTCAAATCTGAAATTTTCTAAATAGAAACTCGGATTTTATTTCTTTAAAATCCTTTTATAAACCGAAATAAACCGTTATGGTTTTTAAATAGTTCTGGCGCTGTTTTTCTGAAAATTTGATTTTGACATAACTCAAAATCTATACGACGAAATTCATATTTTTCTCTTTCATTAGAAAACTATTATCAAACCGGTCCTGACGTTTCTTGTTTCAAAGAATTCCGACTTCAATTGAGTTCTGTATATTCAATTGAAGTTCGAATTGCCAATTTACAAACTGCAGCGCTGCGGCGAGTTCGTTTTAATTATATTTATAAATATAAACCTTTAAACTTCTAACTTCTTTAAAATGAATTCAATTCCATTTAACTCTGCTTGATTCAAATTCAAATCTCACCTTTATTTGAATTCTAAATTCAAATTCTAATTCCTTTTCTATTTGATATTCAAATTCAATATTTGAATTTCTATTTGAATTCCCTATATTCAAATTCCATGTTTGAATTCATTTGAATTCTCTTATTCAAACTTTATATTTAAATTCCCTTGGAACTTCTATATTTCCATTTCTATATTTGAATTCTATTGAAGTTCAAATATTCAAACTCCTTTTTAAATTCTAGATACAAAATTCCATAGTTTAAAATTCCATTTGAATTTCATATTCAAATCCCATAGATCAAATCCTATTTGAATTCAATTTGAATCTCTTACATTCAAATTCCATTTTCCATTTCCGACCCCATTTGAATTTCTAATATTCAAATTCATTTTCAACACCATTTGAATTCTAGTATTCAAACCCATTTTCAACGCCATTTGAATTTCTAATATTCAAATTCATTTTCAATGCCATTTGAATTTCTAATATTCAAATTCATTTTAATTCCCTTGAATTCAAATTCCATTTCAAAACCCTTTGGATTTCCTATTTGAAATCCTATTTGAAATTCCATTTCCCATTCTACTTTGAAATTCTATTTCAAAGTTTATTTCAAATTCTATTTTGAAATCTCATATTCAAATTTCTACTTGAATTTCTATGTTCAATTCCATGTTCAAATTCAACACTTGAATTTCTATTCAAATCTTTATTCAAATTTCATATTTGAATTCCATTTCAAATCTCTATTCAAATTTCACATTTGAATTCTTCTTTGAAATACTATATTTCAAATTCTATTTAATTCTTCTTTGAAATTCTATATTTCAAATTCTATTTTGAAATTCTACATTCAAATCTCTATTTGAATTCCTTTATTTGAATTCCTTCGAATTCAAATTATAATTTAATTCCTTGAATGCAAATTCTATTTTTCATTCTAATCTCGTTTATTCAAATTCTATTTGAACTTCTTATTTGAATTTCTAATATTCAATCCCCTTTTAAAATTCAAATATTTAAACTCCTTTTTAAAATTCAAATGTTATACTTCAAATTTCATTTGAGTTATATATATTTAAAAATTTCATTTCACATCTTATTTGAAATTTCATTTCAAATTTCAATTTCACACTGGCATTTCTATTTCTGAATTTTCAAATGATAATTCTTTCCACTTCATTTATAACTTCGTTATAAAAGGATTATTTATAAACTTCGTTTATAAAGAAACTACTTGTTTTATTTTAAAACAAGTTTATATTTTATTTCCATTTAAAATTCAAATTCTATTTAAAATAGAATTTTCTCTTTTTAAATCTCCAATATCCTTTTTACGATATTTTTAAATATCATTACTTAAGCCCAGTGATATTTAAACACATAAAGCAACGAATTATTTATTTTTCTAACACATCATATATAACAACATATATATGCAAACCAATAAACAAACAGATAATATATTTTTGAGGAATCCAGTTGGATTCCTCCAACCTGTTTTCCTGCATCCACAGATGTTAGCACATAAATAATACCCATTCTGCTTCGTGGCAGAATATCGCGGTATAGAAGGTCATCCACTAATCATAGCGTGGGGCGTATAGGGTAATCATCCGCTATGAAACTGCGGGCATCCGCTAATGAGACTGCGGGAATCCAACCAATCAATCAACCCAATATATATATATATAATAGCCTAAATAACTAATATATATGAAACTACCAGAAAACATTCACACAAGCAACAAACAATTATTTTTAATAAAATAAAAATAATTCTAAAGGTGAGTGAGATTTACTCACCAGGATTTTAAATTGCCGAACAACCAATAAATTTCCATTTCTTTTCGGCTATGTATTTTCTCGAATAAATTCACACCTTAATCCATAGGGTCTTGGCTCTACAGCAAAACAAAAATTCGAATTCCCCTCAGTCTCGTGAAGGAGGCCAACTCCGATCTTCCCAGCATCGATTCTTGACACCTCAACCTCGGCAATCTTTGAGGAACCCATCGAACTTCCTTAGTTTGAACCCCTCATCAATTCTGTCATCGTCAGTATTGAACACAGTGGTACCCCTTCGAACGCGCAACCAAAGTTCAGCTCGCCTCCCTTGAAATCGTGGTGTGCCTCATTCCTCCAATCGCAACTCCTCCCTGGTCCGAACTCAAACGATTCGCACCCTTTTTCCCCATATCCTTGAATGAATTCGCGAGCGCCTTATTACCCCAAAAATCCGAAGCCGTCGAACATCGATCCTCCCTGACAACATCACTCTCGATTCTGGTTTATGGGAGCGGAGACTATCATATGAGAAGAGGGATTAACGTCTTCAATTTGGATTGGGTTCCCGATTTGTATTGCGATGTTTTGATTTGTGGAAGAATTAAAAAGGGGGGTTTTGATTTCGGTTTTTGCTGAGGAAATGGAGATGGCCAAAGCAACGTCGCGATATATATATATATAATAGTGGGAAGGAGACAATTCGTACTCGGCATTAAAATTGTGCTTTACTTTGCAACGAAGCTGGGAGCAGAATTTGTGGCTCGAGAAAACATTATAGGTCTGCGCTGGGAAAGTGGAGGTCTGCGTGAAGGAAAGGGATAGGTCGGCTGAGGAACATTTGTTTTTGAAATGATTTTTATAAAATAAAATACTCTAAAATATCTTTTGGTCCATACTTAACATTTTGAACCACTTTCTTATCGCATCGAACGGCATTTTCAGCGTTATTCGTTACCCTGAACTTAACGGGACGAGTTCTGAAATTAAGTTCAACTGTATAGAAGAGAACAATTTTTAAATTAACACTTTAATTTAAATTCGATTAAAAATATAAATAGATTTCAACATTTACTTCCATCGATAATAAATTATTATCGTTTTAATTCAACCTGGAATTTATATTAATTGACCGAAGTGTTTTGATTCAGTATTAAATTATGAATTCAATTATATTACGTTTTCGTATAACAACTATTCAATATATTCAAATTAGATTGTATATTGATTATTTAATCGATAACCCAATAAAATACCATTTATATTATAAATTCAATATTTAAAACTATATTAAATATTTAAAATAAATCGACGAAAAATCTGGGTCGTTACAGTTTCACCAACTCCATATATTTAAATCCAAGATTTATAGCTTAACTATTATTAAATAAATAATAATAAACTTCAATATTATAAAAATGATTTACTTCCTTATCATTAAACATCTTATTAAAACAAATTTACTAATTGATCCTATTTAAACCGTTGACTTATTCAACTAAACATAACTAACTCGTTAGTCCCTTCCAAATAGCCCTTCCATTTAAATTAATTTAAATAAACCCCAATCACTTTGGTTATTATTAATTAAATAATTAATTCCAATACAATCCCAATTGTATTATTTCTCTAATTTATTCCAGTCATGAACGTTAGGTAAATCTTTGCCCGCTTGCCTTTAAATCATAAAATCATAGGAATTTACTTCTTAAAGCCAATAAATATTTCCTTATAAAACTTTATAAATAATAAATATTAATATCCTTTTACAAACTTTTAATTTAAAATAATATATTTCAAAACTATCTTCATTAAAAAATCTATTTTATAACTTCATTTGGATTGGTTTACTTGACGGTAAATCAATATTTATTAAACAAGGAATTTAGGCCATCCTTTGTCAATTACCCAACCAATACCGCCCATTGGTTTAAAAACGCCACATCAACGTTGAATTTCAGTTCGACGTTCAATATTCAATTAATATCATCACTTGGGGTAAACAGTTCTATATTTGAATAATATAAACAACATATAATGTATTTGAGGAATTTGGTCAGATCCCTCCAACCTGTACGTCCCTGCATTGCAGATTATAATACTTGATAAAAATATATAAATAATTATTTAAATTAAAATCATCCAATATGACAAATATAACTGTCGACAATCATTAACTAGCCAATTAACCAAGGCATGCAATCATCCAATCAACGATATATTATTTTTATATGAATTTAACACATCATAGTATTCCAGAAAAATGTCAGAGTTAACTCACCTTATATTTGATGATTTCAGTTTTGTTCCATTAAATTTTAAACAGATGAAATTCCAAGTGCTTTCGGTCCTGTCCGAAACTGCTCAGCAACATAGCATCTTTCCCTATGATTCCATCGTGATTGTTTTTATGTGATTTTGAGATCGTATGAATTAATTATCACCATTCCAATTTTTAACCTTATTAAAATAATATAAATTAAATATTATATAACTAATTACTTTAATATCTTCGTCATTGACTGCCTTTAATATACCTTGGTCACTCGCAATTAAATTTCGGATTTCACCGTCCAATCAAGGTTTAACATGATGGCCCTGTCGGGTTTCACTCCTTCTTTGATTTCCTAGACCCAATTTCTTCACTAGACAAAACAGGCTCTAAGCCCACGCATGGCCCAAATCACCTTACACTACATTTATCTTGTTTTCTCCGCCCCTTCCACATCTTTCTTCTTCCTCTCTTCACATATTACTTCACCTTTTAACAAACCGAACCCATCACCGATAGTCACCTTCCCCCGACCTTCATCGGCCAGCTACAACCCCTCCAGCGGACTGCCACGTCACCAGTGGTCCTTCTTCAAATGTTGCTGCTCCTCCTCTTTTCAAATGACGTGAACTACCCCTAACACAACGTCAAAAGATCAGCACCGCACCATAGCATTTCGTTTCCACCTGCGCTTAAACCCGTTGCCCACGTGTGTCCCCCTCCTTGTAACCCCCTTACTCCATGTGTTTCCTATATATGCCATCCATTCAAACAGTATCAGCTCCACTCTTTCCTTCCTGCATGGTTTCCACGCTCGCTTTTCCATTCTAAACCAGAACCGCAACTGTAATTTCCCCCAACTCCACTGCCTCCTCACCCCGTCAGTACATACGTTTTGATTATAAAATAATAGAGTGGGTTATTTCCACCTTATCTTGCGTTTTGATATTTCAATGGTGGTGTTGAGCTACGTATGCTTCCTAGAAACGAAGAAGGGATATATGCTGCGTATATATACTTATGTAGAAGAAGATAGACATCACGTTATATCCTAGCCTTCCATAGCCACGCACATAGATTCATGGTGATGTCGTGTAACTTCATGTGGGTTCTCAGATGGCCTGTGCAGTGATGGCTTTGCAGCTTTTCAGAATTAGGCTTATCATGTGCTAAGGATGGTAGGCTAGTTCGTGGAGCATGTGTAGTCGCAGGCTCTCTGGTTTGCAGAAAGAGAATTGAACAATAGCATGTACCATCAAACTTAAGTGCGAAGGCATAGCTTACTAGCTTGAGCCATGTGCGTTGTCTAGAAAAATATGTTAGATGTGTTCTTCATTAATTTGGATGAAGCAAAGTTTATATGGAGGAGGTATTAACTACACATGTAGGATCTATGTGTATCTATAGTGTGGGCTGGCTCATTTGAAAAGATGGATCGGGTAGTGTGTTTCATTTTGATGGGAGATGGAGGCTCTACAGGACAGTATCTTCCCAATTCTACTATCTGATGGTAGCTTTCAGGATGGATGTCTTAGGTAGGCTAAAAATTTATCGTATGGTAGGCTGTGAGGAAAGAAATATCAATGGGGCTAGATAATTTAAACAAAACAGTGTACATATAGGTTACTTTAAGTTAATGGGAAAAATATAGTGTACAGGTAGGTACGATTTGAGAATGGACAGATGGGGTAGTGTATTTTCGTTTCAAAAGATATATGCTTATGTACGTTGATTTCATGGGGTAGGTTGAGTTTATATATATTATCTCTTCCATATGCAGTTAAACAGAATTCACACCGTTAATCTCGTTACTGTAAAATATATGCCGCACCAAACACAAATTTTAAATTTAACTAAAATAAATATACTACTACGTCTGGTCATTCCGGTCCCAATGACACCAATTTCTTCGAAAACGGACTCTGTTTGCACAACGATGATATTTTGATTTATCGGTTCACCTCTAAATATCGCCCACCTACAAAACAACTCCGTTCGGCTCCAAACTGAAAATATAGCAATAATTAATTATACGCATTCCAATAAAGCTGGTTTCATCGAAAACGGACATCGTTTGTACAAACAACAAATTTTAAAGTTTATATAAAATCGTTAAATTGATATTTATTTCTAAAACAATTCTATTTAACACTAATAAATTAGTATTATCGTAAATAAATTTAGACGGGATTTTATACAGCATTAAACCCGGCCAATATAGTCTTTAAAACTCCGTATTCAGAAATTCGGGTTAAACGGTGCCCAAATATATACTTTATATTTATTAATTTAAATCGTTATAATTTATTAAAGATTCCAAAGCGACTATTTGAAAATTTGAATTGGACATATCTTACAATTTGTATGATGAAATCATGATTATTCTCTTTCATTAGAAAAATATAATCACATAGATTCAAGAAATTCTTGTTTCACAGAAATCCGACTTATATCGGACTCTGTATATTCAACAGAAGTTCAAAATCCAATATTATGAACTACCGCGTCGTTTCGAGCTCGTTTTAATTAATTTATAAATTATATAAATTCAAACTCCATTTTCTAATAAATAAATTCGACATAAAATCCATTAATATCACTAAATTAATATTTAAAAAGGATTTAAATATTCGTAATTAACGTTCAAAAATATGGGACGTTACATTGCCGAAGTAATCGTTCATTTTGTTATCCCAATCCCAACCTATTCATTTTATGGAGCAAAATTGGTAGTATTTCATATCTAACACCTACTGTTTTATTGGTAAATTTAATTACCATTTCTCGTTTTAAATCTAATTAAAGATTTTACTATTGTATGAAGTAAAAATGGTGGTACTCCATTCTCGAACACTTTTTGAATTTGGTAAATTTAATTACCACATTCACATTTCGATCTAATTAAAGATTCATTAAAATTAGTTTTAATCTCAAAAATCATCAAAAATCATTATTTAATGATTTATTCAACTTAGGAAATAAATCCTGTCTTCAACTGGGTTAAAGAACCAATGTCATTTAAAACATAGTTCACAATAAACCCAAAATCATCTTTCATTAAATATGGAATCTTCACATAAATCATATCAGTATATAATCGATATAAATTTCCGTATCAAACTAATACTATAAGTGGAATAACGGCCAAGCCTTTTTAAATTCCATAAGTAGTAACGGTCTTCCTTCGAAGAAGCTCATTTCGATTTTTAATAAATCGAATTCCATCCAATTCCAATTTAGTTTATTAAAGTGGAAAACTTCTGTTTGGGAAAAAATCCATTAAATCTTAATTAAAAGATTCCTATATCCCAAATCTTAACTTAATCGGGTTTAAGAACTAATGTTATTTAAAACATTGTTCACAAAGAACCCAAAATCAACTACTATTTAATTCAAATTTATACTTATAAATTGGAAAACTTCATTAATCTTAATTAAAGGATTTATTCCTTTCTCAACTGGGTTTAAGAACAGTGTTATTGAAGACACCATTCACGAAAAACCCAAAATCCAATTTAATATTAAATATAAGGCTCTAAATAAAATCATATTGGCTAATATTCAGTATCAAATTCTGAAACCAACAGACATTGTATTGGGAATAATGATATCTATATCTTCCAAATTCCTCAATGATATCCGTATAATCACGAAATCCAATTTCGAAATATCCGAAGATAATTTCCATTCAATTCCATTTAAATTCACACGTTGGAAAAAATTTGGTTATATCAAAACCATCTGTAATCCAATTTGTTAATTTTAAAAACATTGAATTCTTACACTAGTTGTCAACTAGTCTATTTAGATAAAGATATCATTATTTTTTCAAAACTAGATATTTCATTCAAAAATCTTTTCAAACCATTTATTATGATTTTAATATAATTTACTCATATTTTTAATTATTTTATTAAGGCCTTACAGTCGGTTTCCAATATCGGCCACTGAACTGCATCCATAGCGACCTTTTCCAAAACTAATTTGGACATATTTGAAAATCTAACGGTCCGATTTTTAATCACTTATTATCAATTGAAAGATATTTTCGATACGAACCCAACGGTTCTGGTTTTAGGAGAATCTGACGGTCGAATCTACCGTGGGTCAATTCGAAGTCAATGGTCGAAATTCGTGAATGGTTGTTGCGCGACTCGTTCTATTTAAACTATATATATATTAAATTTCGTCGATTTCCATTCAAAACATATTTTATAAAACGTTTATAAATTCTTTTCAAAACGATTCCAACTTTTATTCCATTTTTAAATCAAAATTCAACATTCCATATCATTATAATTTTAAAGCAATAATATTTTCAAAATGTCAGATTTTGAAATCAAATCTTTACAGTGTTCATTAAAGAAATGAATAAAATCGATAGAAAAATCTGTTCGAGTTAAATTGGCATATATATACTTAACTCAGCTTATTTCAATATTTTCGTATCCATCCAAAATCGGACATCAAAATCATATTTTGATTCTTAACTAAATATTATGTTAAAATATTTGTTATTATTCTGAATCGGAATGAAACTCAATCAATTACCATATAATGTTAATTACATGTATTCCACAATAGTGATAAACAACTATTAAACATTTAATTCACATCGAGAGTGCATCTACAATTGTATAAGCATTAAATAAATTAATAATGCTTACAACGGTATGTCAGTCAATCTGTTGACATACAAATAAAACACAAGGGAGATGTGAATTAATTTTCATCCCCAGACACATGTGCGGTTTTCATTCATCAATAATGATTATTATTTGTATACTTGAGCGATGTATAAGATACTCGTCCCAATACCCGTGCGGGGTTTACAACACAATTTATGTGAATATATCAACATATTTGGGAGACGTATGGGTAAATTGTCATCCTAGAATAATTTATAATATAAATATTTTATTTGTCAACACTTATAATCAAGTTTAATAATAATAACATTAAAAATGTAAACATCCATCAATCACCAAACAAATATTGCAATCATAGACAATCAATATATATTCAATCACAGATATAATAACTGTAAAAATTAATTAAGTGAGAGAGTTCTTACATTGATTAGTTTCTGAAATCATTTAATAACGATTGTTTTTAATTGAATTAAACTGGATGTTTAATTTAGTCAAAATCTGTAACTTGCTCCGTTTCTGATGAAATATGTTCCATTGCGTAGATCTTGATTTTACAGTTCCAACGGTTCTGAAATCATCAAAGTCTGTCGTCGTTTGCACAAGTTATAAGAGTTCAAATATTAATTACTTTAATAACATTAATAAAATAATTAAAATTTTAACTAAATCCCTTAATTATTGTTTTAGCCGTAACCCTCCCTTGTTAATTATGAAAGAAAAATGAACCACATGATTCCGATAAATTATGAGAAAGTTATGGTGTGTCAAAGTTGGACTCAGGCAGTGTTTTTCACAGTGGAAATCTGGAGCAAAACATGCTCTAGTTGCAACTTTGAGGATTGTTTCAGATGACTTAATGACCTCAAAATGAGCTGAAATTTGATATGAGTATAGTAGAAGACTCACTCTCTCAACTGGAAAAAGAATCGATGGTTTCCGACAATTTTGAAAGAGATGTGCTATCTCAAATATGGACTTAGGACATGTTTGCAGCAGTTGTAAGAACACAAATTTACAACGATGAATTTCAACAAAAAACCACATAAAAATCAAAATTTCAAAACTGAATCAAGATAGAAAGTGTGAGGGTAATTATCTTCCCCGTTCCCTCCTTCTAAACAACAGAAACCTAACCTCGCACCGCGTTCTCCTAATGCGCACGCATCTCGAGAAGTCAGACCACCATTTGAATAGGTCACGACGAAGAAACGACCGCCCTCTATAACTGATGGCCACCACCCCGAGTTCGATGGCCCTAGTGTCACGAAACCCTCCTCCAAACGCGCTGACTTCGAGTAGAAAATTAGGCCACCATGGAATAATTTTTTAGATCATAGCCTTTGGATCACAGGATCTGGAGGAGCAGATCAACTTTATTGTTGAAAATTTTCAAAAACATTTAGTGGATTAGGGGATTTTGAGGCATGAAATCGTGAATCCATGGCTGTTCAGATGTTTGGTGGCTGCGTCGAAGTAATAAAATAGGGTTTTGGATTTATTAGTTATATATATACATATATATATAAATAATAATATTTTAATTCCTTTATTTCTTAAATATGAATTTTCTTGTTCGAACTCCAGATGAACCCAACCAACTTTCGCTCCTAGCCATATACCCCTATTTCAGACACAATGAGATATGTTTCATAAGCCAATTTGAATATTTTCATCAGTTTTTATCAAAATTAAAATATAAATGAATATAACGTTCAAAATTGACTTTCAATGTGCATTTTAATTTGCCAGGACCACATACTGACTCCAACTGTTCGAAAAATGACCGTTTTTTTAGCTTATTGAATTTACAATTAAAATTAAACACATGTTTAAATTTACCACGCTTACATACTAATTTTAATCGATTTGAAATTTTAAACCTGATAATAATTTGATGTTCCGGATCCAATAAAATTATTTTCATCCAAAAACGGAGGTCGTTTGCAAAATGGTTAATCTTTAACGGCTCAAATAATATTAAAATGTTAATAAATTCCATAGCGACTATTTTAAATTTTCATCTAGACATAACTTACAGTTTATTATATGAAATGTCAATTTTTCACATTTGCTAGAAAGATATTATTAAACAAACTCTAACATTTCTTGTTTTGCTGAAATCCGATTTATTTTGAATTATGTATATTAATTTAAAGTTCAAAACCAAAATTTCAAACTACCACGACGTTAAGAGTTCGTTTTAATTAAATTTTAAATTTATATGTTCAACCTTCGATTTAAATAAATTTTTAAGTCGTTATTTATTAAAATAATTCATTTTAAATGTTTATAATCCATTAAAATCAATAAAAATAAATTTCAAATTGGTTCCAAAAATCAGGGTTGTTACAGTCTCCCACACTTAAAAACTTAACGTCCCTAAAAAGGAAGGGAACTCGAAGGTTATTTACTTAACCAACTCAACCTTCATTTGGACTCAAGTTCTTTAAGTTTTTAGTTTTTAAGAACTTTCTAATTTTTCGAAATTTGGCTTGCGCCTTAAATTTCTGAAAAATTTCACCATAACCTCTTTTGTACAGGTTGATCGGTACAAATACAGCTTGCCTATCTGGGCCCTCATCAACCAAAAAGAAAATCAAAAAGCCAAGCGACTTATAAAATCATCATACCCAATGAATATAGTAAATATGTACCTATTTATCGAGCATGCAATTTTATTCCTCTTCTTAGCTTCCACGCAATAACCTGTTTAATACACACACACACACACACACACACACACACACACACACACATATATATATATATATATATATACCCACACATATCCAATCTGAATAAATTTTCAATTTATTTCAACATTAGATTTGATTTGGCTTATTTTACCTTTCATATTGGTTTTATTATTCCAATATTATATATACATATACATATATACGCACACACACACATGTTGTATATAACATTGTTGTATACAAAATTATATGATTTTTGTTTGATGATAACAACCAAATATATTTTATTATTGAATGTGTTTGTAACTGTACTGGTATACTACACATCAGACAGGAATATAATATTTCTATTTAAATAAAATACAACCGTACAAAAATTTAAACATTCACACAGTATTTTAAATATTCACACCATATTTTATTTGAATAAGAATATTCTATTTCGATATTTAAACAGTACAGATTTACAACTCCACAATTTGTATATACATCACTGATATACATTTCAATATATTCAATTTCGTACTTAGCTCCTCTTTACAACACTTACACTTTCATATACACTACATTTCTATACAGTTCACTCGTATATACTGACACATATGAATATCATCATCTTCAGTCTTCTTGACTTCACAGCATTCCACAGTAAATCCAGTCATCTTCATGCCTGTTCATACAGAAGAACACACACAGTAGACTGCAACAAAAAATAAAATTAAATAAATGCAAATAAATAAATAAAAAAATTATTTTTTAAAAAAAAATTATTTGCCTCAGAATTACGGTATGTTTCTCATCATTTTTCTAGACTTGGTCTGATATGCAGGGACAGAAAAATTGTCTGATGGCTGCATGTACACACGTGTATAAATATACATGTGTGCACTGCCTCGCCAAGCAGCAAGCAACTGAGGAGTAGCCACAAGGACCGTCTCAACTCAGTGCAACAACAAAACAAAGTCAACACAGCAAATTATGGTCAAAATCAAAAGTCAAGATACAAGGCACGAGTGATCGAGCAAAAGGTCAAAGCATATTCTCCAGGTTACATGGTAACAGCAACATAAGTGGAGCAAGTGCAAGTTTCGGCTTAACACAGTCAAGATGTACATGCAGTCTTTAAAATGGTGTTTTGGCAAATCAGATTACACTCAGCAAGGTGCAAGAACAAATACAAGTGATTTTAGATGGCAGCAGTTCAGCATGTATATGGCAACAATACAAATAAGGACATGGTGCAATACAATGTATGGTAGCCCAAGCCAGTTTCAATTTCAAGTGCCAAAGTACAACAAAAACAGTGCAAGTTCACGGGTGTGTAAAATGGTCGAGCATATGTACATGGATGCTTGTATTCATAAATATGGCTAAGAACGTATACAAATCTGAACTGCACAAAATTGTCAAGCAAGCATGCATGTTTTCAGAAATGGTTCAACTCAACAGTGCATTGCTTCAGCAGTATAAGTCTTCATATATATGATACATGTTATGGATTGAACTCAATGAAATGGTTCAGGATTGTTTCAGAAATGGTTCTACTTAATGAAATATGGGTACAGTTTCATGTATATACATGATACAAATGCATGTTTAATACGTGATGTCTGTCATAAGGATAAACATACCCAAGTATCAGATTTCAAGTGGTCAACACAAGTGCAATACAACAAAGTCATGATACAAGTCCAAACAGTGTTTCAGGTACATGTAAACAATGGAGGAACCAGTCAAACATGGGAGCCAATACTAGAAAGTGGTCGAGACAGTGGTGAAGATAGCACCAAGATCACACAAAAATTTCAAGTGTTCACAAGAAACAGGGCAGGAACAATGACGTAGGGTTGTAAGCATCAAAGTAAAAACTACAGTCACTTCATTTTTAACAAGTAGAAACAACACTCATCAATGCATGACACAAGTTTAAGGTTCAGCATGGACAAATGGATGCAAACAATACTGGTAAAATGGGATGGCGATCAAATTACAGGTGTATTCAAAAAGGAATGAAATCATGGCATCATGAAGCAGCATGTTCAAGTTAGTGCATATGAACAAGAAGATTCATGAATTGCAAGATACACAGTAAGGGCACGACAATAATCAAGGTCAAGTTCTAGTAAATGATCATGGACAGGTCAAACACACGCAGCAGCAACTGGCTAAGCATGGACTTGCATGAGCACAAAAGGGAAATCAACAGTGGTCTAAAATGCCGAACAAAACATGCACAAGTTTTGGAGCATAACAACAGTTTTTTTTTAAGGGAAGAATAAGATAATACAAGACAAATTCAAAACCAAAGATGCAGTATCAGCTCTTATCAATATCCTATCAGTTATTGTATACAAAGATTCAAGTGACAAATAATATCCAATGATCAAGGATAGTATCTATTCTTATGAACATAATTGATCAAAGTGAATACCAAAGTCTATGTTTCAAGAAAAATAAATACACGGCAAAAACAGAGTTCCAGAAAATCTAAGAAGTTGTTTCCACAAAAATAGATATACAGAAGTATCTGTTCATACCATTTTTTTTAAGAAGATAATCCAACGCAGCAGTATATTCCAGATAAATCAGTTTTAAAAATCACGTTGACAAAGTCAAGAGAAAAGAGAAAATTCGAAATTCCAGAATTCAAGACCAGTTCAAAGGAAAGAATTTATCTCGCAATCTATTCAGGTTTAAAATCGAAGAAATCTCCAGAATATTATGAAGAATTCAAGCTCAAATTTTTGTATATATCATGACCGAGTCTTATACGAAATCAGAGCATATATTTAGGATTTTAATCCAATAAATAACCACCGATTCATCACAAGCAATCTATCCAAGTTCTAGCACCAATTAAAACTGAATCTCAAATTAAAATTCATACCAGAAAAGGAGAAAGCTTGGATCCAGAATTCAACATCAAATCGAAGAGGATAGACTCTGAATAACTCGATACCATCACACGAGAGAGCCGCTGACTAAAATCAAAGGAGATTGAAAACCCTAGCTGGATCGCCATCGTGATTTGGACAGAAGAAGAAACCCTAGGCCGCCATTTTTTTTACAGAGAAAAAGGAGATCGGGTCAAAGAATAAAGGGGCTAGGGCAAAAAGAAGTGGCCGGCCAAGTTTTTAAACCAAAGGGGATAACCCCTATTTAATTCCTAGGGTTTTTCAAAGTTTTTTATGGGGTCTTTTATTGTTCGTCTTTAATTTCAATTTGTTATCAAGTCTAGAGTTTTCTAGTTTGTCTCTAAAACTAGGGAGACGAATTACAGGGTTTGTAATTCAGGGAAATCTGGTTTTGGGGATAAAAACCAGTGTAGGGTTTTGAGCGTAGGGTTAAGAACAGTTGGGAGCGAGTGTCGCGATTTTACAGGGGATTGTAAGCGTAGAGATTGTTTTAACTCCTAGTAGAAACCTTGGGGAATGCAGCAGTAGGCAGGGTTTTGCCGAAGCTGGGTATATCTGTGTGTTATTTATTTTCCGCATTTATTCTGATTATTATCTGTGCTGTGATTATTTAATTACTCTGTGAAAATCTGCGATAAACCCTATTCACCCCCCCTCTCGGGTTAATTTAGATCCTACAAGTGGTATCAGAGCAGGTATTTTTTATTTTATTTTAACTCTAGAGTCATGAATCTGTCCAATAACGCGTTTTCTGAGGGTCAGTCCATAGCTAGGCCACCAATGTTTAATGGAACTGATTATGCATATTGGAAAGCTAGGATGAAAATTTATTTGAGTTCAGTCGACTATGATGTGTGGGATATTATTGAAACGGGTTATAGATCTCCCACTGTTATTGTTAGTGGTGTTGAAATTCCTAAATTAAAAGATAGGTGGGATGCTAATGATAAAAAATTATTTTCAACTAATGCCAAAGCAATGAATGCTTTAATTTGTGCTCTTGATAAAACTGAATTTAATCGAATTTCTCATTGTGAGACTGCGCAGGAAATATGGCATACGTTGGAGGTCACACACGAAGGTACATCTCAAGTGAAGGAATCTCGTGTTGCTCTTCTCAGCAACGAATATGAAAATTTCTCTATGCAACGAGATGAAGATATAAAAGAGATGTATGGACGCTTATCGTCATTATTCTACAATGCAAAAGCTCTTGGCAAAACCTATACCGAAGTGGAATTGATCAGAAAAATATTGAGAGTACTACCGATGAATTTTGAAGCTAAGGTGACGGCGATACAAGAATCAAAAGATCTGAATAAAGTAAGCATGGAAGAGTTGATCGGAAATCTGATTACTTACGAGATGGAGTTAAAAGCAAGAGAAGAACGAAAGGATTCTGAATCAAAGAAAAAGACGATCGCTCTAAATAATTCTGTTGAAAGTAATGATGATGATCCCGCTGAAGAGCTAGCCATGGTTTTGAAAAAGTGGGCCAAAGGAAAATACAAACCACGAAAGAAGAATTCAAAAACCGACAAGTCCGAAAGTTCAGATAATTCAGACGATGAAGTGTTTTGCTACAATTGCAAGAAACCCGGTCATATCAAACCAAATTGCCCACAGCTTAAAAATGAAAAGAGAAAGAAGTTCAGAAGGAAGAAGAAGGCTTTTGCTGCTACATGGGATGACGAGGAAGGAGAAGAAGTTTCTGAAAGTGATGAAGAAGAAGCTAATTTGTGTCTTATGGCTCAATATGATTCAGAAGGTAGTGAAGAGGATTCTAGTGAGGTATCGAATTTTACTTATAAAGATTTAATTTTAATGTGTCACGATCTCATGAAAACTGTTGATTCTCTTGAACTAAAAGTTAAGAAATTGAAATCTGATAGGTAAAAACTAGTTCAAGAAAATAACAGTTTAGAAAGAAAACTTGAAAAGGGTAAGAATTCACCGTTTTCAAAATGTGAAAAATGTCAATTTTTGAGTAACGATTTTTTGAAATTAAAAACTGATCTTGAGTTACTTAAAAGTGAAAACATGAATTTGAAAAATGAAAATCATGATTTTGAAAAGGTGATTGAAAAGTTTAGAGAATCTGAAAATTTTGATTTTGAAAAGCGAAAACAATTTGAATTTGAAATTTCCAGGTCCAATGCTAGAATCAAAGCACTTGAAAACGAAAATTTGATTCTAAAACAAACTGATGCTGAAAAGAGGAAAATCGCTATTAATCGTTGTTCAAATTTAATGAAAGAAAATAGCGATCTTAAATTTAAAATTCAACGACTTGAGTCAGCTTTGACTAAATTTTTTAAAGGAGAGAAATCGTTGAATATGTTGTTAAAAAATCAATTTTTTATTCAGAATAAAAAGGGACTTGGATTTGAATCTGATCAAGTTGAAAAACAAAATTTTAATGATTTTAAAAATCCTTTAATTGGCTTTGAAAACGATCAAATTGAATTTTTGAAATTTAATAATTTCAAAGGGTTTTTAAATCATAAACAAATTGATAACTTGTTTAAAAACAATTCATTTAAATCTGTTTGGATTCCAAAAATTAACAAAATAAATTTAAGCAAATCTAAACAAATTTGGGTTTCAAAGGGTATGCTAGTGAATAGTAATGGATTGTTATATAAACGGGTTTGGGTACCAAAACGTGTAAACGAAGATAAGAGTGGTAAAACAACTTTTGTTAGACCACTCGATCATATAAACATTTAGGTATCGTAGGAGGCTAAGGAACAACTGTGCTTAAGTGAGATAAAATTCAAGTTGATTCATATATCGAATTATTTGGAGTTCCTTAGCCATAGATTCAGAGTTGGTGATTCATTGCATCACATTGATTATGGTAAGTCAGGTATGATCTCTAAACTCGTACTTTTATTCTTTTTAGTTTATTTTTACTTGGCTGTTTTTGAAATCATTCGTTATGGATTGTTGAAATTCTTGGATTATAAAAAATTGATTTTTTTTTTGGTGATTTCAAATAATTATCTTCAGATTTGATAAGTTGACTGTTTCTTGAGTTTGTCTAAAAATTCTCTGAGGATGTCACTTGTGATTCTTGCTTTGAAAATGATCTTGTGCTGCTCTGATAAGGAAATTGATTTGATTCATTGGTGATTAAATGATAAGTTAGAAAATCAGTGACTGGATTTAGTTAAAATTCATAGGCAATTTGAATTAAATTAATATATAAATGGTTTTAAAAATTGTCTAGGAGCAATCAGTGTTAAAAATATTAGAAAATTTCATTTTTTAACTGATTGATTTTTTTTAAGCTGATTTTCAACTTGCATTTTCAAAAACCCCTCTTGAAATTAATATTTTCAATTTTAAAATTATTTTATTCAAAAATTGAAATTATTGATTAATTTGAACCATTTTGTGACTCATCAAAATCGTTAATAGATTTATGAAATTGTGATGAGTTGTGACTATGGTATAATTCTTAACTAGAGGAGATATTATTTTAAATCACATGATGATTGGACAAATTTTATAATATCTTTGAATTAGAGCTTATTTCACGACCATCTTCTATAACTACCATGTTTCTGTCATTCATCATGGTTTTATTTAATTTGGGGAGTTCTAATTATTTTTGGAATTAAAAAAAAATATAAAAATACAAATAAATAAATAAGTTATCCTTGGTATTCACTCCCATTTAAAAGTCCTCGCGGTTATGCGTGGGTGAATTACCTTAATCTCTATGTGCTTCTATTCTCACTTAAAAGACCTATGGGCTGTGCATGGATAGAACTCATTGAGAGGATAAAGTTAAGTTACTACTAACCCCATTTAAAAGACCTTTGGGCTATGCGTGGTTAGCAAGTGCTTAACGCATTTTTAGCATATTTAAAATCTTCAAAATTCGTATTAAAATATTCAATTTTTATTGAACTCTCCTCATTCTATAAAAACCATCGTAAATCCATTCACTCTGAAAGTGAAATTTGCTTCTGATTTAAAGATTATTATGATTTTTGTTTGATTAAATGGGTTTTACGATATATATTATCTCTCTTGATTTGAATTTATATTTGTAGTTTATATTTATCACTGCTTCAATTTCTATTATCCTTTTGATGATAACAAAAGGGGGAGAATGGTCAAGATTTTGATTGTTGAGTATTAATTCAAAAATATTTTAAGATTGAAAATTAAATATCTAGGGGCAGATTGGTCAATTTAATTTCAATTATTTTTCCACATATACAGGGGGAGCTTACAAATAGGGGAGTAATATATTTCACGTTCAAACACATTCAAAATCTTTTATTTGTTTGTCATCATCAAAAGGGGGAGATTGTTGTATATAACAGTGTTGTATACACAATTATATGATTTTTGTTTGATGATAACAACCAAATATATTTTATTATTGAATGTGTTTGTAACTGTACTGGTATACTACACATCAGACAGGAATATAATATTTCTATTTAAATAAAATACAACCGTACAGAAATTTAAATATTCACACGGTATTTTAAATATTCACACAGTATTTTATTTGAATAAGAATATTTTATTTCGTTATTTAAACAGTACAGATTTACAACTCCACTATTTGTATATACATCACTGATATACATTTCAATATATTCAATTTCGTACTTAGCTCCTCTTTACAACACTTACACTTTCATATACACTACATTTCTATACAGTTCACTCGTATATACTGACACATATGAATATCATCATCTTCAGTCTTCTTGACTTCACAGCATTCCACAGTAAATCCAGTCATCTTCATACCTGTTCATACAGAAGAACACACACAGTAGACTGCAACAAAAAATAAAATTAAATAAATGCAAATAAAAAAAAATTTAAATTTTTTTTTTATTTGCCTCAGAATTACGGTATGTTTCTCATCATTTTTCTAGACTTGGTCTGATATGCAGGGACAGAAAAATTGTCTGATGGCTGCATGTACACACGTGTATAAATATACATGTGTGCACTGCCTCGCCAAGCAGCAAGCAACTGAAGAGTAGCCACAAGGACCGTCTCAACTCAGTGCAACAACAAAACAAAGTCAACACAGCAAATTATGGTCAAAATCAAAAGTCAAGATACAAGGCACGAGTGATCGAGCAAAAGGTCAAAGCATATTTTCCAGGTTACATGGTAACAGCAACATAAGTGGAGCAAGTGCAAGTTTCGGCTTAACACAGTCAAGATGTACATGCAGTCTTTAAAATGGTGTTTTGGCAAATCAGATTACACTCAGCAAGGTGCAAGAACAAATACAAGTGATTTTAGATGGCAACAGTTCAGCATGTATATGGCAACAATACAAATAAGGACATGGTGCAATACAATGTATGGTAGCCCAAGCCAGTTTCAATTTCAAGTGCCAAAGTACAACAAAAATAGTGCAAGTTCATGGGTGTGTAAAATGGTCGAGCATATGTACATGGATGCTTGTATTCATAAATATGGCTAAGAACATATACAAATCTGAACTGCACAAAATTGTCAAGCAAGCATGCATGTTTTCAGAAATGGTTCAACTCAACAGTGCATTGCTTCAGCAGTATAAGTATTCATATATATGATACATGTTATGGATTGAACTCAATGAAATGGTTCAGGATTGTTTCAGAAACGGTTCTACTTAATGAAATATGGGTACATTTTCATGTATATACATGGTACAAATGCATGTTTAATACGTGATGTCTGTCATAAGGATAAACATACCCAAATATTAGATTTCAAGTGGTCAACACAAGTGCAATACAACAAAGTCATGATACAAGTCCAATCAGTGTTTCAGGTACATGTAAACAATGGAGGAACCAGTCAAACATGGGAGCCAATACTAGAAAGTGGTCGAGACAGTGGTGAAGATAGCACCAAGATCACACAACAATTTCAAGTGTTCACAAGAAACAGGGCAGGAACAATGACGTAGGGTTGTAAGCATCAAAGTAAAAACTACAGTCACTTCATTTTTAACAAGTAGAAACAAAACTCATCAATGCATGACACAAGTTTAAGGTTCAGCATGGAAAAATGGATGCAAACAATACTGGTAAAATGGGATGGCGATCAAATTACAGGTGTATTAAAAAAAGGAATGAAATCATGGCATCATGAAGCAGCATGTTCAAGTTAGTGCATATGAACAAGAAGATTCATGAATTGCAAGATACACAGTAAGGGCACGACAATAATCAAGGTCAAGTTCTAGTAAATGATCATGGACAGGTCAAACACACGCAGCAGCAACTGGCTAAGCATGGACTTGCATGAGCACAAAAGGGAAATCAACAGTGGTCTAAAATGCCGAACAAAACATGCACAAGTTTTGGAGCATAACAACAGTTTTTTTTAAGGGAAGAATAAGAGAATACAAGACAAATTCAAAACCAAAGATGCAGTATCAGCTCTTATCAATATCCTATCAGTTATTGTATACAAAGATTCAAGTGACAAATAATATCCAATGATCAAGGATAGTATCTATTCTTATGAACATAATTGATCAAAGTGAATACCAAAGTCTATGTTTCAAGAAAAATAAATACACGGCAAAAACAGAGTTCCAGAAAATCTAAGAAGTTGTTTCCACAAAAATAGATATACAGAAGTATCTGTTCATACCATTTTTTTTAAGAAGATAATCCAATGCAGCAGTATATTCTAGATAAATCAGTTTAAAAAATCACGTTGACAAAGTCAAGAGAAAAGAGGAAATTCGAAATTCCAGAATTCAAGACCAGTTCAAAGGAAAGAATTTATCTCGCAATCTATTCAGGTTTAAAATTGAAGAAATCTCCAGAATATTATGAAGAATTCAAGCTCAAATTTTTGTATATATCATGACCGAGTCTTATACGAAATCAGAGCATATATTTAGGATTTTAATCCAATAAATAACCACCGATTCATCACAAGCAATCTATCCAAGTTCTAGCACCAATTAAAACTGAATCTCAAATTAAAATTCATACCAGAAAAGGAGAAAGCTTGGATCCAGAATTCAACATCAAATCGAAGAGGATAGACTCTGAATAACTCGATACCATCACACGAGAGAGCCGCTGACTAAAATCAAAGGAGATTGAAAACCCTAGCTGGATCGCCATCGTGATTTGGACAGAAGAAGAAACCCTAGGCCGCCATTTTTTTTACAGAGAAAAAGGAGATCGGGTCAAAGAATAAAGGGGCTAGGGCAAAAAGAAGAGGCCGGCCAAGTCTTTAAACCAAAGGGGATAACCCCAATTTAATTCCTAGGGTTTTTCAAAGTTTTTTAAGGGGTCTTTTATTGTTCGTCTTTAATTTCAATTTGTTATCAAGTCTAGAGTTTTCTAGTTTGTCTCTAAAACTAGGGAGACGAATTACAGGGTTTGTAATTCGGGGAAATCTGGTTTTGGGGATAAAAACCAGTGCAGGGTTTTGAGCGTAGGGTTAAGAACAGTTGGGAGCGAGTGTCACGAGTTTACAGGGGATTGTAAGCGTAGAGATTGTTTTAACTCCTAGTAGAAACCTTGGGGAATGCAGCAGTAGGCAGGGTTTTGCCGAAGCTGGGTATATCTGTGTGTTATTTATTTTCCGCATTTATTCTGATTATTATCTGTGCTGTGATTATTTAATTACTCTGTGAAAATCTGCGATAAACCCTATTCACCCCCCCTCTAGGGTTAATTTAGATCCTACAACACACACGCATATATATATATATCCAATCTGAACAAATTTTCAATTCATTTCAACATTAGATTTGATTTGGCTTATTTTACCTTTCATATTGGTTTTATTATTCCAATATTTATATTAGTTAAACTAATAATCACATATAACAACCAGCAGTCATTTAGTTGATTAGCTTTTCAAATATATAACTTTTATATGCTCATATTTTCAATGCCAAACCACAAACAATAAACTCTAACTAAGTTTTGCTTCTCACACCAGTCGATTTGAAATATATATATATATGTGTGTGTGTGTGTGTGTGTGTATGTATGTATCCCACTTTCGAAACTCAAACATAAATACTGATGATGTTATAGCGATCATCAAAATCATCTCCGGGGGACTAGAGTGCGATTCTATATATACCTAGTATATTTGAGACATCGTATATATGATCGCGGGGCGTATATGCAAAATCTTCTTATACTTGATAGTCCAAACTCAATATCAAATAAAATACTTAAATTCTTATAATAAAATATATTTTTTCAAAACAACTTTCGTTTTTATAAATAATACTCTTCAAACTCATTCTAGGATATTACTAACCCTATCTCAAACGAGTCATTCTTATAGGATATTACTAATCTGATGAATTCCATAGTTTGGTTCTAATGTGTCTTGTTCTCGAGCTTTGTAAACTAAAGCTCAGATACCACCTCTCACGACCCGAACTTCCCGGCCGGCCTAAACCGAACAGGAAGGCAAACTACTTTGAGAACACGATGCATCAGAACACAAATAAGAGAACATTCCATTGGTATTACAACAAATTACATCAGAGCACATGATATCAGAGTACAACTGAATAATATACGGCGGAAAATAATAATATCAGGGATTTAAATTACATAACAACAGAAATAAAATACACAAATAAATGTGCAGCGGAAAACATCAACTACCACAACTGAAAGAAATAAACAGGTACAAAGCTTTCCGAATATAGCTCCACCCGTTATCCAGGATCCTTTGAAAAGAATTATCTACGAAAACCAAAATTACTAGTTTCCCATGTAGAAAATATGGGCACTTAGAGCTTTGGTGGGAAAAACAATAAACTCTGAGTCAGTCATGGGACTGGTGTGAGAACTAAAACAGTTGTTAAACTTTATTTTAATGTTAGATAAATCAAGGGACCACGCTGTATGGCATGGAACGGGTTTTTTCCTAAGAATACCATAAAACAAAAAACGCAATGCTAAAAAGGAAAAACAGAGCTATCATAGGACTCAGGTCCTACCAAACAATGCAACGCAAGATGGAGGATAGAGTTTTATCTTATAATAGACAAACATGCTTGATACACAAAATTTATTTTTATTATTATCAAGTGTAGAAATCAATTTCGAATATAAATGTATCAATCATAGATGACATATGTACCATATATTATGTCGCCATATAGATTTGCAACTAAAATTATAAAATTGCATATTGGAAATTGGGTTTCCATCTATGAACCAAGGCAAAGGATATTACTATTTGATTTCGAGACATTCTAGAACATGCCTCAGGATCACATCTCTGGGCAACCCTTAGACTTTGGTCAGCCATTGCTGATTAGTTATACCATAAACAATATGTTCCTCGGTCCTATCGGACCTGTCACATGGTCAGTATGTCGACCGTCAACGGCCATTGGCGACCCAAATCAAATCCGAGGTACATCGCTTTCCATCATCCAACATCCACATAAGTAAAATGTCTGGACTCCATACCATGACATCACTCTAGTTAGAAGGCAACATATGTCCATTTCTCTGCAGTCCCTAATCTCGTTTTAGGTTCATAGCAAGGAGTGAACCTCGCGAATTAACGCTACGCAAAGCGATGTTATATTAAAGCGGTGTTTTAATCATCAACCACAAGGCCCTGCTTATCAACAAAATCCTTAGTATATGCATCTCAGCATGTCATATTGTCAATCCATACCATACCATTGATTTCCACTGATATATAACCTAAAAGCTCGTACATCTCAGAGAAGGGTGTTAAGCAATATAATAAATTCTCCTCCACCAAACAAATACATATATTTAGCAGAGATCAACGAATACATCGCGAAGTACTATGTCAGATATACAATCCATTTGCAAGTCCGTTCTGGGTCTGAACGAAACTGGAGGCACCTTATTCCTCGCCCCATATGTCCAGTATAGGAGAGAGGCCCTTGCATATCCGTTCGATCTCCAAGTACGTCTGGATGATTGCCACTTATTACCTCGTCTTGGGTGTGCATCCCAATCAAGACATCAGCAATAATCCAAACGATGTGAAGATCTCCGATCTTCAACCACCATCTTCAAATCTTAAACTTTCAATCATTGTATCAGTTATTCAAAATGGGTTAAACCCAGTCTTTCCGAATAACTCGCGTATCTTATAATCATGTGAAATATAAACACATCATATGCCTCATTCCGATCCAGAATATGCTTTTGTTCAAATATTCTTGGAAATCATTTCAAAAGATGTTATAATATCTTTTCACAAGTTAAACCAAATTAAGGTTTATCAAACTAGTCGGGATTTACGAGCCTTACCGAAGTAATCATTCATTTTATTATCCCAATCCCGACTTATTCATCCCATAGAGCAAAACCGATATTACTCCATGTCTAACACCCATTGTTTTATCGGTAAATTTAGTTACTATTTCTCGTTTTAAAGCTAATTAAATATTTAACTATCGTATGGAGTAAAACGGGTGGTACTCCATTCTCGAACAATTTTCAATTTGGTAAATTTAATCACCGCATTCACATTTTGATCTAATTAAAGATTCATTATAACTCCACTTAGTTTTAATCTCAAAAACCATTATTTAATGATTTATTCAACTTAGGAAATAAATCCCATCTTTAACTGGGTTAAAGAACCATATTCAATTAAAACACAGTTCTGTTAGAGTTTATTCCCAAGAGGAAATCCATTTGATGTGATTAATAACACTGTTGATGTTATTACTTTATTTGGAATAAAATAAGTTTGTTATGTTATATTTTCTACGTAACATAAATATTAACATAATAGAAGTCCTTAGAATAATAATACGGAATTATATAGCACGAGTAAGACTTCAACTTGAGATTATATATTATATTAAGTATTATAATTCTTAAATATCCCTAGTAAAGTTTTATTGTTTATATAGGACAACAATAAAACATTGAGACTAGTATGTTGATTAAGGATCACATCTCATTAATCATTAATATATGCGATATTAATGTCAAGACATAAATACGTATTGGAGAATAGCGTATTGTGCCCACCTATCATTAGAAAACTAGATGGAATATAATTAAATGTATCATAAGTTATTCTCATAGTGACAGTAATGTAATGGTCCTTAGACCTGAAATCATTATAATTTGATTCAAGGATATTTGTGTTTCGATATCATCTAAAGTTACTCGTATCGGAGTAGACGATAACAGTGACTATTGGATACATCTCGAATCGAATGAAAAATATGAATGATCTAGATGGAATTTAACCCTACAGTATATTTGTAGTGATATCCATGGACCTCTTGATAGAGTGAGACCGTGAAATGCATGACGGTACTCAAATATTGATTTGTTTTAAACAGTCCACTCCTCGATCAAGATAAAAGGATTACATTATAAAGAGGGTGGTACGTTCCATGCCTCGATTTTAATCCTGGATATAATGGATAAAAGCACTACAACAAAACAGATCTATTATAACAGACAATGCCCGTTGTAGTAGGGGTTTTACAGCGGTCAGCCCGCAAGTTGTATTAGGTCATGTTGTAATATGTCATCTTTTACAAAGGGCAATGGACGTGGTAACAAGCAGTTGTAATAGACTTTTTACAATGGTCTTATATTGTTGTTGTACGTTCCTTCAATAAAATAGCAACCCGTTGTAATATTTTTTGCAACAGGCATTGACCGTTGTAATATCTTTTATAATAACAATTAATGCCCTTTGTAAAATGCTGAAACTTGTGATGAATTTGAATATTACACATGCTATCAATAATATTTACAAGAATTGAATATTTAATTCAAAAATTATTTTTAAACAAATATTTATTGAAATAAATATTTATTATAATTTCAAATATTACACATAGTGTTTCCTCTCTATTTACATAATCACTTATACATAGACTTCCTCACTACATTTCACTCGTATACATCGACCCCTTATTACACACTTTTCACTCATATGCATGTAACTCTCACTCTAGTTTTAGTCTTCAGCTTCTTGCTTTAGATTTGATACAAGATATAAATAGTAGAACATACTCTTTAACTAATAGTTAACTTGACATCTACACCACAAAATAAGAGAACATCCCTGATTACTGAAGATCAGCATATCCACTTTCATTCGGTTCTGTTTGAGTTGCTTGATTCCTGTTGGATTCCTAGTCTGATTTTAAAACATAAACCTATGTAGGCACATATATTAAGGGATAAAAATTGTTTATAACAATTTTATAACAATTTTATACTGACAAATGCAATACCATGAGGAAACAGAATTGAACGTATCTTAAATTCTGCTGGCTAAATATGGTATAATTTCTCCTTTTTGCAATAGTTTGACCACTGTACCTGTCTCAGTACAACACTATTTTGCATTTGTCATTAATTTTCTCCTTTTAAGAGCAATTCTTGCTTGTTCTCAGCAAAGGATCAACAATAATAAGACAACAACAGCCACCACCACCAATCAGTTTAGATATAAATAATGTGCACTTTTGTCTAAACTAAATCAACAAGAGCAATGTAAACTTAATATAGTTCGATGAAACACACAAGTTACATTCAGGTGTTGAAGGTCGTACCATTTTTGGTTGTCCCTCAGCACTTGTTTTAAAACAAATTCCTTTAAAAATAAATTGAAAGAACAAAAAAAATAGAGAGATAAAATTAAAGGGAGAAATTGCGTGATAGGAGATAGATAGTTTTACTAAATTAAAAGAAAATAAACATAAAGAGAACAACTCCAAAAAAACACTTCCAGTGACAAAAAAATTCTTTTTACCTTGGTTACACGAAGTTGAGAAGCAGCAGGCAAATAAGGAACTTTTGTTAATGACAAAGTAGGCAGGTTTAATGCTACATCAGATGACTAATTCCATTAATGAAGTGAAAAAACATATTCATGTTTTAATATGGTTTTGTTAGTGACGAAGTAATTAAGAAATAGAATGAAACCGAATTAGCGTCTAATAAACATATTGACCCAACAACCATATTAAAACAAAATGAAAAAGCACAACCAAAAAATGAAGCAAAACAAAGATGTGCAGTCAAACTATACCCAGTGAAAGCAATTTTCGAAGCCGTGTAGTCGCCTCAAGCTGTGACACTATCATCTGAATAAATCCATGCTAACAAGCTGCACAAGTACATCAGAATTACATCAGCTTCACATGCCAACCCACATATCAACAGCGGCAAATCAGGATGATGAAAAGCATAGTGTACTAAAAGAACATCAATTCCTACTCGTGACATCTCAGTAGGCCATCCTCAAGACATGTCCCTTCCTAGAGAACAGTAGAACCTTAAGGCAGGGTAAGAAATATAAAGCACAGAGTAACAAAAGTACCATACAATCAAGAAGGAACACACAACATAAATATTGCAATGGAAAGACACGACACAACTTAGAACTACATCAACTTAATCCCCAAAAAAATGACCGGACAACAAACAACCATAGGTGAACGACATGAATAGAATAACTTCAGTAGCAGTAAGTCATACCAAGGAGTAATGCAAAGCACAGAGACTTGAAACGAAGCATGGACATTGAGGGAAAACATGACAAGAAGGAAAAAAACTTACTGATAACCAAGAGCGGCCACAACAAAGTGATGTACACATAAATGTGCACATTTATATTCAAACATTTATTCTTATTTTAATTAAATAAATAACATAATTGGCTATTTTTACAAGTTTTAAACCAAAATTCTCAAATTGTCATGCATTCATCCTCATTTAAGGTGTAAAATGGTCAGTTGTGCATGTTTTAATTTGTGATTGCATTTACTTGTACTTTGTTTTTGTCTCTTATAGGAATTTTGGAGCACAAACAATGCATACACATGAATATTTGGAGCATAAATGCATGCATACAAAGGAATGAGGAGGAAATAATTCTCATACGTGATCATGGAGGACCCCACCTCTCAAATTACCCTCTTTTAAGTTTCTTATTAAAGACTAATTGAATAAGACAAAAGGTCTCATGCATCCTACATGACTCATTAGTGGCTAAGAGAGGATTAGAAGCTTTATGAAGGGGCATTTGGGGGGAGTTCCCAATAAATGTGATTAGGGTTTTGGGTTAGAAACATGTATATATACCACTTTATGTGAAGTAAATAGTCTCTTCTCTTTTATCCCTTTCTTTAGTTAAGTTGAGAGGAGCACAAGCTCTCTTGTATTTCCATGACTACTTAGCCATTTACTTTATGTAACTTCTTCGTTTTAATGCAATTTAATTTATGTGCTCTTTACTTTCATGTTCATAGCTTAGATTTACATTCATTTTCATAGTTTAGATTTACTTTCATGTTCATTTACTTTATGTTCATAGCTTAGATTTACTTTATGTTCTTAGTTCAGTTCTCTTCTTGATCTACTTAGTTTTTCTTTTAGTTTGCTTTATTTTCTATATTGAAACTTACATGTGTTGATATGATAACACATATGAGTGGCTAATCCCTTGATTTAGGGGTAATGATGCTCTCTAACTTTATGTAAGTTCAACATTTGTATGATTTGTGATCTCTAATTTGTGCTCCATGTTAGTGAATGTTGATGTAAGTTTATATGTAATAACCCGGAAATTCTGAGCCAGTTTAAAAATTTTATTTTGACAATTTTAGCGAATTTTGAATATTTAAAATGGATTATTTTAAATAAAATCGACGAGAAATTTATTTTGAATATATTTAGAAGGTATATATTATATACGCCGTCGTTAGAATGTAAATAACTATATATAATTATAAAAGGAATTGAAAATTGCGCGGTAGTTCGATAATTCGATTTCAAACTTCAATTGAATGTACTGGGTGCAAAACAAACCGGATTTTAGCGAAACTGAAAATAATAGGATCTAATTGATGATATCTTTCCAACGACCCCGAAAAATCAAAATTTCATAGCGGGAATCAAAAGATATGTCCAGTTGAAAATTCTGAATAGTCGCTATGGAATTCAGGCCCTTAAAAATAGACATTTTGCAAACGACCTCGGATTTCGATGAAACCACTTTTGTTGGGTCCGTGATGGCAAATTATTGCTAGGTTTCAAATTTCATAATTTTTCGAATCAATATGTGAGTGTGGCAAAGGAAAACGTGTTTGACCAGTTTCAGTTGATTTTAATCGACTGGAAAATGGCCATTTTTCCAATGGTCTCAGAATTCGACGAAACTAGTTTTGTTAGGACCGTATCGTCAATACGAAGCTAGAAAATATTTTTCGGGAATTTTTAGAGATCGTATGTGACCCCGGTAAATTGAAATGCGCGTTCAAATTCGATATATAGAGTTATATGTTGATTTTAACGAAAACCTATCGAAATAGTCGAATCAGCCTACGATACATATCCCATTGTGTTCGGAATGGGGGTAATACACTATGGACGACAGGCGGTGGGCCTCGTTTAGAGGTCATATGAAAAAGTCAACTTTCAGAAATTAAATAATTAAAATAAAATAAAAATAAAACCCCCCCTTTCCCTCTCCTATACCTTGCCCCCCCCCCCCCGTTTCATCATTCAGACAAAACGAAAAAAATTCCCTAACTAATCGTGATCCCCCTGGCGGTGCCACCACCCGCCGTGGCCCCCCTGCCCCGCGCTCCAGCGCCTCCACGCAGGCCGCCCCTTCTCCGATCCTTCCTCTCCTCCCTTCTGCCACGAAGTTCGACGTCTCCCAACCGGCTCCGCCCTTCGATCCCACGCCCTACCACGACTGACGCGCCATCTCCCTCCTCCGCCGCACTGAAGTCCGATCCAGCCACCTCCGTTCGACAACTCCGACCCCCCTCCCGCTATAAAAAATATACGCTGTAAGTTCTGTCATTTATTCATTTTATATCCATTTGTTTAATAAAAAAATCAGTTTTTAATTTGAATTCGGTTTTTATAAATCAGTTTTTGTCTTCAAAATTCAGTTTTTATATTAATGAAAGTTTTGATTTTTATTTATAAGGAAGAGGAGATTTTTATTTTTAAAATTCAGTTTTTAATTTATAAAAAGGTAAGATTTTAAGCTAATGAAAACTAGGATTTTTAAAATAGAAAAGATTAGATTTTTTACAATAGAAAAGGCGAAATCTTTACAATAGAAAAGGCAAAATCTTTACAATAGAAAAGGCGAGATTTTTATATATTGAATAACGAAGTAAAAATTCGATTTTTATATATTGAATAACGAAGTAAAAATTCGATTTTTATATATTGAATAATGAAGTAAAAATTCGATTTGTTTATATTGAATAGCGAAGTAAAAATTCGATTTTTACATATGTAGAGAATACGGGCAACGAAGATGACAAAAAGGCGAGAACGACGAAGGTTTCTGCAAAAGAAGAGCCGTTGAGTTAGAATAGCTATTGGTGAGAATTTCTCACTCTTCAATTTCTTTTTCTAGTTATATATATACTAGGATGCAGACGGTGCTTAGTAGCACCCGACACAATCGTCCACAGACCATGGACTTGTTTGTTAGGTTGTGTAGTTGGTTAGATTATTTGGTTTGAATTGAATTGTTTGGTGTAATGGAATGGATTTGATTGATGTGTGAATGGCGTGGGCCTTCACTAGACCGGGGATAAGGCTAGGCCTTGTCCCGTTTCTAGTATCGTGCCGTTATGCCGTCGAAATTTTCTAAAATAAGTTAGAAAAATAAAGATATCATTTTATTTGATAAATGAACAGAATAAAAATTCATGTGTTGAAATAAAATGTTTTATCGTTAAAATATAATTTTTAACGTGAAAGTGAATAAATAAATAGTTTATAAACAAATCGGCCGATTTGTTTATATACACTTATTTGACTGATATTGATTGGGTCGATAAATTTTACACATCGCCCAACTGCACAAATAAAAATCTGTGTTTGTTGATTTGAAACCCCACACGGGTGTTGGGATGAAATTTGAAGTTCACTCATCCTGATTGATTAAATATGTCGATCGATTGATTGACAGGCTGTTATAAGCGTTAGATATCTATATTTGATGCTTATACAGTGTAGTGCACTTTGGTTGATGGTTGATTATTTTTCAATGCTATTAGATACATTTGTCGTATGGAATCCATATAATTAACTTTATATGGTAATTGATTGGGCCTCATTCCAATTTAGAAAATAAAGAATATTATAATATAAAGGTTCATGTGTTGACTGTACTCATCCGTTGAGATTAGTCATGTGTTGAACGAAATATTTTAATAATAAAATTTACATCTTTATCAATATAAAATAAAGGTTCATGTGTTGACAGTACTCATCCGTTGAGATTAGTCATGTGTTGAACGAAATATTTTAATAATAGAAATATTTGAAAAGGAAATATTTGAAATAGAAATATTTGAAAAGAAATATTTGAAAAAGAAAACGAATTTGATTTCAATTGAATATATAACAAATTTGATTTCAATTGAATATATAACGAATTTGATTTCAATTGAATATATAACGAATTTGATTTCAATTGAATATATAACGAATTTGATTTCAATTGAATATATAACGAATTTGATTTCAATTGAATATATAACGAATTTGATTTCAATTGAATATATAATGAATTTGAATTGAATCGAATAGAAAACCAATTTGAATCGAATAGAAAACCAATTTGAATTGAATCGAATAGAAAACCAATTTGAATTGAATCGAATAGAAAACCAATTTGAATTGAATCGAATAGAACACCGATAAGAATTAAATCGAATATAAAACGAATTCGAATTTGAATTGAAATCAAATAGAAATGAAAGTAAAAAGGAATTATAAAAGAAATTGAATTTGATTTGAATAGAAAAGAAATGGAATTTGATTTGATTTGAAAAGAAATTGAATTTGATTTGATTAGAAAACGAATGGAATTTGATTTGATTAGAAAACGAATGGAATTTGATTTGAATAGAAAACGAAATGAATTTGATTTGAATAGAAAACGAATTCGAATTGAATATATAACGAATTTGAATTGAATAGAAAACGAAATGAATTTGAATTGAATAGAAAACGAAATGAATTTGATTTGAATGGAAAACGAATTGAATTCGAATTGAATATATAACGAATACGAATTCGAATTGAATATATAATGAATTTGATTTCAATTGAATATATATCGAATTTGATTTGAATTGAAAAGAAAACGAATTCGAATTGAATTGAATTGAAAAGAAAATGAATTCGAATCGAATTAAAATCGATTTGAATTGAAATCAAATAAAAATGAAAGTAAAAAGGATTTATAATAGAAAATTCAATTTTGATTTTAATTTGAAATGGAAGTTGAATTTGTTTTGAAAACGAAATTAAAACTATTTATAAAATTCGTTTTAGATAGTAATCGGCGAGATATATATTATATATATAATATAATGGCCTGAATAGAACGCGCCGCGCCGCGGCAGTTCGTGAATTTCGACCATTTATTTCAAACGGACATTACGGGAGATCCGTCCGTCGGATTCTCCTAAAACCGGAACCGTTGGGTTCGTATCGAAAAGAGCTTTCTAACGAATATTAGAAATTTGAAATCTAACGGTTGGATTTGGAGATACGTCCAAATCAAATTTGAAAAAGGTCGTTGTAAGTGCAGTTCGATGGCCATTGTTGGAAATCGACTGTACAGACCTTGATAAAATTATTAAAAATATCAATAATTTGTGTAAAATCATAAGAAATGATTTGGGAAAAATTGGGATGAAAAACTCCATATTTGAAAAGATAAAAATAGATTTTTATCGAAATGAACTAGTTTTGAACTAAAATTAAAATCTATTTATTTTTAAATAAATAAATTGGATTTGAAATGGGTTTTAAATAGAATTGATTTGTGGGTTTATCGTGAACAGTGTTTTAAATAACACTAGTTCTTTAATCCGATAATAATTAGAATGTGATTTGGGTTTGTCGTGAACTGTGTTTTAAATGACACTAGTTCTTTAACCCAGTAAAAGGAGTTTTATTGAATCTGCAATTAGATTGAAATGTGAGTTGATAATTTAGATTATCAAATTTGGCAAATGGGCGAGAATGGAGTATCACCAGTTTTGCTCCAAAGCGATAGTTAAATCTTTAATTAGATTTGAACGTGAAACGGTAATTAATTTTACCGATAACACCGTGGTGTTAGATATGAAGTATTACCAGTTTTGCTTCATGGGATGAATAGGTTGGTATTGGGAAATTAAATGAATAATTACTTCGGTGTGGTTCGCTAATCTCGACTAGTTTGGAAAACCATAATTTGGTTTGAAATGACATCCAAAGGAAGATTAAAGGATAAATTTTAAAGAATTTATCTTGGATAAAATTAATGGGAACCTTTCCCTAAGAATATTCTGAATTGGAATGAGGCGTTCGTTGTGTTTGTGTAACATTTGTTTTTAATATACGCGGATTGTTCAGAAAGTCCGGGTTTATACCCATTCTGAATAATCGATTCGACGATAAGTCGAAGATGAAGACGGTGGTCGAAGACCGGAAGTCTTCACATCGTTTGGATAATTATTGACGATCCTGATTGGGCTGTACACCCAAGAGGATGGAAATAGTTGGTGGTCGTCCTGACGTACTTGGAGATCGATGGATATGCGAGGAAAGTGCCTCCGGTTTCGTTCAGACCCAGAATGAACTTGTAAATGGATTGTGTGTCTGACATTGGATTTTATTCTGTGTTGATTGATTTCTATTAAATATATATCTGTTTGGCGGCGGAGAATTTATTCTCTTGCTTAACGCCCTTCTCTGAGACGTACGAGCTTAGAGGTTATATATCGATAGATATCAATCGCATGGCATGAATTGCCTGTGTGGCATGCTGAGTTGCATAGATCAAGGCTTCTTTTGAAAAGCAAAGTCTTGTGGTTGATGATCAAAGCACGGCCTACGTGGCAGCTTTGTGTATAATGTGAATTCGCGAGCCTTACACCTCGGTATGAGTCAAAAACGGGATACGGACTGCAGGGAGAGCACGACGTTTCTTTCTAGCTTTGGTGGTGTCAGTGACTTACCAGCCCTGACATTTATATACTTTGCACCTATGTGGTTGTTGGATGAGGCGCCTCGATTTTAGGTCTGTAAGGACCGGGAAACGTGTGTTCAGGAATTGCCAATCCTCTAACGTAAGTGAGGATCGGCCCTGAAGATCCAGGATTGCCCAGAGTGTGTAGTCCTGAGACATTTGCTAGAGGGTCTCGAAAGCGGAGAGGAGCTTTCCCCTTGCCTCGACTCATGATGGAAATCCAATTTCCAATACGTGTATTGCGGTTTTAATTGTAGAACTAGTATGGCGACATGATAGATGGTACTCATGCCGCCTATGATTGATATTTATGATTGAAATTGTTTTGACACTATACACTTATTATAGTATCAAATGATTTGTTTTAAACGTACCAAGCATGTTTGGCTATTATAAGGGAAAACCCTATCCTCCGGCTTGCGTTGCATTGTGTGATGGGACCTGGGTCTTATAATAGCTTCATTTTTCGAAAAAGCATTTCGTTGTTTATTCTATGCACTGGTATTCTTAGGAGAAAACCCGTTCCGTGTTATACGGCGTGGTCCCTTGAATTACTCTCTTTTAAAGTAAAGTTTTGAATAACTGTTTTAGTTCTCACACCAGTCACATGACTGACCTGGAGTTTATTGTTTTAACCTAAACACTGGGTGCCCCTATTTTCCGCACGGGCAGCTAGTAGTTTTGGTTTTGCAGATTTATATTCACAGGATCCTGGTTTACAGCTGGAATGATATCCGGAAAGCTCTGTATCCGTATATCACCTTCAGTTGTGCTTTGTATATTTTTCCGCTGCTATGTAATTTATTGTAATCTCTGATATTTATCGAATGTAATTTATTCATTTATACTCTGTATGTTCTTGTATCTGATGGAATTGTTGTAATAGCAATGAAATGTTCTTCCGTATGCGTTCTGTTTTGTCTTGTCCTCACAGTAATTCGTTCTTTCTCATCTCTTCGGAGACCGGGGAAGTTCGGGTCGCTTCATTTGGTATCAGAGCTTTGGTTTACAGAGCTCGAGAACAAGACACATTAGAACCCTACGAAAGAATTCATCAGATATTGGATTAGTACTATCCAATTAGAATGACTCGTGAGAGATAGGATCAGTAGTATCCTAGAACGAGTGTGAAGAGTATATTTTTCAATTGAAAACAATTTTGTTTAGAAAATTTAAATCAATTCTACGTATTTGAATATTTATTTATTTTGAATTTGGACAATCCAATATATAAAGATTTTTCATATACGCGTCATGAACGTATATTCGAAGTTTTAATATATTAGATAGATATAGAATCACATTCTAGTCGCACGGACATGATTCTGATGATGGCGCGCCATCACCCGTATTTATTTTCGAGTTTCGAAGGTGAGATATCTATATATTTCCATTAGACTGGTGTGAGAACCAAAACTTATATACATAGATTTATTTGTTGTGAATTGGCATCAAAAACATGATTTTCTGTATATGTATCAAAATTATGAATTTGAAACGTTAATCCACTAATTGATTGATGTTTGTGTTGTTTGTTTATTTGTTTGATAATTTTGAACCATTATGCCTAATTGAATCAAATATTGAATTGTATTGAAAATTGGTCGCATTTGCTTGCATATACATATACTTGCATTGAACAGGTCATAGCAAGGAGGCTAGAGCAGAGAATAAAATTTGTTTGCCCGACAAATAGGTACATGTTTACTATAATTTACTGTTTTGTTTGGGTGATGATGATTTTATGAGCCTATTGGCTAGCTGCTTGGCTTTTTCTTTTTCTTTTTGAGATCAGAAGGCCTATATGGCAATTTCGGGATTTTCCCGTGGCTCCCGGTGCAGGGGAGGTTATAGCGAAATTTTTCGAAAATTTAGGGTGTTAGCCAAATTTCTGAAAATTTGAAAATTCTCAGAAACTGATAAGTTGGAGAAAGGAAGCCAGATCGAACGTAGGATTGATTAATCAAACCACTTTCGACTTTGTTCCTTTTCGGGGACGGAAAGTTTTAAGTGGGGGAGATTGTAATAACCCGGAAATTCTGAGCCAGTTTAACATTTTTATTTTGACAATTTTAGCGAATTTTGAATATTTAAAATGGATTATTTTAAATAAAATCGACGAGAAATTTATTTTGAATATATTTAGAAGGTATATATTATATACGCCGTCGTTAGAATATAAATAATTATATATAATTATAAAAGGAATTGAAAATGGCGTGGTAGTTCGATAATTCGATTTCAAACTTCAATTGAATGTACCGGGTGCAAAACAAACCGGATTTTAGCGAAACTGAAAATAATAGGATCTAATTGATGATATCTTTCCAACGAACCCGAAAAATCAAAATTTCATAGCGGGAATCAAAAGATATGTCCAGTTGAAAATTCTGAATAGTCGCTATGGAATTCAGGCCCTTAAAAATAGACATTTTGCAAACGACCTCGGATTTCGACGAAACCACTTATGGCAAATTATTGCTAGGTTTAAAATTTCACAATTTTTCGAATCAATATGTGAGCGTGGCAAAGGAAAACGTGTTTGACCAGTTTCAGTTGATTTTAATCGACTGGAAAATGGCCATTTTTCCAACGGTCTCAGAATTCGACGAAACTAGTTTTGTTAGGACCGTATCGTCAATACGAAGCTAGAAAATATTTTTAGGGAATTTTTAGAGTTCGTATGTGACCCCGGTAAATTGAAATGCGCGTTCAAATTCGATATATAGAGTTATATGTTGATTTTAACGAAAACCTATCAAAATAGTCGAATCAGCCTACGATACATATCCCATTGTGTTCGAAATGGGGGTAATACGCTATGGACGACAGGCGGTGGGCCTCGTTTAGAGGTCATATGAAAAAGTCAACTTTCAGAAATTAAATAATTAAAATAAAACCCCCCTTTCCCTCTCCTATACCTTGCCCCCCCCCCGGTTTCATCATTCAGACAAAACGAAATAAAAAAAAAAATCCCTAACTAATCGCGATCCCCCTGGCGGCGCCACCACCCGCCGTGGCCCCCCTGCCCCGCGCTCCAGCGCCTCCACACAGGCCGCCCCTTCTCCGATCCTTCCTCTCCTCCCTTCTTCCACGAAGTTCGACGTCTCCCAACCGGCTCCGCCCTTCGATCCCACGCCCTACCTCGACTGACGCGCCATCTCCCTCCTCCGCCGCACTGAAGTCCGATCCAGCCACCTCCGTTCGACAACTCCGACCCCCCTCCCGCTATAAAAAATATACGCTGTAAGTTCTGTCATTTATTCATTTTATCTCCATTTGTTTAATAAAAAATCAGTTTTTAATTTGAATTCGGTTTTTATAAATCAGTTTTTGTCTTCAAAATTCAGTTTTTATATTAATGAAAGTTTCGATTTTTATTTATAAGGAAGAGGAGATTTTTATTTTTAAAATTCAGTTTTTAATTTATAAAAAGGTAAGATTTTAAGCTAATGAAAACTAGGATTTTTAAAATAGAAAAGATTAGATTTTTTACAATAGAAAAGGCGAAATCTTTACAATAGAAAAGGCGAAATCTTTACAATAGAAAAGGCGAGATTTTTAAATATTGAATAACGAAGTAAAAATTCGATTTTTATATATTGAATAACGAAGTAAAACTTCGATTTTTATATATTGAATAACGAAGTAAAAATTCGATTTTTATATATTGAATAGCGAAGTAAAAATTCGATTTTTACACATGTAGAGAATACGGGCAACGAAGATGAGAAAAAGGCGAGAACGACGAAGGTTTCTGCAAAAGAAGAGCCGTGGAGTTAGGATAGCTATTGGTGAGAATTTCTCACTCTTCAATTTCTTTTTCTAGTTATATATATATACTAGGATGCAGACGGTGCTTAGTAGCACCCGACACAATCGTCCACAGACCATGGACTAGTTTGTTTGGTTGTGTAGTTGGTTAGATTATTTGGTTTGAATTGAATTGTTTGGTGAAATGGAATGGATTTGATTGATGTGTGAATGGCGTGGGCCTTCACTGGACCAGGGATAAGGCTAGGCCTTGTCCCGTTTCTAGTATCGTGCCGTTATGCCGCAGAAATTTTCTAAAATAAGTTAGAAAAATAAAGATATCATTTTATTTGATAAATGAACTGAATAAAAATTCATGTGTTGAAATAAAATGTTTTATCGTTAAAAATATAATTTTTAACGTGAAAGTGAATAAATAAATATTTTATAAACAAATCGGTCGATTTGTTTATATACACTTATTTGACTGATATTGATTGGGTCGATAAATTTTACACATCGCCCAACTGCACAAATAAAAATCTGTGTTTGTTGATTTGAAACCCCACACGGGTGTTGGGATGAAATTTGAAGTTCATTCATCCTGATTGATTAAATATGTCGATCGATTGATTGACAGGCTGTTATAAGCGTTAGATATCTATATTTGATGCTTATACAGTGTAGTGCACTTTGGTTGATGGTTGATTATTTTTCAATGCTATTAGATACATTTGTCGTATGGAATCCATATAATTAACTTTATATGGTAATTGATCGGGCCTCATTCCAATTTAGAAAATAAAGAATATTATAATATAAAGGTTCATGTGTTGACTGTACTCATCCGTTGAGATTAGTCATGTATTGAACGAAATATTTTAATAATAAAATTTACATCTTTATCAATATAAAATAAAGGTTCATGTGTTGACAGTACTCATCCGTTGAGATTAGTCATGTGTTGAACGAAATATTTTAATAATAGAAATATTTGAAAAGGAAATATTTGAAAAGGAAATATTTGAAATAGAAATATTTGAAAAGAAATATTTGAAAAAGAAAACGAATTTGATTTCAATTGAATATATAACGAATTTGATTTCAATTGAATATATAACGAATTTGATTTCAATTGAATATATAACGAATTTGATTTCAATTGAATATATAACGAATTTGATTTCAATTGAATATATAACGAATTTGATTTCAATTGAATATATAACGAATTTGATTTCAATTGAATATATAACGAATTTGATTTCAATTGAATATATAATGAATTTGAATTGAATCGAATAGAAAACCAATTTGAATTGAATCGAATAGAAAACCAATTTGAATTGAATCGAATAGAACACCGATAAGAATTAAATCGAATATAAAACGAATTCGAATTTGAATTGAAATCAAATAGAAATGAAAGTAAAAAGGATTTATAAAAGATATTGAATTTGATTTGAATAGAAAAGAAATGGAATTTGATTTGATTTGAAAAGAAATTGAATTTGATTTGATTAGAAAACGAATGGAATTTGATTTGATTAGAAAACGAATGGAATTTGATTTGAATAGAAAACGAAATGAATTTGATTTGAATAGAAAACGAATTCGAATTGAATATATAACGAATTTGAATTGAATAGAAAACGAAATGAATTTGAATTGAATAGAAAACGAAATGAATTTGATTTGAATGGAAAACGAATTGAATTCGAATTGAATATATAACGAATTTGAATTCGAATTGAATATATAACGAATTTGATTTCAATTGAATATATAACGAATTTGATTTGAATTGAAAAGAAAATGAATTCGAATTGAATTGAATTGAAAAGAAAATGAATTCGAATCGAATTAAAATCGATTTGAATTGAAATCAAATAAAAATGAAAGTAAAAAGGATTTATAATAGAAAATTCAATTTTGATTTGAATTTGAAATGGAAGTTGAATTTGTTTTGAAAACGAAATTAAAACGATTTATAAAATTCGTTTTAAATAGTAATCGGCGAAATATATATTATATATATTATATATATAATATAATGGCCTGAATAGAACGCGCCGCGCCGCGGCAGTTCGTGAATTTCGACCATTTATTTCAAACGGACATTACGGGAGATCCGACCGTCGGATTCTCCTAAAACCGGAACCGTTGGGTTCGTATCGAAAAGAGCTCTCTAACAAATATTAGAAATTTGAAATCTAACGGTTGGATTTGGAGATACGTCCAAATCAAATTTGAAAAAGGTCGCTGTAAGTGCAGTTCGATGGCCATTGTTGGAAATCGACTGTACGGGCCTTGATAAAATTATTAAAAATATCAATAATTTGTGTAAAATCATAATAAATGATTTGGGAAAAAGTGGGATGAAAAACTCCATATTTGAAAAGATAAAAATAGATTTTTATCGAAATGAACTAGTTTTGAACTAAAATTAAAATCCATTTATTTTTAAATAAATAAATTAGAATTGAAATGGGTTTTAAATAGAATTGATTTGTGGGTTTATCGTGAACAGTGTTTTAAATAACACTAGTTCTTTAATCCGATAATAATTAGAATGTGATTTGGGTTTGTCGTGAACTGTGTTTTAAATGACACTAGTTCTTTAACCCAGTAAAAGGAGTTTTATTGAATCTGCAATTAGATTGAAATGTGAATTGATAATTTAGATTATCAAATTTGGCAAATGGGCGAGAATGGAGTATCACCAGTTTTGCTCCAAAGCGATAGTTAAATCTTTAATTAGATTTGAACGTGAAACGGTAATTAATTTTACCGATAACACCGTGGTGTTAGATATGAAGTATTACCAGTTTTGCTTCATGGGATGAATAGGTTGGGATTGGGAAATAAAATGAATAATTACTTCGGTGTGGTTCGCTAATCTCGACTAGTTTGGAAAACCATAATTTGGTTTGAAATGACATCCAAAGGAAGATTAAAGGATAAATTTTAAAGAATTTATCTTGGATAAAATTAATGGGAACCTTTCCCTAAGAATATTCTGAATTGGAATGAGGCATTCGTTGTGTTTGTGTAACATTTGTTTTTAATATACGCGGGTTGTTCAGAAAGTCCGGGTTTATACCCATTCTGAATAATCGATTCGACAATAAGTCGAAGATGAAGACGGTGGTCGAAGACCGGAAGTCTTCACATCGTTTGGATAATTACTGACGATCCTGATTGGGCTGTACACCCAAGAGGATGGAAATAGTTGGTGGACGTCCAGACGTACTTGGAGATCGATGGATATGCGAGGAAAGTGCCTCCGGTTTCGTTCAGACCCAGAACGAACTTGTAAATGGATTGTGTGTCTGACATTGGATTTTATTCTGTGTTGATTGATTTCTATTAAATATATATCTGTTTGGCGGCGGAGAATTTATTCTCTTGCTTAACGCCCTCTCTGAGACGTACGAGCTTAGAGGTTATATATCGATAGATATCAATCGCATGGCATGAATTGCTTGTGTAGCATGCTGAGTTGCATAGATCAAGGCTTCTGTTGAAAAGCAAAGTCTTGTGGTTGATGATCAAAGCACGGCCTACGTGGCAGCTTTGTGTATAACGTGAATTCGCGAGCCTCACACCTCGGTATGAGTCAAAAACGGGATACGAACTGCAGGGAGAGCACAACGTTTCTTTCTAGCTTTGGTGGTGTCAGTGACTTACCAGCCCTGACATTTATATACTTTTCACCTATGTGGTTGTTGGATGAGGCGCCTCGATTTTAGGTCTGTAAGGACCGGGAAACGTGTGTTCAGGAATTGCCAATCCTCTAACGTAAGTGAGGACCGACCCTGAAGATCCAGGATTGCCCAGAGTGTGTAGTCCTGAGACATTTGCTAGAGTGTCTCGAAAGTGGAGAGGAGCTTGCCCCTTGCCTCGACTCATGACGGAAATCCAATTTCCAATACGTGTATTGCGGTTTTAATTGTAGAACTAGTATGGCGACATGATAGATGGTACCCATGCCGCCTATGATTGATATTTATGATTGAAATTGTTTTGACACTATACACTTATTATAGTATCAAATGATTTGTTTTAAACGTACCAAGCATGTTTGGTTATTATAAGGGAAAACCCTATCCTCCGGCTTGCGTTGCATTGTGTGATGGGACCTGGGTCTTATAATAGCTTCATTTTTCGAAAAAGCATTTCGTTGTTTATTCTATGCACTGGTATTCTTGGGAGAAAACCCGTTCCGTGTTATACGGCGTGGTCCCTTGAATTACTCTCTTTTAAAGTAAAGTTTTGAATAACTGTTTTAGTTCTCACACCAGTCACATGACTGACCTGGAGTTTATTGTTTTAACCTAAACTCTGGGTGCCCCTATTTTCCGCACGGGCAGCTAGTAGTTTTGGTTTTGCAGATTTATATTCACAGGATCCTGGTTTACAGCTGGAATGATATCCGGAAAGCTCTGTATCCGTATATCACCTTCAGTTGTGCTTTGTATATTTTTCCGCTGCTATGTAATTTATTGTAATCTCTGATATTTATCGAATGTAATTTATTCATTTATACTCTGTATATTCTTGTATCTGATGGAATTGTTGTAATAGCAATGAAATGTTCTTCCGTCTGCGTTATGTTTTGTCTTGTCCTCACAGTAATTCGTTCTTTCTCATCTCTTCGGAGACCGGGGAAGTTCGGGTCGCTTCATTATACAAATGGTTTGATAGTCTATGTTTGTTGACAACAAACTAGACTATGCTTAGTCAGTGTAAACACAAATTGCATCAATATTTGCTAAGTGGTTATTGATTTTGAAATGAAAGTAAAAACAAAATTTGATGGTCTATAGTTTTAGTTAATAATTCATAGGCCATACTTAGAATAGTTTTGCTTTAGTTCCATATTCATGAGATTCATAAGTGGTTTAAATATTGCATTTATATCACTTAATGGAGATCATAAATTGTATTTTTGATAACTTACATAAATATGAGAGTTGATTTGCCTACAAATTGTTTTCATTTCATATTTAGCTCTCAACTTAGTTTATAGTTTTCATTAGCTTTTATTAGTTAAAACTTCAGTTGAATTTGGTTTAATTTGATTGAGTAAAATCTAGAATTAATTCTTTCCCTGTGGATCGACTTGTATTTACCACGTACTAATAATTGTACGCCGTTCGCTTGCAGTATTATCACAATATTCTGTGTTAATGGTTTTCTAATTTAATAGAATATCCATTTTGCGAACAAGTTTTTGGCGCCGTTGCCGGGGTAAGAAATTAGTTTTAATTTTATTCTTCGGATTAGTTTTCTTATTTGTGTTCTATTGAAAAAAAGAAAAGAAAAAAAAGATTGTATGTTTGTTTGTTTTATTTCACTTTTATTTGTTTGTTTGTGTGTGTTATTGTGCCTTGTTTTAGTGTTCTTAGTTTTCTTTCCTAAAAATTTATTTTTTTGTTCCATTTTGTAGTCAATTGTGTGAATTGCATTTGTTGTTAGTGTTTGTTTTGTGTGTGTTTTTATTTATTTAAAAAAAATATTGTTTGTTTGATCATTTTATGCATGATGTTGCTTTTATTTGTTTATTTTTGGTTATGTTAAATTGTGTTTTTTGTTTTCTCTGTGTGTTTGTAATTGCATTTGTGAATATTTGTTTGTGCTATCTGTCTCTTGCATCTCTCTTCATAAAAAAAATCCAGTCATTTATCTTCCAGTTATTAGAAGAAAGAAAGAAAATAAAAATAAACACCTACCTTTTGTTCAGTCTCTTTCCCATTTTTTGTGTTTTCAATTGCCTTTATTTCTTTCCCTTTATCTCTCCCATTTATTTCTCTCCTTTTTACAATTCCTACAAAAAAAATTAGTGCTTTTCTTTTATTCCCTTTTTAATTTCCTTTCCCTTCTTTCATTTATTTCTTGATTGCCTTCCTTCCTTTTCTTTCCAGTAATTAATTAACATTATTGCTTTCCAATTCTTTATTTCTTTGCCCTCTCCGATTTCTTTCCCAAATTCTCTTCATAATTAAATTTTTTTTTCAAATCAAAACAAAATAAAAAATATACAAATTTCTTTTGATTTCCTTCCTCTTTTGTCATTATCTACCTTGAATCCTTCCTCTAGCATAAAACCTATCACAAACCAATATTCATAACCATTACCACCACAAATCATCACCGTTGATCATTCAATCTCCTCACTGCATTATCACCCTACTTCTTCACATTTACAAAAATTTCTCTACCACTTCAACCTAAACTACTGTGCAGCAGCCATCACCATAATCTAACTCAAACCAAGCATCAACAGCAAGTTCACATCTTCCATCACACTGACCAAACTTTCTATACCTTCATCTCTTTCTCAAAAACCATAAAACCAAAACAACAGAAGCTCCTCACAATCTATCCGACTGTCCTTTACCACCCAACTAATCGACACACCAACTACAACTTATCTTAGTCACTCCATTTTCTCTTTAAATTTCCCATTCACACTTCATCAGCCACATACCTACCTCGTCAAGCACTACAACCATTCACGCTCTCTTGAAGTACCCCCGACGTTGCACTATCCACCTTGCTCCCCTTCACAACCCCCCCCCCCAAAAAAAGGGTTAGTTTCTCAATTCTGCCTCAACTCTTGCTCGCACCTTACCTGCATTCCGAAAACCACATCCTCCACCGCCGAATTGAACTTCCCCACTTTTTGCTCTTGCCACCTTTCCTAATTCAGCGAATCAACTAAGACCCACAGTCGTCTGGAATCCAAAACCATAGTTGGCAAATCCCTCAGCTAATTGTTTTATTTTCGATTTTGAGTTGTGCGAATTTGATTTTGGAATTCTGCGAGTGGTTAACTGTGAAAAGGTTGGGTATTATCATTTGGAAAATTGCGAATTGATATGAGAACCCCTCTGAATGGTTTCGTTGCTTTCTTGAAGCCTTTGAATTGTTTGCTTGTCAATTTTCGTGAATTCCAGGGTTAATTTTGCCTGTGAGAGGAGGCGGCTTGTTTTATTATGTGCATATAGGGTTGGGCCTGTTTACAAGGGGGCCAGGCTTATATTTTCAATATGACATCTTGTTTCATTTTTGTGTTAAAAGAAAGGTTTCTATTTTGTTTTTAAAATAAGCTAGTCTTCCTTTAAGCTTTCATTTTCCCTTTACAAAAAAAAAAGATTGAGAAACTTTTTCAGTCTTGTCTTGTGCAAAATTCTTTTTCAGGTTGCAGAAATCAGGAAATTGCTTGCTAGAGATAGTGCGCTTATCAGCTTTGCTTGCTTTAAAAAAATTGCCGCTAAAAAGTTTTTGCTAATCTGCACGCATTGGTGTATGTTTTCTTTCCTTTATTTTATTTTATTTGCATTGGTGGTTGGTTGCACTTACATAAAAAAAATCATTTGTAATTGCATTGTAGTTCACGTTTAATTTCTGTTTTGCATTCATCTCATTTTATTTTTATTTTCTAAGGAGATTGTTATATTTTGACATCTTGATTTCTTTCTAATGATTTATTTCTCGGTGTCTAGACTATGGCAGAGTAATAATTGTTTATAAATATTACGGTGATTCGTAAATATTATATCGGTTGTTCCTCTGGAGGTACTTAAACCTTCGGCTGCATTGCTAGGGTGATTCCTGGTGCACCGATAACTCCTGTCTGTTAACTAGCTGAGAAATCTTTTGTTGAAATTAATCAAACCGTCATTATATAATTTCAGAAAATCTGTAAATAATTAGTTTGCATTCATATAGTTGCATTAGGTTCATGCATATATAAAAAAAAACAAAAAAAAATATACAAAAAATCCAAAATCTTAAAAAAACTTTATTGAAAATGTCTCAATTTCCCTATTCCTACGAATTTTATGACAGTTGTGAAAATCAACTTAATCCATATAATTTTATACCAAATTCATATGGATATTTTAACAAAACTATTGTACAAATAATCTTGATTTTACACCACCAAATTTTCAAAATGATGATCAACCCTCAAGTCTTGAAATAAGTATTCAACCTCTACTTGAAGAAAGTCAAAAATTTAATGAATTAAGACAAAGATTAATTGAAATAATGTGCAACAATTCAAGTCAAAGTTTTCAAAATTCAAATTCAACTTCAAATTCTAATGATTTTAATTATAGCCCTTGTCAATCCAATTTCGAACTCCAAAATGAATTACAAATTCAAAATGTTAATGTGAATAACTTTTCAAATGGTTTTGGCAATGAGAATAATTTCAATCGTGGTGCAACTGAAATTTTTGTTCTCAGCAATTTCAACTTGAAAATTCTCATGTAAATAATTATACATTTGATTTTGTTGAGCAAATGAATGAAATTCATGATAATCACACAAATTTGTTGTTTCAATACTACTTGAATTTTTGTGGAAAAAAAATCAAATTTCAGCGTGTGATGATTCAAATGATAATCCACCTTTTACCACAATCAATGGTCTTCAACTAACAATTTTTGAAATTGATGAAAATCTTAATGAAGTTGTTGAAAGCTCTGTGACTGATTTGAATTTAAAATCTCTTGAAAACAAAGATGTCAATCTTCAATTCGATCTTCCTCTCTTAGATTCTGAAAATTTTTCAACTTTAGACTGTCAACATGACAAAAGTGATGAAGTTGTTAACAACTGTTTAAGTGAGGACGATTTTGATGAGCGAAAACTTCTTAAACTGATTGATGATGATGTTGTTGGGTCTAAAACTAAAAATGAAACATTTGAAAACTTTGAAATTCTTGACGTTGGAAATAAAGAAACGGCTGAATGTGATCTGGAACACAATGACGATTTTTTAAAAACTGTTGAAACTCCTTGCGACTTAATCGTTTCAATTGAACCTCACTACGATCACTTGTTTTTCAATGATAAATTTCTCCCGTATATGAACTCTTTTTAGAGTAACACTATTTTTGAGAAAATACAATTTCCAAATTTACTGAAAATTCAATTGTTTGGTTTTAACTTTAGGTTTGCGAATGAACTTTTAGTCAACAAACTTTCAGATGTCAAAGCAAAACAAAACAATTTTTCTCAAAACAAGTGTGGGGGTGAGAATGATGCACACATCTCTCAATTTATACATCATCTGAACAATCAAACTTTATTTTTAAAACTTTTACTGAACCCTAGCTCGATGATCTCTCTTTAGTTGCTACAGATATTCAATTCGAATTTAGGATCAATTCTAAGCTAAAAATTTTGAAATTAGCAACTCAAAAAACAAAATTTGTTTTTCCAAATATAAAAAGCAACATACCTTCCTTTATGATTTGGTTTTCTGTGCTTAAGCTGTGTCTCTCATACTTGCAGAGACAAATGAATCGGTCTTTTGAAGACTATTTCATTTAGTTCTTGTCAATATAATTTCTAATATACTGTAAATATTTTTTTCCTTTTCTCTTGTAATTATAAGTCATATTTTCAAAATTTTCATTTTCTTTTCATTTGGGTTGACTGTGGGGACATAGTCCAAATCAAGTATGGTGGGAGTTTCATATTTTTTGGTTTTGCATAGAATTTTCCTATTTTTTTCTTTTTCATTCAAAAAAAATTTCGCATTTCTATTTTTTTTTAAATAAGACATGATGAAGCTAGCATACAATTTTGGTCGTTCGATTAAAATATTTGGAGATTTACTTCTCTTAACAGATAACGGAAGGAAAGTTTGAATTATGAGCAAATTTGGTGTAACTGGTATATTGGGGAATTCGTAGGTGATGAGTATGAAATGTTTTCTGAATTGTAATCTGATTAAATGAATGGCTGAGTTTGACTGCTTGTGATAACATTTTAGGTCTTTTAAGTGAAGTTGTGCTAAGATATGCTCGCTTGACTCTCTCTATCTTATGTAAAAAAGAAAAAAAGAAGAAAAAAAATGTATGTATATATTAATAATCCAAGGGTATCCAACATTGCTAGTACATCTTGCGTTGGTGTGCAAACCCGCCAAGCTCTTTCCGACACCTTGTTGATAATGTCATCGTCGATATATCTTGGTCTCATTTTATGAGTTGGATGATTAACATAGAAATGTGTTTATTATATGCTCTTATAACTTATCTTTTGTATATAAATAAATATTACTTAGGTATTGTTTTGTCATTTTTACAGATATGCCGATACAGTCAGAAAAATGGAAAATAGAGATCAAATTGTTGCATATTTACATTTGAAGACTTGCTGACGAAGATCTCACATCCACTTGATTTATGGACAAGAAAATAACTAGTAGAAAGGCCATATATATCACAAATCAATGAAGAATTATCAAAGGAGCAAGAGGAAAAGAGGAAAGGCCCAAATTTACTAGATTTCACTAAGGCCCATTTGTAATTCTCACTGTAAACTCTTTTGTGAATTCCTTAATGCCCATTTGTCATTGTATTAGGGTTAGGGTTAGGGTTGGCTATCTATCCTATAAATACCCTTGTATTCTCATTGTAAAGATCATCCTAGAATTAATAAAGTCTTCTTCTTCTCTTTTCTGCATTTTTTTTATTTTCTTAGCAATTAGTGTTGTCTACACAATTAGATTTGGTAGAACACTATTTGTCTTTTTCGTCTATTTTTCATTAGTGATTAACCGTCTGATTAGATTCAACGGTAATCCTAATTTTATATCCTGTTTGTTATTTTAATTTCTCCAATTTCTATTTCTGTTCTTTTTACTGCTTCCTTAGGTCAATTGGATTGAATACAGATTTGATTAGATTCAAATCTGATTCAATTCAATAATAGTTTAATTGTAGTAGGACGAGTGGTGTCTCGTGAGGGTTTTCAGCGGATACTACCCAAAAAATCCAAATGCAGTATGATATGGTTCTAATGTAATACATGAATGCATAGGACTTATGCAATTGAAAACAAAAAATGAAAACACGACTTGTTTCAGGAAAGTGGTACAACAAATTAAATTAACAATTTCTAGTTAGTTGATTTTATTTTAGATATCTCAACTTGCACAAATTTTCAATATAAATCAAGTTTTCAAATGTTAAATTCCAGTTTGGCCAGTTAATTCGGTTGATAACATAGTGCAGCCATGAAATAAATTTCTAGTTTGCTTGTCACAGTTTGTGAAGTGGTATTCTAATTTCCTTGTGTATGGCTAGTCAAATCAATAAGGTCAAGAAATGTTTGGGCATCATCGCTTATTCTCTATTTCTATAAAAATTAAAATTTATGATTAAGTACATACACCTAACTTAAAGACCAAGGTATACCACTCATACACTGCCTTTCGGACTGACGAAGAGTTAGAACAGAGCTTGGCGGATTGTGTAGACCGACGCTGACTTCGTCAATAACATGTCGGTAATCCTTAGGTGTCCAACTCATAAAATGAGACCAAGATATTCTGAAGCGGACTTTGTCAACAACATGTCGGATAGAGCTTGACGGATTTGCACACCAACGCTAGATATACAAGCAATGTTGGATACCCTTAGATTATTATTAGTATTATTATATTGAAAATATAAGAACAAGAGAGAGTTACGCGAATTCAGCTTAACACAACTTAGTTTTAAAGATTCGAGAAGCCAATATAAGTATTTTAAGTCCTCCACTTTTTTGAACAAAGACTACAATATAGAATAAACTTCATGGCCATCACCTAAGAATCTCCCTATGTACCGGTTACACTATTATCCCTCAAAATTCAACTTTTCATTATGTTTCATATTCGATCTTAGCCGAGAGAAAAAAATACTATCAACTGATTAACAATCCTTAACTTATTTTGTTGTATCAATCTAAAATGAGTCACTTTTCAAAAAAAAAAGGGGCATGTTACTATAATCTAAAATGCATTATGGTCCTATTTAAATGGCTAAAAATGAAAAGAAAGAAAAATAAAGAAGAAACGAAAATAAATGAAATGTAGACTCCCCCCCACACTTGGACAAAACAATGTCCAAATTGTAAACATTTCCTAAATTTGAAAGATCGTACCCAAATATGGATTAAATGCAAAATGATTTGTAAAATGAAATGCAGTCTAACTATATGTAACAATGGATCATATGTACAATGATATATGTGTTTGCGATGCATGCAATGAAAAGAATGCCACCAACTTTCCCCCCCCCCCCCCCACACTTGGTTCTAGCCCGATGAATCCCATTCCCACTATGTCTAGGCATGTTTTCTAATAAGCAAAGGTTTTTGGAAACTATTTCTTCTTTATACCTAGATTTATAGTCCAACAAATATGTAACGACCCAACTTTCGAACGCATCGGAAGTCGTGCCATTAATAAGAATTAGAATAGATAGAAGATAAAATCATAGAAAATATTCTCACAGCGGAATTTTTACAAAAGATGATACTTCATAATATTACACAACGGAATATATTACATCAGAGCATCAAATCTCTACTGATACAAGCCATTCATAGTACATCTTTAATTATACATATCATAGATGACCAAACTGACAGACTTAATTATACAGTAGATATGATAAGTGGACCAGCACACAGAAAGTTCCCATCTAGCTTCTCAAGTTTTATCCAATCCTGATTCACTTGTCTATTCATAACAAGTGTTATGAATACCCAAGAGTTTAAGGGAAACACAGAAAAATAAACTCCGGGTCAGTCAGGGGACTGGTATGAGCAAGCAGTTTAAAACAGATAAAAATATCCCATAAGACCACGCTGTGAATACGGAACTGGTTTTTACCTTATGGGATCAAAACACTTTGTATACTTTAAATCAGATATTATCATAGTGTCTATAAGTTTTCACAAATAATTTAGAATCTAGAAGAATGCTTGCATCTCACATTCTCCTATATATTATACAAATAAAAACCCGCTTGGCACTTATGGAAATTGGATTTCCGACTATGACAAGGTATGGGTCCACCTTCCGATGATGTATCTCTAGAGGCGAATACACCTGGGTTCAACAAGAACGTCTTGCAACCCGACCCACACATGACCGACCACTCATTTCGCTTGAGTGTATCGAATGTATATCACCTACGGTTGGGCTCAAACCACCGTTTCCCGAAAAGGGACAGCATCGAAATAGATTAAAGAAGTAAAAGGAATTTCTCTAGATAGGTGATTATACACCCTAATGGGAGCGACCCACATAGCCATGCTGCCTGCCCGATTTTTGTCATTTACTGGGTGTGAGGCTTGAGGCTAGACTTACCTTTTCATCATCACTGTTTAATTTCTTTGAATGCCACATCGCAAACTCCATTTGAAATCTCTAATTGATTTCCACAAAAATACTCTGGTTGTCAGGCTAAAGAAGTTTCCCTTCTGTGCCAGCAACTGGTACGTTTGAAGAAAACATCGTTCGTGATTCCTTTGGAAAGACTCTTTCAGACATTCGTCCATACAAGTTATCCTAGGATTGGACAAACCGAAGACACTATTCAAGAATACCCCTTGTATATCACCGTCTTCAAATTAAAAAATCTCTGACGTGCGGCGTATAATCAAATCAAAGTGAAATATTTATTTCGGCCTCAATGAAATGATTAACGAATATATTTTTTAAATTATAAATCCAACATGATAAAAATCTAATTACAGTCAAACTGCACAGTCTATTATCGTCTGGCCTATATCTGATATTTTTACCATGTCTTACAAATGGACAGTTTTAGTGTGAGCATCGCACAAGGTTTTTCTTTCCATTTCTCATTATTATTCCTTAATCTGAACACTCATAAATAAATTAAATCTATGGTTTAGAGTTCATTTTACAGCTTTTACACTTTATACGTTTTCGTCAAATTTCACTTTGATCTCTAATTCTTGATCTAGTTCTTCTTCTTTCATAAAAATTTCTCTTTTTATTAACACGATTAAAAACATTATTCATAGTTCTTGTTTTACAAAATACAAAACTGTTCATGATTTGTTTCTTATATCAGAGATTTTAGATTTCAGTTTAAAACCGACAAATACTAACATATGTGTTACATAAGGTTTCTCTACCTTGTTTTGTTTAAAATTTTAAATATTTCGCTAGAAAATAAATTTTTATTTTAAATTATAAACTGAATTTATAATTTAACAAATTTACAATTTCTGTGTTAACTTCTCGACCTCTGTCAAAACCATACTCGATCTTCTACACTTGATCGACTTCTTTTGTTGGCTTTTGAATATTTTATTAAAAAATCATTTTTTTCTTATTTATAATTATAAATAAAATTATAATTTTATTTAAATTACAGCTTCTGTATTTAAATTTCAGTCTTTGACAAAAATTGCATTTTTATCCTGATTCACTTCCTGTCTTGTCTTGCTATTTTAAATAAAAATTCTATTTTTATTTAAATATTTATTTTCTCTTTTTCTTCAAATCATTATTTAATTTAAAAAATAGTTCAAATTTAACATATATTTAAAAAAAATCTTTTTTGAAAATGAAAATGGCGAAGTACCACATTTGGTTAAAGTACCAGATTGAAATCACGGTGTGCGCTCAGGATAAACTTGGCCGGTTCTCATGATTTCGGAAAGTACCATAGTTGATTTGCCAAATACCACATGACTAAAGTACCACCTTCCCTGATCATGCCATTTTCCTGCCCGATCACCCTCAGTCCCCACCAGCCAGACCCCTACCCAAAGTACCACCTTGGTAATACGAAGGTCAAAGTACCAGCCTCACAAAACACGGCCGATCACTCCCAAATGCCAATGATTTTGTTCCCGATCACCATGCCTGCATGTGCACGTGCACAGCCACCCACGACCCTTCTAACCACTAGGGACCAACCTCACAGATCACGCTTCATCCCTGATTGTGCCACCATCCTCCGATCACACCCACGATGATGCTACAGTATTTTTACTGTTTGAGTTGCCATGGCCAAAAGAGTTCGATCCAAGAAAGCTTCCACTGCGCCTCACCCTGACCATCGATCAACGTCCTCTTCCAGACACGTCATCACGACACCCCGACGCTTCCATTCCCCCAGGACCGCACCCCCAAAACCACTCCTCCATTGCACCGTTCCGGCGAGAACGACGACACCCAAAAATACCTAATTTGATCTCGTTCTTCCAAACCTTTCATTTGAAAAATTATTTTTATTTTTCCTAGAATCTCTGACCCTAGATGAGGCTCCACCTTCAACTGCATGGTCCCTGATCGCCTGGATGATCGGAATTTGCCCTGGTTCCCAATTTTGATCATCTCAAGTTTCCCCATAATTTAAGTTGTTAAAAATCTTGATTTCACTTTTTAAAATCATTATTTCGATCCATCATTTCATTTGTAAACTCAAATTAAGTTTTCACGAAGTTTGAAAATACACTTTTATTTTGTGATTACAGAGAGCTTCCTGTTCTTTTCAGTTTCAAGTTATATGTACATTTAAAATGTTTTGATCTACTTCTCGACAACTAGGTGGTTATACAGGGATTTTAAGAAACAATATGAAGTATATACAATCATCTAACCTAGGTTTCTCAGGCCACTAGATCCTATGTTTGGCTGTGTGATCTTTGAAACCAAAACTGATAGGTTCTAGCAATGTACATAACAATGTAATCCTAACCTATTTAGTACTTAAGGATTTAAGTGCCAATTAATACTTCTTTGATCTGGCAACAAACTGAGATGCAAACAACACACAATTCAAACATTATCATCATCAAGCAAGATCATATTTTCAGTCAACAAAAAAGACAGTAAATAAAAATTTCTTTAGAAAAGTTTACTCACCAGAAAAAGCTTAAACCCTTAACTTCTCCTTCACTGATCTTTGTATGAAAGACTTGTGTTTGTGTGAGGAAATTTGTGTGTGCTCAGGTCTATTTATAGTGGTAAAAAACATTAAAATATGGTGCATTTAAAAACTGTTTTCAGATTTTGTTTTTGAAAAGAGATTGACAACTCAGAAAAAATCTCTTTTCTTGCTTTCAAATCAAAGCAACACTACCAATATTCACATGGCTTACTCAGCCTAGATGCCACCTGAAAATCCCCTATGCAACCACCCTTTTTCTTCCTATTGGTTTCTATGAAATGTCACACAATAAATGCTAGGTACAACCATGATCTTTCTCTAATTTTTTTTCCTGGTTTAAGCAAATTATGATATCTATTTGTGTACCATAATATTCAGTTTTCATTGGGTTTTCAACCCAAAATCTCACATGAAAATTTGATATAACATGAAAACATAAAATATATTTACTTGCCTTGCAAGGTGGTGCAAAAATCTGAAAGTTTGGTACCATTTGATCTCGGCCATGTGATGATATAGTTATGAAAAATCCTAGATGATCTATAGGCTTGTACAAATCTAGTGTAGGCAAGGATCTTGGCATATGTGTAAGATTTTGTGAATCTTCATGCACATGTTTCGTGGCAAAGTAAACATGTTCTTGAAAATGCAAATGAAAATGTCAATTTCAGAAAATCTTGATAGAAAAGAGGAAGATTCAAAACTGAAAATAATTGAAATCAAGAAGATTTGACCATGTGAACATATTTTTCCTAGATCCTTACTACTAGCTTCTTTCTAGTGTAGGTTGCATCCTTGAATATTGTTCATGAAGTCATGTTTGCAAAAGAAATGGTATTTTCATGTTTTGATAATGTAAATGTAAATTTAAACTTGCTTTTGAACTTGCATTGATAACAAAAATGGGTTTTGGCATTTTTTAATTCAAATGTTAAGAGTTTTTAAATCAAGGATTTGCAAAAATTAAATTCTAAAATCCTTTAAAAAAATGAACAAAACATATGTAATAAAAATGGCAATTTGAAACTTGCTATGTAAAAGTGTTATTATCCATACATGTAAAAAATCAATTTAAACAAATGCTAACAAATACATGCTATCATACATAAATGTCAAAAAATGAATTTTAGTAAGGGCTGTGATATATGCATATGTACATGCTATTATACATGAGTTAAAATGTTTTGAAATTTCAAAGTCTAGATTTTAAATCGTATTTGTAAACACGTACTTACGATCAATTAATATCTGTGTAAGTGATAGGTGTAAAATACCGGGTCATTACATTCTACTCCCCTTATAAAAATTTCGTCCTCGAAATTTGTAAACAGAAGATTAGAGTTATCGACTCATATAATTTAACACACATCGATAAATATTTAATTTATAACAGTTATTCTCATAACTGGATATATCTGTTACTGTGATTGGAAAACATATCCATCTAATAGATTTCAAGTCTTGTTCACTTCATTGCTTGAATCAATCCTGTTCAAGTATATGTATCTGCCCCAAATTCCTTTTTTAACTCATCAGTCCATTTACTTAACTCCGTTAAGTATTTCCCACAATATTTATTCACTTAGTTAATTTTCTCCATTTCGGGACTCACAAATCTGATTTAATTCCATAAATCGACCAGTTCACCGTCCCTGAGTTCATATCCAATTTATACTTAAGTCTAGCCTAAATTTCAGGAAATTCAACTTTAATTCAAAATTCTAACTCGATTTCTTGCATCAATATGATTAGATATTATTCAACCATTTTTAATTTATCTTGAGGCTGACCCTAGTTAATTAACTCCTTTTATCTAAAAAGAGTAAGGTATCTTCTGAAGCTCCTTCTATTTTCACATTCTCAGAAGTTGATGACTTATCCATTAAAGCATAAACCTTTGGTTGTTGTGCCTTTTTCATGAGTGGACAGTCTTTAATCAAATGCCCAGGCTGATGACAGTTATAGCATGAAAACTTTTGGGGAATAGCATTACTTGTTCCCTTTGGTTTCTGTTGAGGTTGCTCCGGCTGCTGAGTTTGCTGTGGCTTTTCTGCTGCTGGCTTCGTACAAAACCTAGCAATGTGTCCCTTCTCCTTGCAGTTATGGCATTGCGTATCTTTATAACGCCCTTTGTCTTTCTCCCCCATCTTTGGTATTCCCTTGTTGTTCCAGTTCGGATTAAATTTCCTTTTGTTGGAATTCTCGCCAGCGGGTTCTCCTGTCTGCTGTTTTGCAACTGGCTTCTTTCCCTCTAGTGCCTGATAATGAACTGCCATATCCACTAGATCGACAAATGGAATCTTGAGATACCCAATCATTTGAACTTGCAGACTATCCTTAACCCTGCTATAAGCATTTCATTCTTCTTGAGTGGGGTATTGATCAGTTCTGGCCCGAAACAAAAAAGTGAATTGAACTTGTTCTCATATTCGGTTACTTTCATGTTCCCTTGTTTGAGATCGATAAAATCCCGATACATTCTAGTCTTTCCTGCAGCTGGTAGAAATTGTGCTTCGAAAGCTTCTTTGAATTTCTCCCAAGTGGAATCTTCCTCAGGAACGTTGGTGGTCTGAGCATCCCACCAAATAGCAGTAGCTTCTTGAAGTTACCACGAAGCTAAGAGGCGTTTCTGCTCATCATTCAATTTCAGTCCCTTGAAAATTCTCTCACAGGACCTCAACCATGCTTGGACTACAATGAAAGATTTCGTCCCTTTGAATACTTTTCCTCCTAGAGTCGTATATTCTTTACAAATAGTTGCAAAGCTTTTATCCTGCTGGACTGGTGCAACTTCCTCCATAGTTTCTCCTTGATCCTGGGATCCAGTACTACGACCAGTTGTAGTGGAAGTTCCACTAGCTCAACCTCTTCGTCCTCGGTTACTCATCTTAATCACCCGAATATAACAGGTCGTTACCCCAGACTTGATGGGATATAACTAACTTAGGTATATCATCCAAGTTGATATAAATTCATTTTAAATTTTTATTATAAAAATACGCTCTCTCACACTTACCCAAAGCCTAGGTAATCAGTAACCTAAGCTCTGATACCAACTGTAAGGACCCAACTATCGAACACATCGGAAGTCGTGCCATTAATAAGAATAAGAATAGATAGAAGACAAAATCACAGAAAACATCAGAATCTCACAGCAGAATTTTTACAAAAGATGATACTTCATAATATTACATAGCGGAATATATTACATCAGAGTATCATATCTCTAGTGATACAAGCCATTCATAGTACATCTTTAATTATACATATCATTGATGACCAAACTGATAGACTTAATTATACAGTAGATATGATAAGTGGACCAGCACACAGAAAGTTCCCATCTAGCTTCTCAAGTTTTATCCAATCCTGATTCACTTGTCTATTCATAACAAGTGTTATGAATACCCAAGAGTTTAATGAAACACAGAAAATAAACTCTGGGTCAGTCAGTGGACTGGTATGAGCAAGCAGTTTAAAACAGATAAAAACATCTCATAAGACCACGCTGTGAATACGGAACTGGTTTTTACCTTATGGGATCAAAACACTTTGTATACTTTAAATCAGATATTATCATAGTGTCTATAAGTTTTCACAAATAATTTAGAATCTAGAAGAATGCTTGCATCTCACATTCTCCTATATAGTATACAAATAAAAACCCGCTTGGCACTTATGGAAATTGGATTTACGACTATGACAAGGTATGGGTCCACCTTCCAATGATGTATCTCTAGAGGCGAATACACCTGGGTTCAACAAGAACGTCTTGCAACCCGGCCCACACATGACCGACCACTCATTTCGCTTGAGTGTATCGAATGTATATCACCAACGGTTGGGCTCAAACCACCGTTTCCCGAAAAGGGACAGCATCGAAATAGATTAAAGAAGTAAAAGGAATTTCTCTAGATAGGTGATTATACACCCTAATGGGAGCGACCCACATAGCCATGCTGTCTGCCCGATTTTTGTCATTTACTGGGTGTGAGGCTTGAGGCTAGACTTACCTTTTCATCATCACTGTTTAATTTCTTTGAATGCCACATCGCAAACTCCATTTGAAATCACTAATTGATTTCCACAAAAATACTCTGGTTGTCAGACTAAAGAAGTTTCCCTTCTGTGCCAGCAACTGGTACGTTTGAAGAAAACAACATTCGTGATTCCTTTGGAAATACTCTGTCAGACATTCGTCCATACAAGTTATCCTAGGATTGGACAAACCGAAGACACTATTCAAGAATACCCCTTGTATATCGCCGTCTTCAAATTAAAAAATCTCTGACGCACGGCGTATAATCAAATAAAAGTGAAATATTTATTTCGGTCTCTTTGAAATGATTAACAAATTTATTTTTTTAAAATTATAAATCTAACATGATAAAAATCTAATTACAGTCAAACTACATAGTATATGATCATTTGGCCTATATCTGGTATTTTTATCATGTCTTACAAATGGACAGTTTTAGTTTGTGCATCGCACACGGTTTTTCTTTCCATTTCTGTTCGTCACTTTAAAAATGAATACTTACCTTATTTTTCTTTAGAAAAATATTTCTCATTGTTATTCCTTAATCTGATCACTCATAAATGAATTAAATCTATGGTTTAGAATTCATTTTACAACTTTTACACTTTATACGTTTTCATCAAATTTCACTTTGATCTCTTATTCTTGATCTAGTTCTTCTTCTTTCATAAAAATTTCTCTTTTTATTATCAATATAAACACGATTAAAAACATTATTCACAGTTGTTGTTTTATAAAGTACAGAACTGTTCATGATCAGTTTCTTATATCAGAGATTTTAGATTTCAGTTTAAAACTGACAAATTCTAACGCAAGTGTTACATATGGTTTCTCTACCTTTTTTGTTTAAAATTTTAAATATTTCGCTAGAAAATAAATTCTTATTTTAAATTATAAACTGAATTTATAATTTAACAAATTTATAATTTCTGTGTTAACTTCTCGACCTCTGTCAAAACCATACTCGATCTTCTACACTTGATCGACTTCTTTTGTTGACTTTTGAATATTTATAAAAAAAATCATTTCTTTCTTATTTCTAATTATAAATAAAATTTATAATTTTATTTAAATTACAGCTTCTGTATTTAAATTTCAGTCTTTGACAAAAACTGCATTTTTATCTTGATTCACTTCCTGTCTTTTCTTGATATTTTAAATAAAAATTCTATTTTTATTTAAATATTTATTTTCTTTTTTTATTTAAACCATTATTTAATTTAAAAACTAGTTTAAATTTAACATATATTTAAAAAAAAATCTTGTTTGAAAATGAAAATGGCGAAGTACCACATTTGGTTAAAGTACCAGGTTGAAATCACGGTGTGCGCTCAGGAAAAACTTGGTCGGTTCTCATGATTTCGGAAAGTACCATAGTTGATTTTCCAAACACCACATGACTAAAGTACCACCTTCCCTGATCATGCCATTTTCCTGCCCGATCACCCTCAGTCCCCATGCGCCAGACCCCTACCCAAAGTACCACCTTGGTAGTACCAAGGTCAAAGTGCCAGCCTCACAAAACACAGCCGATCACTCCCAAATGCCAATGATTTTGTTCCTGATCACCATGCCTGCACGTGCACATGCATAGCCACCCACGACCCTTTCAACCACCAGCGACCAACCTCACAGATCACGCTTCGACCCTTGATCGCGCCACCATCCTCCGATCACCCCCACGATGATGCTACAGTATTTTTACTATTTGAGTTGCCATTGCCAAAAGAGTTCGATCCAAAAAAGCTTCCACTGCGCCTCACCCTGACCATCGATCAACGTCCTCTTCCAGACACATCATCCCGACACCCCGACGCTTCCATTCCCCCTGGACCACACCCCCAAAACCACTCCTCCATCCACAGTTCCGGCGAGAACGACGACACCCAGAACAACCCAAAAATACCTAACTCGATCTCGTTCTTCCAAACCTTTCATTTGAAAAATTATTTTTTATTTTTCCTAGAATATCTGACCCTAGATGAGGCTCCACCTTCAACCGCATGTTCCCTGATCGCCTGGATGATCGGAATTTGCCCCGTTTCCCAATTATGATCATCTCAGGTTTCCCCATAATTTATGTTGTTAAAAATCTTGATTTCACTTTTTAAAATCATTATTTCGATCCATCATTTCATCTGTAAACTCAAATTAAGTTTTCACGAAGTTTGAAAATCCACTTTTATTTTGTGATTATAGAGAGCTTTCTGTTCTTCTCAGTTTCAAGTTATATGTACATTTAAAGTGTTTTGATCTACTTCTCGACAACTAGGTGGTTATACAGGGCCTTTAAGAAACAGTATGAAGTATATACAATCATCTAACCTTGGTTTCTCAGACCATTAGATCCTATGTTTGGCTATGTGATCTTTAAAACCAAAACTGATAGGTTCTAGCAATATACAGAACAATGTAACCCTAACCTATTTAGTGCTTAAGGATTTCAGTGCCAATTAATAATTCTTTGATTTGGCAACAAACTGAGATGCAAACAACACATAATTCAAACATTATCATCATCAAGCAAGATCATATTTTCAGTCAACAGAAAAGACAGTAAATAAAAAATTCTTTAGAAAAGTTTACTCACCAGAAAAAGTTTAAACCCTTAACTTCTCCATCACTGATCTTAGTATGAAAGACTTGTGTTTGTGTGAGCAAATGTGTGTGTGCTCAGGTCTATTTGTAGTGGTAAAAATCATTAAAATATGGTGCATTTAAAAACTGTTTTCAGATTTTGTTTTTGACAATAGATTGACAACTCAGAAAAAATCTCTTTTCTTGCTTTCAAATCAAAGCAACACTACCAATGTTCACATGGCTTACTCAGCCTAGATGCCACCTGAAAATCCCCTATGCAACCACCCTTGTTCTTCCTATTGGTTTCTATGAAATGTCACACAATAAATGCTAGGTACAACCATGATCTTTCTCTAATCTTTTTTTTCCTGGTTTAAGCAAATTATGGTATCTATTTGTGTACCATATATATTCAGTTTTCATTGGGTTTTCAGCCCAAAATCTCACATGAAAATTTGATGTAACATGAAAACATAAAATATATTTACTTGCCTTGCAAGGTGGTGCAAAAATCTGAAAGTTTGGTACCATTTGATCTCGGCCATGAGATGATATGGTTATGAAAAATCCTAGATGATCTATAGGCTTGTACAAATCTAGTGTAGGCAAGGATCTTGGCATATATGTAAGATTTTGTGAATCTTCATGCACAAGTTTCATGGAGAAGTAAACATGTTCTTGAAAATGCAAATGAAAATGTCAATTTCAGAAAATCTTGATAGAAAAGAGGAAGATTCAAAACTGAAAATACTTGATACCAAAAAGATTTGGCCATGTGAACATATTTTTCCTAGATCCTCACTACTAGCTTGTTTCTAGTGTAGGTTACATTTTTGAATATTGTTCATGAAATCATGTTTGCAAAAGAAATGGTATTTTCATGTTTTGATAATGTAAATGTAAACTTAAACTTGCATTGATAACAAAAATGGGTTTTGGCATATTTTAATTCAAATTTTAAGAGTTTTTAAATCAAGGATTTGCAAAAACTAAATTCTAAAATCCTTTAAAAAAAAATGAACAAAACATATGTAATAAAAATGGCAATTTGAAACTTGCTATGTAAAAGTGTTGTTATGCATACATGTAAAAAATCAATTTAAACAAACGCTAACAAATACATGCTATCATACATAAATGTCAAAAAATGAATTTTAGTAAGTGCTGTGATATATGCATATGTACATGCTATTATGCACGAGTTAACATGTTTTGAAATTTCAAAGTCTAGATTTTAAATCGTATTTGTAAACACGTACATACGATCAATTAATATCTGTATAAGTGTTAGGTGTAAAATACCAGGTCATTACAAAATAAATGTCCAGGGTCATCCTAACATGAAGTTTTTCAACCAAGCCAGCATTCCAATAATAATTTATGTGTTCAACAAATTTGTCAGTGTAATTGTTCAAAAATTTGTGATCGTATATAAACTCAGTTGCAATCGTGAAATTTAAATTCTGAGTATTGTTCAAGATTATGTGATCACATTTCTCAATTTTATTAATTGACAACATATTTTCGATACTGACAACATCAAGTTCGTTGGAAGTTTCTTCAAAGTTAAAATGTTCAAACTTGGATTCGTGGCTTGATTCTATTTCATCCTCATTTTGCAACTCATCCTCATACAATCCAAAAAATTCATGTTCATCAAAATCCTTTTTCAATTCTGAGTTTTCAAAAAATTCAACATTTTCATTTTGTTCAAATTCAAAAATTTCAAGTTTCTCGCATCCTGAAAGAGAGAGATCAAAATCTGAGCTTAAATCTTTTTCTTGAAAAGAATCGAAGTCCAAATCATTTGTTGAATTTTGAACAACTTCATTTAGATCGTTATTCTCAATTTCCAAAGTTGTAATCTGAAAATTTTCACTATCAGCAAAGAATGGATTATTTTCTGAATCATTGCATGTTTGAATTTGATTTTGTTGCTCGAGTTGTTCTTTAAAAGACTTCATTAAACAAAGAAGTTCATCAAGCTATCTATCTTTTTCATCAAGCTGTCTGTCTTACTTTTCTACCCTCTCTCTAAGAATGTTAAGATGATATTCTTCAGAATCGCTGATTTGAGAGCTCTCGTTTTGTATTTCTTGATTCTCAAAATTATAGTCCACATCAACTTCACGATCAATATTATTTCCAATGTGGTGGTTGTTTGAATTTTCAGAAAAATGACAATGATATTGGAAATCATTTTGATTATAAAAATTATGTTCATAACCAAAACTGTTGGAATTTGAGGGAAAATTGCAATTTTGGTTGTTTTCAAGATGTTGATATGGGCTATAATTTTGAAAATTTTGGTTTTCAACCCCATATTGATGTGGATCAAAGCTATATTGGAATTCAAAGCCATTTTGATGTGGAAGTGGCACATAATCGAAATTATTGAAATTTGAGTTGAAATCGCAATTTCGATCATGTCCATGATTTTGAAAATGTTGGTCATTTGGAAAATTTTGAAAATTGTTAGCATTGGGTTCACGATTTTTTGGAAAATCTTGCCTCATGAGTTGTAATTCATACTCATACTCTTCAAGAGGACGCCTACTCCGATTATTATCCCATATTTCTCTCAATGATTTTTTTGAATCAGACATTTTAAAGAAGTCATGGCAAGACATAAATTATTCTCACTTCAAAATATTATAAAATACTGAGTTGTGCTCTGTTAATTAACTGACTCAATTAGAAGGGGAAGAGGGTCTTATGGTCGTTCACGTATAGTATAAATACTAAGGGATACGACCAATGTTTTACGGGTAGTATGCAACCCCTTTTGCTATTAGTTCATTGGACACCTAAGGATTACCGACACCTTGTTGACAAAGTCAGCGTCGGTCTGCACAATCCGCCAAGCTCTGTCCCAAACTCTCAGGGTGGTATACCTTGGTCTTTTCGGTTAGGTGTTTGTAAATAGTAATAATGCAAATATTTTGTAATAAAGAGAGAGTAAGCACGTGAAATCCAAGCACACTCTTCACTTACTCGACCTAACTTGTTAAAAAAAAGGGAGTTAAGATGTCGTTTTACGATTGTTGATATCGATTATAGAATCCATTTCATATTTGCACTATGTTTCTGCCAAAACAACTGGCTAAGCTGGAGGAGTTTATGACGATAAGATGACTTTTGTTTGAAGTCTTGATTAGTAACAGACTCAAATTTCATAGTGACGACCCAAATTTGTGTTAACTCATTCGTGAAATATTTAAAAAGTAAATTGTCCATTTGTAAATATTCCTTTAAAAACATGCATTCATATTGTAAATATTTTCTAATTTTGCATTTTGTAAATATTTTTTGCGTTCAACTTTTGGATTTTGTAGGTAGTATCCACTAAAAACCCTCACGAGACAATACTCGTCCTACTGGGGACACCCAAAGGTTTGAAGGCTTGTTGCATATGCTCAATGCAATCGTGCTCCCTACGAAAATGGATTTATCCTAGTTTTTTATTGTTGTTTATTCGAAGACGAATAAAAAAATAAGTGTAGGGGTATTTGATGTGCACGTAAATGTGCACATTTATATTCAAACATTTATTCTTATTTTAGTTAAACAAATAACATAATTGGCTATTTTTACATGTTTTAACCAAAATCCTAAAATTCTCAAATTGTCATGCATTCATCCTCATTTACGGTGTAAAATGGTCATTTGTGCATGTTTTAATTTGTGATTGCATTTACTTGTTCTTTGTATTTGTCTCTTATAGGAATTTTGGAGCACAAATAATGCATACACATGAAGATTTGGAGCATAAATGCATGCATACAAAGGAACGAGGAGGAAATAATTCTCATACGTGATCATGGAGGACCCCACCTCTCAAATTACCCTCTTTTAAGTATTAAAGACTACTTGAATAATACAAAAGGTCTCATGCATCCTACATGACTTATTAGTGGCTAAGAGAGGATTAGAAGCTTTATGAAGGGGCATTTTGGGGAGTTCCCAACAAATGTGATTAGGGTTTTGGGTTAGAAACATGTATATATACCCCTTTATGTGATATAAATAGTCTCTCCTCTTTTATACCCTTCTTTAGTTAAGTTGAGAGGAGAACAAGCTCTCTTATATTTCCATGGCTACTTAGCCATTTTCTTTATGTAACTTCTTTGTTTTAATGCAATTTAATTTCTATGCTCTTTACTTTCATGTTCATAGCTTAGATTTACATTCATGTTCATAGTTTAGATTTACTTTCATGTTCATTTACTTTATGTTCATTGCTTAGATTTACTTTATGTTCTTAGTATAGTTCTCTTCTTGTTCTACTTAGTTTTTCTTTCATTTTGCTTTATTTTCTACTGTTGGAACTTACATGTGTTGATATGATAACACATATGAGTGGATAATCCCTTGATTTAGGGGCAATGATACTCCCTAACTTTATGTAAGTTCAACATTTGTATTATTTGTGATCTCTAATTTGTGCTTCATGTTAGTGAATGTTGATGTAAGTTTATACAAATGGTTTTGATAGTCTATCTTTGTTGACAACAAACTAGACTATGCTTAGTCAATGTAAACACAAATTGCATCAATATTTATTAAGTGGTTATTGATTTTGAAATGAAAGTAAGAACAGAATTTGATGATCTATAGTTTTAGTTAATAATTCATAAGCCATACTTAGAATAGTTTTGCTTTAGTTCCATATTCATGAGAATCATAAGTGGTTTAAATATTGCATTTATATCACTTAATAGAGATCATAAATTGTATTTTTGATAAATTACATAAATGTGAGAGTTGATTTGTCTTTAAATTTTTTTCATTTCATATTTAGCTCTCAACTTAGTTTATAGTTTTCATTAGCTTTTATTAGTTAAAACTTCAGTTGAATTTGGTTTAATTTGATTGAGTAAAATCTAGAATTAATTCTTTCCCTGTGGATCAATTCGTATTCGCCACGTACTAATAATTGTACGCCGTGCGCTTGCGGTATTATCACGATAATTCGTGTTAACGGTTTTCTAATTTAATAGAATATCCTTTTTGCGAACACAAAGCCATGCTCATCTCTGTAAGACATTGCATAAAACATAATAACACATTGGAGTTGGAAAACAAAGAGGGAGGATACTACCTTCGAATCAGCAAACCATAGCAAGCTTCACATGATGCTGAGTTCGAGGAAGAGGGCAAGTGAAAACAACAGGATTTCCAACACTAAAATCTCCACTCTCACCCGACAAAGCAAGAAACGACGAGATCTACCTCACCAAACCCCAACAACAAGAGCGCAAACCATGGCACAAACACAATCAGTCGACATAGAGAATAGCTCCAGAAGCCAAATCCAGACCCAACAAAACCCTCTTCAGCTGGTGACAGTGTTGTATGAGGGAAGTTGGTCAAGCTAATAAGTTTTAAAACACTCTGAGTCACCATGCAAGGACCTAGTCACATGGATCATCAATTGAAACCAAGGCAGGGGAGATAAGAAGTTTTGGTGGATCTGAGCAATAGGGTTTAAGGAGAAAATGGAGAGCTTCAGCATAGTGACATGCATGACATAAGCAAGTTTGAAGATGGAGGAGAATGGAGATGGGAGGGATCGAAAATGAACAAAAAGGGAAAAGAATAAGAGAGAAAGAGAAAGCTGAGAAAAACTTGACGCCATTTCCATTGCTCGCTAAAGCTTAATTTTGTTGTAAGTGGTTTGATTCAGTCGTGGATTCAGAGATGAGGAAGAAGAGGGGAGGATGGAGAGAGCTCGCGATGGAATTTATTTACAGGTCATGAGGAGTTGGATTTAGATATAGGTTTTGCTAATTTGGAGACTGGGAAGATGTGGCGTTTGGATTTTCTATGAAGGTTAAGAGGGAAGACACAAATTTCAACTATTCTAGTAGCGCCAGAATGAAAATGGAAAGTGGAAACTGTTTCCAAATGTCTAATACTCCATTAGTCTAATCATACCTATTAAAACTTATCAAATATTAATTGTACATCATTACATATATATTATTTATATATTATTATAATAAATTATTAATTATAAGTTATCTATACTAATAAGTAATCATTGATTATAAATTATTTAATATTAAGTGCATATTATTATTTATTTGTTTTTATTAATTATTTAATAGTATTTATTAATTAGTTAAATTAATTATCAAATGTTACTTCATATTGATTAATTATAATTTAATTTTAATTATTAACTGTTAATAGTTAATATGTGTATATTATTTTAACTTTTAATATCAATTATTAATCATAAATAATTATTAATGATATTTAATTTTAATTATAAATTATTATATGTTTGATATCTATTACTCGATATTACTTGCAAATAACTAAAAAGTAAAATTAAACATGTTGGAATACTGATTGTATATAATAATTAGTAATTAGTTATTATTTATTTATAATCATTAACTATTATAATTTATAAATGATTAATATAATATTATTAATGATTAATTATTAAATTTTATTAAATAATAATATATTATTAATGATTAGTGTCATATAATATTTTAATTAGTAATTAATGATTGTATACTATAATTAGTAATTATTAACATATGATTAATATAATATTAATAAAGATTAATTATGAAATATTAATAAATAACAAGTATTATTTTTAAGAAAGCATTCTAATTATCAAGTATTTATTATCACCTATTACAACGAATGTTTTTAGCACGTTGTAATAATCATTAATTATTACAAGTTATAAATGATTAATGTAATATTATTAATGGTTAATTATTAAATATTAATAAATATATAGTATTATTAATGATTAGTAATTTTTAATGCAATATTACGGTTATAGGCAATAGTATAAGTAGTATAACATCATTGAATGAAATCTAATATGTATACAATAATATAAAGAAAAAATTATTTAAATTTTTTTTACAGCTATTTAGGTAGACATTATAGATATTATTACTTTTACAATGATGATATAAATAATATAATATTACTATTAATAATTATTATAATGATTAAATATTAAATATTAATAAATAATAAAATATTATTAATGATTAGTAACATAATATTATAGTTAATGGTTAGTAATAATATTACAATTGACATATATTACAATAGACATTTTGTGAACGTTGTAAAATTGACATCTATTACAACGGGACTGAAATGACCATTGTAATAGCACTCTATTACAACATGCAGTTTTTACCTGTTGTAAAAAGAGCATTGTAAATGGTATCTATTACAACTGTCTAAAAATGACAATTGTAATAGCATTCTATTACAACGGGCAGCCTGTGCCCATTGTAAAAGATTGTTATACAGGCATCTATTACAATTGTTCAAGAAGTGACCTTTGTAATAGAATTCTATTACAATGGGCAGTCAACGTCCGTTGTAAAATGGAGGTTGTAATAGGGTATTCTTGTTGTAGTTAAGGATTATATTACATTGAGACACTGGTCACAAAAGGTTGTATCGAATCATTGATTTTATTATAATTTGGGTAGCAGCGACGTATTGCTAGATGACAATCACTGTTTATGATTTTAAATATAATTTAAAAGGCAAATTCTATTCAAACACCGCAAATTGCTTTATCTACACCATGAGATTTTAAATAAAATTTCAGACCAAAATGACCTTATTAAAAAAAAGTCAATACTAAAGAATGAAAATATATACAATTCTCCCCTTGTTTGCATTATGTATACTCAATATAATTTCTCTTGTAAAGTTAGTGTATTATAAATTAATTTATATCACTGGTTAAATTAATTTTATATTTCTTTTGAGGATTAAAATATATTCATATCGTTACAAGCAACATTTATATACAGTCAATATTAATAGTTTTCACTTTAATTAAATATAAAAATTAAAATTTAAAACTAACTACTAAAATTAATGTTATACAGAGCACCAAAATTCTTCAATATTTCATTCAAATCTAATCATGTTTAAATTTAATACCAAAATTAAACTAGTTTAACTTTCTAATATTTAAAAAAATAAGTTCAAATTTCCATCATCTAAAATTAAAAGTAATTTAAAAATAAAACAATCAAATAATTTAAGATACTAGTGTTAATTCTTTTTTTTAGTAATAGATAAATATATTGCAATGAATTCCCAGTTTTATGTATTTTAGTTTTAAGGTTAAAGAGAGGAAACGTGATGAAAATATAAAAGGGTAATTTTGTGAAAGACATGGTGTATGAAAAGAAATTTTTGGTGTATGCTATTTTATTTCATTTTATGGTGTATGCTAAGGAATTATAGGTGTATGAATAGAATTAACCAATTTAAAATCATTGCCAAAGTTGTAATAACTTATTGGGTTGCATAATAGAATGTTTTAAAAGAGAAATTATTTTGGGATAAATAAAATATCAATATGTTAATATTTTATTTGAGGTTGGAATCAGTATTCGGTTTGGATCCTATTTAAGGTTAATGTTTGTGTTTTAAAGGGTATTCATTTCTTCTTATAGAAGACACGGCTAGCCCTAAAAATATGATTAGATAAGATCAAACCGAAAAACCCGACCGAATACTGTTTCCTCCAAAACTAAAATAATGGCGGCTAGCACCAGCCTCTTTTCCCTTCTTTGATTCAATCGAGGGAGGAAACGTTCTGGTAGATACCAATGGAGGCATGGCAATATGTTGTGTTATTGGTTCGATTCGACACAGATTCATCTTCGAATTTGGGAGCATGAAAACCCTAGGTACGGTTTTAATCTTGATTTATTGTTTTTCGTAATAGATCCTATTTTGGGTTTAAATAATCCGCTGGGAAATCCTTTTGCGAAACCCTAATAGTTACTTTCAATGGTATCAGAACCCAGATTCTACGAGAAATTATAAGTTGAACTATGTTTTTGGGTTTATTCATGTTTGTATCGTCGTATGCATTATTACCATCTCATTGGTAAGTTTTAATACTGAAATGATTAATTGGGTTTATAGTATTGGTTTTATTTTGGAATGAAAAACTATTTCATTTGAATATGATATCAGATATTAATTCAATTGACTGTATCTTAGACAATTAAATCAAATGTACAAGGGGTTTGACTCTGATTTGAATAGTAGGGACTATCGAATCAATTTGTTACTGAAATAAAATTGTTTTGTTCAATCACAAATTAATATTAGATATTAATTCTGATTAAACATTACTTGATTTTAGATCTGTTTATATGAGTAGGGTATGTTAATATTTATAATCAAAAACTATGTGATCCGTAAGCATTAAATTCATGACCCTATCATATTATTATTTTGAATGAAGTGAAGTTTACTGGTTGTTAATAAATACTGCAATTTTCAATCAAATTTGATTTAATGAAATCGATTTGTATGAAAATTTTAAAGACTAATTTATTTTAATTTTATCCTTTGAGTACAAAATCAGAATACTTGATTATGTTTTGATTTTAGATCAAAACTGGTCAAAAAAGATCATACAACATGATAAATAACAGTTTATATTTCATCTGTATGTTATATGCTTTTGTCTGGGTTTTAAATCAATTTTGAATTTTCGATTTTAACATTGCACCAGGTTAAATTTGTAAGCTTATGAACCGTGTATGCTTCAATTTTAATTATGGAATTATAAACATGTTTCATAGCTAATTTGTAATCTATATATTTAAATCAGAAGTATGTATATGTAAAATGTAATTAAAGTTAGAATGGATTCAAATTGTTTGAGTAGGCTATTTATGATAAATCAGTATTATGAATACTGATTCTAGTAATAGATGGAAAGTTTCAAGAATTTGATTCTGGCATAAAATGTTTTCATAATAAACGAAATCTGTTATGTTATTAAAATTTGAATGCAACAGTGAATTATATATGATATTGGTTCTATATGTGCTCTGGAATCTAGTTTCATATTCATCTTTGGGTAAATTATTTTAAATTTTCAGATTTGAAATAATTCCTCGAAGAAAAATAAATCAAAATGTCTAATTAAAACAACACTCCTGTTTAGTTGTTTTATCAGTATTTAACCTATAACCAGCAAGAAGGTCAATACTATTTAAAAATCAAACCTGTATGTTTAACCTATAACCAGCAAATAGGATCTGGAATATGATACACTGTCGATTGTGCAACGGATTTTTTTTTGTTTGTAATCGATCCAGAATTAATATATGGTACTAATTCAATCATGTATATTTACAATTCCAGTTATTACTTGCTATAACCATTGATAAAGATCTGATCAGGAATGTAATAAATCTGGCATTCAGATATGAAATTGTTTCATGATAAACAAAAATTATGTTTTGTTTCTAGTACTGAATCTGAATTAACATTCGATATTAATTCGCTTGTGTATATCGGAAATTCCAGCTCGTATTTACATAGGACATGGTTTAATCCAAAACTGTATGATAGTTGGAACGATGTATAGATCTGTGAAAATATGGTTGTTTAAAAACTCTGTATTGTCACTGTTTGGAATTTGGGATGAGATCAAAAACCATATTTTAATATTAATTGTATATATACCAAAGAATATGCTAAGTTAAACGAGTTTATCTTACATATTCATTGATATAAGGATATATATCGATATCCATATATATATATATATATATAATTCGGCAAGTATGATCTGCCTTAACAATATACACGTATATTCTGAAATCTGGATACAGAATTTGATTTTTTTTAAATGATCTATATACAAATGTCATTTTGAATGCTGTTGTTTGTACATATTTCATTTTAAAATACACCAGTGCATATATGCATTGTTCATATTGGCATGAAATTCATGCTAGGAATGATTGTAGAACAACCCATGTTTTGAAAAACTGTGTATTCATTTCATTTAGTTATATGCATATGAAAAAACCTTTATAAAATTCTTCTATTATCTCTATGAATTTTAATGTTGGACATATTTTGCTGAATTGTTTAGATAAAGGTTGATATCTGGACACCTGATTTAACATTCAAATCTAGATAGTATAATTGTTTAAAAATGGATAGCTTAGATGTTTGTATCTGGCTTATTCAAATAGGTTTTTAGAAGGAGACAGCGGGCGGTAGAACTCGCCTAATCAAAAGGTTGTATATGATTACATATACCACACACCAGATCTAGATACATACATATATGTTTCTTAAACCTGTATGAGCATCTAATTAGAATTAGAATATACGTTTTATTATCTGATTTGTGTGTGTATATATACACACACACATAAGAATACATGTATTCTTGAAAATGCCATATGCATGTTTGTGATCAAAAATTAATCTGGGTTGTGTATATGATATACAGGTTAGTCCAGAAGATTACAGAATAAATGTTTGTCCACATCTCAAAAATTTGCATAGTATATACTAATATACTATGATCTAGATAATGCAATGATACATGATCCCTCATGGTGTTGATATATACATATCAGATACTGGCAGTTTTATTTCGTCTACTTGAAACTGAACTGTATTCATTTTAATATTCTGTTGTATGCAAACTGACTATGATGTAATTTTGTGATAAATGCTACATTGCAATATGTATGTATTATAGAGCAAGGAATTGCAAGTAGTTTAGTTTTAAAAATATCATTCCTGTTCAATTAAGTGTATATCTGAGTACTAGCAGATCATCTGTTTGAACAAATGCATGTTTATGAAATAGATTATGTAATTTCCGTACAACTGCATTTATGTAAGGTAATTTTCATTCTAATCCACGGTTTTAATAAGTTAATCCACCATTTTACTTTAATAAGTTAATCCGCAACTATTTTGTAAGTTAATCCACGAGTGGATTAACTTACAGATTTCACCCTATTATATATATCTAACAATCGATTTTGTGCTTCTTGTTTCACAATTCTGCGTTATTTCACAATTCTCATATTTGATTCATAATAATAATCCAACCAGCCTAAAATCAAGATCTCATACCAGATAATTATGTGGAAAAAAAATTACACATTATAAATCTACTGTTTGCAACAGGTTTCTTATATAAATTAAACCAACATGTCAATTATAAGATTTTCATTTGGTATTCAAGTTCTCTTGCTGTATATGTTAACTTGTGCAGCCACTGATACTAGTCATTCATATATGCCAGTGTACGTATACATAAAAATCCAAATGACGTGGTGAGGGACAAACAAAAAATCCAAATTGTACCTTATTATTTCGGAATGCGGATGTACAATTTGATTTAAGTATTTGATCATCCAATTGTAGCATATCACTATTCTGAATAATAGTACAATAGTAAATATAAAGCTAAGCTATATAACAAGTCTAATAACCGCATATAATATTATGATTACCATATCAAAATTTGATTTTTCAGGATTGTCCAAAGGTTCTTCTAAATCATACATCATGTTTTTGTTTTCTTCTTTCACGGCTTCAACTAGTCATTCGTCATCATCATAGTTATTTGTTAGTCTTGAATAAAACCCTTGATTTCCTGCCATTTCCTTAGTACTGTAACAATCGTCTCCCTCATTAACATGTAAACGGCTTCTTTTTTCAAACATGTTTCTATCAATTTTTCATGATTTCTGAAAATAACTAACAACAATTATATTTGATAATGGTGATATTAAAAAAAACCAATTTTGTATACAATTAATCAACTTCAAAAAATAACAATAATAAACAAACTACTTACTATTATGTTGAATTACCCCGCTTAAGCTTGGATTTTGATGCTAGGATTTCAGAACCGAGTAGACGACGGAAAAAGCAAGGAAAAAGAAAACGCACGGAAGAAGATTGAGAAAGGAGAATACGTACGGTTTTCTTTTTTTAGTGGATGTACTGATTAAAATTAAAATTTTAGTAAAAATCAAAGATCCTATAAAATTGGGTGGATTAACTTACTAATATGGTGAATTAGAATAAAAATTACCTTTATGTAATTGTTTAATATGAGCATGCGTCCTGAATACTTGATTATGGATATAAAACTGCATATGTATAGTTGTACAATTTTAATATATCTGGAAGTGTGTATAAAGTTGCATCATTTTGTCCATTAATCAATCTGCA